>JACEFO010001795.1:0-1200000 GCA_015342445.1 Digitaria exilis
CTTGCTTGTGGCATGTTTTACAGGTATTCCTTTGGATGTGGATGCTTTGACTTGGCCTGTCCAGGTTCCACCTGGCTGGCACATCGAATGGGTTCCGTCCTCTGCCGAGGATCGGGAGGAGTAGCATCGTGGCAGGCTTCGGCACGGTGTTATTTGTATCGTCGTTAGATTATTTCTCTTCCGCTGCAATGAACCTTTAAATTCCGCTGTTATGAACTTTTATTTCCGCTGCAAGACTTGTACTCTGATTTAGATTTGAACTCGGTTTGTAATAACTTGTGATACCTATGTGTGTAAGTTAATTTGTGGAATGTTGTAATCTCTGGAACTCACCTTTGTGTGGGCGTGCTGCTGTTTCGATTGAGAAAAGTACGTGGTTTAATCGGGTTTAATCCGACGGCGCTCCAGCTTATTCCGGATTAAGTGCCTGACTACGTGATTAGTGGTCCAAGGGTACTTAACTTGGAATAATTTCGGAGTGGTCCGCCACAGCTGGCATCAGAGCCGAAGCAGCGTACCGGAGAGAGCAACAGACCTTTAATAACCAATTTTTGAATAAAACTTGCCAACTCGTACTTCCGCCGCGCCTCGCGATGGAAAGTTATCATAGGACCGCTAAGGATGTTACCTAGAGCGTGAAGCCTATGTGGGTTAAGGGATCACGATATGATAGGTGGCAAATAGTATATTATACTGACTTCCAGCACATTTCATTCTGTCATTTACTTTACGCAATGGTGGGCGCAAGGTACGGCGATTGCTGTAACGTACCACGGCACTATATGAAAATATAGTGGCGGCACATAGTCAATACGCTGTGATGGCGTATGAAAATAGAATAGGATGGTGGGCGCAAGGTACGGCGATTGCTGTAGCGTACCACGGCATCATATGCAAATATGGTGGCGGCACAAAGTCAATACGCTATCTCATGAGCGTATGAAACTGTCAATATGTTGCCTTGGTGACATATGAACATTGCCCGTTCAATGTTAAACGTTCGGGTGCCACCTCTATAGTGGGTGGTAATGAATGGAGACGCTTTCGTGAGTGCTGGCACGAAAGGTTGATTATACATGCTCTGGAATGAAATTCTCTGCAGGTACACTAACCGCGAATCCGTATGTTGAGACGGTTAGAAAAGTCGGCTAGATAATATAGGGAGAGACGAATATTGCCTAGCCACCGGCACTAACTTCGTAAGCCAAAAGTTATTGGCATGTGTGTGGTGAGAACGAATAGGCTGCTCATGCATTGCATCTCACTGATTTAATCTCAAATTTTAACACATGACCAAATCAAACCGCCGTCAAAGAAATTGAAATCACAACCCAAAAATCCTGCTGAGAACAGTCAGTTTGCACCCTTAATTCGAAACTGAAAACGTTGTCAATGAAAAAGTGTTCAACATGAAAGTTGTCATAAATATTATGAAGTATATGCTGGAGAAATGTTAACGAAAATGGTTCAGTAAAATTGGAGTTATGCTAAAAATGGTAACCCCCTGTCTGCCGGAAATTTCTGGGGACAGTGAGATAAAAATTGAATTTTTACACCATATTAACGACAGATTCTGCTCAAACCTCCAACATGAAACTTGTTAGGAATTACTTAAACAATGTTCTGGCCAAATTTGGGAATTTTTGAGCTTGTAGATTTCAAGTTTTGTAATTTTTACCACCCTGCACAGAATCTGCTTTTATTCTTTGGCGCTAACCAGTTCTCACCCTTGCCCCCTCTTTCTTTTGGTTCAGATGGACGCCCTCGCTGACCTGGCTAGCTACCTCAGCGACGTGTCCTTCTCTGATTGCTTGGGATGGGAAGGTTTCCCTAGCATCTTGTGGTCGGTTCTACAGGCACTGGACTACCCTACACCGCCACAGTATGAGAGGACGATTATCCGAGACCGTGGTGTGGTTCGTTCCCGTGTGCGGTTGGTGGTATACCGCCACCCGCCGTGTCCTAGCTCCCCCACCTGGACGGTGGAAGTTCACGGGCACCACATGGAGACGACGTGCGAGCTAGCTGCCTTGAATGGCATTAGCTCCTTTGTGGCTCAGAACCAGGAGTTGGTTGAGCACCAGTTACTGGGTTTATTCCCGCCGACTCAGCCAGATGATCCCCACTGGATGAGGCGTTACCTTAGCTCCCCTCTGAGGATGGCGGAGAACCCCGTCGCTGCAGCGGCCTTGATGATGAGGTGGATGCGGGCGTATCACCGGTTGCAGGCACTTCTTGGACGGTCGCAGAGCGAGTTGCTCAACATTGCCATGGACATGTCCGCTCGTGCCCGTGAAATAGGGGTGGAAAGGACTTCCTTGTCCATTGAGGTGACCACCAGAGATGCCATGATTGCTGACTTAGAAAGGCAATTGAATGACCTCCACATTGCACACAACAACACCCAAAATGAGTTAGCACAAACTAGAGATGAGCTTGAGGAGGTACACGGTACCTTGGAGCATGCCAATGCTATGCTTGCTGCCCACGACGCTCAGCACCTTCTTGACCAACAAGGAGGGGATGTGGATGGTGAAGGAGAGGCCCCCGATTCCGACATGGACACCGAGGACGACATGCCTTTCCTCCCAGCTCCACTTTCACCTATGGGCAGCGAGGCTACCGCTAACAACTTAGATGATTTCTAGATGTGGTAGTGGCAAGTACTCCTCCGCTAGGCCTAGATTTTGGCTTCATGTTGTAATAGGCTAGATAGAGTTGAGCTCCCCTGGTTATCTTTTGTGGCAATGTAAAATTAATGGTGTGGTTGTGGTGTAAAACTTGATGAAGTTGTAATAGCTGTGATGAAAACATTCTGCAGCTAACTTTGTTTTAATTATTGAGGGGTTTTCCTTTCATTTCTGGGCTGTGATGTGAACTACAAAGTTGTTTGGAAATTGTCAAACAAAATGATCACCAAATTGCAACCCCATTGGTTAAGCGAAGTAAAAATGGCAACCAAAATACTACAGCTCGGCCTGCTGAAAAACAGCAAATGCAGAGAGCTAAAGATTGAATTTTTCGGCTTAGTTCCAGTCCGAATTTGATTTTGAGCCCAACATGAAAGTTGTAGAGCATAAAATTTTCGAGCTACTGACCGAATGGGAGCATTTGACTTGTTTCCTGTTGGGAGATATGATTTTTCTTCCGAACTGCTTGCTGATGTGTTATTCTGCGCAGTATACTTCAATATGTTGTCACATCCCATCTTGTCATTTATTATGCAAGCTTATGAAATGTGGCTAATACAAGTATCTACTACAGATGGCAATCACCCGCAGCGGTCACGACGCTAGTGGCTCCAACGCTAACCAGCAGGGGCCTGAGGGGCAGCAACAGCCACCGCCACCTCCTCCACCGCAGCAACCTCCTACGTGGCAGCAGCTATATGCCACGCAAACGGAGATTCTCCGGAACCTGCAGCATCAGCAGCAGATGATGCAGCACCAGATGCTTCAACAGGGAGGTCAACGGGCCCCTCAGCCTCTGGTGGCCAGATATGAGGATTTTCTGGCAACGCACCCGCCGGTTTTCTCTCGAGCTGATGAGCCCTTGGAGGCCGACACCTGGATTCGAGCCATCGAGTCCAAGTTCACCATCCTGGCGACGCCTTGCACCTCCAACCGCAAGGTCGTGTTCGCGGCGCAGCAGCTCCGCGGCCCCGCTCTCCTTTGGTGGGAGAACTACCTGGCCCTGCAGCAGGAGGGTCATGTAGTTGAGTGGGATGAGTTCAAGGCTGCATTCAAGGCTCATCACATTCCGGCCGGTCTGGTAGAGCGGAAGCTGAATGAGTTTTTGGCGCTGACCCAGGGTACCCGCACAGTACTACAGTACGCCCAGGCCTTCAATGGTCTGTGCCCCTACGCGGGTCATCACGCTGACTCTGACGAGAAGAAGCTTGAGAGGTTCCGACGTGGCCTTAACACCAAGTTGAAGGCACAGTTGGCCACCACCCGTGCTGCCACGTACGGCGATCTCGTGAACCTTGCTATCGCTCAGGAAGACGCCAATGTGGTGCACAAGGCGGAGAAGAAGAGGAAGACTCCCGCTGGACCGTCGAGCGCGCAGCCACAGAGATTCCGCTTGGTTCCCCCGGCTGCACCGCAGGGACAGTCCAGGGCACCTCAGGGAGGTGGATGGGTTGCTAGGCCGCCACAGCCTAACGCGCCCCGTTTCACTCCACCGCCGCAGCAGCAGCAAGCACCAAGGCAGAATGCACAGCAGCCAGCTCGCCCTGGAGCCGGCTATCAGTGCTTCAAGTGTGGAAGTAAAGACCACTTTATCAAGGATTGCCCGCAGAACAAGCAGCAAAACCAACGCCCGGGAAATCAGCAAGGCAAGGGCAAGCAGCAGCAGCGTGTGCAGGTTCGACAAGGACGGCTCAACTACACCACCTTGGCCGACCTACCCGAGGGAGCCCCAGACATGACGGGTACCTTCCCTATCTGCACTCAACCTGCTGTGATATTATTTGATTCCGGGGCAACACATAGTTTTATAAGCACAAAATTTCATGTGAAATGCGGATTAAAATCGTACCATACCAAATCATCTTATGTGATATCGACTGCGGGAGGTAAAATTGCATCCAACCAAGTCACCCGAAAAGTTCCAATCAGGCTGGGAAGTAAAACATTTCCTACTGATTTGATTCTGCTTGGTATGGAAGGAATTGACATTGTGTTAGGAGCCAATTGGATGACTCAACATAAGGTTGTCCTAGATGTTGCAGAACGAGTTGTCGAGATAAACTCGCCTACGCATGGCCCGAGTGTGCTATATCTGCCACAACGGACCTGCGTCGATGCGTGTGCTTATACAATGGTAGAAACCCAACTCAAAGACATTCCGGTGGTATGTGAGTATGCCGATGTATTTCCGGATGACTTACCTGGAATGCCGCCGGATAGGGACATTGAGTTTGTGATTGAACTTCAACCCGGCACAGCACCTATATCAAAGAGACCATATAGAATGCCGCTCAATGAGTTGGCCGAATTAAAAATTCAACTCCAAGAATTGCTAGATAAAGGTTTCATTCGTCCAAGTGTATCGCCTTGGGGATGTCCCACTATCATTGTGAAGAAGAAGGACCATTCCTTGAGGTTGTGTATTGATTACCGGCCTCTCAATGCGGTAACTATTAAAAACAAGTACCCACTCCCCCGTATTGACATCTTGTTTGACCAACTAGCTGGCGCCAGAGAGTTCTCCAAGATTGACCTTCGCTCTGGCTATCACCAAATCAAAATCAGGCCTTGTGACATTCCAAAGACTGCCTTTTCCACCCGTTATGGACTCTATGAATTCTTGGTTATGTCCTTTGGACTCACCAATGCCCCAGCCTACTTCATGTACCTCATGAATTCGGTCTTCATGTCTGAACTAGACAAGTTTGTGGTGGTTTTCATTGATGACATTCTTATATATTCTAAGAATGAGGAAGAGCATGCCGAGCACCTTCGCATTGTTCTTCAAAGGCTAAGAGATCACCAGCTCTACGCCAAGTTCTCCAAGTGTGAATTCTGGTTGGAGAGCGTGAAATTTTTAGGTCACACGGTTTCCAAGGATGGTATATCCGTGGATCCAACCAAAGTGCAAGAGGTGCTAGATTGGCAACCACCTACCTCTGTCCACGAGATTCGGAGTTTTCTGGGTTTAGCCGGTTATTACCGCCGTTTTATTCCGGACTTCTCTCGGATTGCGAAGCCCATGACCGAACTCTTAAAGAAGGGAGTTAAATTTGAGTGGAATAACAAATGTGATGAAGCTTTCCACACCTTGCGAAAACATTTAACTTCAGCCCCAGTTTTGGCTCAGCCCGATTGCACCAAGCCTTATGATGTCTACTGTGATGCATCAGGCACCGGTCTTGGCTGTGTTCTCATGCAAGAGAACCGAGTCATCGCTTATGCTTCTCGAGCACTTCGGCCTCATGAGCAAAACTACCCCACGCATGATCTTGAGTTAGCAGCGGTTATTCATGCTCTCAAGATGTGGAGACACTATTTGATGGGTGTTCCCTGCAATATATACACAGACCACAAGAGCCTCAAATATGTCTTCACTCAGGCACATCTGAACATGAGACAGCGAAGATGGTTGGAGTTAGCAAATGACTATGACCTTAGTGTACATTATCACCCCGGGAAGGCTAATGAAGTTGCGGATGCACTAAGCCGCAAGGCTCATTGTCATTGTCTTTCCGTGGAGTCCTACGCTGACACCCTGTGTCATGAAATGACAAAGCTCAATTTGGAGATTGTTCCACACGGGTACTTCAACCATATTGCAGTAGAACCAACCTTGCACGATCAGATTGTTGTAGCCCAATTAAATGACGCGAGCATTAAAATCCTTAAAAGGAAATTGTCTAAGGAGAAGGTGAAAGAGAAGTACAAGTGTTTCCGGATAGATGGGCAGGGAGTGATGTGGTTTGGACATCGCCTCGTGGTGCCCAAAAACACGGAACTCCGGAGGAAGATTATGGATGAGGCACATCTCTCTAAATTTTCTATCCATCCCGGCAGCACTAAAATGTACCAAGATTTGAAACAAAACTTTTGGTGGACTCGGATGAAGCGAGAGATTGCCACATATGTGTCGGAATGTGACACATGCCAGCGGGTCAAGGCTAGCCACTTGAAGGTAGCAGGCACGCTTCAACCTCTACCTATTCCCTCCTGGAAGTGGGAAGATATAAGCATGGATTTTATTGTTGGACTTCCCAGAACCCCTCAGGGGCATGACTCCATTTGGGTAATTGTGGATCGCCTCACCAAGACCGCACATTTTCTTCCAGTCAATACCGTTTATACTGCTAAGAAGTACGCGGAGATTTATTTGGAACGGATCGTTTGTCTGCATGGGGTACCCAAGACGATAATTTCAGATCGTGGTGCTCCATTTGTAGCACGCTTTTGGGAACACTTACAATTGTCCCTAGGCACCAAACTGATCCGTAGTTCAGCATATCACCCACAAACCGATGGGCAGACGGAAAGGGTAAATCAAATACTTGAGGATATGCTTCGAGCTTGTGTTATTCATTATGGGAAGAATTGGGAGAAATGTCTATCTCTGGCCGAATTCTCCTATAACAACAGCTACCAAGCGAGTCTTAAAATGGCACCCTTCGAAGCCTTATATGGTAGAAGATGTCGGACCCCGTTGTGTTGGTCCCAGGCGGGCGAGAGATATACTTATGGCCCTGACCTTGTGAAGGAAGCAGAAGAAAAGGTTAGGATCATTCGGGAGAATTTGCAGACCGCCCAGTCGCGGCAGAAGAGCTACTTTGATCAACGGCGGAAGCCACTTCAGTTTGAAGTTGGCGATCACGTGTATCTTAAAGTCTCCCCGACCAAGGGTGTGCAAATATTTGGACTAAAAGGAAAGCTTGCACCTCGTTATATCGGCCCGTATGAAATTACTCAACAATGTGGGCCGGTAGCCTATCAAGTGAAGCTTCCCGAGAAACTTTCAGCTGTACACAATGTATTCCATGTTTCTCAACTCAAGAGGTGTCTTCGTGTTCCGACCGAGGTTGTTGAACAAGAGGAACTCTCGGTTGAACCAGATCTCTCTTATGACGAGCGTCCCGTCAAGATCCTCGACGAGAAAGAGCGACAAACACGAAGGAAGGGAGTTAAAATGTACAAAATTCAGTGGAGTCATCACTCCGAAGATGAAGCCACGTGGGAAACCGAGGACTATCTTAGGAAGAATTTCCCCGACATCCTTTCATAAGCCGAGGTATTTCTTTTCCCCTCTTTATCTCTAAGTTTAATCGAATCTCGGGACGAGATTCCTTTAAGGGGGGTAGGCTGTGACATCTCTGATGTCAAAAGAATTAAATAGTGCAATCAAAACCAATGCAACAGGAAATTATGGGTGGAATTCAAAAATTCATCAAAAATTCAAATTTAATTCAAAAACAAGGGTTGTTTGGCACCAACTGAAAACTCAAGATTTTTGTACTAAACTTGAAAATCTCCAAAAATAAAAGTTGTTTGTCATCACAAATAAACCCTAGTCACTGTTGGGAACTTTTGAAAATTTTGCAGTTTAGTCCCTCAAAAACTCAAATTACCATTCTGGGCACCTTTTTGTTTTTGGGTTGTTTGAGCTTGAAAAACTTGGAATTTCAAGTTCATCCCAAAAAGAAAGTTGTGTCCCATCTTCCAAACTCCAACTTTTATTTTTCGAATTTGAAATCGGAGCTCCACGGGCAAGCAACAGTGCCCCTGGCGCGCGCTGCGCCGGCCGGAGCTCGGCCGCCACGTGGCCGGCGAGCGGCGCAAGCGGCGCTGAGCTGGCCAAGCCGCGGCGGACGCTGGCGCTTGTCGCCTAGTCCTTGTCCGGCCACTCCCGAGCCATCACTTCGCCGCCGTCGCCTCGCCTCGCCTCGCGCCGCGGAGCGCCATCATGCGGTCGCGCGCGCGCTCGCGTCGCGCTGAGCGCCCTGCAGGCCGCGATACCCTCCCACTACGCGCCAACACGCCCTGTAGACGATCCTACAGCAGCACGCAATGATCCCCCTCGCCGACCGAGCCGTTCGCGCGCTGCCCTAGCTCCCAGAGCATCAATGGCGCGTCGCGTCGGCCTTTACTCCGCTCGCTCGCTCCCGAGGCCGCACTGTGCCACTCTCGCGTGCCCAAGCCTCCCACCGAACCCCTCTCACACTCCATTCACTCGCTCACTGCTTCAGTTCGCTTCCTCGCGCGCGCTCGGTCTTCTTCCTCCTCGCGCCGCGCGAACCGAGCCGAGCTTCGAGGCAAAATTCCCTTCCACACTCCACCATTCCCAAATTCGTCGCGCACGAAGCTAGCCCTCTACTCCAGCTCCTTTCCCCCCCACTTTCCCCAAGCTATTGTAGCTTCTCCGGCGAGAATTTGAGATTTCCCCCAAATCGCGAATTCCGGCCACCGGAGCACCCGCACGTCGAGCCCCTACTCCGAGCCGTCCCCGAGGTTCTTCGAGCACGCCATTGGCTTCCTCGAGCTCCACTGGTGCTCTAGGACCCCTCGAACCTCGGCGAACGACCCCGAGCTCACCGGCGTAGAAGCCGCGGCGGCCGCGCCGCCACCCCCTCGTCGCCGGCGCAACCCCGACCATCCCCGGCCTCCAAACCGTCCCCAACCGACTCGTGGTGAGCCCAGGAAGCTTTTCCCCCACTTCCCCGAGCCTAGTTCGCCGTCGTTTGGCCGGCGCAACTCCGGCGAGGTCCCAGGGGCCTTTCTTCATCGTCTTCATTTGTCTAGGGGCCTCTGTGCAAAAGTCCAGGGACTGGTTCGCGAAGTTTTGAAAGATCTAGGGTTCCCTGTGAAAATGGATTCTTAAACCTATATTTGATTTTCCCGAATCTTGTAAAATCCATTAAAAATCGTACAAAAATCGGAAAAATGCACGAAAATACTCCCTGGATTCATGGGAGTCTAAACTACAATCTCTATTAGACATGTTTGTACTTTTGATGAACTGTTTTTGAATTAAAATTCAAACTATGAAAATTGAAAGTTGTGCACCATTTCAAATCTAGAGCTCCGCTAGGGTTGAGCTTTGGATATGTTGCTCGTAGTGACTTTGGACAGCTTGTGTCCAAAGGGGACCTAAAAATATGCAGTGTAGCTCCAGTTATGAATTAAAATGTGTTTCCTGTCTTTTTGCAGTGCAGAAATCATTAAAAATAATCAGTGCAGTGAAAAATCACCATTTTGCTTCATAGGACTAAAAACTTGTTAGGACACCTGTTAAAAATGAAAAACCTAATTTTTGCTCTGTGTAGGCTAGCAAATAAATAAATATGTGTTTTTGGATAGAAATTTATTGAGGACTACCCTAGGGTTATTTTGAGCCATCACTTGGCCAGAGCCCTCCTCATGCTTATGCCTAGCTTTGGTAGGAAAATCTCCTGAAATGGATGAATTTTCGATTTTATATGATTTAAATTCATTTCTGCTAGCAGCAGCTTGTTGTATTTTTAATACATTATGTGTAGCTCAGAATTAGCTAAATTTTGGAGTGAGCTTAGCTCTTATACTCCAGTAGCTTTCATAAAGCTTATAGCTAAAAATGATGAACAGAAATGGAGAAACAAAAATGAGAAGGAATCTAGGTGGATTTTGATTTATATAAAAGAATAAACCTTTTTGGGTAACTAGTTAGAATAAAATGGATGGAATCTGAAATTTCAGAACAGCACCCTAAATGGTGAAGTAGTAAATAAAATTCTTTTATATATGTACACAATCACCATCGAAGTCAAATAAAACTTTTCCCACATCTCTACCTTGTTTTGTGAAGAGAATAGTAATGCCTAAGCATGTCTAGGTGAATATGGCCTTCAAAGGCCTTAATCTTAAAATCTATAGGCAGCCGCCTTAAACCATGCATCTCATGTAGAAGGCGCCATCCCGGACGGTAACTACCACCTCATCCCAGCAGACGAGGAAGGAGTCCCGGAGGAAGGTGCCGGTGCAGAAGTGACCAACCTGGAGGCTAACCCCCAGTCCGAGCAAGAAGGCAAGCCCCGGAGCATAACCTAACCTTTACCAAATTATGCATTATGACTTCTCTATGCTTGTGCATTTACGTTCAAGGAGTTGATTGAATACCTTAGCTACATATTTCCTAGTACCTATGACTGGCAATACTAGTATGAAAGGATCGATAGGGCATTGCTATAGGTCCGTTACAAGTCGAGTGATTTCCTGTCACTCACGAGACATAGGAATTGCTTGTCTTTACTTATGTTGAAATCATAAGGATTGACGGGCGGGATGATAGATGTAGATCTCCCGTCCGTGTATGATAATTGATTAAGGTCGAAATGTGTGGTTGAGTGTGTCAAGTTTTTGAACGTACCACATGCATGCCGGTATATGGGAGCCGGTAAGCCCGGTACCAGATTGAAGCAGCTAGGGCCGATAGCCATCTCTCCTTCGAAACTTTGTTTTCCCCTGCCGTACACTTGTGGATATATGCGTGAGACTGTGAGTGAAGCAGTAAACCTTTATCCTAAGGAAATGGACCCGGTTCCGAATTGTGGATCGATGGGAAAGGTTGGGAAATGCTTGTACCTTTTATAGCAAGCAGAGTACCGTGTGTGTTGGGTTTCCCCTGGCCAGGTAGCAGAAATTCGGTTCGAACTGTCCGCTTCTCGCGGTTAATGAGACTGCTTGACCGCCTTGCTACATTGAGTAACAAGTGAAACTTTGAGATTGATAAACTTGTTCTATGAATTAATTGTATTGCACCACTTGTATGTTTAGAGAGGATGCTAACCTAGAATGGTTAAATTTACAAGAATATGAAGCTAAAACTTGAAAGCAAGGACTTACTTTTAGTAGCTTTTTGGCAAACAAACCCACCAGCCAAAAGCCCCTCATTGTCTAGATGTCGGTGATATAGATTTCACCCGACGGGTAAGCCTTGCTGAGTATTAGTATACTCAGCCTTGCTTGTGGCATGTTTTACAGGTATTCCTTTGGATGTGGATGCTTTGACTTGGCCTGTCCAGGTTCCACCTGGCTGGCACATCGAATGGGTTCCGTCCTCTGCCGAGGATCGGGAGGAGTAGCATCATGGCAGGCTTCGGCACGGTGTTATTTGTATCGTCGTTAGATTATTTCTCTTCCGCTGCAATGAACCTTTAAATTCCGCTGTTATGAACTTTTATTTCCGCTGCAAGACTTGTACTCTGATTTAGATTTTGAACTCGGTTTGTAATAACTTGTGATACCTATGTGTGTAAGTTAATTTATGGAATGTTGTAATCTCTGGAACTCACCTTCGTGTGGGCGTGCTGCTGTTTCGATCGAGAAAAGTACGTGGTTTAATCGGGTTTAATCCGACGGCGCTCCAGCTTATTCCGGATTAAGTGCCTGACTACGTGATTAGTGGTCCAAGGGTACTTAACTTGGAATAATTTCGGAGTGGTCCGCCACAGAACCGTCCGTCGTTCATTCCAAAGTTATACAGAACGGGCGATGTTCGGACATGACTGAACTTTTGCCTGCGGACCGTCCACCCCCCAGAGCCGGACCATCCGCAGTAGACTTTGAAATCCACCAGAGAGCGCCGAGCCTCTATCCAAAAGTTAGTTCAACGCCGGATGGTCCGCCACTCCTTTCCGGACCGTCCGCTGTTTGACGATGAAATCCACCAGAGGACTACTCGTCTCTGCTCCAAAAAGAATATAGAGGTGGACCGTCCGCCAAGCGTGGACGGACCGTCCGCCGAGTAGATTTTCAGCATAAATTCAGTTAGAAACTAACTCTCATCTATATGCATGTAAATCCAAGAGTTTGAGCAATGTGACACTGTTAACTCGTCAAGCAACTGTAAATTGATCCCTCTTGATAGTACGGCTATCTAGCCTACAAATCCGGTCAATTAACTTCTCTAATCACCTCTTGACCGGCAAAAAGAAAATCCAATCTTTATACCTTTGCCTCGAGTCTTTCGCCTCTTCATATCAACTTTTCTTTGCGGAAGCAATCTTGCTTTTTGCAATACCATCTTCATGGCATCTCATAGCGCTTACATGTGACTAACCTTAATTCATATACTCAATGAAATCATTAGTCCATAAAGTGTTGTCATTAATTACCAAACCACTAAACTAGGGGCCTAGATGCTTTTAGAGAGGCATTTGGTTTGATTGGTTTTCTTGATCTTGTGAAGATTAAGGATTCTCTTTAGTGCTTGAGAGTAGCAAGTGTGCATCCATCTAGCTCTTGGTCTAGTGTAGGTCAAGTGAAGATCTTTGGCTTGTTACTTTTGGTGATTCGGCATCACCTAGATGGCATGGTGGTGTTGATCTTGGGAGCTCACGTGGAGATTGTGTGAAGCCCCAAGAAGGTGTACACGGTTTGGGAATCCGCCATCCCGGAGTGAGAAATGGATATCCTCTACGAGAGCACTTGATCCTTGTGCAGATCAAGGGGAAGCTATACCCTTGCGTGGGTGCTCTAACGAAGACTAGATGGGAGTTGCCGACTCCTCGATACCCCGGGAAAAATCGGCTTCCTACTCTTCTCTCTACTTTGAGCAAGTTTACTTTCCGCATTTCAATTCCTAGACTTGCTATGGTAGAGTAGGATTGGAACTAGGTTACAAAACTCTTTTGAACACTAGTTAGACACAAACCACACTTGATAGGCACATGAGGTGAATTGGTTTATTGCATAGGATTGTTATATTGCATAAAATTTTTGTAAAAGCCTAATTCACCCCCTCTTAGGCATCTTGATCCTTTCGACACCAACAGTAACATATACTATGGACCTGCTATAGAGAAAATGTGGCATCCCTGAGCCATTGTCGTCGTTGTCATCTTCCTGGATGAGGTCTTCCTTAGGAGGATGGCGCCTCTATCCTGTGACCTGTGAACCAGAAACTAGATGATGAAGCATGGAAAATTGACACGAGGATGAAGGAGGCGGCATCATGACGTGCTTGCGTATGTCATCAGAGGAGGCAGCCGCCATCATGATCTCCGTGGGTGTGTCGTCCATCGAGCCGCCGTCGTGGATCTCCGTGGTCGCCGCCGCCACTTTACCTAGCGTCAAAAGCTATGGCTGCGCCCGGCCCGACACGGTTTTAGGAAAGGTGCACGCGAAAAGGTTTTGCGGGGGTTGTGTGACGTGATTATTGGATCTAATCCTGGAGCTGTGGAGCTGTACAGGTGGACCCAAAGATTACAGATTCAACTCCCATCACGTGGGCTCGTTCGCTTATGCGGACTTCCGGCAGCCTGCAGTCTGCAGACGTCCACGTTCTCCTCTTTTTAAATACGGCATGCATCTGCTCTGCCGAAACTAATAAGTGGAAATATTTTTCATTTGAATTTTGTATGCCCATATCAGATTATTTAGTTTTTTTAATCTCATCACATACAAATATAGTACGTCAAACAAAAAGAAGATTAACTTAGGATCTCGTAGTCGTAGGTATGGAATAATTTCGTCAAGTCCACTTTAGATAGTTGTGATGAACACGGTTTGTTACACTATGACTGACATTATTTTCATGTTCACAATATTACCATATTATTATATTAAACCCTAATTGGACTTAATAGATTCTCTGGTTTGTATGACTAGCATGTCGTCCTTCTACATGTGGGACATCATACATGAGAAAGAAAGACTAATGGAAGCCTTTCACGTGTTTGAAAGTCATGTCATGTGCATGTCCTAAAGCTTGCCGTTCCCATTTTCATAGTGTGACTCACATATTTAGGAGTATTAAACATATATTAGTTACAAGATTAATTATGCAGATGAAGCCTAATTGATCCATTAGTAGCGCAAGTTTAGTTGCACAGATGAAGACTAATTTAGGAGATCATTCTATTAAACCTAATTAATTTGTCATAAGAACATATTTACTGTAGCACCACATTGTCAACACGGACTAATTGAACTTAATATATTCATCTCCCTAATTATATTTGCCTCTGTCTTTGCAATTAGTTATATAATTACTTTATGTTTTATGTTCAATACCCCTAATTAGTAACCGGACATTTGATGTGATAAGGACTGAAGTTTACTCCCCAAAGCCAAACACGCTTTAGTCATATTTAACCCTTGCAATAGACACCCTCTAGACAATTTGACTTTTAAGTGTTTCCTACTTACGGCGACGGCTAGATATAGAGGGCATTATATAAAACTCCATGTAGAGAAGCTAACCACATATCCCACATGTACTACCTTGAAGTTATCTCTTTAATTAGGTAATCGGTCACTATTTATATTCAAATTAAATTATAAATGATGGACAAAGAGGATGTGGCTGTGGCACACATGTATATAACTATGCTTTTTTCCCTATATTCTCTAACATTCTATTCGCATGAGAACACAACACAACAACATAAACTGGTGGGCGCAAGCGCTCCTTACTTTCTAGTTTTTTCATCCGGGAATGGAAACGGGAATGCCGGTCGGGAAAACAAAATCGGTTATATGGGATGATGGAAACAAAATTCGATCAGAATATATCGATAACGGTCGGAACAGATAATTCAAAACGGCAAGATAGCTACGTATGACCATTTTGAATATTTAACAGATTGTTTGGCTACAGCCATATATAATACATACGTAAAAAGTAATGTAGAGACAAGTAAATAAGACTACATATATCAATATGGACATGATATTAATTGGTGAAGTACACATAACTTGTAACATTGGACTTGGTATTTATATATGCAACAATTACATGGATATTAATTTTTAATTGTCATACAATAATATACATGTGGCATATAATAGCGAACTATCTAAAAAGGAAAAAAACGAAAAGAAATTAAAAAAAAAGGCAAACCGTAGAAGGCCCAGCCGGCCAGCCCTCTGTTCTCACGCAAGCGACACGCACATCCCATGCTCAAGCCAGCCAGCAGCATGCGCAGCGAGCAGCTGTGGTGCATCCCAGCATGCAAGCATTAGTCCCACCTCGCCAATGGAAACAACTATCTGCGTCCACAGTCCACACATGTTATAAAGCAAACCTAGCGTCACAACAACATGAATCGCACAGGTGCGTGGACTTCAGTCAGGCTGGTCTGCTATTGGATGCTGCATGGGCTGTGAGCTGAATGTTTGTTGGTCCAAATACGGAAATACTGACGGGAATTTTTCTAAACAAATACGGGTTACCACTTCTTAGACATGTCTCGCCCGCTCAGAAGGCAATCAAGATTTCCCATTGCAGGCCGACTGAGGGAAGGATGCAGGCCTTTGCAGGGAGCTCGACGCACGGAGGGGAACGAAAAAATTTCGTGCGACACCAGTGCATCAACAGGTTCTATCCAGTGGGCCTCAACTTGATTTTATGCCGCGAGCTGAGCTCTAGCTCAGCTGGCAAGGCTCCTTGTGGTGGAACCAGCTCACCAGGGTTCGAGTCCTCGACTCGACACTGGTGCTCGTATTTTCCTGGATTTATTCCAGGATTTAACTTGCGCTATTCTTTCAGTGGTAGCCGACGTGCCCCTCGATAGCGAGGCGCCTGTCGTGACTTCGTCAATTTGGAGGATTTGCCGGCCCAGTCTTTCGGAGGTGCTCATAGGGGTAGGGTTGCGTACGTATGTTTGTAGGGGTAAGTGTGCGTGCGTGTATGTGGGGTAGGGTTGCGTACGTATGTTTGTAGGGGTAAGTGTGCGTGCGTGTATGTGAGCGTCTACGTCTGTATGTGATTCGAAAAAAAAAACTTGATTTTATGCCCATCACGTGCTATAGTTCACGACCGACACAAGCATGCAGTGTTAAAATCACCTGACTAGCTAGCTAGTTGTTTAATCACGCCTCGCTCATCGAAGTGGCGTGCAAGCCGTGGGCCTTCTATATAATATATAAGCCAGGGGTAAGACATGTATGGAAATGTGGTACTCCAGGCTGACTGATGCTAGACTACGCTAGCTAGGTGAGGAACTTACACGAGAGAAAATAGAAAATTCTAGTTAACCTGGTCGATATCGGATTTTCCTGGTGCTAGTCAGAAAATAAACCAAGAAATGAATAAAAAAATAGGATTCGTTCGGTTGGATGGGAAGATCAACACAAGGAACCAATTGGATTAGGACATCAACGTGGGGAGAACTCAACTCAAATGTAGCCACCATGGAAAGGGCCTGGTCCCACCCCTGAATGTAGCCACACATGGTGTTGGTGGCAATAAAACCTCAAGGGATGCAACGAATGAATTTTTTGATGCAATATAGTAAGATCTTTTGCAACACGGGACAATATTAAAGCAACACGGTTTTATCGTGGTTATATTCACGACTACTTGCAACTAATCCTTCTTTGGATGCAATATAGTAATGGTTATTGCAACGCATGTGAAGATTTAGACAACGTAATTACGTCGTGGCCATATGCGCAACTACTTGCAACCAACTTTATAATGGTGGCAACAATGCCTAGCTATCGCAACACAAAGTCAATATTATCACAACTCAACACTAGTCATGGAAATAGGAACACATACTCGCAACCACCCTTTTCACCGTAGCATTAGCGCCTCTCTCTTGCAACAGAGCTTATGACTAATGCAACACACAATTTTGGTGGCCTTAAGGCCCATATATAGCTACCAATTAAGTCGTTGGTTGCCATATAACCAAATATTACAACCAAATATGTTGTGTTGTGAAAGAAATGGTGTTGAAAGGGCCAAATCCTTGTAGTACCCGACTACTGTGATATGGTCATTATCTGACTAATTATACATATTTGGATTAGGTTTTACTAATCACCGATGCCCTTTCCATTTGTATGTTTTCTATTTACCCCCTTCTTATTCTTTTCCATATCTATAACAGCTCATATTTATCCATGTATTCATTAGCCCACGTTCATTAGCCATCAGCCATCGTTCTTTTATTATTCTGATCGAAGCACTAGTGAGTCGTGACTTGCATTGGTGGCGAAGATCAACGAGAGAGGCCAATAAAACAACACCTACGCCTGCAGTGAGGGGGATTTTGGTTGTTTTGAGTAGCTTTTATCCGTACCATGACGTCTAGGTTCAACTATGAGCTCCTATAGCTTTATTCGTACCATTCTTAGGTCCTATTTTAAGATTTTGTAGGATGATCTAAGGGTGAAATTTTAATCCAAACAAGAAGAAATTCATCAATATACATGTGTTTTTTAAAAGGAAAAACCATGCCACATTGGGCAATATGTCATCTAAATACGTATGGCTAGAGAGTTAATGACTGTATTGATATAGTCATGCAATTTTAATAGCTACGGCTTACACTTCTCTAAGTATGATGGCCATGAAATGTATCAACAAATACAGTGGCTATTTGCGTATTTTACTCATATTTTGCCCAACAGTGATGTAGAATTAATGTAAAAGAGCATTGCAAGTTATATTAATCAGTTATCGTACGATAATTCTATTTCTGTCCAACGGTGATGTAGAATTAATGTACAAGAATATTATGAGTTTCATATCTGAGTTTCCCATGCATTAATTCTATTTTCTGCCCAATGGTGATGTAGAATTGATGCACAAGAACATCGCATGTTTTGCTCAAGAGAAAGATGACAGAAAGTTGTTGATTTTATCAACGCATGAGATCACTCAGCTACAGCAAGGGCTGTTTTGCTGGGGAAGGTCTTTTAAGTAGAGCTTTCGTTGTTGTTAGTTTGTTTTCTGATGAAATTGGAACCAAAAGGAACATTTGATCAGAAAATAAAGTATATGTGAATGAGTTTTCTATCATTATGATCAAATTTATTGTAATAAGTTAGATGTGTGTCTAATTTTACCAACGTTGAATTAAGTAAGTAACAGAGTATTTTCAAGTTATTTCTTAAGTTGATTTTTTGTATGTTTACTTCGTGTTTCCTGAAAGATTATTCTGAGATTTAAGCCCCTTATGGGGAATTATCCTGGATGGCGGAAGAAGTTGAGCATTGTACTTAAAATGTCCATATATATCATGCATGGCAAGAGAAGTTTGTGATGACTCATGTGTTAAGTATGTATCTCATACGGCGAGAGAAGTTTGGGGCAGCTCTTACTCTATCATAGAATGGATCGTGCATTTCTAATTGGTCATTAAGGAAAGTTGATGCCATAAGGGGAGCAATCCCAAACAACACTATTGCTATGTCTTAAAAAGGTGGAGAGTCAATTTATTGTCTCCTTAGAAGTGTATGCGAGCACTCTAATTGTGTAGCTCATTGCACAACTATCTACTAATGGTGGAAAGATATGGCAGCTAAGATAGAATCATTCCTCAAAAAAGATAGAATCATTAGACATGGACCTAAGTAAAGGACAGAAAATAAGTTATTGTCCTGTCCTGGCATTATCATGTTGAGTTGAAATGAGTTTCGGGACATAGAATGTAATATCCAAATGAAAAAGATAAGAACATGTAAGCATGACTTGTTCATGAGTATGAGGAAAGAGTATGAATGAAGAGAGTAAGAAAAGTTTTCCTAGTTCATGAGTATTCTGAATAGTTTTCGAAATTATGGTAGTAAGGTTTGTGCCATATTTCGTGGGGGAGAAATGTGAGATAAGTTAGAAATGTACTCTCCATGTGAGTTAAAGTCTCCATTCCCCTATGAAACAATTATCTATAAAACATTATGACCGTCAAGGGAGTACAGCGGACATGATAAAATGTACTCTCCGAGGCCGCACTGTGCCACTCTCGCGTGCCCAAGCCTCCCACCGAACCCCTCTCACACTCCACTCACTTGCTCGACCCACCAGTTCAGCTCCTCGCGCGTTCCCCCATCTTCTTCTTCCTCGCGCTGCGCGAACCGAGCCGAGCTTCTCCGAGAAATTCGCCCTCTACACTCCACCATTCCCAAATTCGTCCCGCACGGAGCTAGCCCCCTACTCCAGCTCCAAATCCCCCCACTTTCCCCAAGCTATTGTAGCTCTCCGGCGAGAATTTGTGATTTCCCCCAAATCGCGATTTTCGGCCGCCGGAGCACCCGCACATCGAGCCCCTACTCCGAGCCGTCCCCGAGGTTCACCGAGCACGCCATTAGCTTCCTCGAGCTCCACTGGTGCTCTAGGACCCCTCAAACCCCGGCGAACGACGCCGAGCTCACTGGCGTAGAAGCCGCGGCGGCCGCGCCGCCACCACCTCGTCGCCGGCGCAACCCCGACCATCCCCGGCCTCCCAACCGTCCCCAACCGACTCGTGGTGAGCCCAGGACGCTTTTCCCCCACTTCCCCGAGCCTAGTTCGCCGCCGTTTGGCCGGCGCAACTCCGGCGAGGTCCCAGGGACCGAACTTCATCTTCTTCGTTTGTCTAGGGGTCTCTGTGCAAAAGTCCAGGGACTTGTTCGTGAAGTTTTGAAAGTTCTAGGGTTCCCTGCGAAAATAGATTCTTAAACCTAGATTTGATTTTCCCGAATCTTGTAAAATCCGTTAAAAATCGTAAAAAAATCAGAAAAATGCACAAAAATACTCCCTGGATTCGTGAGAGTCTAAACTACAATATCTATTAGACATGTTCATACTTTTGACGAACTGTGTTTGAATTAAAATTCAAACTATGAAAATTGAAAGTTGTGCACCATTTCAAATCCAGAGCTCCGCTAGGGTTGAGCTTTGGATATGTTGTGTATAGTGACTTTGGACAGCTTGTGTCCAAAGGGGACCTAAAAATATGCTATGTAGCTCCAGTTATGAATTAAAATGTATTTCCTGTCTTTTTGCAGTGCAGAAACCATTAAAAATAATCTGTGCAGTGAAAAATCACCATTTTGCTCCAGAGGACTAAAAACTTGTTAGCACACCTGTTAAAAATGAAAAACTTAATTTTTGCTCTGTGTAGGCTAGCAAATAAATAAATATGTGTTTTTGGATAGAAATTTATTGAGGACTACCCAAGGGATATTTTGAGCCATCACTTGGCCAGAGCCCTCCTCATGCTTATGACTAGCTTTGGTAGGAAAATCTCCTGAAATGGATGAATTTTCGATTTTATATGATTTAAATTCATTTCTGCTAGCAGCAGCTTGTTGTATTTTTAATAAATTATGTGTAGCTCAAAATTAGCTAAATTTTGGAGAGAGCTTAGCTCTTATACTCCAGTAGCTGTCATAAAGTTTATAGCTAAAAATGTTGAGCAGAAATGGAGAAACAAAAATAGAAAGGAATCTAGGTGGAATTAGCTTTATATAAAAGAATAAACCTTTTTGGTTAATTAGTTAGAATAAAAATGGTTAGACCCTGAAATTCCAGAACAGCACCCAAATTTGTGAAGAAATAAATAGAATTCTTTTATATATGTACACAATCACCATCGAAATCCATAAAACTTTTTCCACCCCTACACCTTGTTTTTGTGAAGAGCATAGTAATGCTTAAGCATGTCTAGGTGAATATGGCCTTCAAAGGTCTTAATCTTAGAATCTATAGGCAGCCGCCTTAAACTATGCATCTCATGTAGAAGGCGCCATCCCGGACGGCAACTACCACCTCATCCCCGCAGACGAGGAAGGAGTCCCGGAGCACGGTGCCGGCGAAGAAACGACCAACCCGGAGGCTAACTCTCAGTCCGAGCAAGAAGGCAAGCCCCGGAGCATGACCTGACTTTTGAAATTATGCCTCTATGAATTTACTGTGTTTGTGCATTTACGTGCCAGGAGTTGATTGAATACCTTAGCTGCACATTTCCTAGTACCTATGAATTGCAACACTAGTATGAAAGGATCGATAGGGCATTGCTTTAGGTCCGTTACAAGTCGAGTGATTTCCTGTCACTCGCGAGACATAGGAATTGCTTGTCTTTACTTATGTTGGAATCATAAGGATTGACGGGCGGGATGATAGATGTAGATCTCCCGTCCGTGTATGATAATTGATTAAGGTCGAAATGTGTGGATGAGTGTGTCAAGTTTTTGAACGTACCACATGCATGCCGGTATATGGGAGCCGGTAAGCCCGGTACCAGATTGAAGCAGCTAGGGCCGATAGCCATCTCTCCTTGGAAACTTTGTTTTCCCCTGCCGTACACTTGTGGATATATGCGTGAGACTGTGAGTGAAGCAGTAAACCTTTATCCTAAGGAAATGGACCCGGTTCCGAATTGTGAATCGATGGGAAAGGTTGGGAAATGCTTGTACCTTTTATAGCAAGCAGAGTATCCGTGTGTGTTGGGTTTTCCCTGGCCAGGTAGCAGAAATTCGGTTCGAACTGTCCGCTTCTCGCGGTTAATGAGACTGCTTGACCGCCATGCTACACTGAGTAACAAGTGAAACTTTGATATTGCTAAACTTGTTCTATGAATTAAATTGTATTGTACCACTTGTATGCTTAGAGAGGACGCTAATCTAGAATGGTTAAACTTACTAGAATGTGATGCTAAAACTTGAAAGCAAGGACCTACTTCTAGTTGCTTTTTGGCAAACCAACCCACCAGCCAAAAGCCTCTCATTGTCTAGATGTCGGTGATGTAGTTTTCACCCGACGGGTAAGCCTTGCTGAGTATTAGTATACTCAGCCTTGCTTGTGGCATTGATTTACAGGTATACCTTTGGATGTCGATGCTATGACTTGGCCTACCCAGGTTCCACCTGGCTGGCACATCGAATGGGTTCCGTCCTCTGCCGAGGATCGGGAGGAGTAGCTTCGTGGCAGGCTTCAGCACGGAGTTATTTGTATCGTCGTTAGATTATTTTCTTCCGCTGTGATGAACTTTAATTTCCGCTGCAAGACGTTTGTACTCTGATTTAAATTTGAACTCGGTTTGTAATAACTTGTGATATTTATGTGTGTAAGTTAATCTGTGGAATGTTGTAATCTCTGGAACTCACCTTCGTGTGGGCGTGCTGCTGTTTCGATCGAGATAAGTACGTGGTTTAATCGGGTTTAATCCGACGGCGCTCCAGCTTATTCCGGATTAAGTGCCTGACTACGGGATTGATGGTCCCAAGGTACTTAACTTGGAATAATTTCGGAGTGGTCCGCCACAGCTGGCATCAGAGCCGAAGCAGCGCACCGGAGAGAGCAACAAACCTTTAATAAACAATTTTTGAATAAAACTTGCCAACTCGTGCTTCCGACGCGTTTTGCGAAGGAAGGTTATTATAAGACCGTTAAGGATGTTACCTAGAACGTGAAGCCTATGTGGGTTAAGGGATCACGATATGATAGGTGGCAAATAGTATATTATACTGACTTCCAGCACATTTCATTCTGTCATTTACTTTACGCAATGGTGGGCGCAAGGTACGGCGATTGCTGTAACGTACCACGACACTATATGAGAATATAGTGGTGGCACATAGTCAATACGCTGTGACGGCGTATGAAAATAGAATAGGATGGTGGGTGCAAGGTACGGCGATTGCTGTAGCGTACCACGGCATCATATGCAAATATGATGGCGGCACAAAGTCAATACGCTATTTCAATAGCGTATGAAACTGTCAATATGTTGCTTTGGTGACATATAAACATTGCCCGTTCAATGTTAAACGTTCGGGTGCCACCTCTATAGTGGGTGGTAATGTATGGAGACGCTTTCGTGAGTGCTGGCACGAAAGGTTGATTATATATGTTCTGGAATGGAATTTTCTACAGGTACACTAACTGCGATTCCGTATATTGAAACGGTTAGAGAAATTCGACTAGCTAATATAGGGAGAGACGAATATTGCCTAGCCGCCGGCACTAACTTCGTAAGCCAAAAGTTATTGGCATGTGTGTTGGTGAGAACGAATAGGCCGCCCATGCATTGCATTTCACTGAATTAATATCGATTTTTAACACATGACCAAATCGAACCGCCGTCAAAGAAATTGAAATCACAACCTAAAAATCCTGCTGAGAACAGTCAGTTTGCACCCTTAATTCGAAACTGAAAACGTTGTCAAGTGAAAAAGTGTTCAACATGAAAGTTGTCATAAACATTATGAAGTATACGCTGGAGAAATTTCAACGAAAATGGTTCAGAAAAACCGGAGTTATGCTAAAAATGGTAACCCTCTGTCTGCTGGAAATTTCTGGGGACAGTGAGATAAAAATTGAATTTTTACACCATCTTAACGACAGATTCTGCTCAAACCTCCAACATGAAACTTGTTAGGAATTACTTAAACAGTGTTCTGGCCAAATTTGGGAATTTTTGAGCTGGTAGATTCCGAGTTTTGAAATTTCTACCACCCTGCACAGAATCTGTTTTTGTTCTTTTGGCGCTAACCGGTTCTTACCCTTGCCCCTTTTCTTTTGGTTCAGATGGACGCCCTCGCTGACCTGGCTAGCTACCCGAACGACGTGTCCTTCTCTGATTGCTTGGGATGGGAAGGTTTCCCTAGCATCTTGTGGTCGGTTCTACAGGCACTTGACTACCCTACACCGCCACAGTATGAGAGAACTATTATCCGAGACCGAGGTGTGGTTCGTTCCCGTGTGCGGTTGGTGGTATACCGCCACCCGCCGTGTCCTAGCTCTCCCACCTGGACAGTGGAAGTTCACGGGCACCATGTGGAGACAACGTGCGAGCTAGCTGCCTTGAATGGCATTAGCTCCTTTGTGGCTCAGAACCAGGAGTTGGTTGAGCACCAGTTGCTTGGATTATTCCCACCGACTCAGCCAGATGATCCCCACTGGATGAGGCGTTACCTTAGCTCCCCTCTGAGGATGGCGGAGAACCCCGTCGCTGCAGCCGCCTTGATGATGAGGTGGATGCGGGCGTATCACCGTTTGCAGGCACTTCTTGGACGGTCGCAGAGCGAGATGCTCAATCTTGCCATGGACATGTCCGCTCGCGCCCGTGACATAGGGGTTGAGAGGACCTCCTTGTCCATTGAGGTGACCACTAGAGATGCCATGATTGCTGACTTGGAGAGGCAATTGAATGACCTCCACATTGCGCACAACAACACCCAAAATGAGTTAGCACAAACTAGAGATGAGCTTGAGGAGGTACACGGTACCTTGGAGCATGCCAATGCTATGCTTGCCGCCCACGACGCTCAGCACCTTCTTGACCAGCAAGGAGGGGATGTGGATGGTGAAGGAGAGGCCCCCGATTCCGACATGGACACCGAGGATGACATGCCGCCCCTTCCAGCTCCACCTTCGCCTATGGGCAGCGAGGCTACCGCTAACAATTTGGATGATTTTTAGAGTGGTAGTAGCAAGTACTCCTCCGCTAGGCCTAGATTTTGGCATCAGGTTGTAATAGGCTAGATGGAGTTGAGCTCCCCTGGTTATCTTTTGTGGCAATGTAAAATTAATGGTGTGGTTGTGGTGTAAAACTTGATGAAGTTGTAATAGCTGTGATGAAAATATTCTGCAGCTAACTTTGTTTTAATTATTGAGGGGTTTTCCATTCATTTCTGGGCTGTGATGTGAACTACAAAATTGTTTGGAATTTGTCAAACAAAATGATCACCAAATTGCAACCCCATTGGTTTAGCGAAATAAAAATGGCGACCAAAACACTACAGCTCGGCCTGCTGAAAAACAGCAAATGCAGAGAGCTAAAGATTGAATTTTTCGGCTTAGTTCCAGTCCGAATTTGATTCTGAGCCCAACATGAAAGTTGTAGAGCATAAAATTTTCGAGCTACTGACCGTATGGGAGCATTTGACTTGTTTCCTGTTGGGAGATATGATTTTCCTTCCGAACTGCGTGCTGATGTGTCGTTCTGCGCAGTATACTTGAATGTGTTGTCGCATTCTATCTTGTCATTTATTATGCAAGCTTATGAAATGTGGCTAATACAAGTCCCTACTGCAGATGGCAATCACCCGCAGCGGTCACGACGCTAGTGGCTCCAACGCTAACCAGCAGGGGCTAGAGGGGCAACAACAGCCACCGCCACCTCCTCCACCGCAGCAACCTCCGACGTGGCAGCAGCTATATGCCACGCAAACGGAGATTCTCCGGAACCTGCAGCATCAGCAGCAGATGATGCAGCAGCAGATGCTTCAGCAGGGAGGTCAACGAGCCCCTCAGCCTCAGGTGGCCAGATACGAGGATTTTCTGGCAACGCACCCGCCGATTTTCTCTCGAGCTGATGAGCCCTTGGAGGCCGACACCTGGATTTGAGCCATCGAGTCCAAGTTCACCATCCTGGCGACGCCTTGCACCTCCAGCCGCAAGGACGTGTTCGCGGCGCAGCAGCTCCGCGGCCCAGCTCTCCTTTGGTGGGAGAACTACCTGGCCCTGCAGCAGGAGGGTCATGTAGTTGAGTGGGATGAGTTCAAAGCTGCATTCAAGGCTCATCACATTCCGGCCGGTCTGGTAGAAAGAAAGCTGAATGAGTTTTTGGCGCTGACCCAGGGTACCCGCACAGTGCTGCAGTACGCCCAGGCCTTCAATGGTCTGTGCCCCTACGCGGGTCATCACGTTGACTCTGATGAGAAGAAGCTTGAGAGGTTCCGACGTGGCCTTAACACCAAGTTGAAGGCACAGTTGGCCACCACCCGTGCTGCCACGTACGGCGATCTCGTGAACCTTGCTATCGCCCAGGAAGACGCCAATGTGGTGCACAAGGCGGAGAAGAAGAGGAAGACTCCCGCTGGACCGTCGAGCGCGCAGCCACAGAGGTTCCGCTTGGTTCCCCCGGCTGCACCGCAGGGACAGTCCAGGGCACCTCAGGGAGGTGGATGGGTTGCTAGGCCGCAACAGCCTAACGCGCCCCGTTTCCCTCCACCGCCGCAGCAGCAGCAGGCACCAAGGGGAAATGCACAGCAGCCAGCTCGCCCTGGAGCCAGCTATCAGTGTTTCAAGTGTGGAAGTAAAGACCACTTTATCAAGGATTGCCCGCAGAACAAGCCGCAAAACCAGCGCCCGGGAAATCAGCAAGGCAAGGGCAAGCAGCAGCAGCGTGTGCAGGATCGACAAGGACGGCTCAACTACACCACCTTGGCCGACTTACCCGAGGGAGCCCCAGACATGACTGGTACCTTCCCTATCTGCACCCAACCTGCTGTGATATTGTTTGATTCCGGGGCAACACATAGTTTTATCAGCACAAGATTTCACGTGAAATGTGGATTAAAATCGTACCATACCAAATCATCTTATGTGATATCGACTGCGGGAGGTAAAATTGCATCCAACCAAGTTACCCGAAAGGTTCCAATCAGGCTGGGAAGTAAAACATTTCCTACTGATTTGATTCTGCTTGGTATGGAAGGAATTGACATTGTGTTAGGAGCCAATTGGATGACTCAACATAAGGTTGTCCTAGATGTTGCGGAACGAGTTGTTGAGATAAACTCGCCTACGCATGGCCCGAGTGTGCTATATCTGCCACAGCGGACTTGCGTCGATGGGCGTGCTTATACAATGGTAGAAACCCAACTAAAAGACATTTCGGTGGTATGTGAGTATGCCGATGTATTTCTGGATGACTTACCTGGGATGCCGCCGGATAGGGACATTGAATTTGTGATTGAACTACAACCTGGCACAGCACCTATATCAAAGAGACCATATAGAATGCCGCCCAATGAATTGGCTGAATTAAAAATTCAACTCCAAGAACTGCTAGATAAAGGTTTCATTCGTCCAAGTGTATCACCTTGGGGATGTCCCGCTATCTTTGTGAAGAAGAAGGACCATTCCTTGAGGTTGTGCATTGATTACCGGCCTCTCAATGCGGTAACTATTAAGAACAAGTACCCACTCCCCCGTATTGACATCTTGTTTGACCAACTAGCTGGCGCCAGAGTGTTCTCCAAGATTGACCTTCGCTCTGGCTATCACCAAATCAAAATCAGACCTTGTGACATTCCAAAGACTGCCTTTTCCACATGTTATGGACTTTATGAATTCTTGGTTATGTCTTTTGGACTCACCAATGCCCCAGCCTACTTCATGTACCTCATGAATTCGGTCTTCATGTCTGAACTAGACAAGTTTGTGGTGGTTTTCATTGACGACATTCTTATATATTCTAAGAATGAGGAAGAGCATGCTGAGCACCTTCGCATTGTTCTTCAAAGGCTGAGAGATCACCAGCTCTACGCCAAGTTCTCCAAGTGTGAATTCTGGTTAGAGAGCGTGAAGTTTTTAGGTCACACGGTTTCCAAGGATGGTATATCCGTGGATCCAACCAAAGTGCAAGAGGTGCTAGATTGGCAACCACCTACCTCTGTCCACGAGATTCGGAGTTTTCTGGGTTTAGCCGGTTACTACCGCCGTTTTATTCCGAACTTCTCTCGGATAGCAAAGCCCATGACCGAACTCTTAAAGAAGGGAGTCAAATTTGAGTGGAATGACAAATGTGATGAAGCTTTCCACACCTTGCGAAGACATTTAACTTCAGCCCCAGTTTTAGCTCAGCCCGATTGCACCAAGCCCTATGATGTCTACTGCGATGCATCAGGCACCGGTCTTGGCTGTGTTCTCATGCAAGAGAACCGAGTCATCGCTTATGCTTCTCGAGCACTTCGGCCTCATGAGCAAAACTACCCCACGCATGATCTTGAGTTAGCAGCGGTTATTCATGCTCTCAAGATGTGGAGACACTATTTGATGGGTGTTCCCTGCAATATATACACAGACCACAAGAGCCTCAAATATGTTTTCACTCAGGCACATCTGAACATGAGACAGCGAAGATGGTTGGAGTTAGCGAAGGACTATGACCTTAGTGTACATTATCACCCCGGGAAGGCTAATGTAGTGGCGGATGCACTAAGCCACAAGGCTCATTGTCATTGTATTTCCGTGGAGTCCTACACTGACACCCTGTGTCATGAAATGACAAAGCTCAATTTGGAGATTGTTCCACACGGGTACTTCAGCCATATTGCAGTGGAACCAACCTTGCACGATCAGATTGTTGTAGCCCAATTAAATGACGCGAGCATTAGAATCCTTAAAAGGAAATTGTCTAAGGAGAGGGTGAAAGAGAAGTACAAGTGTTTCCGGATAGATGGGCAGGGAGTGATGTGGTTTGGACATCGCCTCGTGGTGCCCAAAAACACGGAACTCCGGAGGAAGATTATGGATGAGGCACATCTCTCTAAATTTTCTATCCATCCCGGCAGCACCAAAATGTACCAAGATTTGAAACAAAACTTTTGGTGGACTCGGATGAAGCGAGAAATTGCCACATATGTGTCGGAATGTGACACATGCCAGCGGGTTAAGGCCAGCCACTTGAAGGTAGCAGGCACGCTTCAACCTCTACCTATTCCCTCATGGAAGTGGGAAGATATAAGCATGGATTTTATTGTTGGACTTCCCAGGACCCCTCAGGGGCACGATTCTATTTGGGTAATTGTGGATCGCCTTACCAAAACCGCCCATTTTATTCCAGTCAATACCATTTATGCTGCCAAGAAGTACGCGGAGATTTATTTGGAGCGGATCGTTTGTCTACATGGGGTACCCAAGATGATAATTTCAGATCGTGGTGCTCCGTTCGTAGCACGCTTTTGGGAGCAATTGCAGTTATCCCTAGGCACCAAACTGATCCGTAGTTCAGCATATCACCCACAGACCGATGGGCAGACGGAAAGGGTAAATCAAATACTTGAGGATATGCTTCGAGCTTGTGTTATTCATTATGGGAAGAATTGGGAGAAATGTCTATCTCTGGCCGAATTCTCCTATAACAACAGCTACCAAGCGAGTCTTAAAATGGCACCCTTCGAAGCCTTATATGGTAGAAGATGTCGGACCCCGTTGTGTTGGTCCCAGGCGGGCGAGAGATATACTTATGGCCCTGACCTTGTGAAGGAAGCAGAAGAAAAGGTTAGGATCATTCGGGAGAATTTGAAGACCGCCCAGTCGCGGCAAAAGAGCTACTTTGATCAGCGGCGGAAGCCACTTCAATTCGAAGTTGGTGATCACGTGTATCTTAAAGTCTCCCCGACCAGGGGCGTGCAAAGATTTGGACTAAAAGGAAAGCTTGCACCTCGTTATATCGGCCCGTATGAAATTACTCAGCAATGTGGGCCGGTAGCCTATCAAGTGAAGCTTCCCGAGAAACTTGCAGCTGTACACAATGTATTCCATGTTTCTCAACTCAAGAGGTGTCTTCGTGTTCCGACCGAAGTTGTTGAACAAGAGGAACTCTCGGTTGAACCGGATCTCTCTTATGATGAGCATCCCGTTAAGATCCTCGACGAGAAAGAGCGACAAACACGAAGGGAGTTAAAATGTACAAAATTCTGTGGAGTCATCACTCCGAAGATGAAGCCACGTGGGAAACCGAGGACTATCTTAGGAAGAATTTCCCCGACATTCTTTCGTAAGCCGAGGTAATTCTTTTCCCCTCTTTATCTCTAAGTTTAATCGAATCTCGGGACGAGATTCCTTTTAAGGGGGGTAGGCTGTGACATCTCTGATGTCAAAAGGATTAAAAAGTGCAATTAAGGTCAATGCAACAGGGAATTATAGGTTGAAATTCAAAAATCCAACAAAAATTTAAATTTAAATTCCAAAAACAGGGGTTGTTTGGCACCAATTGAAAACTCGAGATTTTTGTACTAAACTTGAAAATCTCCAAAAATAAAAGTTGTTTGTCTTCACAAATAAACCCTAGTCACTGTTGGGCACTTTTGAAAATTTTGCAGTTTAGTCCCTCAAAAACTCAAATTACCGTTCTGGGCGCCTTTTTGTTTCTGGGTTGTTTGAGCTTGAAAAACTCGGAATTTCAGGTTCACCCCAAAAAGAAAGTTGTGTCCCATCTTCCAAACTCCAACTTTTATTTTTACACTTTTTCAAGTTCAGTTCAAATTTTTGGAGAAAATTCGAATTTGAAAACGGAGCTCCACGGGCTTGCTACAGTGCCCTTGGCGCGCGCCGCGCTGGCCGGAGCTCGGCCGCCACGTGGCCGGCGAGCGGCGCAGGCGGCGCTGAGCTGGCCAAGCCACACATGGTGTTGGTGGCAATAAAACCTCAAGGGATGCAACGAATGAATTTTTTGATGCAATATAGTAAGATCTTTTGCAACACGGGACAATATTAAAGCAACACGGTTTTATCGTGGTTATATTCACGACTACTTGCAACTAATCCTTCTTTGGATGCAATATAGTAATGGTTATTGCAACGCATGTGAAGATTTAGACAACGTAATTACGTCGTGGCCATATGCGCAACTACTTGCAACCAACTTTATAATGGTGGCAACAATGCCTAGCTATCGCAACACAAAGTCAATATTATCACAACTCAACACTAGTCATGGAAATAGGAACACATACTCGCAACCACCCTTTTCACCGTAGCATTAGCGCCTCTCTCTTGCAACAGAGCTTATGACTAATGCAACACACAATTTTGGTGGCCTTAAGGCCCATATATAGCTACCAATTAAGTCGTTGGTTGCCATATAACCAAATATTACAACCAAATATGTTGTGTTGTGAAAGAAATGGTGTTGAAAGGGCCAAATCCTTGTAGTACCCGACTACTGTGATATGGTCATTATCTGACTAATTATACATATTTGGATTAGGTTTTACTAATCACCGATGCCCTTTCCATTTGTATGTTTTCTATTTACCCCCTTCTTATTCTTTTCCATATCTATAACAGCTCATATTTATCCATGTATTCATTAGCCCACGTTCATTAGCCATCAGCCATCGTTCTTTTATTATTCTGATCGAAGCACTAGTGAGTCGTGACTTGCATTGGTGGCGAAGATCAACGAGAGAGGCCAATAAAACAACACCTACGCCTGCAGTGAGGGGGATTTTGGTTGTTTTGAGTAGCTTTTATCCGTACCATGACGTCTAGGTTCAACTATGAGCTCCTATAGCTTTATTCGTACCATTCTTAGGTCCTATTTTAAGATTTTGTAGGATGATCTAAGGGTGAAATTTTAATCCAAACAAGAAGAAATTCATCAATATACATGTGTTTTTTAAAAGGAAAAACCATGCCACATTGGGCAATATGTCATCTAAATACGTATGGCTAGAGAGTTAATGACTGTATTGATATAGTCATGCAATTTTAATAGCTACGGCTTACACTTCTCTAAGTATGATGGCCATGAAATGTATCAACAAATACAGTGGCTATTTGCGTATTTTACTCATATTTTGCCCAACAGTGATGTAGAATTAATGTAAAAGAGCATTGCAAGTTATATTAATCAGTTATCGTACGATAATTCTATTTCTGTCCAACGGTGATGTAGAATTAATGTACAAGAATATTATGAGTTTCATATCTGAGTTTCCCATGCATTAATTCTATTTTCTGCCCAATGGTGATGTAGAATTGATGCACAAGAACATCGCATGTTTTGCTCAAGAGAAAGATGACAGAAAGTTGTTGATTTTATCAACGCATGAGATCACTCAGCTACAGCAAGGGCTGTTTTGCTGGGGAAGGTCTTTTAAGTAGAGCTTTCGTTGTTGTTAGTTTGTTTTCTGATGAAATTGGAACCAAAAGGAACATTTGATCAGAAAATAAAGTATATGTGAATGAGTTTTCTATCATTATGATCAAATTTATTGTAATAAGTTAGATGTGTGTCTAATTTTACCAACGTTGAATTAAGTAAGTAACAGAGTATTTTCAAGTTATTTCTTAAGTTGATTTTTTGTATGTTTACTTCGTGTTTCCTGAAAGATTATTCTGAGATTTAAGCCCCTTATGGGGAATTATCCTGGATGGCGGAAGAAGTTGAGCATTGTACTTAAAATGTCCATATATATCATGCATGGCAAGAGAAGTTTGTGATGACTCATGTGTTAAGTATGTATCTCATACGGCGAGAGAAGTTTGGGGCAGCTCTTACTCTATCATAGAATGGATCGTGCATTTCTAATTGGTCATTAAGGAAAGTTGATGCCATAAGGGGAGCAATCCCAAACAACACTATTGCTATGTCTTAAAAAGGTGGAGAGTCAATTTATTGTCTCCTTAGAAGTGTATGCGAGCACTCTAATTGTGTAGCTCATTGCACAACTATCTACTAATGGTGGAAAGATATGGCAGCTAAGATAGAATCATTCCTCAAAAAAGATAGAATCATTAGACATGGACCTAAGTAAAGGACAGAAAATAAGTTATTGTCCTGTCCTGGCATTATCATGTTGAGTTGAAATGAGTTTCGGGACATAGAATGTAATATCCAAATGAAAAAGATAAGAACATGTAAGCATGACTTGTTCATGAGTATGAGGAAAGAGTATGAATGAAGAGAGTAAGAAAAGTTTTCCTAGTTCATGAGTATTCTGAATAGTTTTCGAAATTATGGTAGTAAGGTTTGTGCCATATTTCGTGGGGGAGAAATGTGAGATAAGTTAGAAATGTACTCTCCATGTGAGTTAAAGTCTCCATTCCCCTATGAAACAATTATCTATAAAACATTATGACCGTCAAGGGAGTACAGCGGACATGATAAAATGTACTCTCCGAGGCCGCACTGTGCCACTCTCGCGTGCCCAAGCCTCCCACCGAACCCCTCTCACACTCCACTCACTTGCTCGACCCACCAGTTCAGCTCCTCGCGCGTTCCCCCATCTTCTTCTTCCTCGCGCCGCGCGAACCGAGCCGAGCTTCTCCGAGAAATTTGCCCTCTACACTCCACCATTCCCAAATTCGTCCCGCACGGAGCTAGCCCCCTACTCCAGCTCCAAATCCCCCCACTTTCCCCAAGCTATTGTAGCTTCTCCGGCGAGAATTTGTGATTTCCCCCAAATCGCGATTTTCGGCCGCCGGAGCACCCGCACATCGAGCCCCTACTCCGAGCCGTCCCCGAGGTTCACCGAGCACGCCATTAGCTTCCTCGAGCTCCACTGGTGCTCTAGGACCCCTCAAACCCCGGCGAACGACGCCGAGCTCACTGGCGTAGAAGCCGCGGCGGCCGCGCCGCCACCACCTCGTCGCCGGCGCAACCCCGACCATCCCCGGCCTCCCAACCGTCCCCAACCGACTCGTGGTGAGCCCAGGACGCTTTTCCCCCACTTCCCCGAGCCTAGTTCGCCGCCGTTTGGCCGGCGCAACTCCGGCGAGGTCCCAGGGACCGAACTTCATCTTCTTTGTTTGTCTAGGGGTCTCTGTGCAAAAGTCCAGGGACTTGTTCGTGAAGTTTTGAAAGTTCTAGGGTTCCCTGCGAAAATAGATTCTTAAACCTAGATTTGATTTTCCCGAATCTTGTAAAATCCGTTAAAAATCGTAAAAAAATCAGAAAAATGCACAAAAATACTCCCTGGATTCGTGAGAGTCTAAACTACAATATCTATTAGACATGTTCATACTTTTGACGAACTGTGTTTGAATTAAAATTCAAACTATGAAAATTGAAAGTTGTGCACCATTTCAAATCCAGAGCTCCGCTAGGGTTGAGCTTTGGATATGTTGTGTATAGTGACTTTGGACAGCTTGTGTCCAAAGGGGACCTAAAAATATGCTATGTAGCTCCAGTTATGAATTAAAATGTATTTCCTGTCTTTTTGCAGTGCAGAAACCATTAAAAATAATCTGTGCAGTGAAAAATCACCATTTTGCTCCAGAGGACTAAAAACTTGTTAGCACACCTGTTAAAAATGAAAAACTTAATTTTTGCTCTGTGTAGGCTAGCAAATAAATAAATATGTGTTTTTGGATAGAAATTTATTGAGGACTACCCAAGGGATATTTTGAGCCATCACTTGGCCAGAGCCCTCCTCATGCTTATGACTAGCTTTGGTAGGAAAATCTCCTGAAATGGATGAATTTTCGATTTTATATGATTTAAATTCATTTCTGCTAGCAGCAGCTTGTTGTATTTTTAATAAATTATGTGTAGCTCAAAATTAGCTAAATTTTGGAGAGAGCTTAGCTCTTATACTCCAGTAGCTGTCATAAAGTTTATAGCTAAAAATGTTGAGCAGAAATGGAGAAACAAAAATAGAAAGGAATCTAGGTGGAATTAGCTTTATATAAAAGAATAAACCTTTTTGGTTAATTAGTTAGAATAAAAATGGTTAGACCCTGAAATTCCAGAACAGCACCCAAATTTGTGAAGAAATAAATAGAATTCTTTTATATATGTACACAATCACCATCGAAATCCATAAAACTTTTTCCACCCCTACACCTTGTTTTTGTGAAGAGCATAGTAATGCTTAAGCATGTCTAGGTGAATATGGCCTTCAAAGGTCTTAATCTTAGAATCTATAGGCAGCCGCCTTAAACTATGCATCTCATGTAGAAGGCGCCATCCCGGACGGCAACTACCACCTCATCCCCGCAGACGAGGAAGGAGTCCCGGAGCACGGTGCCGGCGAAGAAACGACCAACCCGGAGGCTAACTCTCAGTCCGAGCAAGAAGGCAAGCCCCGGAGCATGACCTGACTTTTGAAATTATGCCTCTATGAATTTACTGTGTTTGTGCATTTACGTGCCAGGAGTTGATTGAATACCTTAGCTGCACATTTCCTAGTACCTATGAATTGCAACACTAGTATGAAAGGATCGATAGGGCATTGCTTTAGGTCCGTTACAAGTCGAGTGATTTCCTGTCACTCGCGAGACATAGGAATTGCTTGTCTTTACTTATGTTGGAATCATAAGGATTGACGGGCGGGATGATAGATGTAGATCTCCCGTCCGTGTATGATAATTGATTAAGGTCGAAATGTGTGGATGAGTGTGTCAAGTTTTTGAACGTACCACATGCATGCCGGTATATGGGAGCCGGTAAGCCCGGTACCAGATTGAAGCAGCTAGGGCCGATAGCCATCTCTCCTTGGAAACTTTGTTTTCCCCTGCCGTACACTTGTGGATATATGCGTGAGACTGTGAGTGAAGCAGTAAACCTTTATCCTAAGGAAATGGACCCGGTTCCGAATTGTGGATCGATGGGAAAGGTTGGGAAATGCTTGTACCTTTTATAGCAAGCAGAGTATCCGTGTGTGTTGGGTTTTCCCTGGCCAGGTAGCAGAAATTCGGTTCGAACTGTCCGCTTCTCGCGGTTAATGAGACTGCTTGACCGCCATGCTACACTGAGTAACAAGTGAAACTTTGATATTGCTAAACTTGTTCTATGAATTAAATTGTATTGTACCACTTGTATGCTTAGAGAGGATGCTAATCTAGAATGGTTAAACTTACTAGAATGTGATGCTAAAACTTGAAAGCAAGGACCTACTTCTAGTTGCTTTTTGGCAAACAAACCCACCAGCCAAAAGCCTCTCATTGTCTAGATGTCGGTGATGTAGTTTTCACCCGACGGGTAAGCCTTGCTGAGTATTAGTATACTCAGCCTTGCTTGTGGCATTGATTTACAGGTATACCTTTGGATGTCGATGCTATGACTTGGCCTACCCAGGTTCCACCTGGCTGGCACATCGAATGGGTTCCGTCCTCTGCCGATGATCGGGAGGAGTAGCTTCGTGGCAGGCTTCAGCACGGAGTTATTTGTATCGTCGTTAGATTATTTTCTTCCGCTGTGATGAACTTTAATTTCTGCTGCAAGACGTTTGTACTCTGATTTAAATTTGAACTCGGTTTGTAATAACTTGTGATATTTATGTGTGTAAGTTAATCTGTGGAATGTTGTAATCTCTGGAACTCACCTTCGTGTGGGCGTGCTGCTGTTTCGATCGAGATAAGTACGTGGTTTAATCGGGTTTAATCCGACGGCGCTCCAGCTTATTCCGGATTAAGTGCCTGACTACGGGATTGATGGTCCCAAGGTACTTAACTTGGAATAATTTCGGAGTGGTCCGCCACAGTAATGATGATATTTTAAGGATATATCATGATGAATGTCTCCAGTTGTTAATAGAATTCAGGCTTGTTAAGATTGAGCATATTCCTAAATGTCATAATGAAGAGGCTAACCGATTGGCTCAAGGAGCATGTGGTTATCGTCCGATCAGAGAAGTTTCAAGTCTGGAGTTAGAAGATTCCGATTGGAGAAAAGGGATTTATGAATATTTGAAAGATTCATCGAAGAAAGTTGAAAGAAACATAAGGATTCAGGCAGTAAAGTATGTTATACTTGAGGATGATCTTTATTATCGGACGATTGATGGAGTCTTGCTCATATGTGTTGGATCGGAGGAAGCTAAGGTATTAATGGGAGAAATCCATGAAGGAGTATGTGGAGCACATCAATCGGCCTTCAAAATGAAATGGATGATCAGGAGGAATGGATATTTTTGGCCTACAATTCTTGAAGGTTGTTTCAAATATCACAAGGGATGTCAGGACTATCAGAGATTTGGGAATGTTCAAAGGGCTCCTGCATCTGTTATGAATCCAATTTTAAAGCCTTGGCCTTTTCGTGGATGGGGCATTGATTTAATCGGACAGATTAACCCGACATCGAGTAAAGGACACAAGTTTGTGTTAGTGGCAACTGATTATTTTACTAAATGGGTTGAAGCAATTCCTTTGAATATTGTGTCATCAGCTAATATGGTGGATTTTGTTAAAGAACATATTATCTATCGGTTTGGTATTCCTCAAACAATTACAACCGATCCGGGAACTATGTTTACTTCAGGGGAATTTGGAGAGTTTGCTGAAAGCATGGGGATTAAAATATTGAATTCTTCTCCTTATTATGCTCAGGCTAATGGTCAAGCAGAGGCTTCCAATAAAAGTGTGATCAAGTTAATAAAAAGGAAGATTGATGAATTTCCCCGAAGATGGCATGCAGTGCTCCATGAAGCATTGTGGTCATATCGAATGGCTTGTCATGATGCGATTAAAATGTCACCATGTCAATTAGTTTATGGACATGAGGCTGTGTTACCCTGGGAGTTGAAAATCGTCTCTAGACGTGTTGAATTTCAAAATAAGTTGACGGCCGATGAATATTCGATTATTATGAAAGATGAGTTGGAGGATTTGACTCAATATCGTTTGAAAGCCCTTGAAAATCTAGAGGCTATTAAGGAGCGTATTGCCAGATGGTATAACAAGAAGGTCAAAGTTAAGGAATTTTCTCAGGGAGAATTAGTGTGGAAGCTAATTTTTCCGATTGGGTCTAAAGATTCTAAATTCGGTAAATGGTCCCCGACTTGGGGAGGTCCGTATCGAATAAATCGGTGTGCTTTAGGCAATGCGTATATTTTGGAAACTTTAGAAGGACAAGAATTTCCTCGAGCTTTGAATGGAAAATACTTGAAAAAATATTATCCCAGTATTTGGGTTGATGCATGAGCCGATTTTTGAAGAATCGGAGAAGATCATAGCCGATACAAAGTATCGCCTCTAGCAGAAAAAATAAACTAAAGTAGCGCGTGCAAATTAGACAGTTGCATATCCAAGGATACATGGCTGATGCGTTATGCATCGCCCTTAGGGAAAAAATATAAAACATTACAGAGTGTTCAGAAAGTTCTGAATTGATTGGATGGCTTGCATGCGAGATTCGTGGTGCTCATGGTTCTCTATGATTTGATTCCTAGAATCAATAGAAGTGTGAATCTGGCTAATATTGGCTTCAGACCTGGAGATAGACGGATTGACTGTGTTAATCTCCCTCAAAAGTCGGTCCCTTCTGCTCTGTAGGTGGATGAGTCAGGATTGTTCTATGTTCAAGGTGTCTTCGAGGTTATGAATTTGGCGTTGAATCCTGGATATGTCATTGCCTGGAGATTCTTGGCCATGGATGAAAGAGGACACTGAGGTAAGACCTTCAGGAAGTAAGTTCATAATCTCATATTTGTTGGTGGCCAAGAAAAGCCGATGGTTTGAAGAAAGGGGAGCGCCAGATTGAAGTTGAGTGATGATGAACTCCAATGTTTGTTGAACCTGAAAGTTGGAAAAGTTAGTTTGCTTTAACCAATAGCAAAGTGAAGAAAGAGAACTATTCTGTACCTCATTGGATGAAGATGCCATGTTTGAATAGCAAGAAAGGTGATATGATGGATTCAGCGTATAGCTCTATTTATAGGTGAAAGAATCTACCTACTCGATTCAGAGCATTCAATTTTTGATATAAATGAGTGCAAGGACCAATGCATTTTGGTCAAAAGATGCTATTTTCAGAAGATTCGTTGTAAAAGCTGATCGTATTGATTAAAGGTAATAAAGACTCTTCAGATTTGGCAGAAATCGGACAGAGGATGAGTCAGAGATTTACACATGCAGAATAGTTTGATGGCCTCAGTAAATGCATTACAAAAGATGTCATTGACAAATGTTTACAACGACCCAAGGAAATCTTGGATCACTTTGATCGCGCGCAGGCGAATAGCATCTACATTGGAAATGGCTTTCCGATCTTCATCGGCCGAGCCCTCAATCGGCTTCAAGTTCTCCTTAAGATGATCAACCTTTTGAATAAGGGTTTTCTTATTCTGTTCGAAGGTTGTCAGAGCCCCAGGGATCTGCTGCAGATCGGCTTCCACAGTTTGCAGTTCTGCGTTGATCTTGGCTATGGCTTGCATGTGAGCTTCACGCCTAGACTTCAAATCGGATATGGTCTTTTCTAAGGTTTCCTGAGTTTGCTTCAGGTTTCCGATTTGGTTGTCTATGCCTTCAATATCCGATTGGATTTGCTCCTGGTCCTTGGAAGATTTTTCGAATTCAGCTCGATCGGATAGTCTCTTCTGGGCCTTTGTCACCTGGTAGTAGTTGAACTCTATAAAGGCAGCTAGGAAGAGAGCTTCCTTGACTGATTCAGGTATTTGGCCTTGCAAATGCTTGAAAGCTGATCGGATAGGATCGACGTTCTTCAAAAGTTGTCCGATTTCAATGTTTAGAAGATTTAGCATTTCTTCAAGGTGAAGGCTGATCGGATCGGAGCTTTGAGTTGATTCTGCTGTAGAGGGACCAGCAAGTTCTGCTGCTAAAGCACTGGGGGTCGGAGAGTCTTGTGTCTAAGAAAGAAAAGTGAAAATCGGATATTGTCTTCTCCTATTATGAAAAAGAAAACGAGGAGAGAAAGAATTACATGCTTCAAATTGACCTCATCGAACTGGGATGGTTGAGGAGCTAGAAGGCCGATTGCAGTTCCGATAGAAACGATTGCCATTCATCCCTAAGTACAAAGATTCAGATGTAAAGAATGGGATAGATTAACTTTCGCAAATAGATAAAGACATAATAATCGTCCTTACGATGGATTCTTGGGCCGATTCTGGAGCTTGGATTGGTTGAATGACGCTCGACGGAGGAATCAGCGGTGAAGAAGAGGTTGGGGTAGTTCCCATTTGACTTGAGTCATGAGTCTGAGGAGGTGCCTGTATATGCATGAAATTAGCTCGAAAAAGCAAAGGAATTGCAGTAAATCGGAAATAATTTTACATGTTCCGATGCAGTTGCTACTGTTATGTCCTACGGGTTTTCTTGAATCGGATTTATTGTGCCAGCCTCCGGAATGGTTGATGAGCCATCAATGCTTGAGCGTGCTTTCGATATGCGTTTGGCAGCCTCTGAAGCTGAAATTTTTCGGACAACTTTCGGCATCTTCCTCGAAAATGTCTTTGATAGCACCAGTTTGCGTTTTTCTCTGATTCTTGAAGGTGTGGCTTGTGATTCTAGTGGCTTGATTTCTTCTTGGCTAGCCATGGAAGAAGAAGTTTCTTGGGTATTTTTCTTCGGCCTTCTGGAGGAGCTGGTGCCCTGTTGCATGGTTGGAGGAGTGCTCTTGGCCGATTTCTTGTTCCGACCAGTAGCAACATCCATCACGGATGGACTGGAACTCCCGATATAAGGATTGTCTGAGGGAGGCATATACTCGATCGGACGGCCGCTGTTGCTGACTGAAGGAAGATTTATTGCCATATCCTGTAATGAAAAATAAAAGGAGAAAAAGTTAAACACAAGGTAATCAGTGACTGGAGAAGAATGATTAAGTGTAGAGCTTTTACCTGATCGCTGGTCTCAAAATCGGGGTTGAGGATTAGGCAATAATCTTGAGCAGGTCGGCTGAAAAGATGATTCCTCCATTCTTGCCACTATGCTTTGAATGAGGCCGTGGTGAAGCTTGAGAATTTCCAAAGAGATAGATCTATCGTCTCCCGAGAAGGTGATGAACTTATCAGTCTGTCATATGCTATGCCTGAGGGGGCTATGTCTTTGGGCTTCACCATGTCGGCCAGGTACAAGGAAATTGGCCCTTGGCCAAATCCAATTTGACGAGCAGCCAATGATGGATGATAATATTCAAAAGATTGCTGCTTTTTCCCCATAAAGATGTCTACAGGGAGTATTTGAGGGGTGATAATTTCTTTGAAGTTCTTTTGGCTATCCTCATCTGTATCAATATCATCAAATCGGAATTTGAACGGGAGTTCGAAATGATGATCAAGATCGGCATATACATGCCAAGGCATAGATTCTTCTTTGAGACCATTGTAGAACCCCCTAAAATACTCGGCTGTGCAAGTAGAAGGAAGCCGTTCTCCAGGGAAACCTGAGGCAGCCTCGCTAAAGGACATGCATCGCCGATCTTCAGCTTCTTCGTCATTCAATTGATCGGCAGGGAATACTTTGTTAATCACGGAGTCATCCAGCAGCTTTTGTAGGTGCATGTTTAACCAGAGGTTAACAAACCACCATGGACCTCCGAGATGTCCGATTTGTTGCTTGGATCTCAATCGGATGAAAACATCATGAAGAAGCTTATATACTGATCCAAGAAGGTGTTTTCCGATAGGAAAATTGTTTCCTGAGGCTAGGTATTCTGCCAATCGGAGATAGTGGATTTATGGGCCTACTGTCTTCCCACAAAAGACGAAGTGCTCCAACCACATATTCAAGAAGGCTGAGTGTTCTCTTGCATCCACAGGCCCTGATGTCTTGGAATACTTTTCTATGTATCCTTTCCAACCTGTTTGGTGTCAATCTTGTGGGTGGCTTTGGAAGGAATGAGGAAGGTCTTGTCCGATTCCGATATATTCAAACCGGTAAGCATCAGTACATCGGCTAAGGTAGGAGTCATCGGATCTTGACCGAAAAGAAAAGCATTCAGGGCATCGGACCAGAAATACGAAGTGGCGGCTAGTAAAGGCTTGTTTCGCTCCATGTCCGCCAAAGAAAGAGCAATACATTGACGGAGGTCGTAAGATTCCAATTCATCTATCTTGGATTTGGCAACCCTTTTATACTAAGTTCTCCATCCAGTGGTAAGGGTTGGCCATGACCTAAAAGCATTGCTCCAGTCGTGCTCTGAGTCAAACGGCTTGTAAGGAAGCCGTTGCGTTTCTTGGTTGATGAAATTAATGGGGTCTGGAGAGCCTGCTGGGCCTAGTATGGCAAGACCCGGCTTATCTGCTACTGGGATGATGATGTTGCTACGGATGGCCTAAGAAGAGTGCATTGCTAGTAAGAACAGATATGACAAGAACAGAATAGATCTCGGTCTAAAGACTGGGTGGCTTACCTCAGGGATTTCTGAAAGAGATGCCATGGGAGAAGATTGCCTGAGTCTTCGAAAAGTTGATCCGTGCCTAAGGTTACTTGCGCTCGACGATCCAAAGTTGGGGAGCGGAGGAAGATGAAGCGGCGGCGGCTGAGGGAAGAAGATGAATGAGGAAGACGAAAGGGTTGGCCTTATATAGGTTTTGCTAAGGGTAAAAAAGGAAAGAGAAGATGTTTGACCTAAAATGTTTGACCTAAAGGATAAGGATCAAATAGTTTCGAGTCAGAATCGGATTCTTCCGCGAAACTAGGGGGGCATGTGTTGACACCGGATTTTAATAGATCACCTCGGTGCCAAAAGTAAAGCAGAGATACAGAATCGGAATCAGAGTCCGGGAGATGAAGCAGATCAAATCGGAATCGGAGTCCGAGAGGAAGAGCAGTTTGAATCAGAGTCAGAGTCCGATGAGAGTCAAAATCGGAGAAAAGGATGATGATGTGGAGGAGTCCTGGGAAGTTACCAGGTTAAGCTTATAGAAGGACCGAAATAAAGAGTCGGTTATTTTAGAGTTTGAGTCGTAAACGGTTGTAAGAAAGATCTTTTCTTTTGCGTCAAGTAAGTTTGTCGTATACGTTTAGGAGTCATAGTTATCAGGGTATAAGTATCGATCCTGCATGGTCATAGAAGTCTGTACACACCAACATCAAACAAACCTTTACAGTTTTTCGCATCTTACATACATTTGTCGGCGACTTCGTCTTTCTTTTTCGCGAGTTCTTTTGGGCACGTCGAGGGTGATTAGATCTCAAGGCTTGCCTGTAAGTCCTGTATTACTGAGTAAGATCTAAGCTTTAGCATCCGGCGTATCGCTGTTGCTTCGTTTGGGATTATTCGACAGTTATCGAGTAAACATCTAAGCTTTAGTATCTAGCGTATCGCTGTTACTTCGTTTAGGTTTTATTCAACCCTTATCCAGCTTAGAATGAGCTTTGATCGGCTGTTATTTATACTTCATTATTGGATTTGATATAGCCATTTAGATCTATTCTAAGTGTTGCTCTGCTTAGCTTGTTAGGTTACGTTTTAGTAATCTTACTCTGCTTTGCATCGGAATTGGCTGATCTAACCGTTTCATTATTGTAGATCGGAATCTAGTGCCGATCTGGTCTTCATCGCTAAATCGGAAACCCAGCCGATTTCGCCGTAATACTAACGTTCGATTTTCCTTGTCAATCAACAGGACAGATTGACTGGCACGCCCTGCATCATCGGTCACAGCCGATCTCGTGTGCTAGCACGTGAAGGTCTTTCCCGATTTTTGCGTCAACACACTTTTGGCACGCCTAGTGGGACAAGACAACTTCGATCATGTCAAAGAAGGAAGTTGGTCGCTTTGATGTTGGGATTCAGAATGTCATTGATACTACTAAAGAAGATCTTAGTGATGAACAAAAGGCTGACATGGCAAGGGCAGTTGAAGATTTTGAACTTCTATGCTTAAAGTCATTCGGTACTACTAAATGAGGCCAAGCTATCAAGAAAACTGAGTTTCCATTGCCTCGTGAAGTCAAGATAGCTGAGACACCTGGAATGATAAACGAGTTAATAAATGAAGCCGTACATCATGCTATGACTGATTTCGCCGATTTCGCCGTAATACTAACGTCCGATTTTTCTTGTCAATCAACAGGTCAGATTGACTGGCACGCCCTGCATCATCGGTCACAGCCGATTTCGTGTGCTAGCATGTGAAGGTCTTTCCCGATTTTTGCGTCAACAGATGGAACTCACACTTTTTATATAGGTGGACATGTGCAAGTGGCAAATGGGTGATCCCGAGACACAAATGAAGTTCTCGTTATCGGATTACACATGGTTGAAAGATTTGAGCACGGATTTGCCTTCAAAGCACTCGGGAATTAAACAAGGCCAAAATAACTAAGAAGCATTTTATTCTATTTTTTTTACTTTTCCTTATTTTGCTACATTTTTGGCACGTCTTATGAGCATGTGGCATACCTTCTTTGGACATGCTTCTTGTACTATGTATTTTTTCCTCTTTTTTTCTTTTCCTCTTTTTTTTCTTTTTACTCCATAGAACTTCACAACATTATACTTTCTTGGCGGAAGTCGGAGATATGCGATGACTCCTCCCCCATGCTTGAACGATGCTAGTCCTCGAGTATAAAAGAGAAGGAAAAATAAGACCACCAAAATAAGGGATGAACTCAAATTTCTATCTAAAATTCCATAATCAAAATGGGTTGTGATCAAGATGGTAATCACAAAAGATATGTGGGTTTTTGGGTGGATACCTAACAAAGTTTGTGAAATTTTCAATGTGAAGACTCACAATGCATGGACAAAAGGGCTAGCATAAAAACATTACACGAAGGAATGACTAGCTTCTTAGTCTTGTACCATAGAAGTCAATCCTAATCCAACTCATCAAAATATAAGTATGCAATCTAAAGGGTTTCATCATGGAAGAACCTGCATGTTTATGACTTTGGTAGGTATAACTTTACAAGAGATTCACAAATGTAGAAGCCGTAGGAATTAATTTTCAATAAAACTATACAATGTATAAGATCATCGGTAAACTTAAATAAAAGAGCAATGATATGTATGTGGGTCTATAATTTAGTAATTTAACCTCAATAAATGAAAGAGATGATATTTAACCATTTTCCATTTAATAGAGAGCAAATAGTCAAGTCATATACAACATGGTGTAGGTAACACAATGCGGCAACTTTCATCACTTTTTCGTAAGCAAAAGATATCAAGATATCATCATGGTGAACACAATATGATTTTGATAAAAATAAAACTAGGTTGTCCTTCTAGAAGCCATGTTATTAACAAGATAGATATACAAAGGTTTCTATCTGTAAGGAAAATGACCCTAAACCATAGTTTGTGATTTTGGCGATTGATTGACAACATAATCATTAGGACTAACAATTTGTTGAGATGATATTTGTAGATATTTCTAGGTCCCAAGGATACTTTGGAAGTCATCCAAATGCCTATATAATCAATATCCAAATGATGGAAATGAATATAGAAGAAAAGACCCGCGAAGAAGTAAGGAAGAATTGCAAGACGCAGAGGCGACGACTAATTCGACGGTGTGCCCAATCGAATCAGTCGACAGCCCATCGAATCAGTCGATGGTGTCAGAAGGCCGAAGGTGCGCACGTCTCTGGTATGCGACGACTAGTTCGACGGGGCGTCCGTCGAATCAGTCGACGGTCCATCGAATCAGTCGATGGTGATTGAAGACCGATGTGTGTTCGTCTCTGGTGGGCGACGACTATTTCGACGGGGTACCCGTCAAATTAGTCAACGGTGCAAAGTAGCCGTTGGAGATCAAAGATTCAAAGAGAAAAGGGGGCAACGACTATTTCGACGGTCCCTCATCTGCACCCGTTGAATCAGTCGACGGTTCGTAGGAAAGTGGCAACGGCTAGCAACGGCTAGTTTCTTTGGTTGGGGGTATAAATAAGAGGTGCCCCGACCATTTGAAGTGTGCTTGAGCTCATAGAAGATATTGACAAGTGTTCTACATATTCTTAAGTGTTCAATCCACCAAAGTGCTAAATAGAAGATCTAGGTGATTAGCAAAGTGCTTAGTGCTAGTCTAGACCCATTAGCGCATCTCTCAGGTGTTTAGCCTAGAGTTTAGCAAGGTTTGCATACCTCTTTGCTTACCGGTGCTTGCACGCACCAAATGTTGTAAATCCGGGGCTTGTAGTCTTGCGAGACCCTCCAACCGAGTTTGTGGAGAGGCCGCCGGTGCTTGTGCAAGGGAGGAGAGGCCCTTGGCGTTTTGGCCGAAGCTCTACCAAAGTGAAGACGGCGAGGAGCATCCGGTGAGGGACGAGAGGAGACCCACTTGCGCGTGGGGAAGTCCCGTGGTCATCCACGGAGTTACTCGACCGGGGAGTTTATGCCCTTGCGCGGGCATTCCCTTAGAGAGGGGCTCCAACAACGAGGACTAGTGGAAAGCTCGTGAGCTTTCTGATACCTCAGTAAAACTCGCCATGCCGGGAGTTTGCTCTTCTCTACCCTTTAAGCTTTTGCATTTCATACTCGCACTCTTTCCGCATTAACCTTTCCTAGACTTGACATGCTAGTATAGAATTGGACCTAGGGTGCAAAACTTTATAGCGACAGAGATAGCAACATATAGAGAAAACCTAGAGCACATTTAGATAGAAATTGAAATAGGTTTTCATATGTGCAATCGGAGCCTTCATTTTTAGATACACCTATTTCAACCCCCCCCCTTAGGGTGTCACGGTCCCTTTACTATCCTATGGTTGAAGGCATATATGTGCAAGCATTTGGAAATAGATGGACAAAGAGATGAGTTGAGGAAAAGTTATCATCCTTTCGATGCTTGAAGTGTAGCGTGGCCTTCCCCATGCTTAAGCATTGTTCTTAGCATGTAAAAAGAATTATGAGCATCTTATTGCAACCGAGATGTACTCCATGGGGCCTTTTTTCCTTTGTCCATGATGTCCTCCCCCATGCTTAGCATGGTGCTAGTTGTGAAACAAGAAGATGGACGGTCTTGTAATTTTTAAATTGCTTCCCCAATGTATTTGATACCATCTTTATGCTTCTTCACCTTTGTTGCCTCAATTTCCCCTCAACTTCTTCCCGTTATCAATAATTCTTGGTGCCAATCATTCTTCATGTGGTCATTGCCTTCTTCATCAATTCCTTGTTGTCCTCCGTTGCTGCCTCATCTTCCACAATTGTTTTCTACTAACGGAGCAGAACATGTACCAAACTATTGTTCCATTGCAAAGTGTACAATTTTTCCTTTCCAACGAGTCATCATTTGCCCAAAACGGATTCCGAACAAGAGAGTTATGCCCTCTTTACTCAAGTGCTGCAATCTGTCCCGACGAATTTCAGAACGGACGTCGTCCAAAGTTTTCACCGTGTCTCCTTGTACGGGTCTTCAAATTCATTGATCTTCGATGCATTGGAACGGTAATTTTATAGAGCTTCTGAATATGAACTTTTTACCTCTTGTAAAGCTATGAACACGTCTCAAATTGATGAAAAACAGCAGTGTCCTTCTCAAGTTTTGATGACGTTGACAATCTTAGTTGCAATTATTCTAGTCTGGAACTCATGGAAGTGCTCCAACCACACCCGTAAGATCCCGTAAGATCCCAACTTGTGGCATAGGTATCTTTAGCAAAAGAAAAAGAAAAAGCTAGCGAGTGTATGTCTGCTAATAGCCGAGGGTCTCTCCTGCCTCTCACAAGCACCAGCTGCCACTCCACGAACTTGATTGGAGGGTCTTGCAAGACTACTAGCCGCCATATTTACAATACTTAGTGTGTGCAAGCACCGGTTAGCAAAGAGTTGTGAAAACTAAACACCTAAGAGATGCGCTAATATGCCTAAACTAGAACTAAACACTTTTGTTAATTGTCTTGATCTTCTAATTAGCACTTTGGTGGATTGAACACTTGAATGCGTGTGAGATACTTGTCACTATCTCTCCTGAGCTCAAGCACCCTTGAAATGGCCGAGGGGTGTGACTTTTATAGCCCCAACAACTTTCTGCGTAGCATTGACTGATTTAGTGTACACAGGGATGCTACCACCGAATTATTTGGTGGTGCAGCCTTAGCTAAGCGTTGAGTCTCTGACCTGTTGCTTCCATAGCACCGGCTGATTCGGTGCCTACTTCAACATACTAACAAATGAATCGATAGTTCCCCATACAAAGAGCACATACGTAACTTCTTCTCTGGCCTTTAGCACCGACTGGTTCGGTGCCTTCTCCCTGGTACCGTTGAATCAATCGATGGATGCCATGTAGAGAGTTCTTCACACTATCCCAGCAAACCCTTCAGCACCTACTGATTCGGTGCTCCCCATATTTCACCACCAAATGAATTGGTGGTCTCACACAGAGAGGTCTTCCTTCCTGCTTGGTTTCTTCATGAGCACCGACTGATCTGGTGGCTCTTTGGAGTAGCACTGAATGAGTCGGTGAGAGCACCCAAAGAACACTATGTTGTTCCTCCATCACCACCGACTGATTCCATGGGTTCACCAAATGCTCCAGAGGATGCATAAGTGCTTTTGTCTTCTTGTTTTTTTCATGGTTTCTTCACTTGTGTTTTATTCAATCTTCTCTGTCATCATTTGGAATTTTGGATGCCCTAGAATAGGTTTGGATACATGTCCAAATTAACCTATTCGGATGTCCATTAATCGTTTGTATATTGATAACCATTTGGATATTCATCACTTGGATGTCTTTCATATTATCCTTGGGACCTAAAGCATCTACAAAGATACATCGAGACGATGTCGTTAGTCCCCATGACTATATTATCAATAGATCAGTAAAGTCACAAACAATAGCTTAGGGCACGTACAACGCGCGTCTTTACCCCGTCTGTTCGCTGGTCAATTTGCAAAAAACCCCCCGCCTTCACCCACCGACGGAGCCCGCGTCGCCTCGCGAGACGACGGAGCCGTCCCGTGCTCCCAGGCGGAAGAGACGCCTGACGCCGCGTTGTAGAGCTCGTCTTCCCAGCCGACCACACTTCCGGATCCCGCGTGGGGCACGCGCGCTCGCTCGAGCGCGGGAGTTTTGCGCGCCAAAGATTTCCCCTGCCCTCAAGATCCCTCCTCTCCCCCAAATCGACGCGCGCTCGTTCTCTGCCGCACCAAATCGAGGTCCTCTTTCCCCCAAATCCTCACCAGCTCGCCATAGCCCTTTGCGCCGCCCTCCTCACTCCAACTAACTGGAGCCCACGGGCCGCCTTGTCGCTCCCTTGTCGTCGATATGTCGACGCCGGCCGGAGCTCGGAAGCTGAAGAAAGCTTCGGATGCGATGTGAACAGTTTGGTAGTGCTTAATTGTCTGTTCAAGTGCAATGAGAATATTATTATATTATGGTTTCTAAAAAATATTGTAACTTTATCACTCTTATATTATTATATTATGATTGATACATTTTCTATCAAACGGCCACACAATGGTACATACAAATTATTTGTAGTTGATCTGTGCTTATGTGTACAGTATTAAATAGCCTACAGACAAGGAGTTGTCTCTGGGTTGTATAACCTGTCTGTATCATTAATTTACAAACAACCCCCGTCCGAGGGTTGTACATGCCCTTAGGGTCATTTTTATTTCAGGATGTCTCAACATAATGAACGGAACTCAGCGTAACAGACGATAACAATAGTACGATTGACAGAGGAAAAGCGATAGTTTAATGTTGAAGGTGACATGAAGCTTTATTTTTGAAATTGTGACATGAACCTTCAATCAACAACAAAAATGCAGGAGGTGTCTATTTTATTGCTGTTTCTTTTTTTATCTAAACTATTTCATTGATGTTCCAGTTCTATAGTTAGTCACGCAACATGTTTGTCAGTATTTTGGTTCAGTTCCACTATTTCATTGTTGTTTCTTTTTTTTTTTTGTTTATCTAAACTCCCCACGGCAACGCGGATTCTAATAGATCTGAAAAACACGAGTACATACGAACAAGAAACAGATAGGTAAGAAAGAGTTCAAGCTACGCCCTCCAACTTGAGTCAAAATGGCGGACGTAGCCGGCCTCGGAGAACGACCACCATAAAAGCATCCAGACTACACACAATCTACCACAGAATATAAAAGTGCAAAAGACCAACTACGCAGCTGGACAAGCCGACCAATGCAAAATTCCATCGCCATCGTCTTCCTCAGCATCTCAGCTCCCGATGTGCCAGCGTTCATTCTTCCTCTTCTTGTTCACCATCTAAGCAACAGGGAGGATTCTCGGTGGAGTTTGTTGGGTCCTTTGTTGTGTGGCGAGGTGCGGCAGGCCGTAGCCAACATCACGTTGATACCTCCTGCTATCTGGGCTTAAAATTCCTCCTTGTTAAGACCTGTCCAAAAAGACATTAGAGAACATGCATGGCACACAATTTCCATAGGGTGTTTGATCAAATTTCTTTCAAAGCAAGCATCATTGCGTGCTTTCCATAGAGCCCAATAGATAGCTGCAAGACCGAACGTGCGAATGTGCTTCACATTCGGTAAGTGAGTTGCAATCCAACTCCAGTATCGAGATAAGTTGTTTGGGACGTCATTTGCCCTAATGCATACAGCGAAAGTCCCCAAGACTACCTTTGCAGGGGCACTGAAAAAATAAGTGATCAGCTGTTTCTACTGAATCACAGACTGAGTCACAGAATCTGAACGTCGGGTCCCTAACCCACTTCCTTTTGATCATGTTTTCTTTAGTAAGAGTGGCACCTTTCTCTAATAGCCATAAAAAGATTTTGATCTTGTATGGGATTTTAGCTTTCCAGATCGTATTATAAGCATCACCGGTATCATCTTTCGTTAGGTGATCATATACTGACTTAACAGAATACGTGCCACTCTTAGTCCATTTCCAAGCAATAATGCCCGAAGCGATTAACAGAATACATGATTTAACTTTCAGTATTTTGGTTCAGTTCATCTTTCTTCAATCTGTCATTTATCTTTGTGCCTTAAAATATGTTTTATAATAGGAAGAGTTGTGAAGTGATTTTATTTGCATTACAGATCATAGTTTTTCCAAGAAAAGATAAGCAAAACGCTAAAACCCAACAAATCCATCAATTTATCTAGTCCGGTAAATAACACGTGTATAGTATATAATAACCCACCGAACATCTAGAATTTATGCAAATCATCCCGTACACAGCTCAATAAAAAAAAGTCACGTACATGGATCGAGGAAACTCTGACAAATAAATACTACGGCTTGGGGATATTATAGATGTGAAAGATGAAACTGAATGCACGAAGCGATTCTACCGTCATTTTTCAACCACCCAGACGTGGGCCGCAACATGGTGTCGCGCGGAACTCTTCGCGCCACACAATAGCAGCTGGGTGTAGTATTCCTCCCTCAAAAAAAGGGAAAATTATAGCCCACCCCGTAAAATACCATTGAAAGATGAACGCCCCGTAAAATACCACGAAAAGGTGCATACCCAAACTGAAACTACCATTCCGTCAATTTTTAGCACCAGTGATGTTAACTCGGACCAAAATACCCCTATAACGTTACCAACATGTCCAGAACCACAATAGACACCATTTGAATGCAATTCATGTCAACAGATGAACAAAATATGAACTAACACAAGGAAATATAAATATTTTATGGTTCAACACATACAGTAAATATTGTTCAACACATAATGCAGCTAAAGTACTACTAGCCGTCCAAGACACAACATATTGTCATACACATCATGCAGCCAACATGGAGCTGCCACATTCAACACATACAGCCAACACATGGCCAAAATAGTGCCCAATTCAAACATTCAAGACCACACTAGCCTAGTTGATGATTACCCTCCTAGCAATGCCTCCTGGTGATATGTCCAATTTGTGCAGCCATGCTTCTAGTTGTAGGTCCTGGACTCACTGGTGTGCTTGGTGAGTTTATGAGAGTGGAAATAGAAGCTGCTATGCATCTTGTTGTTGGTCCTGTACCGATTGGTGCTTCAACTACTATGGAAGTAGAGGTGCTAGATGTTCCAGGTGGTTGAGGGGCCGAGGAAGTAGATGTGCTTGCTGCTGCACCCTTCTTTGCTCCACCCTTCTTGGACTTTTTAGAAGCAGGCTGTTTTGAGGTTTCGGCCTCTCCTTTCCTTTTTCTACATAACAACAATTTTATCACCTCATTATGTAAGGCAAATGCAAGGGAGGAAAAAAGAGACAGGAAGAATCTCAACTCACTTTGATTTGGCAGGAAATGAAGGTGGTAATTCAGCACCAAGTTCAGTAGGTGGCTCATAGCATCCCTTCTCAATATGCCCAAATTGGAAGCATCTTTTACATGGGTAACGTCCCCTTTTCCCTGGTTCACCTCTAGCCTTGATCCTTTTCACTCTTGGTCTGCCTGCAGCCCTTTCTAGCTTTGGAGGCAACATCTCAAACCCAGGATCAACCACAGGCCATTGTCCCTAGACAACCATCGGGTTTACCACAAATTGATAACTAGCCTTGAAACGCTCAAGTGAGTAGTAATCATGCACATAATCCTCAAGTCTCAGCTGTCTCAGTGAACCTATGAGACATATGCCATGGGTGCAAGGTTTACAACAAATTTGCCATTGACCACATGAGCATGTCTTCACTTCAAGGTCTACTGTATGCCTCCAAGGATAGTTGTCCTTTGTGAATCCAGACACTTCTGCCTTAAGTCCACCACTCCCCTTGATCGTGTACTTCAAATTTCTACTCTTCATCCTCAGTTCATTAATAACACTAGGAAGAATTGGCCCTTCAAGTCTCTGAGCTTTGACCTGCCTCATCGCTATCTTTTCCATTGTAATGTCTCTAATTGTGTCCATAAGGACATCCACATGCAAACTTTTGCACTCCTTAATCCAATTGTTGAAGCACTCTGATATGTTGTTATTCACATAGTCAACCTTGCACTCCCCAGAAAAGTTAGCTCTGGACCAAATTTGTTTGTGGTTTTGTTGCAAGTAAGGAATTGCTTCTGGACAACTTTCAGTAATTCTATTCCGAAGCCATTGATGCCTCCGAATGGTACACGCCCAAGCACAAGGCCACATGTACTTCGATACATCTCCTTCCAAATGTTTCCTAAAATTCTGCATTAGGTGTTCAAAACACTCTCTGTGCTCAACTGCACCTCCAAAGACTTTATGGACTGTTGTCTCTAAACCTTTGCAAGCATCGGTGTGAATTGTCAATCCATGCGGAGTCCCAATTGCTCTTTACAATTGTTTGAAGAACCAACCCCAATCAGCTTTTGTCTCCTTGTAAAAAATTCCATATGCTACTGGATACATCCAATTATGGCCATCAATTGCTGTCGCTGAAGCTAGCTGTCCATTGTATTTGCCCGTGAGGTGAGTTGAGTCCACTCCAAGGCATGGCCTGCATCCAACAAGAAATCCATCCACACATGCCTTGATGGCACAAACGTCCTAGAGAAGTAGACTCCCATCTTTCTTTTTCTTGCAATCAATCTCTACTATGCTTCCAGTACAAGTAGCTTCTGACTCTGCTTTGAAACTCCACAACATCTTGAAGCTATCTTCCCAAGTGCCATGCATTCCTTCTAGTAGCAAGTCACATTGTTTCACCATTTTGATTTACAAACCAGAAATTTGCCTCTTGATTTGTGGCCCAATTGAAGTGTTTAGAAACATCTTTCTCCATGTCAACGATGGAGTATTCCTCTGAATCTACCCACCACTCCATTTTTTTCCCCTTATGGTATACAGATCTACCATCCTCAATAGTAGAGAAGGAGGTGACATCAATCACTAGTCTACAAGCATTGTCCTCATCAATCCTGAAATAGTACCAACGCAGAAATTAACAAGACTGTCAACCCATCTGACTTATTTGTTGCAATTCTAGTACGATCAGACTGACTACTCCCAATCGCAAACAACATTGGTACAACAAAGCATCTCTTTCAACTAATTTCACAGCACAACTACACATAGTAACAGTTTCTTGTCGAGCTAGGGTTGAGAATCTTACTCTGGGGGAATCTGGAGTGGATCCATCTGTGGAAGCCGGGATGGTTGCCAGGACGTCTTGCTCCTGGGGATGCCCTGCTCCCTGCGCCCGGCCAAGGCAACCCGCCTGGAGGCCCTGCGCTCGTTCCAGGGGGCACCCGCCGGTGGGAGGGACGGCGGCACAGGCAGGGATGGCCGGAGGGGCGGCGAAGGGTGGCATCGCAGGGATGACTGGCCGGAGGAGAGGGAGGTAGGGGCGGCGTCGAGGAGCGCGACTGATTTGGTGAGAGGAGGCGTAATTTGGCATCCATATTTTGTGATGAAACGAGCCAAATATAAGTTTTCCGTGAGAAATTCTAACGGAATGCTATTTTTGGGTAACGTTTGCATCTTTCAGTGGTATTTTACGGGACGGTCATCTTTCAGTGGTATTTTACGAGGGCGGGCAATCTTTCAGTGGTACAGGACCAATTTTTCCCCCAAAAAAAGGTGTAGTATCCCTGGCCAAATGCCAGCTTCAAACATAAAAGATTTTAAACGGCATTAGGTTTGGCTCTCGTAAGTCGAAGTCCCAGGGCAAAGCCTTCATGGCTTCATGGCTAGTCAAAGGACGACACCTGGCCCACACAAACACTATCAAGGATGTGCGCCATGTTAGATACTACTCCGCGTGTAACATTGGTTTTCCTACATACATATTATTACTTCCTTTAACTTTCTTCTCCCAACTCTTGTATTATTTTTCGTGCCTCACCAAGCAACTCCGTCATCTGCGGAATGAGCAGTGAGCCCTCAACTATATCCATGAGTCCCCTCAGACACCTCATGTACTCATGCCTGGCAGCCTTTGTCAGTAACCTCCGTGTATGAGGCTGCAAGGAAAAAATGACTAGTTAAAGCGGCTAACTTAATTATGAAACTAGTGCAGGCAGACGGCACGAATAAAGCATAGATGAAACAAGTCAAATTCATACCTCTTTGTAAAGTGAAATACATTTATGAAGAACGTCTTCAATAGCTCTATAATCTTGCTCCTGAAATAGACAAAATTTGGTCAAGTTGCAAGCTTTTGTAGCAATCTCATCTGAGGATTTAATTTCAAGAATTTCGTTCCATTCCATGGACATAACAGTACTCATTCCAAGCAAAATTAATTTATCTGATGAATTGACATCTATTATTACAATAGTTAATTGAAGGAAATACATATCGTCAAGTTTGTAGTAGTGTGCACCCTTCCAAACTTATTTTTAAAATGGATTCGCAGTGTGGTATATCGGACATACGCGAGAATTTAACCAGGCCATATAAATGCCTGAGACGTGTCTGACATGTGTACAGCATCAATTTTGAAGAATCCGTGCTTCAAATGTTCTAGTGGAAGCCTTAGCAAGAGTAACAACTACTGAAGAGAATGGTGTATTAGGAAATTAGAAAGAAATTAAATTGCATATAACAGATATAACTCAGTAGTGAGTACTCCCATTTGTTCCACCAAAATGTAATCCGTTTTAGTTTCATCTTAAGTCATACTTCCCTTTAGCTTGAACCAAGTTTATGTCTACATTACCAAATAAATGCACTAATAAGACATTTCATTGTGAATTTAACGAAATTTATTTTATATTTCAGATGTTAGTGTTTTTTCATATAAACTTGGTCAAACTCAGAGATGTTTGATTTATTAGGACAACTGAAATGACCAACATTTGGGGACGGAGGGAGTAGTACGGAGTCTACAAATAGAAAATTACCCCTGGTGTTAGAACCCGCTTCGTTGCAATATCAGCAAGTCCAATAATCTCAAGTGCCTCCAACTGCATCCATAACACAAGTATAATAACTTGAAACATATCCACTATAACCATAAAAAGGTGAAAACAGTTATCAAAAACAAAAAACAACATGATACTAATTTGCACTACCATTTTTCATTTTTAGGGCACACACTAATGTGACTCTATACAGTTGAAGTATTGTGGACTAAATTCCTCTACTCCCAGGGCTCCCTCTACTAACAAACTCTTGACAACTTTCACCACGGTAGGACTACCTTGGATATGCAACTTATTCGGACCAAATGTGGACTACCTAGTCTATCTATTTGGTTAATGGGGGCTGCTGGTTAGTTGCTTGGGAAAAGTTTACTCACCCAATTGATATTGGAGGACTGGGGATCCCCAACCTACAGAGAATGGGTTGGGCACTACATATGAGGTGGCTAACTGGCTATAGTGGAATAAAACCAGAAATGACAGCCCTTGGCAGCCCCAATTTGTGAGCTATGCTTGCCATTTCAGTTGTCACACAAGTGGGGAACGGGACAAATACTCTTTTCTGGTCAGACCACTAGTTGCATTGATTGATGGATCTTGCACCAGCAGTAGTGTATTGCATACCACTGGTCAGACCACGGACAGTGGCACAAGCTCTCATTGATCAATCACGAGTTTGAGATATTCAGGGCGGTCTTTCAATAGAAGGCTTGTACTGTATCAATATTTGCAACTTTGGAACGCTATCCAGGAAGTGGCCTTATCTCAGGAAAATGATAGACAGCTTTGTAAGCATGACATGAGTGGGACAATGAAAACAGGAGCGGGTGGATAAGAATGGTAAGTAAAGGAGTTGAAGATAAGTAAAAAATTAAATATAATAATAAGCAAAATGGATCTCAAACCCGTTAGTGTGAGTAGAGACATACAAGAATAGTTATGGCTGCAATCTTATCTCTATCCATAGCAAATGTACTATTAAGTTTGTTCTGGTCTTTACTTGAAGAATTTAATATTCCTTCTGCAATCCTACAATAAAAAATATCCGAGGTACATCAGTTATTAGCAATCCAGCAAGAACAATGCATACAAATTTGGTTCGATGGGCAATCCTACATAATATATGTAAAGAAAAGGCCCCCTGGTGTACAACAGTATTGCCGCTTAGTTATCAGTTGGAGAGTGGAAATTGCCTGTTTCAGGGAATAGGAAAATAGAAATACCAGATTCTCGTTGAAGACGCCAAATGAAATACCAAATACAGGAAAATATTAAGAAAAACTGAATTATAATTTCACTGAAAACAGTTCAGATTATCAGGCCTTCATGTGTTGTGTACAAACAGTGTAAACTAAAATCATAAAGGTGTCTCTTGAAAGTACAAATGATATCAATTTTCACCACATGCACACATTTTGTTTCATAGAATCTGGACTAGAATAGCACTGTCAACAACTGGCTCACTACAATATCCATAACTAACCATAGGAACTAAGTTGCCAGTAGAATCTCATCAAAACTTAGGACACTCAAGTTTCTAAGCTATAGTGCTCAACTAAGATCAGCCATTGAACTTAATATAGACAAAGGTAAAAAAAAAAAAAAAGTAAACACATGAACTTTGCAAAGCGAAGTTATTGAGCAACAGATACCAATATTTCAAATATAATGAAAGAGAAAACAAAATTGAAAAGCTGAATGTAAAACCTGATCGAGTCATTCCTGAGCTCTTTTGCCCTAGCAAGGTAATATGTAGCCACTTCGCTGTTTGCATTCTTCATATCACTAAGAAATTTGTGCAATGCTAATCTTGCCAATTGCACCAATGTAAAGGCTACCTGCAGCAGAAACAAGAAAACAATAACCGATCAAGCTAAGAGCTCAATACTTCAAATGTTAAGTAGGGCTTCTAAACGTAGTTCAGGACTTGTCCCCTTCTGACTGGTGCATCCACATTCTGGTCCATGATCAATTATTCTTCCATATCCATACAAACATTATGCAGGAACAACATTATAGAAGATTATGCTACTGCTCTCGGTGAGTGGTACAGAAACCACTACTGTTAGGCCCACACCCTTTACATCCACTGACCTACATAGACTGCCAGATGAAGATGCCAGAGGCCACTTAAAATGATCCATACCAGCTGCCTTATATAAGTCGCCTCATGCAATGCCACATGGAATTTTGGATGGTGCGATTGAGAAAGGCTGTTGTCTCACGAATGAGTCACAACAATATTTATGGCTACCAAACTAGGGGCACACCATGTGTCAACTACAGAAACAGTACATTGTAGGAATTGTGTGTTAAGTCGTCACAAGATTATGTGGAGGCTAGAGCTAGATGTCATGTGTCTTAAGCAGGGTTCACAAAACCGAACCGGAGGGCCGAACCGCCGGCCGGCGGTAGCGGCTAACCGGTCCGGTTCCCGTGGGAACCGGTCAAAACCGGACAAATTCAAGTTTTGAATTCAAATGTATATGAAATCCTAGTTCAATTGGTTTGAACCGGTAAGCCGCCCGGTTTGACCGGTAAGCCGAGCGGTTTGGGCGGTAAGCCGGCCGGTTTGGACGGTAAGCCGGCTCAATACTTAATTTGTCATGTTTTCAAATTTAACTAAAAATTTAAAAAAATAAAAGAAAAATTCCTAAAAATATTTCAAGGTGCGTAGAATTTAATGGTGTCAAAATTGTTCAAATATTAGTGTATTTAGTATTTTTTGTGTGCATTAGAAGTTCCATGAGCCGATTTTTTTTCTTTTCCTTTTTTTTGTTGAACTTCTAATGCCACCAAAAAGTATCAAATGAGCAAATATTTGAAAATTTTTGACACCAATAGATTATATATACCTTGAAGTATTTTTAGGAATTTTTTTAATATTTTTCCATTTTAAATTTAAATTTGAATATTTTAAATTTAACCGGTTTGAAACCGCCCCAAACCGCTACCGGTCCGGGGCGGTTTGACCGGTTCCCGCGGGAACCGGCCGGTTTTGAACGGGATTGCGAACCCTGGTCTTAAGGCGGTAAACTCAAATACATGTGATACTAATAATCATATTTAAAGAAATTTTAAAAACGAAGCAATAACCATGCAACGTAGCTAGTTAAAGTATTTATATTTGGTAACTCAAGATTCAAGAATATAGATTACAAAAGTAGAGGCAAAGAACAAACCATAAAATGATCTTCATGCAGAATCTTTGTTTTGGCTGCAAGGGATCTACAAAATTAACCATTGAAAAGATTAAACATCAAATGTAAAATGATCGGATTGGACATACAAACAGATGTCAGTGTCGAGTTTCACCTTTCCATTAGCTCTTCTGATTCCTTAAACTTCCCCAAGGTTTCAAAATTTAAACTTAAAAGGTCGGCTGCATGTGTAGTATCCAATGAGTCCCATCCCTATCAAGCATTCAACATATGAACTTTAGTAAGCTTTCAAGGAATGATCCATGATAGGACATCATCAAGTGAGTTTAGCCAATTAGGATCAACAGTGTCTGCACCTCATTCTTTATCTCTCATACATTTTCATTATTTTGTTTTTTATTAGTTCTTTAAGAATCCATACCAAAACTAGAATCTACGTGAACATTCCAAAGTGAACATAGACGAACTCAAGCATAATTTAAAGGCATGCACCAGATTAACGTCATACTAAACATTGATGTCACTATGTCCCAAGAAGGAATGTTAAACAACCAGTACATTTGTACATAAACATGGAAGACATGTTGACATGCCTTTGTAAGCTCCTGTGTGTGTAAAATCTTCCTTAGCCAGATTTCAGCTTCAGCAAATCGTTTTGATTTTGTGAGCATCTGCAATGAAGCATTCAAATTTCAGAGCACGGCTCGGATTAAACATTAAGTATCAATCCACAAACTTAGTTCCCCGCACATAAGTTTAGAACAAAAACTAGTGCAGTCAGTGTGAAGTAACCTAATAGGGCCACAAAACAAAAACATCAATAATCTTTGCCTGAAACAGATCAATAATTAATTTGGAAAACAAATAGATGATAATTGGTTAATGTTCAAATTGGACTTTCCACACAATGAAAAGTAATCCTGCAATGCTGGTCTGTGTCAACTACTTGTAGATCTAATTCATCAAGAAAAAATCCTAACAGAAGCATGTATAGAGATCATTTGTTAAAAATTCTTCCAAAGACCCCATATTTGTCATATAATTTCTATTTCTATTTCTATTTCTATAGAAGTGTCATATAATTTCTATTTCTATAAAAGTCTAACTAACTACCCCATCCGTATCGAAATATTTGTCCTTGTTGACTTTTTGCACAAACTTTGATCATTCATCTTATTCAAAAAGTTATTGCAAATATATGAAAAGACAAGCCATGCTCAAAATACCTTTGGTAATATAGTAAGTTACATGCAAAATAAATTATGATTAGATAAGTTTTTGAATAAGATGAATGGTCAAAGTTTGCAAAAAAAAAAAAAAAAAAAAAAAAAAAAAAAATCAACAGCAATAAATATTTCGATACAGAGGGAGTATAAATGAAGTATACAAGAACCAAGTGAAATACAGGGAAAGATTAACAAGCATGCCCACATCCATCGACATCAATTAATGTATAAAGTCCAGCTGCGGACCAACTTTTGTCAGCACTTTCATCAAAAAATAATAGATTAATAACTTCCAAGGCCAAACTTCACAGTAGGTGCCTTACCGTAGAGAGATACCTCATTCTCTGTATACATGTTGGTGACTGGCCAAGCCCAGATTCCTATGTCAATTTCATAATCTTTATGAACACTTGCTTGCGCACCCAGCAGATTCAAACCAACAAACAGAAATGGTAAGCGTACCTCCAGTATCCTAATAGACTCTTTGGTAAGGGATTCTGCATCTTTTATTTTTCCTTGTAGACTTAGTACCTAGCAAGAGCATAAAAAAGTTACATTATGGGACACAGCCCAAATTCAGAGTTAGAATGGACCAATTTTAATTCATATCTAAATAAATAAATTTTGCATGATTAATATTTCGTATCATTCTTGCCCTATGACAAGGAACTGGTAACGAAAGGAAATAGCAGGTATGGTAATTAGACTACTTTTTCGCTATGAATACATTCATGTTGCACAGTGTTATTGTGTCACGGAGCCACAATAATAGTGTTATGGGCACACTGACACATGGGCTTGGGCCGGAATGACATGGTAGCATGTGTCGACAGTCCTTAGATTAGTAGGCATAATATTAAGGTTGTTGGGGTTAGGCTCAGCACGCAGAGGCTGAGCATCCATTTGGAATTAAGTAATGAAGTTCTCTTCCAATCTATAGCATAGTCTCCCTCCAAGCTGCTGCCACCTGATTATCTTCATGGAGATGTGTACCCACTGATGAACCATGGTTCATTACATTGTGCCATGGTCACATATACTACCATATTAATCCATGCCCAGTTTCCTCTTACGATATTTATTCTTTGAAGGATATTATGATATAATTAAAACATATAGGGAATAAAAAATATGATTATGCAAATATGAAGTAAAGGAGGTAATAGTATGCTAAGACCCACATAGATGGCCATGGTCCTGCTGCACCATTGCCAGCCCTAGCCTCGCATCCAAGGGGTGCCACCAAGTAGAGGTGACCAAGCCGCCACACTACCACAGTCACCATCATCGGAAGAGTATGGAATCTTCCAGAACCGAGTTGTTAGGAAACAGCCCAACAGATCTATTTGTTACAAATGCATAGTTAGGCTAGGTAGTAGGGGATTATGATTATAAGATACCCCCTGTAGGGGTGCTTGGGAGTCAAGTAAGATAGAGTGGAAATCCTCACTCCCTCCCCCTCTGTTCATAGTTCCGTTTACATGAGCAGATGCCCCTCTCTGTTCCGTCTACAGTGTGTGCAACCCCAGTCCCCACTAATCCTAGCCCATAAAGTCGTAGCATTAAAAATCATTATGCATTACATATGCTACCTTTTAGATCCTTCCATGATAATTTCAAATAATGATTAGGGGAACAACAGTACAACACTTCAAAAATTATGTCAAGACAAAGTAAAGGAAGTATTCCATGACTTGTACAACAGCTGAATTCCCATGCACATATTTAGGCTTGCCAATCTCTGATAAGAAGTTGCTGAAGACAGACCTTCTACCTTGGATTGAGAAAATAGGTGACAAACTACCTAGCTGGAAAGCTTCCCTCATGAATTTGGCTGGGCGCGCGGTCTGGGTCAAGTTTGTCCTATCAGCTCTACCCGTCCATGTGTTAATAGCAATCAATGTGCCAAAATGGTTCACTAAGGTGATAAGAAACAGGAGGGCTTTTCTTTGGACAGGGCGACAACAAGCAAATGGCGGTTGCTGTCTGGTTGCTTGGGACAAGGTGCAAGGACCCCTAGACTTTGGGGGCCTTGGCGTCCCCAATCTCCAACTCGTGGGATGGGCACTGCAAGCCCGTTCAGAAAGACAGATATGAACAGACCATGGAACACTTTTGATATTCCGGTACACCAATATGTGGTCGCTCTGTTCCAGATTGCTATGGAAACAAGATTGGGGAATGGTAGCAGCACTCTATTTTGGAAGGATAGATGGATCATGGGCTGCGCAGTTAATGATCTCGCACCATTGGTGGTGGCTGCAGTACCATCAGAGGTCGGTAATCAACGGCTCATGGCAGAAATTCTACCAAATCAGGCTTGGACACAGATATACAGGGCCACCTATCAATGATTGGGCTATTTGAACTATACCAATTGGCAGATGTCCTGGTAGAGAACTAGAGATCAACCTTTCCCAGGAAGATGACACCCATGTGTGGCGATTGGATGCCTCTGGTCAGTACACTGCTAAGTCAGCCTATAGTGCTTTCTTCAATGGGGCTGTCTCTTTTGAACCTTGGCAGCGCATTTGGAAGGCCTGGGCTCCAGCAAAACGTAAGATTTTCCTTTGGTTAGCAGTAAGGAACAGATGTTGGACGGCTGACAGGCTGTCTAGGAGAAATCTGCCACATCCCACTCTCTGCCCACTTTGTGAACAGGAGGGTGAAACCGTCCAGCATATCCTTACTACCTGTGTCTTCGCGAGGGAATTTTGGTTCAAGATCCTATCACCTATTGGCCTGCAGCCCCGTATGCCCTCACAGCATGAGATTTCGTTTGCTGATTGGTGGAGAAAGAGTGCCAAGAAGGTTCAGAAAGACAGGAGAAAGGGATTCAATTCCCTGGTTGTCATGGGGTCCTGGCTCCTCTGGAAACACTGCAACTTATGTGTGTTCGAAGATGCTATACGTTGTTACAATCTTTCAGAGATGAACATCACTCTGGTGTATGGCTGGTGCTCGGCGGCTTTGCCTCCTTGAGCATCGGCCAGACCGAGGGTGTAATCTAGAGGTCCTTAGTGTAGTGTCTTTGAGGTCAGGTCTTTCCTAGATTTTTTGTTAAAAGCTACAATTGCATGTAAGTTCCAGCTCCCTCACAGCGGTCCAGAGTGAGGGAGTAAGGATTGTACGGGACCTTCTTTTTCTATCTATCAATACAAAGATACGCAGCTCTCCTGCGTATTCGAGAAAAAAAGTTACATGGGGGTTCTCCTTTTGAGAAGGAAAAAGATCTCTAGGAACTTAACTTCATATGGTAAATACTGTAGAGCAAGAGACCATATGATTGCAGCTTTAAAGCAAGTGGCTCAAGCAGAAAGACAATATAATGAAAGTCATGATAAATTTATAACTGTAGTGATTAGCAAAAACAATCATAATTGTAAGTAAATTATTATTTATAAAGGATAATTTTGTCCTTAAATGAACGCAATATAGCCTAAAAATATTGGAACATGGTAGTAATCCATGTATCCTTCGCTTATCTAACTAGTACTAGTCTGATCTGGACAGTACAGGATGTTTCTATCCTTAGGCATTAGAGCTGTACACTTTTTTTGCTAGTGCCACTGCTGCTGGTATACTTTTTTTTCTCGAATACGCAGGAGAGCTGCGTATCTTTGTATTAATAGAGAGAAAACGGCCCCATACAATCTTCACCAACTCACTCCAGACCAGCCATGAGGGGTTGGAAGTTACATAAAGTTGTGGTTTATAGAAAAACATAAGAAAACAGGACCTGACCACACACACGCACACGATACACTAGGTTCTTACACAAGACATATGAGATAAAGTGAATTTTAGGAGAAAAATGACTGACAAGAGAACAGAATCTAGAATCAAGAAAATAATGAGAATGGAAATAAGTTTAGGAGCATAACGACAGTAGTACCTTGGCTAGAAGGTACATTGTAGTTGCATACTCTGGGTGACCAACCCCCATAACGCGTCCCTCTATCTACATATGGCAATTAGAAAGGATAAATTATATACTTCAAAAAGGGAGTGTTGAGTATATTGGCATTCCATTATTTCTCTATCATGATTTTATCGAACAGGGACAGGTGGTAGATGGCATGGTGACAGACTCGTAACTCGTAAGATGGTTGACACAGTGGATCAGTGATATATGATAAATCCTGCCCATTGTATTTAACCCACTTGTATGATGATGAACAATTATATGTAAGTAGGATAGTATTGTGTTAACTTAGTATTGTTAATGTGAACTAGTATATTGGTATCTATTATGAGTTATCATACAGAGAGTCAGAGTACTAAATTTCGAAAATAAATGGAAAAATAGAGAGAGGATGAGAGAGAGAGATAAAAAAATTGAAGTATGGTACCTTCAAAGCACGCTGCAAAATGGAAAAAAAGACAGAAACACAAAAGGTATAAGATGCAAGTTTGAATTGAAAAAAATTAAGTACAGAGAGCATAGAAAGTTGACATGAAATATTTACTGGATGCTAAACCAACTGCAGTCCATTTACCCTTTCACAAATTTGTTAGGACTTTTCTACATGGTGACCTAGTCAACTAGTAAGAAAGACACAATAAATTTCACTCTGTGCATCATATTAACATTACACAGTCAAGACTAGTAAACTCAATCAGAAATATTAGCACGGAAGCTTTTGCAATAGACTTAAAAGTTCTTAGCATATATGCCAACTATTGTCAGCAATGTGTTTCATGATATTCAGAAAATTTTCAATAAAGACCACTAAAATTATTGAACAATAAATACTGAAACGGAAACTAATGAGGCCACAAAAAGTTACCTCATAACATGTCTGGGCTTGAGCAAACTTGTGCTGAAGATGATAACATATTCCAAGACTATGCAGAGCTGTTCCAACCCTATACATTAAAATATATTCGATGAATGTCCAAAATAAGACAAGGATACATCATAGAAAATTTAGACAAGACGAAATATACTTATTGTTTCACCATGTGTGATCAAGCGCAGAAACAGACACAGATAGGATTGGACATAAAACAAGCATTCTCCTGTGCAGCCAATGCTGCACATTTGCTATTGTTCCTGAACAGGGTTCAGCAGTTCAAGTCCAAACAATATCTGCTGTCATGGGAAGTTTTATGGGGTCTAAGTAATGTAGCGTGGCGAGGCAATTTTAGTAAAGATAAGATTAGATTGTTAGGTTTAGCGCTCTAACACATGCTTGAATCGTGAGCTGTATGCTCGCTTTGGCAACACAAAAAAAAAAAGGTATCTGTTTGTAATCAAGCAAGAACATCAATTTGCAGGGTTAGTTCCACTCTCCTATCCCTTTCCTTATGGTGCCTGCCACCTCCAGCAAGGTCGCGGTGCTGGTCCATCTCTGATACCATCATGAGTCTAGACGGCACTTGACAAAACATAATTTTAAGTAGTAACCAAATCAAATACTTCTGACTGATCAGAACAGATTGTTGCTTGTAACAAAGTGGACCAGTTGTGCTACAGTGATCAGTGAATGCCGTTTGCATAGCTTCAACCCATCAAATATGATTACAGAAATTTGACACTAGGAACAAATACAGCTTACGTAAAATGAATCTTAAATATCAACAATAATGTAGAAAAGAAATGAAATCTGTAATGTACCGTATATCATTGGATCCAAATGATTCCTCCAGGATCTCAATTGCTTCCAGATATAGTAATTCAGCTTTCTCATACTCTTTATTTAACCTATAAAACTCTGCCTGCAAATTGAGAAATAGAAACCGTTACATTAATGTTAATTTAATCCAACAGGTAGTGTTAGTAGCAGTTTATGAAGCAAACAAAACCATCTTAAGCTCATGGTCTAAACCGTTTGCAAGCTTGCACAATTTCTCACCCATATGATGCAGTGGGTAAAATAATTTCTGGCAGAAGGAAACAATAATTCAAGGGCTTGATTGAACATAGACATTCGAGAGAGAAAATGGAACGTGCAACAGATAAACTGAAAAATGGAACCACGATATGGCATATAAACTCAGAATTATCAAAACAGCTGAGTCATCATTTCTGACAACAAGAAGCCAAATTAAGAGGTAAATGAACATTTTGATTAAGGATTCAGCATAAACACTGCTGATCAATTCAGTATAAACACTGCTGATCAATTCAAATGATAAATAACAGCAGAGTCCACTTCTTTTTCAAGACATAGTAAACTTAATATTTACCAGATTGTTAAGGGCAGATGCGACATGTGGATCTCTTAGCCCAAATCCTTCTTTAGCTTCCAGCAGGGCAGCCAGAAACAACTTCTCAGCCGCATCCATTTTTCTCTACAAAACCGACAACCAATTTGAACATCAAAATCAGTAAAATAGAATCAAGATTCACCAATAAGGCCATAACTTGCTTAAACTCTCATAAAATGTTAGATTGCAGAAATTTGTCCAAATTTTATCTCCACGGAACACCTCCAAGGGTGTAACTATGTGCTTAGCAAAACCAGGAAATGTGGTGTATAATCGTTCTTTGAATGGAACAGGTGGAAACAAATTTGTCCCACAGTTTACAACACCAAGCATGCACTGACAAGGTTCAGAAAAACCAAGTGAGTACAAGAACAGTATGGTGGTGCTCTGTAGTATGACTTTGCATTGTTCATATGCAAACCATTTGTAGAGCTGTGGAACCTATAAAACATAGGTTCTCTTAGAAACTTGACAGATCTGAAAGTTATCCTAAACGGAGCTAGGCATAATGTGTTACTTGCTTTTTGGAAAAAATCACGTCCATTATCCGTGAAAATTCTCCATTTAACTGTGTGTTCATTTGAGACCACTGATCCATCTTCAATACGTTGAAGGCCAGTAGCATATCCCGCTTGCTCACTAGTAGCTGCTGGGCTAACGGAGTCATTCTGAGCGAAGGCATAACCATTGCTCAAACCAGTAAAAAAGGCTGCAAAGGCACAAACTATGATATTAACTTTATAGTATTCTTGAACTAAAATATCAAGGTGCTTTAGAACATAAAAAAAGCAAGCAGGATGCATGCAAGTAAATCAGCTTATGCAAGTGTACGCCTGTCACAAGTGTGCATAGGTGCTAGCAGTGCTAACTAGTGGTAAAGGCTAGACCTAGGAACGCGTTAATATTGATATTACCAGAGGATATGACTATGCATGAAGAATATATTGTATTATTTCATTGATTTTCTAATAAAGGATCCAAGCAAGGTTTTAGTGTCCAAGAGAAGAAAAAACAAGATGAATCTTAATTTTGTTGCCCAGATTGGGTGCCAAATCACCTTAAGTTTGTACCACACCCACAATAGGCACGCAATAAAGGAACTGATACAATACAATACTATCCTCAACAACAATTACCATGTACTCACAATTTTAGAACTGTGCTACAAGCAATCAGTGTAGGCATGAACGGAGGGCAGAGACTTGGAAAATGAATGTATGAAATATATGATAGCTAACCAGAAGTGGTGAAGAAACTACACCTGCTTGTCCAATCAGTAGAGCACCAACTGACGAACCCAACTTACGATACCAACTATGCTTGAAGTTTTCGTCACTTGTAAAACCTGAGAAGGTACCATTTGTATAAAAAAGCAATAGTTTCACTGCACTGGAAATTTAGAACAAGACCATCAGATGTGGAAGAGTAAATGTTTCCTGCAGCCCAGTAACGAAGTTGCAAAGAACAAATAATTCTAATTTTTTTTATTCAAGAGCATGGTCCATTAAATTGAAAGTAGATGCAGAAATGAATTATGTTATTTGTTAAGGTCTGATGTCAAATTATCTACCGGAGAAAGCAAGACAGCTTAAAGCAAGCAAACAGCCCGATTTGGGGGCAAACCCCTCAGCAGCAACCGCTTCGAATGGAGATCAATACACACAGCACGAAACACTAATGAAGCAATTAAAGGTGCTCAAGCAAATTGCAATTGGCAGTCAAATTCCATGCCCTCATGAGTATGGAATCGGCACTCACTGGGTCGGGTGGCGCCAAGAGGCGTCTCGGAGTGCTCGGCGGCGAGGGAGAAGGCACGCAATTGCGTTAGCGGTGCCACCATTGGTGAGAGACAGCGAGTGGCTGCCGTGGGATGTAGGTGCGGGGAAAGGATGCATCGAAATAGACGTCGGTAGGCAGCGGCCATGGTGGGCGGAGTGGCTGCATGTGTTCCATAGATCCGTTATTAATACAACAAAAACCAATTTTGCGACGATAATTATAGACAATTAATCACACAGGCTTGTGATATCATTAATGCAAAGTAGTCCAGACTCCAGAGCGGAGAACATACTCATATGCGTAAATCACTTACAGAATACAGAGTAGGAATGTAGTGGCGGATCACCTGCCCCAGTTAGGAATGTAGTGGCGGATCAAGGCAGTGCCGCAAGAGAGGGGGAGGTCGACGGTGGCGTGCCACCGGGGGACCTTTGAGGGAGCCGGCAACTCCCCCAGCACGGAGTCGGGCGCAAGCGAAACGGACTCCCGGAGCGCGGCGACGGTGGACTCCAGGGGCGGAGCCGCGGAGGGAAAAGCGGCGCGGAGTCCGTGTGGCTCGCCACCAGTGGTGGCGGCGCCCCGAGCGAGAGCAGACGGGCGAGCGACAAATGGGCCTCCACCTACAAGTGTCTGGGCCGGAGGTGGAGTATGCCAAAATATTAACATGTTAATTTTTTGTCAAAGAGAGGACAAGAATGATTGTCTGATCTACAGGGCAATAACTTGGATTCCAACCAATTAAGTCATTTTTTTATCTCGGCAACCAGTTTTATCCCTATAATAAATTTGAATATTTAAATATTAATTAAAAGTATTAAATATAATAAATAACTGATAAATTCCATTACATAACCCATGGAGTTTGCGAGACAATCTATTAAGCCTAATTAGGTCACGATTACAAATACCGTGCTACAATAAAACAATCCCTAATGATGGATTAATTAGGATTAATAAATTTATCTCGTGATTTCACGTCCACCCATGTAATTTATAATTGCTACAGTAAAGTTTCGCAAACTAGTTTCTCCAACTAAACCGGTCGTGAGTGCCAAAGTTTTATATGGATGGCCCTAACTTTAGCTTAGCGCACTTTGACACTCAACCAAACTGGCCCTTAGAGTCATAGGACTAAATTCTCTTACACCTGGTTTGGGTATGGATATTGAAGTCTAAAATTTAGAATTAGCAGTGGGGACCTCCAATGGAACTGTTTGGATGAGTCTAAGAATTGGCATTGGAATCACAGTCCAAATACCAGGCGGCATTGAAGCAACTACTCGCTGTGCTCCCTTCCGTCCTCCACGGGCGAGCCAAGCTGCCCCTCAACTCTATGGGCGACGAATCTAAACTCCATGACGAGGCAGGAGCTTGGTCAAGCAAAGGGATGGTTAATAGGGAGTGATGAGCAAATTCTAATGTCTTCCTCTTTCATATCCAAACGTGTGATTCCAAGAGGGAATGCAATAGCCATCCAAACAAAAGAATTGAAATTTGTTGCTATTTCAATACCAGGACTGCATTGGTATTGATATTTTTAGATTTTTTTTTAAGAATGGGAGTTCTCATAGGAAGTGAATTGTGGTTTGAGATGAAAACAAATCATATCAATCATTCATCAATGGATAATGATACAATTTTCCATATCATAAACCACACAGCAAAAAGGGGATGTCTTCATCTCTTTATTAAAACTTCATGAACCAAAGAAGGGATTGAGACTAAAATTCAAACTCCCAAGTGGATTCTCATCCATTCTCACCGTTAATTCCCGTGGATCCTTCTATCCTGTTGTCAAACATAAATTGAATGGAGATCCAATTGCCACTTCTATCAACATCAACCAACAACAACCATAACAAAATTTCAAAATATACTCCCCAAAAAATTGTTTTGGAAAGAGATAAAAAAATGAGCTCCAATAGTGATCCGAGCTGAAGCCCAATATAGTCTTTTATTTTACTTTTTTATATAAAAATATATTTGCATGCCAAAAACTGATGCTGAATATATTCACAGAGAGAAAGCCACGCTCAATGATTTTTCATGTAAGAAAGAGCTGGGCTCACGAATGACAGTAATTTTCAACAGCCATCTCACTAGAGTAGCTTGGCCTGCTGAGGCCCAGTTAGGTTAATCAGCACTAAGCACAATCAGCGAACTGTCGGCCTGTAATCCGTCACCATTCCAAAAGCTATGTATCTTTGCACGCTCTTTATTTCAAAATTACCACTTTCTCTTTTTTTAATATATAAAAATTATATTTAATTGGTACCTTCCGTACCTTTTTTGGTACCTCTTGGCATCACTGAATTTTGGTTCCATTAAATCTTGTTTGGTTCGATGTTGGCTGTAAACAAGTCCTACGTAATCGGTTTCCAGCCAGTGGAAACTCGATACCCCTCCCACAACACCATAATGTGTTACCGAGATTCACGTCTTCCTCGAGTCCACACCACTGGTTATCACTATCATTACATCTTGTGCAGCCAAACAAAAGTGCGAAAAAACACTTTCTAAAAGTTTTTGTTTTACATTTCACTACAAGAATAAAAAGAACATTTCTACTACTGAAAACACGAAAGGATGATTGGTGTCGTGAATCATCGTCCCACCCGTCTGACACCACTATGGACCACTGTAGTGTGACGTTTGATCATTTACGACCGTTTGATCGTAGATGTACGTCTCTGATCTATCACCACAATGCATTCATGAACAATAGAATTTGTATGTGCTTATACACAGTAGAATTGCTATAGTGATCAGTCCGACTCCGAGATATTCATTCTGTTTCAAATTATAATTCGTCTGACTTTTTGGCCTAAGTTTAACCGCTCGTCTTATTCGAAACATTTGTGTAATCAAATTTAAGTCATTTATCAAGACCTTTTATTACTAAAGAAAGTCATAAAAAGTTGATATTTGTATAAATGAGTGATCCAACTTAGAGTTAAAATGTCAAATGAACTATCGTCTAAAACTTACAGAGTACATCACTGCCTGTATTGTCGCTGAAAGTGCGTGGCGTCTCGACAATGCAATGCAAGACCAGGCATCGTTATTTTATTTCTTAGGTGTGAACTTGAAGCATCATAGTGAACTTGAGGCTTACTAAACTCTGAATATTGCCTGTATTGTGCTGTGAATGTTTGTGAACTGCCAACTTTTGGCTTACTCGACTCTGAATATTGCATGTATTGTGCTGTGAATGCTTGCGATTCTGTAAACTTGTGTTGATCATCATCATTTTTGTTAATTGTGATTCCGTGAATCATGGATGTCGCTAGTGTGCTATTTTTTGCGAATGCTTATGTATGTTAATGATTGCCTGTGATTATGTCAGCTCTGTTCATATATGCCTGAATGCATGGAATCATAAAAGTAGGGACACGTTGTAATAGCCAGTTACTCTTATAATAGAGAAGAGGCCCTACAAGTAGGAAAGGAAGACCATGGATATGAAGAGAACACCTCCAGTGCAAGGAAGGGATGGCAACATAATCTATACAACAGGGACTGAAAGCTGACCTCTTGTTCTCTTTAGATGCCTCTACAGCACAACCACATGAAGCAAGGACAGACGACCTAGCACCACACACCATGCAAAGAAATAAAATGTAAAGGAGTCTAACAGAGTCTGTGGTAAGCTGTAGAGGCATCCTAGTGTTGTAACCACTAGGTGGCTACGATATGCTGTCTGATGCACATAAAGAATACAACACCTATTTCGAAACCGACCTTTTTTTTCCTTGCAGGTCCCATACAACACGCCAATTCCAAGCAAGAACAAATGGCCCAGCATCAAACAACATGTATAAAGGAGTAGAAAGGAACACATCAAACCTCACACAGGGCCATTGAACGACAACAGGAAAGACAAGGAAAGATTGAACGACAATAGGATTCGAGTTTCTACAGGACCAAACCAAGAATCTAGCTGCATGCATAGTCTAAGGGATGAGTCAAATCAGCATAACGAACAACCTACCTCGCAACACCGATGCCATGGCTTCTTCACCTACAGAACCACAACAAAGAAATGCAAATCAGACACCACGTCAACATATCTAGGGCAGCAGAAACTACGAAATAGGTCGCAAACACTGTATGCACCTCGCTAGACTGTACGTTGCGGTGCAAGAAAGCAAAACCCGATCTAGAAGAACACGAGGGATGGAAAGGTAGGGTTTGGAAAGGGACAAGAGAGCGAAAGGAATGCCATCTAGGAAGAGGAGGGAGGAACTTATCTCTAGGGCGACAATGACGTGGATGTCGAGGCCGGGGAAGTCCACGCTCCTCCCCCGCGCTGGATAGGACGGCCTCGGCATCTGGCGAGAGGAGAAAGAGAGGCCGCACCGCGCTGAACCACGAGTCACTAGAGGAATCAAGGGGAGAACCCAAGAGGGGAGAGGCGTATCTGACCTACCTCCGAGCGATGGCGCAATCCACGGTGAATCGTGGACACGTCATCGAATTTGTTTATGTAGTCTACGTAAACGGTGTGAAATAAGCGCTTGAGAGGGCAACTAGATGCAGTGAAGAATCCAAGAAGATGCAGGCGTATCTAATCTGCCTCCGAGGGATGGGCGCAATCCACGGTGAACCGTCTACACACGTAGTCGATCCTATCTCCGTAGTCTACGTAACCATCGTGGACCAGGCTTAGGAAGCGCTAAGCAGAAAAGCGGAGGGGAAGCGAAGGGGAAGCAGGGCGAAGAAAAGGGGGTGATGTGGCCTCCGCATTATTGGCCACACCAATTTGGGGCGTCGTGGCCTAGAAAACGGGAGGTGAATCTCTGCAGTCTTTAAGAACTTTGATGCAAGAAGAAGAAGCCAACAACGGTCATGCAAGGAGAAGCTAGATGGGTGGAGCCACCGGCCGGTATTTTATTTCTTTGAAATCCAACATCCAAAGTGAAATATTATTTTTTATCTACTCAACGCCGGGAAAAGAACAAGCGTCGGTGGATGTCATTTTCTGTTTCAGCATCGATCGTGCAATATTAGACTAGCCACAGCGTACTACCGTTTCGATGCTGAAACTGAGAAAGAGAGTGTTTCAGCACCGGGTAGTGCCATTGCAGGGCCGAGGCTTGAATCCAGAAAAATAAGCCTCGAGGCATGTAGTTGCCCCGGTGCTGAACAATAAAAAAAAAAGTATTTTCAGTAGGTTTCTCTCCCTTCCATCCTTTGCGGGTTCCTTGCTTCTCCTGCACATGGGCAAGATAAGTTCTGACACACTCGATGCTGAATGCTGTGTCACACGAGTATTCTCAGCATCACCCTTTGCCTGACTTTTACAGCACCACATACGTTGTGGGTAGTTTTAAACCCCGATGCTTCGACTTCTCTCTCACTCATGTTCTCAGCACCGGAAAACACTACGCTATGGCTGGTCTAAGAGCATCCCCAGCAGCTGCTCTAAAATGCCCTGCTGCTGTATAATCGGAGCATATAGAGCACCGCAGCACTCCAACAGCAGCTATAAATGGAACTCGTGCTTTAAAATTTTTTAGAGATCTCTTTAATCTCCCCTTCGATGCTTTTTAGTTGCAGCACAGAACGAGGTGCTCTATCCAGTGCTTCTTTCTCATTTGGCGTTGGCGGGAACACCTTCCCCTTCCCGCCAGTGGCTCCCACCAAGAACCGCCGGCGATAGGGTCTCACTCTTCGGCCACCGGAGCACTTCTGCTCGCCACCCCAAGCCCCCAACTGGACGCCGCACACTTCTGCTCGCCACCCCAGGACCCCAGCTGCACGCCGCCCCCGTTCATCCTTTTCTTCTCGCACACCAGCTGCACGCCGCCGTCGGCCGAGGTCCTGGCTGCCCCAGTCAGCTCCTGATTCGCCTCCACGCTTGTCGCCGTTGAGCTGTACGAGGTCATGCCTATGACTAGCACAACACCCACAGGGGATGGCGTTCCCCCGGTGCACCCGAGCAGCAAGGCCAGGGGAGCATGACCTCCACACCCGGGTCCTCCAAAGAAGAAGAAGAAGAAGGCAACCTCAACAGCTCCTCCAGCGGCAACCCAGCAGGCCCCTGCTCCTGTGCAGGGCACGCCGGTGGCTCCCTCCGTCCCCAATTCCGGTGGTGGTGCAGACATGTCCAATGAGCACTACATGTTCGATGGAATGCTAGAAAGGTATTTCCACCTAATTTCTTTCATTTATGTCCCTGATAAGCGTGATGCTCTATCATCATAGTATTGATACCCTTGTACTTGTAGCAACAACTCGTTCATGGAGTTGATGAGTGATGATGTGATTGGTATTGTGCATATGGAACTTACAAATGAGGTTTCGCTTGAAGTCACTCCTCTGGTCAAGAAGAAGAGAGCAAGAACAGGAAACTACACAGCGGCTGAGGATGAGGCGCTGGTATTGGCTTGGGAGAATGTGAGTCTTGATCCTATCACAGGTACCAATCAAGATGGATCAACCTACTGGGATCGCATTGCTGATTACTACAACCGCACTGAAGTCCAAGTCTTTCCGCACAACAAAATCTCTGCAACAACGTTGGTGCTCCATTCAAGAGTGTTGCAACCGATGGGCAGGTTGCATGGTATCAGTTGAGGACAATCAACCAAGTGGCACAACACTGATGGATCTTGTAGGTTCCCATTGCTTGAGCTCTTGTCAATATTGTAGGTTACATTGCTGAATTGCTCACTAAATCATGGTTCTTCTCAACTTTGTAGGTTCCAATTGCTCAAGAGATGTACAAGCAGAAGGATAAGAAGCATCATAGGCCATTTGTTATGCTTCATTGCTGGCAACTTCTCAAGGACAATGAAAAGTGGAGGGCCAGACCCACTGACCATACACAGAAGAAGCCCAAGTCATGCCATTCATCAAGAAGAAGAAGAAGAAGAAGAAGAAGAAGAAGAAGAAGAAGAAGAAGATGATGATGATTCAACTGATGAAGAGGAGGGAAGAAGAAGCCCAACTCCAAGTTCACGGCCTCCGGGTAGAAAGCGAGAGAAGGAGAGAGTGAAGAAGCAAGCTCAAGCCGCCTTGTACAAGGAAGTTCTAGAGAAGATGATGCACAACAAACAGGAATTGGAGGCTGAGAAGAAAAGAGACAAAGAGGAGAAGTGGAAGGAGCTCTAAGCCATCGAGGAGCGCAAGGTTGCCATCGAGGAGGAAAGGTTGCAGATCAAGAAGGGGACAGAACAAAGGTTACAAAAGGAGCAAGATCAGAAGATAATGTTTATGGACACCAGCAGCCTTGATCCTCAACAAATGGCATTTGTGGAAGCAATGCGTGCCCAAATCATAGCATCTATGAACTTCAATAGTTTCAATTTCGGAGATGGTAGCAGCATGTAATTTCTGTAGATGGTAGCAGCATGTGCCCAAAACATGTTTCTGTACCTTGTGTCAAACTATGAAACCTATGTTATTTGGCTTGTAAAACTTGGCACCAAAGTTTCTGTGGAACACCAGTTGTTTGGCACCTGTTACCTACCTGCTATTTGGCATCTATGTTATTGGGTCTTTGAATTTTTTACTGCAATGTCCAGTGAAAGGATCTCTGAATTTTGTAGTGCAATGCCCAGTGAAAGGGTCTCTGAATTTTTTTTATTGCAATGTTGAATGATCTCTGATTTTTTTCTGCAATGTTGAATGAAATGATCTCTGAATTGTCTACTGAAATGCTCAGTGAAAGAGTGCCTGAAACTGAAAGTGTGTTGTTGCTTGAAACGTTAACTAAAAGGGTCGTTGCTGGTGGTGTTGCCTAAAACATTTTAACTGCTGGTGTTGTGGCCTGTTGGAGCCTGAAACAATATCCACTTGCCTCCCACGCGTAGTGTTGGTGCTGCTGTCTATTGGCGTCTGCGGCCGCCACCAGCTTCGCCGTGCTCCTGCTGCGCCACTAGCCATCCACGCTGCGTCCTGCTGTGCTGCCAGCAAGCTTCGTCGCGTTCCTCCTCAGCCTCCGCACCACCACTGCCACCTCTACGACGTCGCCACCGGCAACTTCGCCAAGCTCCTTCTCAGCCAACACAACGACGATGCCACCGGCAGCTTCGCCAAGCTCTTCCTCGGCCACCGCGACTCCAACTTCACCAATCTTCTCCTCGGCTGCCAGCTTCACCAAGCTCTGAAGCACCTCCTGCACGTCATCAAGGTGTTTGATGAATTGTCAACAAGATGATCATGCATTGGCTCGTATGTACTTCGACAGTTCAAGCTCCGATGATGTTTGTGATGTTGCAGCTGTCACTTCATTGAATGAGATTGATAGCAACAAGGGTCGGAAGCGCGGAGGATCCGTGAAAGGTCGTGAGGTGGTGAAAAGGAATAAGATTGTCGGCAATGAGAAGTTGATTGCTATGTACTTTGCCCCCAACCCAGTGTACAATGTAGTTACCTTTCGGAGGCGATTCAGGATGTCGCAGGCCCTGTTCTTGCGGATTACCAATGCAGTTGAAGCTCATGATTCATGGTTCACACATAAACGGAATGCAGCGGGAGACCTTGGCCATACTGCTCTGAAGAAGATGACAGTAGCATTGCGCATGATTACCTATGGTGTTCCAGGTGATAGTATTGATGAGGCATGGGAAATTGGAGATAGCACTGTTGTATTGAGCTTGCGGAAATTTGTGCAGCAATGATTGATATCTTTGGAGAGGAATACTTGAGAGCTCCTAATGCTGAGGATACAGAAAGGCTACTCCAAGAAAATGCAGCAAGAGGGTTTCCTGGAATGCTTGGATCAATTGATTGCATGCATTGGAAGTGGAAGAATTGTCCAACAGCATGGCATGGACAATTCAGAGGGCACTGCTATGATCCAACAATCATACTTGAAGCCGTGGCATCACAGGATCTTTGGATTTGGCATGTTTTTTTTGGGATGCCGGGCTCTCACAATGATATCAATGTGCTCCACAGGTCTCCTCTGTTTAGAAGGCTAGCAGCTGGTGACACCCCTCCACTGCAGTTTGAGATCAATGGGCACCAATACACCATGCCATACTACCTTGCAGATGGTATTTATCCTTCATGGTCCACATTTGTGAAGACAATATCCAAGCCTCAAACTAATAAAAGAGCACACTTTGCCAAAGCCCAAGAAGCAACAAGGAAGGATGTTGAGAGAGCTTTTGGGGTCTTACAATCTCGATTTGCTATTGTTCGTGGCCCTGCTCGATTTTGGGATCAAAAGACCCTATGGCAGATAATGACGGCTTGTGTCATAATGCACAATATGATTACTGAGGATGAACGAGGGCAGCAACCAGATTTTAGGTATGCATATGTAGGGAGAAAAGTGCAGCCCAAAAAGAATGAAGACCGTATCAGTGAGGATCTCATCGAGCATTTGTGGCAACTCCATGGGAGATAGACGTCTTCAAGTTTTCTTTATGTTAGTTTCAGCTTATTTGAACTCCATGAGAAATTTATGTTGAATTCGAAAGTGTCATATTTCAGGTCATATTTCAGAACATGTTTAAGTGTTTGAAATATTCAAGTTGAGTATCTATGGACTGAAAATGGAGAGTTTACACGTTCGAAGGGAAGAGAATTGGAGGGAAATCGATTATAAAGCACCAATTTTAGAGTATCTGCAGTAGCACATCTCTTTGGATCCTTATAATTGTGTTTTAAAAGATCTCTAAAATTGGATATAGGGCATGTTTGGATTACGACCAATGCTAGCCTTACCAAAAAATTGGCATGCTCACAATTTTTGGCAAGTATTTGGATTGTGACCAACAATTGGCTAGCCAAAAGTAAAATTGGCAGCTTAGTTTATTTTGGGGGCAAACTTGTGGGCGCCAAAATATTGGCAGCCAACTAAAGCTTCAAATGCTAGGTGGCAGCAGCCTATTAGTTGCACGCATATCAAAAACAAGGTTTAGCATGCTTTAAACTGTAATATCTTCTAAACGGTGAATCTAATTTATGATGTAATTGCATATTAATTCATATTATAATTAAATCTATAAAACAAGATCTTAGTTGACTATATTTGAAGCTAAAAACTGTTTTATGACATGTGGGACCTATATGTCATACTCATATAATATACAAGATTTGGCAACTATTGGTAAGGCCACATTCCAAACACTACTTCACCTAAGTTTTGGCATTGCCCTTGATTTGGTCATGACTAATATTTAGCTGGATAAACCTGGGCACAAACCAAAGATGCCCATAAAGCAGCAGTTTTACCGCACCTGCGGGTTGGTCTAACACTACCCACAGTGTTGCGACGCCGAAAAGGAATAAATGCTTCTGACACGTTTGGCGATGCCGAGTCCAAAGAAATGCTGCAGCGTTCAGCACCGAGGTGAAGTTCTGGTGGACCCGTTGATCAATTGAATTCAACTCGAGTAGGATGTTGCCTCGATGCCTTGGACGTTCTCTGACCTGGTTTCAGCATCGAACTTTCACACGCTGTGGCTAGTGCCTGTCCAAACCACACACACCCGAACCTTCTGAAGAGTTTCTTTGGACTCCGCATCGCCGATTTCTCCGATTCTCGCGTGCGCTGCTCACCTGCTCGCGCCCGTGACGGCCGCAAGCCCCAACCCACGCCGCGGCGGGGCACGCGGCTCCACAGCCTCCTGGCCCTCGCCTACCTCTAGCTCCCGGACAGCGGTCCGTCCGGCGGCGGCGGCCCCGGCGGCTTGAAGCTCCCCGTGCCGTGGCTGCAGCCGCGGTTGTCTTTCGCGGGTCGCGCCGGTACCCACTTCGTCGACGCCGAAACTGGCGCGCCGTTCTACGTCAACGGATGGAACTCCTAGTGGCTCCTCTCCTCCCGGTCGCCCGCGCTGGCCGCCGAGATGCTGCGCCGCGGCCGGGGCATGGGGCTGACGGTCTGCCCCACGTGGGCGTTCAGCGACGGCGGGCCCGGTGCGCTCCAGATCTCGACCGGCCGGTTCAGTGAGCCTGTATTTCAGGTCCGGATCGCTATCTCTTCACCTCCTTCTCTTTTCTCCCGAAATGATAGCTATTGGGAGGGGCTATTTAGTATTGACTGGAATTCCACTAGAATTGATTCCTTAGGCCATGTTCAGATTTCCAACTATTCACTATTCATTCCAACTTTTCACTATTCATTCCAACTTTTCACTATTCATCCCTCACAAAACACGTTTCCGAGCGAATGCTACAGTGTTTTTCTTATGCTACAGTGTTTTTTTCTACAATCTAAACACACCCTTAGGCTATCTGCAACGGCACACTCTAAACCACCCTGAACCGCTACTCTAGCGGTTTTCACCCGTAAAACCAGCTGCAGCGGTGTCCTGCATCTCGCCCGGCATTCTCCAGGACCAGCGTCGGCTCCTCCAAATCTCCAGGACCCCGCCCCCTCCCCCAAACCTCCTCCTACATGCCGTCGCTGCTGCACCCTCCCCGCGACGGACCTCCCTCTCGCCGTCACCGCCTCCCCCACCATCAGCGCCGGTCGAGCAGTGCTTCGGGGCCTCGCCGTGCCGCTCTAGCCACGGCCACCTCCCTCTCACCGTCGCCGCCTCTCCCTCCTCACGACCTCCACCACCACCACCGACGAGCAGCAGAAGCTGCCGCCACGAAGCCGTCGTCGCCGTCGAGACCAGCCGCCGCCGCGGTGCCTCACCACCCGCAGCTCCACCACCAGCAGCAAAACACAGTTGCGGCGGCGGGCGCCGGCGAGCAAGTGGGTGCGGCGACGTCGGAGATGATCTGGCGCAACCTGGCAGAGCAGATGGCGATGACGCTGACGTGGGACCCCAGCTCCCTCATCACCGTGCTGTCCGGCCGGATCCTCGAGCTCTCACCCATCAAGGATTAACTATCGCATCGCACCACACGAGATTGCGACAGCATCACACGAGATTCTTGGTTGCTCAAATTTTCTTGCGGACATGGTCAATTGCCCAGGCTTGGCCTTCGTTCACTGTTCTGCTCTCCGAGAAACTGCTCTGTTCAAGTGTATCTGATGGCATATAGCAAGTTAGCAACCTGTTATGACAGTCCAGTAATCTTTGGCAATCTCTAAAAAATTCAGTTATGGCTACATAGTCTTTGGCAATACTGATGAACAGATTAGCATCAATTCAGTTTCTACCTATACTGAATGGCGACACAAGTACTGAACAACACTTCGAACTGAACCATGACTTGAGCCACAGGTTTCCTTAAAACACCTTGAGCCAGCACAGAAATTCAGTTTTTGAAAATTCAGCTATTGCAACCATATTCAGTTTCATAATTCTGATTAATAGATTAGCATCAATTCTTGTATTCCTAGCAGCTTGTCCATTTACTGTCATTTGGAAGCTGCTGTCCCAGATTCCATGGTAATTCTTGTACTGAACCACTATTGTCCCAGATTCTGGGCAATCAAACTAACCGAACCACTATTGCCCATTTACTGTCATCTAGTTGTGCTCTGACCAAAATGAACAGGAATGAATTATATTCTGAGTAATACTCTGGACAGGTTGTGAACCAGCCAGGATGATTGAATCAGCTTGTCCATTTACTCTGAATAACAAAATTTCAGAGAACAGTTCACTTTAGCTTTGCACGCACACAACACAGACTATGCAATTCAGAAACATTGCAAATGGTCACCTGACCATTGCAATTCAAGAAACATGACCATCACATGAAGGGTCACTAAGATTGTGACTCTTGCCCCAAACAAAGCATTGGGAAAAAAATTTATTAGCAGTGAACTGAACATTAAGACAACGACACAATACATGAATGTAACTGCTCTGACTCTTACATTACTGCTCTGATTATTATCATACAGTAAACACATAGAAAAAACTAGATTGAATTCTGGGAGCTGATGCTGTGAGATGGTTTCCATCTTTTGCACTGTTTTGGTTTGGTCTGGCCTTCAGAAACATTATGCCTGCAGAAACATAAGCAAGATTTGAGTTGTTGACATGTGAAGATCAGAGACAAAGATTAGTCGCCTTTGCAAGATTTGAGTTTAGACATCAAGAAAAGAAAACAACCTTGGTCTGTGGTGTGTTGCCGCCGGCGAGGAATCAACGGGAGGAAGGGCTGCGACCGCTAGCGTGGGGAGGAGCGAGGGTGCGGCCACACGATGTGGGCGAGGCGGAGGTGGGGGCGTGGACACCGGCGAGGGGGAGGAAGGGCCACGGCTTCGGGCGCTCGGCGAGGCGGCAGCAGCCCTACGCGTCGATGGCGGAGCAGCTCGACGGGGCAGGTGGAGCGTGCTGCAGTGCAGGGGGAGCGGAGGTGCACGACGAGGGCAGGGTGCAGGGATGTGGGCGAGGACGCGGGCAGCGGCGGCGGCGAGCACGGAACAGAGTATACAGGGCTGTATAGCAGTCACCATTGCAGTGAAGATTAGATTTAGGGGATAGAATATTTTACAGGGCATTGATATATTCTGTTAGAGGATGAAATATAGGGGGTGTTGCTGCAAACAGTCTTAAGTACCTGAATTTACCTAACGAGCGTCAATGTGGTCCAAGCAATGCACATGTGCAAGCATGTGGGAGTTGCCACGAGAACGTTGTGACTTACAGGAATCCTTTGGTACCAGGATCATAAAACGCATAAACTGACTGTGACTGGAGAAGCCATTTTGTGTAACCTGTATAACAAAACCAATCTATGGAGCGTGTTGTGGACCAACAACCAGAAAAACAAAAATCGTTCCAGCCGTTGGATTATCTTGTAGATGTCAATTGTACAAATTGTATTGGCACTCTTATTTGCTATGAGAAGAACCTCCACAATTTTGAAGAAAAAGCACCTAATATGCATAGGAGGTCCAAGTAGTTTGAATTGCTTCCAAATAAACACTGTCCCATCATTTGTAAAGTTATTATTATTATTTTTTTAAAGCTGCTACTGCTCCTGGCCTCTCACAATGTCACCAACTTTGCTATGCACGCATGCCAAGAGGCAAAAAAAAATGTAAGTAGTTAATGGATTTGATTCAATCAGAGGACATCTTTTGCATGGATGGAGATACTGCAACAAATGCTTGTTAAATGGCAATTTCCAATAAACTAATGATTCTTGTAGATCGATGGATTAATAGTTGAGTTCTGCTCCAATGGTCCTTCCCATAAAATTGCACGAATCTTAAAGCAGATGGGTTATTAATGTTAATTAATTATCTTCAAGGTTTTATTTGGCCCAGCCCAACCCATGCTAGACGGCGCCCAGTCCATGCCCCACCCGAACTTTTGGATGTCGTCTCTGAATAGGATCGCCTCTTCTGGTTCGTGTTTCGTTTATGTCGCATCTCATGTGTGGATGGTCAACACCAGCGCCGTTTTCTTATCGTGTGACGAGTTTGTACTTCATGGATCATGGCGGCAGACAGGGATCCTCGATGGTGGAGGCGACATGGAGTGTGATTAGGCAGCAGACAGCAGTTCTCCTGGAGACCTCGACTAGCTTGTAGCTTCCTTTAGTTAGATTGTTTGTGTTTGGGCGGCGGCGGCACCGCCGATGAGCGATTGCGCCGAGCCCTCCGTGGGTTTACCTTGCACCCTTGCCATTCTCTATCCGCTTTCATCATAAGCAGTGAAGTTATGAAACGAAATAGATTGGATAGGGAGATGAGATAATAAAAAACTTCTCTGCTTGGGTTCCTGGGTATGGGCTGGGTGCAGTCTGGATGGAGTTAGGATCGGACTCAAATAATACCCATGATATATGAATTAAATTAAATGACTTTTTTGCTTTAAGTTCCGTGAAGTTTTTATGGGAAGGACCACTGGAGCAAAACTCTTAATAGTAGATTATTTGAGATATAACGGTATATCACATAGCTTACTTACAGTCATTTGAAAAGGGCCACCTTATATTTCCTTGAATAGGAATGGGTTGAAGTTTCAAATGCTTGCACACTTTGTGTATATGTGTGTGTTGGGGGGTATCCACAATATTTAGGATCTGTTTGGAACGCAGTTAGTTGCCAGTTGCTGCACATTTTTTAGTCCTATAAACTAAATTTCCAAAAAGAGAATGGAAAAATAAATGACCTGACCTCGAGAGATTTGTGGCTGCCATTGCTGCCTGCCTGGCAGCATCCAAACAAGCCCTTAATGCACGTCCGTAGGGCCCGTTTGGAACTTAAATCGTAGGACAAGTGGAGTTTTCCTTTCCTCCAGAAAGAATGCATATGCATGTTTGGATTTTGGAACAAAGGAGGTCGCTAGAACCTATCTGGAGGGACAGCATGCAGGCCTGTACTTTTGGATGAAGCAAAGATGTCAACAAGGGTATAATAGGCAGGCCCCTTGGACCATGGGTAGCTGCTGCACAGGCCTTCCTGGCTGTGTGCCTCCCCAGCGCTCCCCCCTCTCTGATGGATGGATTTGTATTAGGCAAGGATCTCCTCTAATTGGTGTTGTTCCTATTATCCAAACTCTAGGACATCATTGCCATATATGTACAGGAGCATTGCCTCTCTGTAGAATAACAAAATTATGTCTAATGGATGGATTTTATTGTATTGAGGCCTCGGCCGGTATATATAGGAGTACATGACTTGGGGGGTAAGACAACCCCACCGGATACACATGGCAGTTTACGATACGTATATCTAAACTACAAAATATACTCTAACACTCCCCCGCAGTCACAGCGGGAGCACCGCAGATGGTGAGACTGGAGAAGAAGCCGAAGGCAGGAGCCGACGAACTGACATCCCCCCGCAGACAAAACGTCGGTGTGGTGCGGACGCTGCGACTGGAGAGAACCGGCGAGTAACTCATGCGGATGATAGCCCTTTGTGCCGATGTAGAGGTAGTCGAGCTGGAGGGCGAGTAGCCATAGTCGAGGATGCCGTGCGAGTAGCCGTGGTCGACGTAGAGCTGTCGAGGTTGCCGAAGACGAGGTAGCCGCACATGAAGCCGCGGGCGCACGAGGAGGCGCCATGGTAATGGCGTAACGAAGAAGACGCCAAAGACGAAAATGGCGACACATCGAGGCAGTCGAAGAGGACGGACGATGCCGAAGTCGACGCAGTCAGGGCCATCGGGCTATACACCCACGGGTTTGCCAGGCCCGTGAACATCTCGGGGATGACGACACGCACCAGTGTTGCCAATACCGGACGTGTGAGGGAGAGTGCACAACTAGGCGCCCTCGTCTGAGAGACCAGCAGAGAAGGCCTCCAAGGCGGTCGCAGGCGCAGAAGAACGGCGGGGTAGAAGATGCCGATGCAGCCCGCAGTTGCTGGAGTAGACGAACGGGGTAGATAAGACGGCGACGCTGGCGACGAGGTTGTGCTAGACGAAGCGAGGAGGGGAACCCAGATTGTTCAGCACAAGGCCGAATGATCCGAGTGACGTTGCGGCGGTGCTCGAAGAAGACGGCGAAGAACTCGGTTAACATGATGAAGACCATACGCGTAAGACGCGCACTGACGTAGTCGAAGACAAACGAAGGTCGATGACGTAGTCGACGGCGGTGAAGATGCAACGGCGAAGGAGACCATGGGTGGCACCGCTGTAGCCTGAAGAGGCGGCGCTGCGGTAGCCCTCCATACTCGGAAAGCGGAGTACGAAGACGAACGTCACGGGAGCCGGGTGGATCACGCACGTCGGCTGATCAGACCGAAGATGCATGAGGCGAGGCGACGATGGACGAAGTCCATGGATGCGTCCGGATCGGTGGAGGCGATGACGAGCCGACGAATGACAACAGGCGGAGGCAACGAGGTGGGCAGCGAAGACGGACGTCCCCTAGGACACCGTCCATATCGCCATGCCGCATATTTGAAGGCGAGGAAGAAGCCGACGAGGTCGATGCCGACGTCGAGGTAGAGGCGCGAGGTCGACGGGCGTTGGGCGACGCAATCTCAATCAGTGATCGAGCAGAAGGGAAAAGACACGCAGCAGCATCTCGTGTAGGACCTCGAGGTGCACCTAGCTGGAGGGGTGCCCTCACCCTTTTTCCTCTCGGTCAGCAGGTCACGGACCAGAAGACGGTCACGAACCATACTATGAGACAGAGAGAGAATAGGGGGTAGGGCGCGGACCGGCAGGCGGTGAGGTGGAGGGCGGAGCGAATCCCGCTGCGGACGAGGCGAGTCCCTCCGGGGCGGCGTCGGATCTGGCCGAGCCAGAAGGCGGCGGCGGCGGATCCCACCATGAGCGATGGCGGCGGCGGTGGATCCCGCCCGGAGCAGCGACGGCAGGTGGATCCCTGCCGGGAGCGGCGGCGGCGGCAGATCCCGTCGGGCCGTCAGCTCCCCGCCACGAACGACGGCGGCGGAGGATCCCACCGGGAGGAGCATCACCGACAAGGGGTCGGGACGGGGTGGAGACGGAGGGGCCGCCAGGGGAGGATCGTCGGCGACGGGCGAAGACACCGCGCCAAGCCCCTGCTGCCACCACGACAACGCGGATTTGTCGTGGGCGACGTGTGAAGACCGCGGCTGCCACCACGGCAGCGCGAATCGGGGCGTCGACGACGGCTTCCATGGCGGATGAAGGAGGTAATCTTCGATCTGCTGGCTGCTTGACGCAAGACGACAGCGGATCAGATCGATCTGCCGCGGAGAAGGGCGCTGCCCCCGGCGGAGGTCATGGGCAACCTCCCCGGGTGCGCGCTAGAAGGTCGCCGAGGGGGCGCCCTGGATGCGTGCCGTGGACGACGACCGGCGGCACGTAGGAGGCAGGGGCGCGACGAGAGGCAGCGGAAGGTTTAGGTCAGGATCTGCACCATAATCTCGTGATACCATGTAGAATAATAGAATTGTGTCTAATGGATGGATTGTATTGCATTGAGGCCTCGGCCGATATATATAGGAGTACATGACTTGAGGGGTAAGGCAACCCCACCGGATACACATGACAGTCTACGATATGTATATCTAAACTACCAAATATACTCTAACACTCTCCATAATTAGTCTATTATTCTCCCGAGGCATATGTGCTTTCACGAGGTCTTGGAATAATTTCCTCAGTGATTGTGCATAAGCTCTTGTGCTAAGCATACCTAATAATTTCCTCAGTGATTGTGCATAAGCTCGTGTGCTAAGCATACCTAGCTGTGTTCTTCCTCATTGTGGCGCTGATTTGCCTTTAACTAAGAAGAGGGGAAGAAAAGAAACATAGCAAGAAATAAAATTCAAAGAAAAAAAAAGAGAAAAAGACAGGCTGGAGCCACGTGGGTAGCGGCATGCGCTCGCCATGCCCCCATCGAGCTCTGGTCTCCTGCACCATTATCTTGCTGTAGTTTTAGCGATATTACCAGACCACATTACACGTGGTTGTCTGTTTCTGACCTGTATGGAGTAGATGATAGGATAGGAGCAGTGGGGAGTGGCAGAGCTTGTAGTTCAAACAAGTGGGGGGTAATTAAACACACATAGTAACAAAGGGGACCGGATTAGCAATCTCTATGTTTATTAAAGGAACCTAGAGAAAAGGTGAAGGGGAGGGGTTGGGGGTGGCCTACTTTTGCTGCCACTAAGCTCTGCCACTGCATCGGAGGATAAGGTTGGAGCTGTGGGTGACTTACTTCGGTCTATGAAACATCGGCCCCACATTTAGGGGTGTTACTAGAGATGGAAAGCACAATTTAAATACATTTTTAATACAATTAATGTTGTATTCATATGTTACCCAAATTATTTTATCATGCATGCCTGCATTCAAAACAGCCCAATGTTTCCATTCCTTATTTTTGAAATCCTGTAATTGTTAACTTTTCACTTTATCCCATTCGTGTGGTTTTTTCTTTTTCTGTGTCTCTGTCTTGCATTCCTTTGTACCAAATATGCCCTTCGTTTTTTTATATCCTGGTTAGCTATAATCCCTTAGTGGGTACCCAATGGTGTTTTTTGGCATAAACTAAATGATTACAATGGCAAGCCACTATAATTCATTTCTCCTAAATTAATTATGTATAATGGCATCCTATTTCATTTATGAAGTTTTTTTTTGTGTTAACCCTATTGTCCCAAAATATATATAACTTGCATCCATATTCCTTTTCTATACTTTAGAGATTTAGTGTGTACCCTTTCACAAATGCTCGTATTTCTTTCTGAATGGTTTAAGGCATCTTTGAAGTATCATTTTTTTATTATTTTTGGAGAGGAATGTACTTTAAACGATCACTCTGAACCTGTCAGCAAGCTGGCTCATATAGAAGCCTATCTTGGGAGTTTATTAAACTGGAATTTTTGCAGTGTAGATGCTGGATTATGCGATATATGAAGCCTGGAGAAATCATATTAGGTTGATTCTATGCCTTGTCAACAACCTTGATAACTTTGGAGGGAAGGCTCAATATGCTCAGTGGGCACAAGCAGCTGGTGCCAATGTTACAAATTCTGCAGATTCCTTTTTCTCTCACCCAACTATTATCTATAAGAATTATGTAAAGGTAATCATCCTGTCTGAAATGTTTTTTTTTTCCTGGTGTCAACATTTGTAGGTTAGTTATATATATTCACTGCATTCTTGTACGTTTACTTGATTAATGGGCTTATGTGATACGCATAAAAACATCATTACTAAGCTGATATTTTTCAGATTGGCAGTTCCTGCAGTGTGTCGTGGTTTCTGTTATTTGATACTGATTTTTTGCGAGTCATTATTCTAATTATATATTAGTTAGCAACAAAATTATTATCAGATAAATTTGTTTCATACAAGAAGCAGTGTTGTTGTGGTTAAACAAATACACTATTTATTTAATATTCAAATTCTCAACTCATGAGCTTATTAGACCAGAGTATCTGATTTTCTCAGCATTTCAGCATTGGTTTAGTAGAACCTGAGTTGTGGCCCACACTAAAGTGTATGCTGTGATGGTATTTGTCTATGGGGCATGTCAGTTCTTGGTTTATAACAAGTTGCAGCAATCATTGTAGTGAAACATCATATAGAGGGTGCACAATTGTTTTTCTACGTCCCTTTGTGCCTACATACTCCATTATCTTAAAAATGTATTTCCTTGCTAATTCCATGTCAGTTAATAGTAACGGACCAAGGGTACATGCTAGTAATGTACTAAACAAGCCATGATATCTTTTATATTCCCTTTCACTTAATCCTCTAGCCATCGGAGTCAGCCTTATTTTCCAAGACCTGTGCTATGGTACCATCCAAATTGACGAATTACTACCCTCAGGCTTCAGGTGCATACATGTTTGATATTTTCTTTTAATATATCCATTTAGGTTCATGCGTTTAAACCTTTTACTTGTTTAATTAATGAACCTTTTGTGGTGCTGTCATGCACATAATTTGGTAAAATACAATGAAAATAGCTTAGCATGTTGTGTCCCAGAGTGTTACTATATGCTATCTACTACGTAAACAACTTTTTTTTTCTTTATTGCTGTTGGCTGTTGCCACTATTAAAGAGAACAGTATTTTTATCCAATCTACAAACAACTTCTTTTGCTTTATTGCTGCTGCCACTATTAAAGGGAACAGTATTTTTCTCCAATCTACCTTTTGAGGTAACTTTAGCTATTTCATTATTTCTGGAGAAAAAACCCTTATCATTTCATAATACCATATGGTTGTTATTGACAGGTGATATTAACCAGAAGAAACTCTTACAGTGGAATCGAATATAGTGATGAACCTGCTATATTTGCTTGGGAACTCATGAATGAACCCAGATGTATTTCAATTCATCTGAGAGGCTGGGTGTCAATCCTGGAGAACTCAGATGTGTTTCAAGCCCAGATGCTTGGGAACTCTTACAGGTAGCTTACTATTTGAACAACCCATTCCCTTCAAATCAAGTCGAAAGATGAAATCCGCATTGGTTAATTTAGAGTTTATTTCCAGGCTTGGATAGAAGAAATGACAGCATATGTTAAGAGTTTGGAGACAATGCATCTTGTTACAGTTGGTATTGATTATTGAAGGATTTTATGGCCTTGGGAGATCTGAGAGGCTGGGTGTCAATCCTGGAGACTGGGCAGCTTCACTCTGCTCAGACTTCATACAGAACTCAGCTGTCCAAGGCTTTGATTTTGCTTTGGTTCATGCCTATCCAGATAGCTGGTCTGTATCATTCCATTTGTCTTACTGTATCTAATTGTGCACTGTGCCATGATATTGATGCATCGTTTTACAGGCTTCCCAAGGCAAGCATGGAAGAAAAAGTCAAATACCTTTCTAATTGGGTTGATTCACACTTGAATGACAGTGAATACATCTTGAGAAAGCCTGTTCTGTTCTCAGAAGTAGGGTACCTCCAGCATCTAGAAGTGAACACAATAAATGGAGACTCTGTTCTAACTTAAAGCTTGTTTATGATAAAATATACAATTCAGCACAAAAGCTGCAGGCGGGAGGTGGTGCTCTTTGGCAGTTGATAGTTGAAGGGAGTCAGATGTACCATGATGGCTTCTCCATGCTGGCATGTGTCGTCCCTCGACATATAAGTTGACTGCAAAGATTGTATGGAAAAGATGGTGACTCTGGTTGGCAATGCTCATTACTGTCCTAGGAATTTATCTACTCAAGCATCCCAGCCCTCAATTAGATACTGGATATCTGGAGTCATTCTTGAAGATGGACATGGCTGAGGCAACTGTGAATAGGTCTTTATAGTAAGCAGCTTGTTTATAGCTAAAGAGCTGGACTGCGAGTGAAGAATCCACTTTTGACAATGAACGTCTATATTTTTCGTGGTTGAAGTTTGGGTCTGGTGGCGGCCCTGTCAGATTCTTGATCGCGCACGATTGTTGGTGGGTCAGCTATGGCCAAAAGATTTTACCTTAGGTGCTTATGTAATCTTAATAGCAGATTTATGTCATACAAGTAAAGACGTAGCAGTAGTAGTTTCTGTGACATATGCTGTTCTGCCTTTTGTGCATGACAGCATGAGACTAGTAATGTATCCTGTCACATGATCTACATTGTAAATTAGTAATATGGAACCTTGAGGTCGAAGTGAAAGCCTGAAAGGAGCCCCAGTACAAGTCTGGATCCGTTGAAGCATAGCGTGCGAATAATCTCAAGACCGAATCCTGGCTACAAGCTCGGACACAGGATTAGGTGCTCTTCCGATTGCGAGCGTGCGCAAAAGAAGCCGGTGAAATAGATGCAATCTTGCTGCTTGTCTTGGACAAGCAAGGAGCTGCTCAGCCTGCTCTCCTCCCGGCGTCCCGCGGGTAATCCCCTTTTTCACTTCGTCACCGCGAGGTAAAAAGTTCTTCTGCGTCGCAGTGTTGTGGCGCGGCCGTTGTGCGCCAGCTGGCACCAGCGGGGCCCGTGGTGTCAAATGCCAATGACCCCTCGCCGCGAGAAAGCAGAGCTCTCATTTCTTCTTCCCCTGTTTCAATTTTGGGCCAGCGCTCTCGCCCGCCTCACCAGCAAACTCCTCCCCCAAGCGAAGCCATGTCCGCCGTCGAGGGCCCCGGTGGCGAGGGGCCGGGCTCGTCGGGCCGCCGCCACTCGGACGACGAAGAGGGCGGCTGGGTCGTGCTGCGGAGGAAGGTCGAGATCGTGGGGCAGGAGGCGCTCATCGGCGGGGAGGCCGCAGTGCTCGACCTCGCGCCGCCTCCAACCGCATCGATCCTCGTGGTGAGCCGGTCCATCCTACCCCATCCGTCTCGCTTTCGCTCCTCGGGATTCGTCGAATGCTGCGACAACACGGGATTCGTGCTCTTCTCTGTCACGCGGGGTGCCACCGCCGCAAGGAACTATTTCGTGTTCGACGCCGCGATTGCTCCGTCGCAATCCTCGCCGACATCCCCGCCTCCTTACTGCAGCCAGGCAGCAGCGATCGAATGGGTGTGATGGCTTGACCCAGGGAGAGGGAGCAGCTTCGATTTCTTCGTGACACAACTGCAAATCACGGGCCAGAATCTGCGACCACGCCATCTCGTGTTCGACAGCAAACCGAAGTGCTGGAGTATCAAGCGATATATCTGTGTGTGAGCAGCGTAGATCTAGACTAGGGAATACTTAATCTATTTGTGTGTATGTGCATGAGTATGTGTGTCAAGAGTCCTAGATCTAGGAATGGAGTAGGAGAAGGAGTTAAATCCATACCATCACGCGATGAGGTGTTGGATGGCTCTGTTGATGCCATGGCAGCTTCGTTGGGGAAGCTCTGCTCTAGGGCAGCGACGGTCGGGGAAGAGGATGAAGTAGCCTTGCGTAGTAGATCTCGTCGGCCCTCCGGTCGCCACCGGCTTTGGCCAGGGACGGCGGTGGACGTCGTAGTGGAGCTTCCCGCCGCCGTAGCGCTAACCCTCTCGATCGGTCTAGGGTTTGAGTGTAGGTGGGGAAAGTACTCAGTTCAACCTCGTGATTCGAGCCGTGGCCCCCACCTCTCTCTATATAGCGCTGGCGACAGAGGCCCACCAACCATTTGGGTTGGGCGCCCCCGATCAGGGCGCAGATCAAGGCCCAAAGGCCTTTGGGCCTTTTGGGGCTGAGGAGATCAACCTAACAATCTCCCCCTTGATCTCACTCTTTATCTTATTTTCTTTTCCAGTATATCTTTCATCTCATCTTAGATTTATGTACAGAGCTTATCTCATCGTCACGATTCTTTATCGATAGAATCAATAGCCACCGTACACGCCTCTAGTCAGAAACGAATTCTTATATCTTATCGGGCCTTCTAATCCAGGAATCATAGGCTTTCCCTTAAACCCATACCGGCTAAGTGTTCCTTGAACACAATGGGTGGTAGGCCTTTCGTTAGCGGATCCGCAAGCATATTCTTTGATCTTATATGCTCGAGACTTATGGTGTGATCCTGGATTCTATCTTTTATCGAATAAAATCTTACTTGTATCGGCTTGGTAGCCGTGCTTCTTTTGTTGTTGTGGGCATAGAATACTGCAGGCTGGTTATCGCAGTACATCTTTAATGGTCTTTCTATGCTATCCACAATTCGTAAATCGGGTACGAATTTCTTTAGCCATTCTACCTGCGTCGAGGCCTCATAACATGCTATGAACTCAGCATACATCGTTGATGATGCTGTAACTGGTTGGTTTGAGCTTCTCCACAAAATAGCTCCTTCAGCAAGCATGAAGATGTAACCTGTCGTGGATTTTCTGTCATCTTCATCTCCAGCATAATCTGCATCTGCATACCCTTTAATCTCTAGGGAATCAGATCTTCTGTAAGTCAGCATGAGACCTTTCGTGCCTTGCACATAGCGGAAAGCTTTCTTCACCAGTTTCCAATGTTCTATTCCTGGTTCTTCTTGATATCTGCTTAGCACGTTTGTGACAAAGGCTAAGTCAGGGCGAGTGCACGTTTGTGCATAAGACAAGCTCCCAAGAGCCAAAGAATACGGTACCGCTTTCATCTGTTTCATATTCATTCTGGGGACATTGGAATTTCCCAAATCTATCACCCTTGACTATCGGAGCAGGAGTAGGATTACTTTTCTGCATATTATATCTCTCTAAAATCTTTTCTAGGTATGTCTTCTGTGACAATCCTAGAACCCCATTTTTTCTGTCTCGATGAATCTCAATTCCTAAAACAAAGGAAGCCTCACCGAGATCTTTCATGTCAAAGTTAGAGGACAAGAATTTCTTTGTTTCTAGTAATAGACTAATATCACTACTTGCCAGTAGGATATCGTCCACATATAGTACAAGGAAAATGTATTTCCCTTTCTTAAACTTTGCGAATACGCAATTGTCCTCAATATTCTCTTTAAACCCAAATTTCTTTATCGTTTCGTTAAACTTCAAATACCATTGTCTTGAGGATTGCCTCAATCCATAGATGGATTTCTTAAGATGACATCCCATGTGTTCTTTTCCTTTCACAGCAAAACCTTTAGGTTGTGCCATGTAAATGTTTTCTTCTAGATCCCCATTTAGGAATGCCGTCTTTACATCCATTTGATGTAGTTCTAGATTATAATGAGCTACTAGAGCCATTATAATTCTAAAGGAATCTTTACAAGAGACTGGTGAAAACGTCTCATTGTAGTCTATACCTTCCTTTTGTGTATATCCTTTAGCCACGAGTCGAGCTTTATATCTTTCTATATTCCCTTTGGAGTCATGTTTAGTCTTGTAGACCCATTTACAGCCTACTGTTTTGGCTCCTTCAGGAATTTCTACTAAGTCCCAAACTCTATTGGAACTCATCGATTGCATTTCATCTTCCATGGCCTTAAGCCACTTGGATGATTGCTCACTTCTCATGGCAGCTTCGAATGTGGTGGGATCATCCTCCATCCAAAACTCTTCTATTTCATACACTTCATAATCGTCTGGGATAGCTGTTCTTCTCACTCTTTGAGACCTCTAGGGGCCTCATCATTTGGTACGTTTTCTATTGGAGACTGATGCTGCTCCCCTTGATCTGCGGCGATATTTTCTATAGGATCCTGAAGGACAGGTTCCATGTTTTCATTATGCATTGCCACAGGAGGGAACAACTCAGGGACTGACACTGAGGGTGCAGCCACAGTCGGTAGTGAGAAAATTGGCTCCTGGATCATTGGAGTGGGTGCACACACCCGCTTCTCCTCAAGATTAATCTTTCGAACTACCGTGCTCCCCGGAATCATTTCTTCTTCTAGAAAGGCAGCATGTCTTGTTTCCACAAACTTTGTGAATCTATCTGGACAGTAGAAACGATATCCTTTTGACTTCTCTGTGTAGCCAATAAAATGGCAACTCACTGTCTTAGGGTCTAGTTTGCAATGGTTGGGTTAAATATCTTTGCTTCAGCAGGACTCCCCCACACCCTTAGGTGATTCAATGAGGGTGTTCTGTCTGTCCACAGTTCATATGGTGTTTTAGGCACCGCTTTACTGGGAACTCTGTTGAGAATGTAGATGGCGGTTTTCAAGGCCTCCATCCATAGACTCTCTGGCAGGGTGGAATAGCCTATCATGCTTCGTACCATATTCATCAAGGTACGATTTCTTCTTTCAGCTACTCCATTCTGTTGTGGGTCGCCCGGCATTGAATACTGGGCAACAATTCCTTGTTCCTGTAGGAACCTTGCAAAGGGTCCTGGAACTTGTCCATATGGGGTATGCCGACCATAGTATTCCCCTCCACGGTCGGATCGTACTATCTTAATCTTTAAATTGTGTTGATTCTCAACTTCAGCCTTGAATATTTTAAATTTATCCAACGCTTCTGATTTTTCTTTAATCGGGTAAATATAACCATAACGGGAATAATCATCTGTAAAAGTTATGAACGAATCATAACCCTCTATACTCGTAACTGGGAACGGACCGCAGATATCTGTGTGAATTATTTCTAAGATGCCTGCGCTGTGTTCCGCATGTTTTCTGGTTATCTTTACATATTTCGCTTTTATGCATTCAATGCATTTATCTAAGTCTGAGAACTCAAGAGGTGGAAGAATTTCATTCTTAACCAGCCTTTCTATTCTCCCCCTCGAAATGTGGCCTAAACGACAGTGCCACAATTTCGATGACATACTCTGAGTTCTATTTCTTTTTCTGTTGGTGGGCATGGATTCTTTTGCATTCACATCACAAACAGTATTCACATATTCACGAAGTGATAGTAAATATAAATCGTTCTTTCTGAAAGCAATAGAAACAATCGAATCGTTGTAGTCTATTACACACTTGCCGTTTCCAAAACGGCATTCAAATCCATCAATATCAAGTTTTGAAACACTAATCAAATTCCTTTTAACAGAAGGAACATAAAAAACATCTCTGAGAAGCAACTCAAATCCTGTGTCAAGCACCAAGAGAAGGTCTCCCACTGCCTCCACTTCGGCTTCCACTCCATTCGCGACTTTAATCTTTCTTTCTCTTCTTTGAGTTGTTCGCGTTTGGATAAATCCCTGTAAAGAATTTGCAACATGAATTGTTGCTCCAGAGTCAATCCACCAAGTAGATTTTGCATAATCTAAATACAGAGATTCATTTACAAATGAAATAATGTTCTCACCATTCTTTTCACACAGCATCTTGTAGTAGTCTGGACAATCTTTCTTGTAATGTCCCTTCTTCTTGCAGTAGAGACACTGATCTTTGTCCACAGTGCATTGCCCAAGCTTGGGCTGATGCTGCTGGAACTGCTGGGGATTCTGTGGAGCCTTAGACTTGGAGGATTCACCCTTGATGAAGTGACCCTTTTTCTTTTGGTTGTGCACATAGTTCACAGAGCCACCATGTGCAATCTTAAGTCTTTCCTCCTCTTGGGCAAGCATTGCCGTTGTCTTCTCTATGTCCCATTGCTCAGGACTCAAGTTATAACCAACTACAAAGTTCTCAAACTCTGCAGGAAGTGATTTGAAGATCAAATAGACAATGTGACCCTCATTGAACTCTAAGTTCATCGGTTTAAGTTTGTTGTTGATATTTATCAAATTGTGGATGAACTCTCTAAGTCCACCTCCTCTGTATTTTACACCAACCAGCTTCTCAAGCAACTGATGAGCATAAATCTTGGAAGAACCAGTATACTGATTCTTGATCTTTTCTATATATTCAACAACATTCTTACAATCTGTGATTGCCTCCAAAATGGTAGGCTCTACGGTGTTCTCCACCACTGCTACACATTTCTTGTTAGCAGGTTTCCATTTGATCATGACCAGATCATAACTCTCTTTGGATGCTTTGTAAACATCCTGTGCTTGTTGCCAAGCAGTATCTGTCATATCATCCCCTCTGACTGGCGCCTGAGGCTCCACAGGCACTGGGTGTGTGAGAATCCAGTCCAATTCTTGCATGGTGAAGAAGAGGTTCAGCTTCTTGTACCACTCATTATAATTATCTCCCCTCAGAGTTGGGATATCTCTGATGGCAACTCCAGCTGAAATCAATTAGGAACAAGTGAGAACAATTATGAGAATAAATCTGAATATGACTATATGTTTTATCATCAACTTTGGTCAGAAAATAAAACATATAGTGACCTTTTACATTAAAACTTAATCACCTTTGGGCAGAAAAAGTAATAATGCATGGAATAAACATATCTATGAAATCATAATATCATTATTCTCAACTTTGGTCAGAAAATAATAATATCACAATTATTCTGAAATTTTAATCTACGACTTGAGAAATTAAATCATCCCTTTGGTTCAAATTCAAATCACAAGTCAAAATAATCATCTGTGCAGCGGAATCTGTAATATTATTCTATTCAGAAGCAAAATTCTATATCTAGTCTCTAAACATTTATCCCTTTGGTTCAAAATGAATAGAGATTCAAATTCTGTGCAAATTCATATTCAAATTCAAATAAATAGCTTCTGAATTGAATAAAACAAATGGAAAAAAAATATTCTATTCAGGCCGCCCATACGGCCCAAATCGCGCGCGCGCAGCCCATCTGCACGCGGCCCATCTTCGCGCGCACGTGGCCCAGCTCTCTGCTTGGCCCAACAGCGCGCTCTGTGTTTCGCGGCTCGGCTCGCTTCGCTCGACTCGGCTCGCTCTGTGTTGGCTTGGCTCGCTCTGTGTTGGCTCGGCTCGCGTGGGTCGCAACCTGGGCCTGGGCCGCCAATTCGGCCCAGCGCGCGCGCGGCGTCACCCGCGTTAATATGGACCGTCCGTTCGATCCGACGGCTCAGCGACGTTTTCGCGGGTATAAAAGGGGCCGTCGTCGACGAAACCCTAACCCTAGGTCATTCTCTCTTCTCTTCTTCTCCCCTCCGGCCGCAGCCGTCTCTGTGCGAGCGCCGGCAACTCCTCTGTGCCGGCGTTCGTCGCACTCCGCGCCGCCGCGCCATGGATCTCACCATGGCCGGGGCTTTCTTCTTCTTGTCCCTCACTTTCCCCGACAGCCCCCTTCATGGTGCCACCGCGGGACCCCTCGCCGGCGTGCGCGCTCACCGAAAGGTGAACGCGCCGCCGTCGAGCGGTTCTGTGGTGGTGTCTGTGCGCTCTAGCTCACCGGCGTCCCGGTGGCAAAGCGCCTCTGCTTGTGCGCGCTCGGACGCCGGCGTCCCGACACCGAGGCGGTGAGTCTGTTCTGGCGAGGTTCGCCGGATCTGTGTGAGGGAATATTAGATCTGTTATGTGGGGATGTAGATCTGTTGTTTGGGGATATGGATCTGTGGTTTTCAGTTGGTTTTGGGTTCTAGGGTATTGGATCTAGGGTTTCTGATGCGGATCTGTGCTAGGGTTTCGGGATTTGATCTGTTTTTCTCGATTTCTTTCGAAAAAACTTGTCTCTTTTCTCTAGATCTACACTGGATCTATACTTCTAGTAGGCGACTGATACCAATTGATATATCTGTGCGTGAGCAGTGTAGATCTAGACTAGGGAATACTTAATCTATTTGTGTGTATGTGCATGAGTATGTGTGTCAAGAGTCCTAGATCTAGGAATGGAGTAGGAGAAGGAGTTAAATCCATACCATCACGCGATGAGGTGTTGGATGGCTCTGTTGATGCCATGGCAGCTTCGTTGGGGAAGCTCTGCTCTAGGGCAGCGACGGTCGGGGAAGAGGATGAAGTAGCCTTGCGTAGTAGATCTCGCCGGCCCTCCGGTCGCCACCGGCTTTGGCCAGGGACGGCGGTGGACGTTGTAGTGGAGCTTCCCGCCGCCGTAGCGCTAACCCTCTCGATCGGTCTAGGGTTTGAGTGTAGGTGGGGAGAGTACTCAGTTCAACCTCGTGATTCGAGCCGTGGCCCCCACCTCTCTCGCGCTGGCGACAGGGGCCCACCAACCATTAGGGTTGGGCGCCCCCGATCAGGGCGCAGATCAAGGCCCAAAGGCCTTTGGGCCTTTTGGGGCTGAGGAGATCAACCTAACATCAAGGACATCATTGTGGCGCCATTGGATTCTGATCAAGCAGGGATGATTGAGCCGCACGTTGTGATCTCGCACAGAGACCGGTTGGTATTCGCCGACCTCAAGCACGGGCTGCTGATGGTCAACCCGTCCACGGATGGCGCAGCAGCGCGCTTCGTCGCCCTTCCTCCTCTCCCCGCCGCCCAGTTCGCCTCAGATCAAATTGGACGAACTAGGTGCATGATGCCTTGCAATGGGAACCTATTCTTCTTTTGTCTGGACGAGCTCTCAGAGACTCCCACGGTCTGTGCTTGGAAACTCGTGGATGTGGACGGGAGAGAAGAGCAAACATCCCCGTGGGACACAGTTTACATGCATTCTGTCGATATTTGGCCAGTACTGACCAGGAACCTATCTTCTGCTGGTATCGGCCTCGTAGACACCTACTGTGCCACATTGATGTACCTGTTTGCTGGTGAGATGCTGGTTGGGATTGACCTGCACACGGGCAATCTGCTCCAGTCACAGCTCTTCTTTCCTGAAATCGGCAGTGGTGTTCATTCATACTCCTCGACTGATGTGTGGGCTTGGACGCCACCTCCACGTGCAAGTAGCTCTGTAACTGCGAGGAAGAAGGCCATGAAGAATCTGAGGAAAACCTTGAAGAAAATGGGCAAGTATCTCATGCAGCACCCGGATTGTCTCATAACTGCGGGAATGGCCATGGAGAAATATGCTGCCGCATACATTCCGGCTCACATGGGGAAGACGAGAGCGGGGGCGAAATACCTCAGCAAGGCTCTGTCAGGAGCAGGGACAGCTATCAAGTGGAAGAACTCAGATGCCGATTGGCTGCGTGAAGTTGCAGAGGTGCCAGAGGTTGGTGACCGCGTCCATGATGTCGTCACTGTGAAGACACCAGATCAAGCCTCGGAGGTCATTTCTTGCTGGGAGAATTTGGGGAAACCTATGCATGGATTCCGGGTACAGTTCTCAGACGACCTGGGCGACAATGTGAGAGCAGAGATGAGCGCAATGTTCAGTGCACATGGAGCCGATAACCTGCTCCATAATGGTGGCGAGTGGGATGATTGGGAGCTCATCTAGTTTGGTAGGCTGCTGAACTATACTGTTGTCATGAGCTTCGTTCTGTTGTTTTGTTGTTTGTTCCTGGAGAAGCCTACTGCAGAAGAGGCATGTTGAACTTGTGAGCCATGAGCTCCTAATTTTGAACTTGTGTGCTGGAATGTGAGAGGCTTAAAATCTGTGGCAAGGGGTTTAACTTGTTTGCTGGAATGCTCCTAATATTGATACATATGCACCGTTTGGTTCTGAAATGTATGACATCCCCACTTAACACCCATATTCCTTACAAACCCACTTAACAACCATATTCCTTACAAATATAATTATGTGTGACATTCAAATCTCTACTTCTAAAAGGAGTGTAGGGGATGTCGTGTAGCGCTTCACCATCGGCCGCTTCACCATCTCGCGTCACCCGCCTCCCCCTCGGCCTCATCAAAATTACCGCCCGCGTCCCCGGAAAACGCGACGCCGCGGCCTCGTCTTCGGTCTTCCCGCAATCAACGGCACACACGTTTTTTTTCGTTTGTAAGCTAAAGTCAAACATCGATCTGCCTCCACGCCGAGCCGCCCCCACATCCGGGACGACACTGCAGCTGCCGCCCAGAGTCTGCAGCACGCCGCCGCTGGAGAGGTCAAGACTTTGCCCGCGGCGCCAACCACAACATCGTACGTCGCGGCCATCACGCCACCCGCGCCCGCCGCCTCCAATGGCCGTCGTTGTCGGCCTGCCGGCGCACCACCAACGCGCACGTCGTCCACACCACAACACCAGGAGGATCGCGCCCGTCGTCTGCACCAGCAAATCTCACCAGGGGTCCACCACCGCGATCTTCCATCGTCGAGTTGCTCCCCACACATCGCCGCCCGTCCCCGCCGGATCCCTCACGATTGGCGTGCTCCCGGCAAGCGGTGTCCGCCCAGCGATCACATCCAGCCCGACGGGAGATCGGCGTCCGCACGGCCACTCCGTCTCCCGTGAAACCTCGGCTCTCCCGTCTAGTTATCCGCGCCCTGCAATCCACGTGATCTCGGTGAGCGGCGTCTGCCCAGCGATCCCGTCCCGTCATGCGCATCCACCTTCAAGGCACACAGATGGTCGCAGCGCTGGCATCGGCAAGCATGGCTCCTCTGCAGAAAGAGGAGGAACGACCTCATACAATGCGGGGTTGTCGTGTGCTTGAGACCACAGTGATGGATATTTTTGCCAAGAATGGCTGGCTTTTTAGTAATAGTAATAGAATTGGTATTTAGCCTTATGGTTTTTTTGATGATGTGTGATCTATTGAGAGTTGAACTTTATGTAATAATGAACAACTATATGCACGATGCAGCGGCTGGAATATTGAAATATATTCCCTTTCCTAAAAAAATTGGCTCCTCTGGCGACGGAAGGTAAGAAGAGACTGTTCATCCCAAAATGCATTTTGGCCGAATGATTTCCCATTCAAAGACATTCAACAGTGCCTTTTGGTTGTTACAGAAGTATTTCGGATGCCTTTTTCAAGCTTCATTGCTTCAACCTAGGAACGTCGGAGCAATTGGCAGCACCCTTGCAGCTAACCCATTAGCCTTCCATGCCTTCCATGTCTGTGCAGGTAACATGTTCGAGTAAATGCCTATGACTACAATTTTTGTGCACGTGTTGGACTACTTTGATTTTTATACTTTTGTCGATTCAAACCTTATCAAAATGGCATGCAGAATTTGATTTAGGACAATTTCCAATTCATGCAGTATCCTTAAAAACCACCATGTTTAGGGATGCCTGGGAGTTGTTGGAGATATTCCGCTGCACACGACATCACGACGACACCTTCAAGACTTCGGCAGGCGAGTCTGAGGTCCAACTGCATAATGCCTTTTTTCTGAAAGGTTTCAGTTTGATATGTAGTTGACGTTTCAGAGGGACAAACTAATCTCCTTCTGTTTTAACTTGGTGCACTGTGTTTCAACAAGCTCTTAACATTATTAGGTACATCGTCTAATTCTTACTGCCTTCTCCTTCAATTGTTGCTCCATGGCGGAGGCTGTACAGGCACAAGAGTCAGTTAAAACTCTTGAAATACCTCTTGAATCATTGACCAATTTAGCGAGTTAGTGAGTCCTGATTAAACTTTGAACGTTACAGTAAAAATCCATAGATGCAGCCAAAATTACCATTTTTCCCCCAAAGCACCATATGTCAAGTTACCATTGCAGTGTGTTAAACATATGTAAGAACTGCTCTCCCATCTGAATCAAACTTGTCCAACCTGAGCAGATAACTTGTCCAACCCGTAGGATTGATTTCTTACTTAATAGTGCACGTCCTAATGGAAGACAAACACCTTAATGTGGCAATTCCATGATACAATGCAATGGCATGTAGTCATAAAGGAAGTGAGATCACACTAAAGTCTAAACACTGCATATTAATCTAAAGCCAGACAACTGGACAAAGAATTTATTTGTAGATAAAAACAATCAAACACTAGGCAGCAATAAAGTCCAGTTGTAAATTGGGAAGACAAATCTTGATATGTGTCGATTTAGTTGGTGTGCTTTCAACTGAGCATGAAATTTGTGATTGTAGCAAATGTTTGATCATTTGGTGGAATACTCAAGCTAGAGCCATTCTATGTACTGGATACACTTAATTTGACAGTGTCGGTTGAACAAGAAATTGCCTTTGTAAATCAAATAAAAAATGAACCACAAATTATTCAAGTATCTGGTTGAATTACAAGATTTCAATCCATTGTACATTATACTTAACACAAGGTAAAGACTTTGCTTGATTTTTTTATTGGTGACCAGTCCACCGTTTCTTGTGACAGGTGGAGCATGGAAGAAACTCAACAACGAGTATGGACGATTGTCACCAGAACCTATTTTTTTTTTATTCTCAATTTGATTAATTGCATATATTTTTTCCTTCGCAATTTCTTACTAATTGCATGTCTGATCTTGATACACAAGTGTGCAAGCGGTTGTACAAAGTTCGTAACAAACATCTTGCGCAAAGATTTGTTGTCATATGTTTTTTCTTCACTTTCCTTAATTCTCATATGAATATGTGTTTAAATTTTTCTTTCTATGCAAATAAAAAAGTATCACATTTTATGTCTGATTGTCTAAATGTATATTGCCTTATGATTGTTTGATGTCTAATATTCCTTTCATTGCATTAAACAAATTTCAAACCCGTAGCAACGCAGGGGCATGGAGCTAGTAAAAGAAGAATTACTGTGTAGGCAAGTGCTATAGGCAAAGAAGAACTATAGGCAAGTGCTGCAAGCAAATCCCCTGGATTTTTTTTTCCAGTTTTGTTGCCTGCATGAGAGAAAATTGTGCTAGGTAACATAGCAGCATTCCTTCTTAGATGTACATGTAACAAGATGACAATTGTTTCGATCCAGATGAGGGGTCTGGAATGTATCAACACGGTACTTTTGAAAAAAAAATATTTAGAAAACATATATAAAACATTCGAATAAAACAAGACCACAAGAGTTTATTCAAGTCTCTTATTGGTTGCAAAAAAATAAAGAAGTGTGGTCTTGTTGTAAATGTGGGCATGCCAATGATCCTAAGAATTCCCTTTTAAATTAACTTTCCACAAGGTATATTGTAAATGTGGGCATGCCAATGATCCTAAGAATTCCCTTTTAAATGGCTTTTGTCTCTTGTATATACTAAGCAGATGAACTTTCCTAAAATCTAAGCAAGTTGAAAGTGGTAGGTTACATTGCAACTTCTCTGCAAGAACACAAAGGATCTATATGAAACCAAATCTTATATGTCACTCTCACTAATCTTTTCATCAGATAAATAGGTAGCAATAAGTTTAAAGCATAAATCACACCACAAAATATACTCAACAAATTACTAGTATATAAATGACGTGGCTAGGTTTAGTCACTATCCGATTAGACCATCAAAATAAAATCTCTCGTTCAAACTATAACATTATATCGAAATCGACTAGAATTTGTTGCAGATGACTCAGCATGACTGACAGCTACTCCATGCAAAGCGGCGTGGCTAGACCTTCACGTGGGCCCCATATCAAGAGCCGGACCCTAGAACTAAAACCTCGCGTTCACACTATAAACTTTTATCGAAATCAACTGAAATTTCTTGCATATGACTTGGTATGACTAATAGCTACTATGTGCAAACTAGCGTCTCTAGACCTGCACATGAACCCCGCATCGGGCCATAAAATTCCAAATATATATAATTATATATAGATAGAGTTAAATAATTAGCTAGTTTTGCCCTGAAGACAAAAAAAAACTTTGGTTTGGTTTTCTAAACATACAATTTGGTTTGGTGTGGCTTAATCAATGAGTAAAATACTAGTTGGTTTGGTGCAGTTTTGATTTGATTCTTACACCATTAGCACCTTTAATCCCACCCCCAAACCTAATCCCTCATTTCTATCTCCCCTAACCCTTCCTCCTCTAGCTCCCGCCACCACCCCCTATCGTCAGCCCGGCACCGCCCGCTGCCGCGCCCGTGCCCTGCCAACCGACCGCACAGCCCCGTGCTGCTGTGCCACACGTGCGCCGCTACTGGCCCGCATGTGCCTTTGGCCATGCTACCGCCCGGGCACCTGCGTGCACTACCTCCAGTCCGCACGCGCCGCTACCCTCGCCGATGAAAGCATCTAGGCCCCTCGTTTAGTGTTTAGGTAATTAATGACAACACTTTGTAGACTAACAATTTTATTGAGTATATGAGTTAAGGTTAGTCACAAAGATGAGCTGAGTAAACCATGGAAATGGTGTTGATAGAGCTTTTGAGATGAAAAGAAAAATATTGTGAGACCTTGTTATACATGATGACATGAAGTGTTGGAACACTCAAGGTAAAGGTATATGTTAGGGCTTTTAATTTTTTTGGTCGAGAGGTGATTAGAGAAGAAAATTGATCGGATTAATAGGCTAGATAGCCATACTATCAAGAGGTGTCAATTTCAATTGCTTGATGAGTCAATACTATCACATTCCTCAAACACTGGTGTTGCATGCATATAGATTGATAGATGCCAAATATTGACTAAAAAATCAAGTTTTGAGAGAGCTAACTATGAATATACGGCAAACTGTCCGACTTCTGTATGATGAGCCCTATAGCCCTGGTTTGGCCTCGCACCGGCGAAGTGCCGCTATGCCGCCGCCAACCACCCATTTTCCCCAAGTCCCTGCGGTGATCCAACGGCCCACGTCAGCCCCGAATCGAGCCAACCGCGAGGGCGTCGGTCAGCCCTGACAATTTTTCAAAGAAGCCCGTACAGTTTCAAGAAATCAACTCGCTGTCTAGCACCGTTGAAAAGTATTTCAACATAAGCCCTTTTCTGCACAGTTTAGCCCCTAAACTCTTGAAAAATCCAACCAACCGTCCTAGCTACTCTTTTTACGTGCTAGCCCTCCGGTTTTAATGCAAAATTATGTTTCAAGCCTTGATTTCTTTAGAAAACAGTTCTGGATGTCTATTTTAGTCACAAAATAGCCCATGGAAACCCGTTTTGGCCATATTTTGAGCATTTCAAATCGTTTTTGAGTGATTTTGCGCTCACGATTTCATATCTGTATAAACAGTAGACCTGGTTGCACGTTTACACTTTTTACTACTGAGTGGTGTATTGTTTTCCCTTTATTTATTGTATGTTTGTGTGCCATCATGTAGAGAACGTGACGTTCAAGGAGGAAGAGCAGGGACAATTTGTTGAGCAGAAACAAGAGTTTTTAGTTGAAGAAGGCAAGCGGACTATCCCCCTCTGCATTCAATTTTGATCCTATGGAATTGCATTATCACTATATGTTTACTTTATGTGTCATTGCATTAATTTGATGAGAACCTAGCTAGGATGACTAGTCCTTTTCCTAAAGCCTTGTGCCACTTGGGTTATGCTTATGTTAGTAGATTTGCTAGTTGTTGAATACTAGATTTTGAGGGTCAACAATGAACTCTATGAACATGGTTTATATGATGAACTATGATAATAAGATCACTGGATTAATTGGAGTTGAAAACCACCCAGGATGTTCCGTACAACCGCAATGTCACATGGGCACTGGTCTAGGCTTAGTAATTAGACAAACTATATGTTGTGTTTGGACTGTTTGTAGGGTAGGTGATGGGTTTGGGTAAATGGACTGTGCGAGATCGGAAGGCTAGGCATTCTGTTGTAACTGTAAGCGCTGGGACCAAACACATACGTATACGGAGTTTTGGAAAGGCCTAGTAGTGAAACCCTCGACACTCACCTCGGAAGTATTTAAGGGCCTTGCAAACCTGGGAGAAAAGGGGGACATGAGTTGTGGGTAAAGATGTACAACCTCTGCAGAGCTTCTAGGATGGTGTCAACCAGTCGGCTGCCTGTGAAGATCCGCTAGTATAGTTTATCGTTTATGTTTCCATGTTGAACCTTTAGGCTTCGAGCCTCCCTTGTGAGTGTTTGAGCACTGTTTTTGTATACACTTTATGTCAACATATGTGTATGAACTGATCATGGCACACATATGCTATCAAAATTGTGTGTGACAACAACAGACTGTCTGAGAAAATGTTGAGAGGTTGGGTTTTGAACATAACAGTTTGATTTTGGAGCCCCCTCTATATACACTTGAGTGGCCGACATGGGGAGGCTCTCTTGGCCTTTGGAATCAATGGAAACACACTCTTGAGCTCTCTCCTCACACACACACACACTCTCTCTCTCATATGACTTGAGGTTGCATTCTTGTGAGACTGAGAGACATATAGTGCATTTGCATTCAAGCTTTGAGCATTGGGGCACTAGGAATTCTTCAAGCAAGGTTGATTGGCTTGTTACTCTTGGAGGTTGTGGCCTCCTAGATGGCTTGGAGATTGGCTTTCATTGAGATCTTCAAGAAGAGTGTGAAGAATCCTTTGATTGATTGTTGTTAGAGGTTCTTGAGCTTTGCCTCACCATTGTGGTGAAAAACATCTCTAGTGGAAAGGAGGTTTGGAGAGGTTCATTGATTCCAAGTTGGCTTATACACTAAGTAGATTCTTGGTAGAGGAGCAATTGGAAGCTTTGAATCCATCTCAACGTGGATCAGAGGTGGCCGGCAAGTCATAGACACCACGAGAAAAAGTGCCCGTGTCTTCGGTTATCTATATTGCTCATTTACCTTCAAGCAATTTAGTTTGAGCAATTTATTTTCTAGAGATTGAATTGTATTTTGTCACCCTAGGATTGCAAAACTTGACCTAGGATAAAAACATTCTCTTGTGTTTCTAATTAAATTTGTTAGTGTTGTGTTTTTAGTTTAAACCACCTATTCACCCCCTCTAGTCGGTAATCCTCGATCCTACAGCCGAGCGCCGACGCCGCTGCCTCACCGAAGAAGAGCAATGCCGCCTCTCGGAAATGAAGCCGTTCAACATTTTGATTCTGTTGTTTCAACAATTTGTGATTCTAGTCTCAATAATTTGCAATTTTTTTTATTTCAGTGTCAACACATCGAATTGGAATGTTAAACACGATGAACTGAAATGTTGAGTTTGCTTAACCGAAATGATGATAAAGCTGAGTGAAAATGTTGAATATAAAGAATGAAAATGTTCATGTTGAATGCTTGTAATCTAATTGGGCTTTAAAGAGATATAGCTTATCCATCTTCCACAAGATGGATAGGAAGCCCCTCTCAAGGGCTCATGTGAACAAGGGGGAAGTGAAGGAAGTGGTGGAGTGGTGCAAAATCTTCGGTCCTGAAGGATCTAGGCCCCTAGCATTGTGCTATGGTAAGTTTTGGTGATTAATGACAACCGGATGTGCGGGACTAACTATTTCCATGAGATTGTGTGGTAGGTTGAGTTCTGGCATCACGATGAAAAGGTTGATACTTCATTGGTTGAGGATCAATAATTTGAGGATGTAAATGTATTGAACATCATGAGTGGATGAATATCAAAAGGAAGAATATAATAATGTGGATATCAACAACCATGGTGGAAACATATGTTGAGTTAGTGATCAACAACCATGGTGGAAGAACTTGATAAGTTGATGGTCAACAACTATATTAGAAGAACATAAGAAATGAGCATCACGAGTTGATGAAGATCAAAAGAAATAATATGATAAGATGGTGATCAACAACATCAAGAGGACGAACTTGGGATGTTGATGATAAATAATCATTGAAGAATATGTTGAGTTGACGATCAACATGATGATCCAAAATGAGAAGTGAATATATTGATGATGCGTGATACAAAATGGTTTTGTATGGCAAGATGGTGAAGAATAAGCAAGGCTCGGCTGCGATGGACCATCAAGGGTGAAGGGCAAGCAAAGGGCTTGGCGTTGATGGACCAAGGCAATGGTGAAGGGCCAGTAAAGGCTTAGGCCGATGGACCATGAGAGGCCTTATGAAGCTATGGATAATCTGTGTCAATTTTATGAAGAATGAAGGAATATATTGAGTTGAAGCAAACGATATACTTCATATGGTAAAGGACTTTACGTTTCTTTGAGGAATAGAAATGATATTTCCATCATTTGTTGATGAGTGTCATCAAATGAGAAGATGGAAACAATGTGGTGATGATATCAAGCATATTGGTAAAAATACAAAGAATGGATTTCATATGGTGATGAATATCAAGTACCTTGAAGAAATGATGGTGATGGATATTCTATGCATATGAGCATCAAGAAAGACCCAATGCAAAATAGATTTATGCAAGGCAAAGGTATGAAAAGTAGGGCATTTCTTTTTGCCGGTCTTGGTGATTAGTGAAGAAAAGACCGGATGATAAGATAGAATGCCGTACTATTAAGAGGGGTCTTGATGGTGCTTGAGTCTTTGCTAGGTGTTGAAAAGCTCAATCTTGCATATGCATACTAACCTTGGCAAGGAAACGGTAGTTTGCAAAGTTGCTTAATCGATGGTTGATGATAATGGTTGTGGTGGATCTTGGATTACAGTACTGCTTTGATCCAAAGTGTTTTGGGTCAAGAATTCAGTTGGGATGTGTGCTCCTCTGAATAAGCTTTCCATAGAGTCCAAGATCACCAAATTTGGACATCGGAGTCAAAAGTTATGAGCGTTTAACTGAGTGTCGGTTCTGCTGAAATTTGACCTGCGGACAGTCCGCCACTGAGGGGCGGACGGTCCGCCTTTATCACTTCTGACTGGTCCGATCGGACAACCATTCTATGTAAAAATTGCGTGAAGTGCGGACCGTTCGGGCCTTGTGAGGCGGACGGTCCGCGAAACCTCTAACGGTCGACTCCGAGGAGTGTTTCTTTAGTATATAGCCGTTGGTTTTGAAATGGCGGACTGTCCGGCCTTGTGAGGCGGACGGTCCGTGAAAACAGAGCGTTTCGGGCTATTTAAACATAACGTCTAGTTTTGGAGGAGTGGGCTATATATACCCGATGTGCTGCGGGTTTGAGCAAGCCTAAGGGTCCATTTGAGCATTCTTGAGCTAGAGAAAGTCCACCCCACTAGTTTGTGCATGTGTTGCACATAAGAGAGGGTGAGAGGCAAGATTTGAGTGCATTTGCATATGTGATTGAGCTTTAGGCACTCGGTGAAGGGTCACGTGAGTCTTGGCTTGTTACTCTTGGTGTTTGCCGACACCTAGACGGCGTGGAGGTGCTGTGGGCCGGTGATCTTCTCAAGTGAAGCTTGCGAGAAGGCCCGGTGTGATTGTGAGAGGTTCTTGTGATTTGCCTCGCCGGAGCGGTGAAAAGCAACTCTAGTGGAATCGAGGTGTGGAGAGATTCATTGATTCCAAGCCGGCTTATAGACCAAGTGAATTCTTGGTAGAGGAGCGGTTGGAGCTTTGAATCCACCTCAACATGGATTAGAGGTGACCAGCAAGTCACCGAGACCACGGGAAAAATTTGTTGTCTCCATTGTGGTTTGCTTTCTTGAGCTCATTTACTTTGTGCAATTTATATTCATGCAAGTTTACATTCTTAGAAATATTTGTTGCTTGATTGTCACCCTAGGATTGCAAAACTTGATCTAGACATAGGGTGTTGGTGCACATATATATAGTTGAGAATCATATTTTGGGGGTGTAGTTTTGTTTTAACCGATTGTTTTAATTCCGCATCTTTATCGGTTAAGTGTTGCTAGAATTTTTAGAACCGACTATTCACCCCTCCTCTAGTCGGCCTCCTCGATCCTATAGGTCCCACCTTGTTTATGGAGGAGTGGGATAATCAACATAAATATGGTGGCTGTCTCCCCCTTTAAAGTTCCAAGTCATGTGTGTTGGGGAGAGAAGAAAAGCTCCACGCATGTTCACTCGCCTCATTGGGGCATGGTGAAAGGCAGATAATTACTTTTGTTATTTTTTTATTACTTGGCCTTTAAGTCAACGAGATATGGAAAGCCTAAATGGATGTGAGATATGGAAGCCTAATCAGTTTCCTAATAGGATTATATCTAATCATGAGCCTTTAAGCCAACAAGATATGGAAAGCCTAATTAGTTGCGAGATACGGAAGTCTAATTTGCTTCCTAATCAGATCAGATCCTATCACGACGAGAGGTCAAGAGCTATATTATATATGCGATCTATCGTCCTCCACCAAAATACATATAATCGAGTTAGTGTTTTTGTCCATTCCCATTGTTGTGCCGCATATGTAGTCTCCTCCACCCCGAGCGCTAGCATGCACCGGCAAATGGGAGAGAATCCATGCCTACATGATGGTGAAGAACCGTTCCACAGTGAAATAAGCGCATGAGGTGTAGTTCATTGTCAAGGACCTTGACCTCCCTAAGTGTCCTATGCCGACAAGTTTGTGGCTGGGTGCATCATTACAAAGCTTCCTTCGTCATAGAAGAACTTCACCATAATTCTAAAACACAAGAGAGAAGGCTCGGAAGAATGACGTGCATGAGAAAGTAGATCAAGGCCAGTCCAGCGCCCACGTGGCCCAGAAGTTTCCGCGTGGCAAGAAGAAAGGGAAAACAAGCATAACAATACTAGTACCTTTAAGAAGAAAAAGAACAAAGCTAAGCTGAAGAGCTACGCTTGTGGTAAGCTTGGGCACTTCTCCAAGGATTGTTCAGATCGTGCTGACAACAAGGGTAACAAGGCTAATGACTCAACATGGTGACTATAGGCAACACTAAAGCTGGGTGCTATAATTTACCTACAACTTTCAGTTTTTCAATCCATGAGTTGATGGCTTGATACAAGTGCTAATGTTCAAATGTTTGCTGACATATTCATGTTTTCTTCTCCATGCTAATGGAGAACGGTTTACATACTTCTGTTCATGGTGTTGGCATGGTACATCTGAAGTTTATTCAGAAAACATCGTGCAGATGTGGAAATGCACCATGTCCCAACTATAAACAAGAATCTTGTGAGCAGGTCGGTGCTAATAAAAAACTGGTTTAAAGTAGTGTTAGAGTCCAATAAATTTGTCACGTTGAAACATGAACAATTTATTGGTAAATACTATAATTGGGGAGGCTTGTTTTGCTTTCCTCTTGCCGGATTTTGTAATAAATCCATGAACCATATTTGTGGCAACGGTAGCGATGATGTGAGTATTTGGCATTCATGTTTATATAATGTTAATTTTGTTTTGTCACTCGGCTTTCCAGCAACTCCGCCTATGTTGATTGGAAGACTTTCTTGAGTCGTTTCAACATAGCCGGTCCCAAGCCCGGGTAAAGGAGGAGAGCCGCGTTAGGTTTGGCGAACCAGTGGAAAATATCAGCCACTCTAATGGATTTGAAACCCATAAGAAACTCGTTGGGGTGTAACCCTCTTAGCGACGCGCTACATCGGAACCCGGGTGTGGTGTTAAATGGGCAAGGGCCGGGTCGCCATCCCTCCAATGGTGCGTCGTATCGTGACCTGGGTACGATGAAAAGTGAGCAAGGGTCGGGTCGTCGCAACCTTAGTGGCGCGCTACATCTACGCCCGGGTGTAGTGAAAAATGAGCAAGGGTCTTCGCACTTCCCTCGACGGGTGCGAAGGGTAAGGAAGCTAGCCGAGCCAACTAGGATTCGGATAGGTAGTTGGAACGTAGGGTCCCTAACGGGTAAGCTACGAGAGGTAGTTGATGCGGCTATTAGGAGGCGTGTAAATATTCTATGCGTTCAGGAGACTAAATGGAAGGGCCAGAAGGCGAAGGAGGTGGACGACACTGGCTTCAAGCTTTGGTACACGGGGGCAACATCGGGTAGGAACGGCGTAGGTATCATGATCGATAGAAGCTTTAAGGACGGAGTTGTAGAGGTTAGGAGGCGAGGCGACCGGATTATCCTAGTGCGGTTGGTAGTTGGAGACTCGACTCTGAATGTGATTAGTGCCTATGCCCCTCAGGTAGGCCTCAGTGAGAGTGTGAAGAGGCAGTTCTGGGAAGATCTGGATGGTATGGTTAGCACCGTGCCTATCAGCGAGAAGCTCTTCATAGGAGGAGACCTCAACGGACATGTGGGGGCAACTAACGTAGGGTATGAGCGAGTGCACGGGGGCTTCGGGTATGGTTGCAGGAGCCAGGAGGGAGAGGATGTTTTGAATTTTGCGCTGGCCTACGACTTGTTGATAGCGAATACCTTTTTTAGAAAGAGGGAATCCCATCTAGTGACCTTTCATAGTGGACAACACTCGAGCCACATCGACTTTATCCTTGCGAGGAGGGATGATAGACGTGATTGCCTAGATTGTAAGGTGATACCTGGGGAGTGTGTTGTCCCTCAACACAAGCTTGTGGTGGCGGACTTCCGTTTGCGGGTACGTGTCCATCAGGACAAACGTGCCAAGATGGCAAGAACGAAGTGGTGGAAGCTTAGAGGAGAAGCGGCGCAAACTTTTAAGGGGAGGATGGTAGAGGAGGGGCCCTGGGACGAAGGAGAAGATGTAGACGACATGTGGCTAAAGATGGCAACATGTGTCCGGAAGGTGGCCGCAGAAGTCCTTGGTGTGAGTAGGGGAGGCAAACAGGAAGGGAAAGACACCTGGTGGTGGAACGAGGAGGTGCAGAGGGCTATTAAGGAGAAGAAGGAGTGGTTCAAGCGCCTCCACCTTGATAGGAGTGCAGCTAACATCGAGGGCTATAAGGTAGCGAAGAAGGCTGCAAAGCGAGCTGTGAGTGTAGCAAAGGGTAAGGCTTATGATGACCTATATCAGCGGCTAGGCACGAAGGAAGGAGAGAGGGACATTTATAGGATGGCTAGGATTCGCGAGAGGAAGACAAGGGATATCAACCAAATCAAATGCATCAAGGATGAGACAGATCAACTTCTCGTGAAGGATGAGGAGATCAAGGACAGATGGCGAGAGTACTTTGACAAGTTGTTTAATGGGGAGATTGAGGGTCCTGCCCTTGAGCTAGATGACTCATTTGATGATATTAACAGATGCTTTGTGAGAAGAATCCAGGAGGCAGAGATCGGAGAGGCTTTGAAGAGGATGAAGGGCGGTAAAGCGATGGGCCCTGATGGTATCCCCATTGAGGTGTGGAGATGCCTAGGTGATAGAGCGACGATATGGTTAACTAAGCTTTTTAACCTCATCTTTCGGTCTAACAAGATGCCTGCAGAATGGAGGAGAAGTATATTAATACCGATCTTTAAGAACAAGGGAGATGTTCAAAGTTGTACTAACTACCGTGGCATTAAGCTGATGAGCCATACCATGAAGCTCTGGGAGAGGGTTATTGAGCACCGTCTAAGAGGAGCGACGAGTGTGACCCAAAATCAGTTTGGGTTCATGCCTGGAAGATCAACTTTGGAGGCGATTTTCTTAGTCCGACAGTTGATGGAGAGATATAGGGAGCAGAAGAAGGACCTGCATATGGTCTTTATTGACCTCGAGAAGGCGTATGACAAAGTACCGAGAAATGTCATGTGGTGGGCCTTAGAGAAGCACAAAGTCCCAACGAAGTACATTACCCTCATTAAGGATATGTACAAGGATGCTATGACATGTGTCCGGACTTGCGATGGCGACACCACTGACTTCCCTATTAGGATAGGCCTACATCAAGGGTCAGCATTGAGCCCTTATCTGTTCGCTTTGGTGATGGATGAGGTCACTAGAGATATACAAGGGGATATCCCTTGGTGCATGCTCTTTGCTGATGATGTGGTGCTAGTCGATGAGAGTAGGGAAGGTGTTAATGAGAAGCTAGAGCTATGGAGACGCACATTAGAGTCGAAGGGGTTCAGACTTAGCAGGACCAAGACTGAGTACATGATGTGCAATTTTAGTGGGACTAGGCACGAGGATGGAGACGTTAACCTCGACGGACAGGTGGTCCCCCAAAAGGCTACTTTTCGGTATTTAGGATCGATGTTGCAACAGGATGGCGACATTGATGAAGATGTTAAGCATAGAATCGCAGCAGGCTGGATAAAGTGGCGTCAAGCCTCTGGCGTCCTCTGTGATCGGAGGGTGCCACAAAAGCTGAAGGGGAAGTTCTATAGGACGGCAGTTCGACCGGCGATGTTGTACGGGGCGGAATGTTGGCCTACTAAAAGGCGACATGTCCAGCAACTGAGTGTAGCAGAGATGCGGATGTTGCGATGGTCTTGCGGGTACACAAGAAGGGATAGAGTTCGGAATGAAGACATTCGGGAGAAGGTCGGGGTGGCACCCATTGAGGAGAAATTGACCCAACATCGGCTGAGATGGTATGGACATGTCCAACGGAGGCCCTCGGAGGCGCCGGTGCGTATTGGGGTCCTAGGGCGGGCCAATAGTATAAAGAGAGGTAGAGGTAGACCTAGATTGACTTGGGACGAAGCGATAAACAGAGACCTTAAGGAGTGGAATATTTCCAAGGAGGTAGCTTTCGATAGGAGCGCTTGGAGATTAGCTATCAACGTTCCTGAGCCTTGAGCTTTATTTCTTGGGTTTCATCTCTAGCCTACCCCAACTCACTTGGGACTAAAGGCTATGTTGTTGTTGTTGTTGTTGTACTCGGCTTTCCAGCATGTTTTTAAATCCAAATTTCACTATTTTCAAAGGTTTTAAATGCCATAGTTGTATGCAATCGTAGCATCCTCAGAAGCTCCATAAATCAATTGTGGAGAGACACTTGGCACAACAGACATATCTTGCATCCATGCGGCGAGTATGCTGTCGTTTAGGTCGTTGGTTTTGGACTGCTTTTAGTTGAACCTGTAATATAGAGTTTAAACGATGTCTTGGCATGTATTCGTTTAGGGCTTGTTCGGTTCCATCGGATTCAATCCGGGCCGAGAATGATAGATATAATAAGAAATTCATGACCGGTAAAGATAGAGACCGGGATTTATTCCGGGTTAAAAACTAATTTACTCATAATAGATACAACTAGAGACCCGGAATGATTTCACATCTCTTGAATAGTGGATTGATTTCCGCTCTTGATCCGGAATAAATCCCGGCCTCTTATTGTACCTATCATAATTTTCTTATTATATTTATCATTCCCGGCCCGGATTGAATCCGGTGGAACCGAATAAGCCCTTAAGGGAAACTGTTAGTACTCCTAATTAGTGCCAAAAGAATAGATGTAACATTTCGCCAACTTTCGTTAACTTTACACCCCCAACTAAACAGGGCCTAAGTAACACAGAGTTTGACACCTTCCCGGAGTGTTGCACTCAGATTAGTTACAGCAATCCTCTTGGCATCCTCGAAGGGTGGTCCAGCCCCTCCATATGGCCAAAATTCCTTCGATGCCAACTGTTTCGTATTTACACTTATACCCTCTAGTGCTGGCGCGTTCTCTACACATGCAAAATTAATTCGACTTGTCCTCTTGCCCCTTTAAATCCTGTAATCCAAATATTCTTCAAATACTTATATCTATTACATTGTCCAAGGTCTTGCCTGCGAGGACCCACGTCTGCCAACCATAAAGCGTAGCCAGAAAACTGCCAGCATAATAAACAAATAAATTGATCATCAGTAGATTGAGGGTAGTCATACTGTTCCAAGTAAAATGGATTTATAGAATTAATTACAATGACCCCTCGCTAAACTTTAGCAACTTTAGATCAAACTGGTCCAACCCAAATACTACTTTAGCTTTTAGCAAGCCAAGGATTGCTAAAACTTGCTAAAAGTGGTTGAAGTCCAAAAATGTAACTCCAACCGACATAGGCGAGGGTTTGGCGTAGAGAAATAAATTAATGAAGGGAACTATTGTCATCTAGAAGAGTTTAGCAAGAGGATCCCAAATGGATCCTGATGAAGTTTAGCGACCTAACCTTTATAATTTGCTAAAACAATTCTAAATTTTAGCAAACTAACTTTAATTGGAGGGGATCCAAACATGGCCTTAGATGATGTAACGTTGTATTAAATGGCAGACAGAACAAATATAGAAAGAAAGTAGGTCTAATGTAAGAATGGCTTCAGTGTGAAATACAATGCAATTAATGATAGGTGAAGATAAAAAATATGATTGGTGGGTATGATAGTGAGAATTAAGTGATAATTTCGTTGCTTTATACAATGCAATTAGTTTTGGATAGTTTCTCGCTGATTTATATATGATTGGTATACCGATATATACTCCTAGGCATCTGCTGTACGACGTGCCTAGGTGGCTAGGCCAGATGGTAACATTAGAGTGTGCTTTCACGAGCACATGTTCTCTAAGATGCATGCTAACGATGCAAATTAGATGCTTATATTAGCATAAAAATGTATTGAAAAAACTTCAGTAATTTGCAAAATTTAATGTCCGGCATGTTTACATCAATTTTTTTTCCTAACTGTCATTATAGTGTATTAGAAAATTCCTGATAACTGAATGCCTAGATGTTATTACTAGGTAAAGTGTGCCTAATTATTCTATGGCACTCCTGTTATGCATTCTAGTAGCAACCAGAAGATGGCATGCAAAAAAGGTGTTAATGCGACAATGTCCAATAAAGGCTTGCATTAGAGTATAGACTTGTAGCAATTCAAGATGTACGATACAGGATCTGATTAAAAAGCAAACAAAGATATAGTAGTAAGTAACCAACACGAAATAGTTCTTTCAAAAAAAAACACGAAAGAGTTAACTGCCACTTACATGGACTTCCAAGTTTTCAATAAAGGGTGTGGCTCTTAGGAATGAAACTAAATATAGAACCTTGTCATTTTCTTGGGGACGTAGCATCAATAACAGCTGCAAGTTCCTGAGGTGAGAAAACTTGAGCGGGTTATCCAACAACCATTGTTTCTGAAAGAAAAAAACATAAAATGTCATTGACCAGATCATGTAAGTCAAACATTATTAATCTCAATAATCTTAAAGGGAACAAACCTCTAAACTAGGCCACCAAATGTGGAAAGTCAGATTTTGCACCATCGGAAGCCCATTGAGAAGTGACATGACAGAACGCTGAAAAACTGGCCGATGAAACTGAATATTTGCACTATGCAACTTCAACGAGTGGCTGAGGTCAATAGGTATACACTTTCCTTCGTATACAAATGTTGTTAGATTCACAGCATGAAATTTAATTCTGGTTAATTCACATAACTCAATGTGTAAGTATAGAAGATTGGATAATGGAGTATCCACCGTTAGGCAATCATAGAGATTACATTTATCTATGTGTAGCCACACAAGACTAGAACAATGGGACAAGATATGTTCAAGATCTTTTCTGCTGACATGCAGAAATTGTACATGAAGCTTTCTTAGATTTGGGAAACCTTTGAAATGTGCAGGCGGTTTTATAGACACAAAGCTAAGCTGCATATGCTGTAGACGTGATATGCTTAAATTATCAAACTGTTCCAAAGGAAGCACATAACGGTCATTATTGATGTATCTCCATAATCTTTCAGGTTTCAGATCCAAAGTTAGGTTCTTCGTTCTTGATGCCACAGCAAAATCAATCCAGTTGTTGAGATGATGAACTAATACACTATTAAGAAAATCGATTCTGACTTCCAACGTTTCAACAATCACTCCATGGTGTTTTTGCAGAACTGCATTAACCTCGTGTATGAATTGCAGAGTGTGCTGGTTCAAATCATACCTATTGCATTTGCACACTGCAACACCATCGAATGTCAATCTGGGGCACATTGACCACATGCGTCTCCACTTGGTCGACAAAACACTGGTCCTTGCAAATTCTTTTGGTGGCAATTTCCACAAAATTGTGTATAAAACGTCCTGCAGCAAAGGTACCAAATCCAAGGACCCATCCAAAGTTTAGAGATCTCATCCACGCGAAGCACGAACACAAAAAATTGAAACAAAAGTGTTTCTTTGATTAAAAAAATGAAAAGGAAAGTTCAACATACCAGCGGAAGGTCTTGGAATTGAACATTTGGTTTACTAGTCCCGTGGATTGATTCATCACCAGTATTATCCATGCCTACCTTCTTGGTTTTCAGATTGTTGAATGCGTTGATGATACAATATTGTTGATTCCACGAGTACTTGCCCCTCCTGTCATATCAAAGTATCATAATTAAATAATTTAACTTTGCTATATACATTCTCCTGAAATGACTTGACTAGTGGAAAATTGCTACTGAAGGGATAAGGGGGAAAAAACTCTCATTTGGCTTCTGGTTTATTTTTATCTTGATTTATATTATAATTTCGCGCTATAGTGCCTCGATTGGCAAAAGATGTTAGATTATTGGGCTTGGCCCATATGAATAATCCTAAGTAAATCTCAAAAGCCCATTAGCACTTGAGGGGGTACGTCATCTATTAGTCCCATATTGCTAATGGATGAGGGTGTGGGGGTTTTCCTCCCAATAAATAGAGACCACCTCCCTCATGGAAGAAGTGCACCATAGACTCTATACGGGAATCCCCTAGGTTAGGGAGTCCCTAATAAAAGTCTATACGAGTTAGGGTTTTGCTACTTCTCATTGCTGCGTTGCCATCATAGTCTAATCCATTCCGAGCGCCGGCGTGCACCGGCGAACGGGAGAGCAGGTCTCCGGAACCAGTCGTCTTTGAGATCCTGCATCGGGAGAGGGCGAATAAGGTTTTTGGGAAGCGCGACGCGCGACTGCTCAAAACGTCTTCACCACGGCTCCTCCTCCGTCCAAGTCTGGTGCTGCGGCGTACCGTCGTCTGCAACATCGTCTGCTGCGCTCCGTCCGTAGAACCGTCGTAGTTCCAACTGCGCCGTTCATCTTTCCTATGGCAATTCCTCAGCACGTACACTATGTTTTAATCATGTTTTCTGATGTCATGATTATGTTATTCGTACTTCCTAGTCTGCTAAAGAATTGCATGCTAGGATTGTTTATTGTCATGTTTAATCCAGTTCGGAAATTAAACTTAAAATTGCCTATATTTCCAACAATCCAAAAGCCTTATAATAGGCAATCGGTTGATTTATCGATGGCTGGTTTCGCTGAGTCACTGAGGCCAGAAAAGTTTTCTGGTGTGAACTTTAAGATCTGGAAATCCAAGGTTCGCCTCTGGTTTACTGCTATGCACATCTGGGAGACGAGACTTGGCAAGCCAGAGGGCGAACTAACTGCTGAAGAGCAAAAAAAGTTCGACGACGCCAATAATCTCTTCGTGGGATGTATCATGAGCAATCTATGTGACGGGCTGGTACGTGTTTACATAGAAGAGACAGATGCGAAGGCCCTGTGGGATGCTCTGGTTGCTAAGTATGATGCAACAGACGCAGGCAATGAGCTATACCTCATGGAGAGCTTCCATGACTACAGGATGGTTAACAACCGTTCTGTAGTGGAACAGGCACATGAGGTGCAGTGCATTGTCAAGGATCTTGATCTCCTTAAGTGTCCTATTCCCGACAAGTTTGTGGCTGGATGCATTATTGCAAAGCTGCCTTCCTCGTGGAGGAGCTTCGCCACAACTCTAAAACACAAGAGACAGGAAATATCAGTTGAAAACCTGATAGCATCTCTTGATGTTGAAGAGAAGGCTCGGAAGAAGGATGCTACTGAGAAGGAAGATCAAGGTCAGTCCAACGCCAACATGGTCCAGAAGTTCTCGCGTGCAGGCAAGAACAACAACAACAAGGGGAAAAACAAGCCCATGAAGACTACTACCTTCAAGAAGAAGAAGAACAAGGCTGAGGTGAAGTGTTTTACTTGTGGTGAGCTGGGACACTTCTCCAAGGATTGTCCAGATCGTGCAGACCGCAAGGGAAACAAAGCTAAGAAGCCCAAGGATGTCAACATGGTGACCATTGGCAATACTGATGGGTATGGTAATTTACCTACCGTACTTTCAGTTTTTCAATCCACGAGTTGGTGGCTTGATACGGGTGCTAATGTTCATGTGTGTGCTGACATATCCATGTTTTCTTCTTACCAGACTGTCCGGGATTCTTCCGTGCTGATGGGAAATGGGTCACATGCTTCTGTTCATGGTGTTGGCATGATCGATCTGAAGTTTACTTCGGGAAAGATCGTGCAGCTGAAGAACGTGCAGCATGTCCCCACTATCAATAAGAATCTTGTGAGCGGGTCGATCCTGATCAAGGACGGGTTTAAAGTAGTGTTAGAGTCCAATAAATTTGTCGTGTCAAAACATCGACAATTCGTTGGTAAAGGCTATGATTGCGGAGGCTTGTTCCGCTTTTCTCTTGCTGATTTTTGTAATAAGTCCGTGAACCATATTTGTGGCAATATTAGTGATGATGCGAGCATTTGGCATTCACGTTTATGTCATGTGAATTTTGGTTTGATGTCTCGGCTTTCCAGCATGTGTTTAATTCCGAATTTCACCATTGCCAAAGGTTCTAAGTGCCATAGTTGTGTGCAATCGAAACAACCTCGGAAGCCTCACAAGGTAGCTGAGGAGAGACACTTGGCACCACTAGAACTCATACATTCTGATCTTTGTGAGATGAATGGTGTGTTGACAAAGGGTGGAAAGAGATACTTCATGACGTTAATAGATGATGCGACTAGATTTTTCTATGTTTATTTGTTGCAAACTAAAGATGAAGCGTTAGACTACTTTAAAATCTATAAGGCCGAAGTTGAGAATCAACTAGAGAGAAAGATCAAGCATTTAAGGTCTGATCGTGGTGGAGAATATTTTCCTAAAGTGTTTGATGAATTCTGTGAGGAATATGGCATTATTCATGAGAGGACACCTCCTTATTCACCCGAGTCTAATGGGGTTGCTGAGAGGAAAAACCGCACGTTGACTGACTTGGTTAACTCCATGTTAGACACTGCTGGTTTATCAAAGGCATGGTGGGGGGAGGCTGTATTGACTTCATGTCATGTCCTGAATATAATTCCTAACAAAAATAAAGATCAAACTCCGTATGAGTTATGGAATGGAAGAAAACCATCACTTTCTTATTTACGCACATAGGGATGTTTGGCAAAAGTAAATGTGCCTATTCCTAAGAAGCGTAAGTTGGGACCTAAGACAGTGGATTGTATCTTTCTAGGATATGCTCAGAGGAGCATTGCTTATAGGTTTTTAGTGGTTAAATCTGAGGTACCTGATATGAATGTTGATACTATTATGGAATCTCGTGATGCAACATTTTTTGAGAATATATTTCCTGCACAAGATATGCATAGCATTTCTAGATTTTCTACTGAAAACTCCTATACCAGTTGCATCTTTTGAGTTGTTTGAACAACCTATTGAGAATGAGAATATCCTAGAGAAGGATGATAGTGAAGCTCCTAGAAGGAGCAAGAGACAGAGGGTTGCTAAATCCTTTGGTGATGATTTCACTGTGTACCTTGTGGATAATACCCCCACGTCTATAGCTGAGGCGTATGCATCTCCAGATGCTGATGATTGGAAAGCTGTTCAGAGCGAGATGGACTCGATTCTTTCTAATGGAACATGGGAGCTCACTGAACGACCCTACGGGTGTAAACCAGTGGGTTGTAAATGGGTGTTCAAGAAGAAGCTTAGGCCAGATGGTACTATTGATAAGTACAAGGCACGACTTGTGGCTAAAGGTTACACATAAAAAGAAGGCAAAGATTTCTTTGATACTTATTCACCTGTCGCTAGACTGACTACGATTCGAGCATTACTGTCCTTGGCTGCCTCATATGGTCTTATCATCCATCAGATGGATGTAAAGACAGCTTTTCTAAATGGAGAGTTGGATGAGGAAATTTATATGGATCAGCCTGATGGGTTTGTGGTGAAGGGTCAAGAGAACAAGGTGTGTAAGCTGGTGAAGTCTTTGTATGGCCTGAAACAAGCACCTAAGCAGTGGCACGAGAAGTTTGACAGAACACTAACTTCTGCGGGCTTTGCTATTAACGAGGCTGATAGATGTGTGTAATATCGCTATGGTGGGGGTGGAGGGGTTATATTATGCTTGTATGTGGACGACATACTGATTTTTGGCACAAATATTGATATGATCAATGAGGTCAAGTCTTTTCTATCAAAGAGTTTCGATATGAAAGATCTGGGAGAGGCTGATGTTATACTTAACATTAAGCTAATTAAGGAAGGTAATGGGATTACTCTTTCGCAATCTCATTATGTGGAGAAGGTCTTGAACCGGTTTGGCTACATAGACAGTAAGCCTTCTCCAACGTCTTATGATCCCAGTGTGATGCTCAGAAAGAACAAGAAGGTAGCCAAAGACCAACTAAGATATTCTCAGATTATTGGTTCACTCATGTATTTAGCTAGTGCAACGAGACTCGACATAGCTTTTGCTGTGAGCAAATTGAGCAGGTTCATGTCAAACCCGGGTTCAGATCATTGGCATGCACTTGAAAGGGTTATGCGCTATCTAGTAGGTACTATGAGTTATGGGATTCACTATTCTGGGCACCCCGCTGTGCTGGAGGGATATAGTGACTCGAACTGGATTTCTGATGCTGATGAGCTTTACGCCACAAGTGGGTATGTGTTTACCCTTGGAGGTGGTGCTATATCATGGAGGTCTTGCAAATAGACCATTTTGACGAGGTCAACCATGGAAGCGGAACTAACCGCTTTAGACACAGCCACCGTTGAGGCTGAGTGGCTGCGTGAGCTTTTGATGGACTTGCCTGTGGTTGAAAAACCAGTAACGGCTATCCTTATGAACTGTGACAATCAAACGGTGATAGTCAAAGTGAACAGTGCTAAGGATAATGCGAAGTCATTAAGACATGTCAAAAGACGATTGAAGTCTGTCAGGAAGTTGAGAAACTCCGGAGTAATAAGTGTGACTTATATTCAAACTGACAAAAACCTGGCAGATTCTTTTACAAAAGGTTTATCACGGAATGTGATAGAAAATGCATCGAGGGAGATGGGTATGAGACCCGCGTAAGTTGCCACAGTAGTAACCCAACCTATGTGATCGGAGATCCCGTGAATTAGGACCTGGGAAAAACAAGCTGCTGGTTGACTGAGGAGAGCAATTACTAGACCCTCTCTGAGTGAAGATGCAGTACTCTCAAATGCTGTAAGGCAGGTTAGCAATATGCTTTAATGTGTTTCTATTGGCTTGATTAAGCGAAGGTGTTGTCCTACAGAACATTCTTGAAAGAACACACCTATATGAGCCCGATTGTAAAATGTCGCAGTCTATGAGATTTGGGTGATCTTTAGTAAGTTCAAGAAGAGACCAAGGAGTATGACGTATATGCTCCATCCGCGGTGTAGGCTACAGGTAGCCAAGTAGTGGTTTGGTCTTTGAGGGAAACTTATCTGCACAAAACTTGCAATTCAAGGCGTAGTCCATTGTTCAAGTTGTGGATGAGTGTAACTTGAAGTTCTAGGCGAGAGTTCAACTTAACAGTCCTTGCCGAAATACTGGTATATAAACAATAGTGAGAAACAAGCAAAATCTCTATATGGGAATTTGAGATCTGGTGGGAGATTGTTAGATTATTGGGCTTGGCCCATATGAATAATCCTAAGTAAATCTCAAAAGCCCATTAGCACTTGAGGGGGTACGTCATCTATTAGTCCCATATTGCTAATGGATGAGGGTGTGGGGGTTTTCCTCCCAATAAATAGAGACCACCTCTCTCATGGAAGAGAAGGCTCGGAAGAAGGACCGTCGTCTGCACCATCGTCTGCTGCGCTCCGTCCGTAGAACCGTCGTAGTTCCAACTGCGCCGTTCATCTTTCCTATGGCAATTCCTCAGCACGTACACTATGTTTTAATCATGTTTTCTGATGTCATGATTATGTTATTCGTACTTCCTAGTCTGCTAAAGAATTGCATGCTAGGATTGTTTATTGTCATGTTTAATCCAGTTCGGAAATTAAACTTAAAATTGCCTATATTTCCAACAATCCAAAAGCCTTATAATAGGCAATCGGTTGATTTATCGATGGCTGGTTTCGCTGAGTCACTGAGGCCAGAAAAGTTTTCTGGTGTGAACTTTAAGATCTGGAAATCCAAGGTTCGCCTCTGGTTTACTGCTATGCACATCTGGGAGACGAGACTTGGCAAGCCAGAGGGCGAACTAACTGCTGAAGAGCAGAAAAAGTTCGACGACGCCAATAATCTCTTCGTGGGATGTATCATGAGCAATCTATGTGACGGGCTGGTACGTGTTTACATAGAAGAGACAGATGCGAAGGCCCTGTGGGATGCTCTGGTTGCTAAGTATGATGCAACAGACGCAGGCAATGAGCTATACCTCATGGAGAGCTTCCATGACTACAGGATGGTTAACAACCGTTCTGTAGTGGAACAGGCACATGAGGTGCAGTGCATTGTCAAGGATCTTGATCTCCTTAAGTGTCCTATTCCCGACAAGTTTGTGGCTGGATGCATTATTGCAAAGCTGCCTTCCTCGTGGAGGAGCTTCGCCACAACTCTAAAACACAAGAGACAGGAAATATCAGTTGAAAACCTGATAGCATCTCTTGATGTTGAAGAGAAGGCTCGGAAGAAGGATGCTACTGAGAAGGAAGATCAAGGTCAGTCCAACGCCAACATGGTCCAGAAGTTCTCGCGTGCAGGCAAGAACAACAACAACAAGGGGAAAAACAAGCCCATGAAGACTACTACCTTCAAGAAGAAGAAGAACAAGGCTGAGGTGAAGTGTTTTACTTGTGGTGAGCTGGGACACTTCTCCAAGGATTGTCCAGATCGTGCAGACCGCAAGGGAAACAAAGCTAAGAAGCCCAAGGATGTCAACATGGTGACCATTGGCAATACTGATGGGTATGGTAATTTACCTACCGTACTTTTAGTTTTTCAATCCACGAGTTGGTGGCTTAATACGATGATTCCAACTGCGCCGTTCATCTTTCGTACGGCAATTCCTCAGTATGTACACTATGTTTTAATCATGTTTTCTGATGTCATGATTATGTTATTCGTACTTTCTAGTCTGCTAAAGAATTGCATGCTAGGATTGTTTATTGTCATGTTTAATCCAGTTCGGAAATTAAACTTAAAATTGCCTATATTTCCAACAAAAGACATGTAAAGGTGAAGGCAGTAAAAGCTCTCGTAATGATTAGAAAAGCCCTACACAATGTTCTATAATCATATCCCTTGATATATATAAGTGCTTTTCATTGCAAATCTGCAGGTTGAAACCGCGCAGGCACTCGAAGGTCGACATTTAGAAAGGATCAGTCAAGGGATACGCGATACTAACAAGGACCAATGCAGTCGATCCATTGATTTTAGAGTTATTAGTCAGCTTGGGTCGAATCGAACCTGCAGGTGGAGATCCCGGCGATCGCAGGCAACAGTTGATCGACGTCGCTCCTCTGCGCCTTCGGAAGTCAACCAAACAGCGACCCGGCCGCGGTGTATGGTGGGTGCGGAGGTTCAGCCAGATTTTATGGTCAACGGCACGCGGGCAGGCCGGATTCAAATCGAACTGGCGGCCGACAGATTAAGATTCGGAATTGGAATTCAGATTTTGCCAGCACATAAAGTCAATGAATTTCTAATAAAAAAAAGTTGTACATCGCTTAGATGACTACTACAATAAATTTTTTTGTCTAAAGTAAATATTGGATTAAGTACAATAAAATAATAAATTGTATTTAAGTATTATTCAAGGTTAACATTTCCCCGTATAGATGGGCGTCAACGGTATATAATGCTATTCTGGATAGTGACATTAATACTAGGAGTGCACGATCTTCAATACTTGTTTTTTAACTGTGAATTGTGATGTACTATGAATCATCGTTTGCATACAGTATAAGGTGATTGCAGAGGGTTCAAATTTCGATAGTGACCAGCAAGGTCCCATAAATTCTAGAAACCCTCAGCCTCAACACGGAAGCAACAAAGAACAATAAACAGACCCATCCTAAAAGAATACTTAAATGGATACATGATGGTATCATCTAACGATGATGCTAGGGAGTTACAGCTACCATCCATGTCATGTGCAACCAACCTCTGAACACCTAAACTTTGTGTAATGGTATTTTTGTCAAAAGAAGCAAAAATCTACCAGAGTTACACCACATCATGTACTGCACCGGAGAATTAGCTTTGCTCACACCACCAGAGGATGTACTGCACCAGAGAATTAGCATTGGTCACACCACCAGAGGCTAATGGGTGGACTACGGCATCGTACATTGTTGGAGCTCCGAGCCCGTACTTGACTCAAAGATGTGGTGTGGAAGCTCAAAGTCAGCATCAGCTATTGGGGTACCATCGCTGCTGCCCCTCTGCCTCTTGGCTGGGCGCTCATGCTTCGGACTGAGCGTTGGTGAGCCAGGCCGACAATTGGAATCGGGGGTTAGGGGTTCGCCATGACAAAGATCATCATGTGAGGCACTCTCTATGGGCTCAACTCGGTTTCTGCTGCCCTTGCTGAATGTTACCGCCTGAATTGGAGATTCTGATGTTGGCACAGGGGTTGATGGGTTAGTCCTCTCAAGAGTCAGGCAACTGCTCACTTGATGCGGCTCTAGGGGTACCAGCAACAGTGATGCGTTGTTGTTCTTCGATGATCTTCTGAAGATACTTGCCTTGTGCCTCGATTCGAAGCTGCATCTGCCTTTGGACCTGCAGGGGATGTTTGTCAGCTAACATTAACGCATGTAGTGACAGTTTCTTGACATTGGCACAACAGTAAAAAGATTGTGAATATTACCCAGGCTTTTTGTTATGTAACTAGTGCTTTGAGAATTTGTTCTACTTCTGCACAACTAAACAGATACATTTACTGCTTTGTATACACCTGTTATCATATGGTACATGCCAGTAAGTTTTATTCACATTGGTATACGTCTCCTTCCAAATCAACTTGCCAACAGAGTAACAGCAAGCTAGTATGATTCCGATCCAAAGACCTTTATCGAATTTTCAGCATTGGAAATCCAAAAACTATAATATGTATAGCCTAGCTAGTTGTCATTTCATCACATTCCTTGAAACATGGGGCAAAAACAATACAGATGTCATTTAGGGAGTTTCAATTAAATTATTGTAGCTTTCCAGCAATCAAAGCAATAGTTGATCATTCAAAGTAAGACTTTAATCCATGGGCTGACACTGTAAGCCAGCAATACATGGGTATTTGACATGCTTTGCTGCTTATCCCATATGAGTAAACATTTATAAGCAGAACTAATAATATTTTTTAATATTTATATTTTATGAAATCATAAAGCTAGACTATTTTATTGCAAACAGATATTAGTGAAAGGTTGCGCCACAAAATTGAAGAAAATCAAACTAAACCAGAGTTTAACTCAAGGGGTCTCAAGCATAAAAGTCAAACATTTTTATACAACTGCAACAGAATTTTGGTTGAACTAATGTAATCATGTTCTAATATAATAGGGCATTTTGGCATGATGAACCTACTCACCCTAGATAGTGATTAATGAGGAATGATTTGGTGATGCATCAACACATTTTCCATTCCTAAGCAAAGAAATGGCTTTGGTTAGGAGTTGGAGACTGGATGGTCAATTACCATCAGAGTCTTCATCCCAAACACCTCATAAGCTTATCTTGGCATATAAAAATATTTCAAGTTAATCATACTTGATATTATCAGTCCTGTTTGAGACTATAAAATGGTACAATAGGCTTCACGAGATAGGACAAAAAAAACTCGAAACATCAACTACCAATCTATAATATCACATACTGAACTCCAAAGGTATCTATGGCATCGTCATTACCTCTAATTGTTCATGCAACCTCTTCTGAACCTCCATCTGCAGCTTCAGGGCTTCAGATATCTGCATTGTACTGCAATACAAAATAAAAGTGCACATATCCATCATGCAACAATTCCATGTTAGGAACAATAGTTCATTCATGGAAGTAGAAAAAGGTAATTTGCTTTTTGAGGAAACTAATCGAAAAACCACATTATTTATGTGGTGAAGTGATCACAAGACAGGTGGAGCAGGTTGGCATGTGTACAAGGTACAGCTCAATTATTTTTAGCTCCACTTTTTAATAATCTTCAAATATATGCGCCACATGGCATGCCAATAGACATAATTAACTACTTCCAATTCGTATCGGGAAAAACTAAAACAGTATGGTCGCCCCTACTGTATTCACCCAAAAATAGCCCAATAAATGGAGATTTAGTAAAAAAAAAAAAAGCCGTGTGTCAACTGAATGAGCCAGCCTAGAATTCATAAACAACCTTGGTGACCATGTAGAAAACAAAACAATGTCAACAAAGATTTTTTTCCTTGAAAGTCAAAGCTGCATTTATTTCCTTGACTAATATCCTAATACAAAAAAGAATTCTAAACACGAAGGAGAAAAAACAGTCCTTGCAAACCACCACTATCTCACCTTCTAATACAAAATTTAGAATTGTCATTTGATATTTAGACAGAAAATTATTTCACATCGTCTGAAATGAGCACACATCAGGTTTGACTTGATCAACCTTTCTCTTTCTCTGAAACGAGAAAGGATATCTATCTTTATATCAAAGTAATACAAACACAGAGACACTGATACTCACGAGGAACCTTCAAGTCCTGCCAGCAAATCCCCTGGATCTTTCTTTTCAGCTTTGCTATCTACATGAAAGATATGAATTAAATGAACCAAAATAATAGTAGAACGTTCTTTCTTTCATGTATACAAAACAAGATGACAATGGTCGCCTACCATCAGTGGAAGGGTCTGGAATGTACTTTGCCAAACGGTATTTCTAGGTTTTTTGAAAAAAAAGGGGAAAAACAATGAAAATAGTTAGGAAGGAAATTTGTAAGGAATCAAAATGGTGAAGCTTAGAGAGAAGAATTACCTGCAAGTGACTCTTCACATGGTATATTGTGAGTCCTGGTACACTCATAATCCTAAGAACACCCTTTGGAGTGGCTCCTGCCAAATTTGAATAATTGTACAATAATCAGATGAAGCTACCTAAAATCTAGAAGCATTTCAGATACACTGCACGCACTTCAGATACATGTAGCACCATTATTATGACCGAAATTTGCAACAGAATTCAGAATCTCGATGATTACATGTCTTAAACACGAGCACTGATCTATTCATTGTGAATAAATAGTTATCATTACAAGCTATATTTAAATTTCAAATTATTATCAAACCATGAATCGTAAGCCACATGAATAAAACAGTAAACAGATAATCATGAAATCTATTGATGCATACATCAATTGCTCCACAGAAGATCAATATATAGTATAACCTACCACTGTCACCAGCACTGATTCTTTCTTTTTATGTAGTATAGATACAATAGTTAGCTTGGTAATTCATATAAGAATATGAATAATAAATTCACATATTCTGGTAGAATTTTTTTAACATCACTTTAACTAATCAAATTTTGAAACACCATGGATTTCTGCTAGAATTCTTTTAACCTTTTTTTACTAGTGGAGCATGTGGAGCTGTGGGCAATTGCACGTCTAATATGTTAATGCACAACTGTTATCTTGGGAACTATTGTTCTATGTCTTTCCATATTAGTATTGTATGCTGCTGCCACCATACTTGTGTCACTAGTTGATACTTGTAACGTAGTAGGTTATTAACTGGATACTTTAATTGGTTTGTGAACATTATCATGTGCTTATGTAGGAAGAACTGAAACTGAGGGAATATGTATCACTCATGGATACCTCCTAACTGGAAAAGAAGGTATGTTCTATGTTGCAACTCAAGTTTCTGTTAGCATGTATACATGTGCTATATATGGATAGCCCTGTGCGCCTGGAGATAGCTGACCATGTGCCATGCATATCTCTTGATTGGTAGTATGTTAGGAAATGTTCCCTAGTATTGATCATATTTCCATAACGACAAGCCATCCAGGAGTCCATTGTCAACTTGTACCCTCTATAATCAATCTATTATCCCTGAAAATCTTCTCCGCTTATATGGTATCATGAGTCCGGGAAGCTCCTGGCACTCTTCCGCAACCCTAGCTCACCCTCCCTGGGTGTTCCTCCTCCTGCGGGTGAGTTCTCCTCTGCGCCCTTCTTCCACGCGCGATCCACCACTGCGCCATGGCCAGCTCCTCCCTGCTGCCTCCCTCTGCCCCTCAGGGCCTGTCGTCGACAAGATTGCTTCCTTGGGCAACGCTACCACCGCCAAGCGCACCCAGGAGACCTGTGATGCCCAGGCCACCCAAAATGATGCCCTGGCTCACGCCGCGGACGCCGAGCGCGAAGGCGGGAGAGGTGAGTGACACTGCTGCCCCTCACGTACGCGCTGCCCTGCAGCGCGCTACCGGTGAGCGTCAGGGTGGAGGACGCCAGCTCCCACATCTCTCATGTGTCCCAGCAGACTGTCCAGGATGCTCTGCTTGTTCATGAAGCCGTGGCCCTCCTCAATATCCATGCTTAGGCACTGGCTGTCCACAGCATCCACTCCCTCGTTCCGCTCGTCCTCGACATCAAGTCCACCAACTACAACAGATGGCTGGAGTCCTTCCTTCTCACCGTTGGATTGGATTGGATTCGTATAGACTGCGTGGTCAAGTTGCGCATCATCGGCACATTCCGCTGACCTCGTCGACTCTGTGATGGAACGCGGTGCCACCCCGTGTGCTTCCTGGCTTGTCATCGAGTCCCAGTTTCTTGGCAACTGGAAACCCGTGCTGTCAAATCAATGAGGACCTCTGCAATTTTGCTCAGGGTGACCTCTCCATTACCGAGTACTGCAGGAAGTTGAAGAACATGGCGAACTCCCTCGGCGAACCTTGGACCTGTCTCCGACCGTGCACTCATCCTCAACGCCATCCACGGCCTGAACAAGCGCTTCTCCGCCATCGGTCTTCATCTCAAGTGCGGGCATCCCTTCCCTCTCCAGGTACGGAACAATCTGCTACTAGTGGAACTGACCTCCGGCCCTGCTGCTCCGTGCTTGTCTACAGCCCTCCTCACTTCGCTTACAATCTCAACCATAATTTTCTCTATCAATATCAATTTAACAAGCACCCTAGCAGCTGTCTCACTGCTCCTTTTTTGTCAGTACATGCATGTGCCAAATTCCATGTTACTATGCTCCCAACACTTTCCATAGCATGATATTATGTAGACTAAACAAAATGTATTCCATGTGTCTCCAAGTAGCACTCCTCGTACCAATTATTCCTGTCTCGACCTAGTAACTTACAAAACATAGATGTCAACAGCTCAGCATTGTGTCAAGTTGATGGCCACACATGTTTGAGATAAATATCACTCCCTTCATGACATTATAAATTTGGGGGGAAACTTTTTTTGTCATGTACTATCCAGCCTAACCTATCTTAGCATTTACACCAATGACAACATGTCCTATAAATAGTACTTTCTGTGCTCCAAAACTTGCATAAAACCAAACATTATTTGTCATTATAAACTTAGCATTTGGTCTATAATGTTAACATTTCTCGTAAAAACATCACACCACCAGATCAGTACCTATCATAGTTGACATTTAGGATAGTTTTGTAGCATGTTTTTTAATACTTTATGGCCTAGATGTTTTCATCATTTTGGACATCAAGAGCGTGTCTTTTCCTGGATCCATATGCTTTGATACTTTCTCCTATTTTCAGAAACATATATGTCTTGAGCTGTTTCTTCTCCAGCTTTAGCTTCATAGCACCTTAATATCATTCTACAGTAATTTATGTCAAGCGGTAGAATATTAGACATGTCCACAACGTAGGACAATTCAATTGTGCAGCTCATTAAACAGGAAAACATTTTGTCTATATAGAACACATTATTGTAAAATTAAATTCTTATCAACAAGACTTAGAAGTCAACAAAAGAAATGGAAGATGGAGAGGAAAACAAGTTGAAGCACAAAAAACATACTATCTGGTCCACCAAGTTGTGTAACAGCCTCCACGAAGCGGTCATGCAACTCATTTGTCCACCGTAACCGTTGCCTTGCTGCCATGTTAGGGTTGTCGTTTCCTCCATTAGAAGGGACCATGTCACCGCCCCCTGGCCCCATTTGTTCATTAGCAACAGGATTGCTCTGAGTTGGACCGATGCTAGAAACTGGATTTGGCTGGTACATTGCACTTACTCATCACCTGTAAACACATTACATAATTAAGTAACATCACACTATCGACAACAAAGAGATGAATATGCCATATAATGATTAAATAAAATACTACAACAATTGGATCTAATTATTCATTGCCTATAATCGAGGTTTAAGTAAGGGCCATAGAAAATAGCTTTTCAACAGTTGACACAGTCATAAATTGGCTTTACTTCTCTATCCTCTTTTATGATGAGTCTTGCTAAGGTTTGATTTCATCTGCGGCCTAGCCCAACTTGCTCAGAATTAAAAGGCTTTGTCCTTTGTTGTCAGTTTGTCAGCTGTCACAGAGCCATAAACCAAGTAGCCAACAGATGCAGAAGAGAGCCAGAATTAGTATCGTCTTTCCTGTTAATGGTTCATTTCCACATGACACTCTGCGGGTAGCTTAATAATCTTGTTCAAGAAAATTTGTGAGCTGCGCCAAAAGCATTATCCTTCTATCAAAGCCTCTATATGTTGCAGCCACATACAAAATAATAAAATACCTAATAGGACAAATAGGTTTGATTCCCTTCATCACTTCAAGATTTATTGTATCATGTGGCATGTGTTACAACATGGGAAAAGTCCAGTTTCCACCCTTCAACTGTTACAGAAGTCCGATTTTCAACCTCTAACTACGAAATCAGACACTAAACACCATCCAACTATCCAAACCGTGCAAACTTAGACCTTTGAGTGGTTCTGAAGGTGGTTTTGGATTTTGTAGAAATAGCAAAAATATTATTTAAACATAAAAAAATCATAACTAATTCTTTTAGTCCCAAAAAATAAGATATTTGTGTCAAAAGTTCTCTTAAAATGTAACCAACCTATTTACACACTATTTAATGTTATTTCGGTATTATATGTTTATATTACTGGTGTATTGTTTTACTAAAAATGATTAGAATAAAAATAAACAATATGAAGATAACTTCTAATGGTCCACCAACATATAGGTCACATTTTTAGAAAAAAAATGGCACCAGATTCATATTTTTATAATTTAAAATTAATTAGTTATCAATTTTGAATAAAAAATTATTTTTTATTTTTTTTTAAATAGAAAACCACCTTCAAAACCACTGAGAGGGCCAACTTTGCACTGTTTGGATAGTTGGATGGTCTTTAGTGTCCGGTTTTGTAGCTGTGGGTTGAAAATCAGACTTTTGTAGTTCAAGCTGAAAATTAGATTTTTCCTTACAACATTGACCGCACCAGAACCGAATCTACTTTCAACAGCAGCTTAAGCTTCCAGGAACGGCTAGCCGACCCTACTACTACGAGGCCAGCTCAGTACCGAAGTTTGGAACCTGTGTTTTCAATCCGGGTACTACTGGAAAGGAAACGGAAACTGGGAAGGAGATTCCCGCAAAGCAGCCAAGCAGGGACATTTCTTCGGGGCTGCGGACACGAGTACACGACCGGCAAGGGAACCGAAAGCGGCTGCCGAATCCCGTCTCGCGCACGGCCGATTGAACTAGGACCAAATCAAACCTCAATTCCTGGACGGGTTAATCCCCCCGAGGCCCGGGGCGGCGGAAGAGGAAGAGGATGAGAAGGGGGGAGAGCGAAAGAGGGCGCGAAGGAGAACAATACTAACCAGGCGCGGCGCGGCCTGAGGAGGGGAGGCGGAGGCTGCTCGCCGCCGGCCGAGTGCTCCTCCCCTCTCTCTCGCGCTCGCTCGGCGCCTCCGTGTTCCTGTGTCTTTCTCTATCTCAAGGCCAAGGAGAAGGAGGAGGCAAAGGCCCTTTTGGTGCTGCCATCGATTGGTCCGGCCCGATTTGCCCGAACGGTCAAGGGCATCCCAGCTAGTGTGGGCCCCCGGGGAGTGGCAATGTGGCATGGGCAGCAGCCAGCAGGGACAGAGGAATCGGGGGAAGTTTTTGTTTTGGAGAGAAACTAAAAAATCAATACTTCCTTAAAAACATGGAAAATGCAGTTGCTCAGCTCCAGGAGAGTGAACTAGTGATTTGCGCGCGCCCCTACGCGCGGCTTAATTAATAAGTAAATCAAGTTGAAAGTAGGTATAATATAAATCTCACACATTTTGATTGCATATGTTATTGGTACACAAAACAATTACTTTTAACTTGAGAATATTATTTATTAAAAATCATAGTCAAGCTACTATCATTACCTTTCTGCAACGCAATAACATGAACATCTCTTATTTTTCTCAAGTAATGCTCCTCATCAGGCGCAAGTATAGTCACTTCCATTCTTTTTTTCATAGAAACCTAGGCACCGTTATCTGATTAGTGTTGCTAACGCAAACAGAATACATAACGTGCATCTCTTATGGACAAGATCACAGGCCGGAGTTGCAGAGTTAAAAAAATTAAACACTAGGTGTGCAGCCGTGGACCTGGACCAAATGGCCCATCCCGTATTCCCGTGTGTACCGGCCCATTATTGGACCAGACCAAGAATTTAACAGGAAAGGGAGACAGAGGTACACGCCTACACGGACAGGGACGACGTCCCTTTCCCAGCGCAGCCATGGCAGCGGCTGGAGCTTGTGGAGCTCCGCCGGAACGAAGATTCTGGCCGCCGTATCCAATCCAAGAGCATGGTGAAAAGGAGAAGGATGAGGACAACTCATTTTGGTGGTTCTCGTTGGGAGCTGCTGTCGAAAAAGGAGGGGCGCTGGCAGCCACGGATGCCGTTCTGGAGCTCGTGGGGAGCTGTGCACAGGAACTCAGGAAGGGATAGTGAGGGGTGCAGCTTAGGGAAAGGTGGAGGAAGGTGGCAGAGTACTCACCGTCGAAGCAATTGAGCCGTGTTGGCCGGTCGTCGAAGATCGACGAAGGTGAACTCTCTTAGTCTCTTTTGTGCATGAACGAAGGATAGCGAGGAAGAAGACGAGTTGTGTCGCCCCTGCAACGCTCAATGCAGCACCTCTACCCGCCGGGCATGCCACGCGCCGCCACTGCTGGCCGTCAGTCGTGAACTCGTGACTTGCGAGGAAGACGAACGCGAGAGAAGAGCAGAGGAGAGGGGAATGAGGAGCGAGATATTTATTTGGCCGGTGAAAACGGAGGTGAGTAGGGCTGGGCACGAAATACCGAGAACCGAGAACCGAACCGAAAAAACCGAGAACCGAACCGAAAGAACCGGTACCGAAAAATTCGGTTCGGTACTTGGTTCCTGTTTCTGTGGAACCGAACACCTCGGTTCGGTTCGGCTCGGTTCTCGGTTAACCGAGGGAACCGAACTCAGGCAGCCCAACTAGGCTAATAAAGCAACTACAGCCCATTAGCCCAATAACAAAAGAACCCTACACCCTCCTCTCTCCACACTCCAGCCGACCCTCCCTCCTCCAATCCCACGCACGCAGACCCCAAATTCTCCGCCGCCGCCGCAGCAGCCATGGCCGCCGACGCCTCAAAGCCCTTCTTCCCGACGGCGCCGCACTCGGCTCTCCTCCCCTCGCGGAGCGCCACGGCGCGGGCCTCCCTCGACGGCTCCTACTGGCGCGCCTTCCGCTCCTCCGAGCTCGTCTCCGGCGCGGACTTCCCCATCACCGACCTCACCTTCTCCCCTACCGCCGCCTCCCCGACCCTCGCCGCGGCGTGGTCCACCTCCCTCCACCTCTTCTCCGGCGACCCGCTCCAGTCGCTCCGCCGCATCTCCGTCGCCGGCGACCTCGCCTTCTCCCCCTCCTTCCGCTGCGACGGCGCCCTCCTCGCCGCCGGAGACAAGAGGGGCGTCGTACGGGTCTTCCGCGGGGACAAGCCCGCGACGGGCGCCGCGCTCCGCACGCTCCGCACCCACGCCGCCGAGACCCGCGTCGTCCGGTACCCGGTCGCCGGCGGGGACAAGCTCCACCTCTTCACCGCCGGAGACGACGCGCTCCTCGCGTACTGGGAGGTGAATGTTGATTGAAAAACTATGGTGAATGTGTCGTTATATTTATGTTGAAATGGCTGCTGGTATTAGTCAAAAAATAGGCGAAATGCTGTCCAAATTTTCTTTTGAATGAGACTATTTTGTGAATCCAGGAACTTCGGTACTCCGGGTAAAACCGAATACCGAACCGAAAGTACCGAGTACCGAATTCCTCGGTTCTTGTTTCTGGTCGGTACCGATCGGTACCCATTTTCCAGGAACCGAACCCCCAGGAACCGATCGGTTCGATTCGGTTCGGTTCGGGAAGTACCGAATGCCCAGTCCTAGAGGTGACGAATCTAGAGACTTCGATCCAGCCAAGAAGCGCAACCAGAAGCCAGAGCCGCTGATTAACTATCCGACGGAGTAAAAAAAATTACCGACGTGGATGGCCTAGATGGCCACCGACACGGGCTCCTTTCATAAGGAGAAAAAAGAAAAGGAGAAATGAATTGAGAGAGAGAGTGAGACTCATCTCTCAGTTTGCGGTAGTCAGGTATTCATGTGGCACGTTTATGCTTTGAATTTTTTTTACTAGTCACTCCGACGGGCAAGAGCTGGGTTTTCTATATTTCAACCCTTTGGTTGGAAAACAATTTTGTACTAGTCCTTCAACATGCCACGTGTCCTCACCGAATTCGACTTAGGCCTTGTTTAGTTGCTCAAGTGTCTCCTCTCATATAACACGTTTTTCAGCGCGCTAACTTTCTACCAACTTTCCAATCTAAACAAGCCCTAACATGATCCGAGTGGAAACAGTGGTGGGTTGATCTTGGAAACAAGTTTTTGCATCCGGAGCCACCATACTTTAAAGAAGCTCAGCAATATGGAAACTTCCCCATCACCAACCACATTTGTTGTTGCATTTTCCCGCATTTTATTTTTTTATAAAAAACCAATAGTCTCTTTTGTATGAGGACACGCTTGGTAGTCAGTCAACAAGGGGAAGATGGTTCTATGTTTTTCAAACCGAAGGGTATTGTGGAACAGAAAAAATTGGTATAGATTTAGGGTGCGTTTAGATTAGGGAAAGATTCCCCGAAAATACACTGTTCACCAAAAAAACACTGTAGATGAATATTATTATGTGAGTGGAAGTGGTGGGATGAATAGTGAAAAGTTGGATGAATAGTGGTTTTTTGGGAAACTTTTTTGAATCTAAACGGAAATGCCGGCACCATGACTTTTAGCTTATTCACAGATACGCTGGTAACGTCTACTAATGCACCATTTTCTAACATTGCTGTGTTTCTTACAAATATTTGGAAAAAGAAAAATCGAGAGACAAGACCACGACCTAGGCTTTCCCTATCCGTCAGATTCGAGACTCCGAGTGCATGTGGCCACCCAAGACTGGTCCAACAAATTAAATAATACAATACAAATTGATGCTTAGGTTCTTTAAAACACCTGAAAAAGGTTATTACAACACAATGAACACATTCCTCGCAAAAAAAAAAACACAAACAAATACATGATGATGTAACCGAGTACAGTGTACTAATAAAATGGTTGTTTGCAGTGCTAAGAAACTTAAATACTCGGCTGATCTTTATCGAGCAAAGTAGGTATCGGGATCCTGTATGATCTATATACACTCAAAGTGGGAAAAAAAGAAACAAAATAAACTAACAAGCTCGGATGATAGAATGTGTAGCGGAGAGAGAGAATTGAAACATGATGTCGCAAGCAAGGTGTCTTGGTTCGAGTATACTACACAGCATGAGATCTCCAGTGTGTGTTGTCTATACGTCTACAGTGACTTTATCAATCTCAATATACGTTGGAGTAGTCTCTCTCAGCTGTTCTTATAGAGCTAAGTGTTTGTATATGAACTGTATTTTTTTACATTCTTATAGAGCTAAGTGCTATTACCTACCACACGTCGATTCGGAGATATGCCATTCGACGTCTCAAATTCTCAATGAGTGTGGACGCAAGTTTAGCCTCTGCTCCTCTGTATTCCAGTTTCAAAAGGATAGAAAGTAGCTAGTCAAAAACGTGTTCTAGCTAATAGCATGGTCATACTTGTTTTTTCACGTGCTTGAATTACGCTTATTCATCATGTTTTCCGTGTATTTATATAAAAAAAATATAGCAAAGCACAGTGCAACATCATTTAAGCTATCACCAGCGAATCATTTGGCAAAATCCCCAGAATATGTCAAAATTATACTTATCCAAATGCATAACTTAACGTAGATGAAGACAATGGCCCCATGTGAATGAAAAAGGATTAAAATTGGTTACATATGTGAGTACTGGGATGGTTTCTGCATTAAAATCATGTTAGGAGCTTTTACATCCAAACATCTTAGGGAGAAATCTCATCTATATATATCATATATGTGACATGAGTGGTTTTTGGCTTTTTACAATGTTCACACACAAAGAAAAAATGGTAGCAAACACGCTGGCCTCACCTATTCAGTGCAAAGCGCATCAATTCAGAATTAATATCAGTTCACGATTACAATATTCAGGACCACACAGGCACATGCACACACTGTATACATAGGAGGGTATCACTTCTCTTCCTCATGACATTTATATTTTGTTTATTTGTTCCTTTGCAGAACTACCACACGCACCTGACAGCAGCATGATGTGCCGGCGCTGGTATAAAGGTACTTTGATTTTCATCTTGCTTATATAAGACTGGAGTCCTTATCGTGCACAAGATGTCATAGTCTTATTGTGCATGATGATGAGCTGGTCGTTCTTGACAATAACCAAAAATGTCGTATATTTTGATTTGGATGGTTCTGTTGGCAACCATTTTTGGAATAATCTGTGGAATATCCCGAGATCCTGTTGTTTGTGGGCTTGTGGCTGTCAATGGCCAAAGTATTTCTGGAGCCATATAGGATCGTAGTGGCATGTTATTATTGGGCGATAGGGCATAAACAAAGTGATCTAAAGTGCAATTTGCAAAAAAAAAAAAATCCAAACAGGTTAGGTATTTGTGACCATACTACTAGCCCAACAGTGCCACTTGGCATCACAACAGGAAAATGGCCCCCCCCAGTGCCGGTTCGTAGGCACCAATCGGTGCCAGCTACGCAACCGGCACTGGGTTTTCGGTACTGATGGGCACGCCCATCAGTACCGGCTGGAGGAGCCGGTACTGATGCTCGTCATCTGTACTGGTTGGTGTTACCAACCGGTACTAACTGTTTTTTCTGTTTTAATTGTTTCATTTTCTATTTTTTCTTTTATTAGTTTTCTTTTCCTTTTTCTACATCATATATATACGTATTTTAATTTGTATCCGTACTTGTATCCGTGCTATAGGCCTACATTATGTATTTATTTTTTTATTTTGATAGAATTAAGTAGATGAAATAATAGCTAGATAGATAGAATTAATTAAGTACTACTAGATATGCACATATATCCATATATATACACAATAGCTAGATATATTTAAGTACAAGATATGCATATATACATAGAAGTATCATATATAATTGCTGCAAACTTTTAGATCGATCCTACCAATCTTCATCGTCGTCCTCGTCCGCAGCGTCGGGCGGATTATAGTTTGCGTCATCGTAGAACTCTGCGCCAGGAGTGATTACTTCATCCAACAAAAACCCAGAGAGCTACTCCTGAACCGCCTTTAGCCTGTCCGTTGGGAGGAGGTTTTCTTTCATTTTCAGAACCTGTGAGAGAGTTTCAAATATAAATAGATATATTAAATGCATTAGCTATATACATGTCTTGCTCGTATTCAATAGCCAAATAATATATACACATTCACTTACTTCAAATTATACATGTCTTGCTCGTATTCAATAGCCAAATAATATATACACATTCACTTACTTCAAATTCGGCCGGCGTCACTTTGTTGGACCCTACCAACATGTGTATGAACTCGCATACGTAGTAGCCACATAGGTTGTTCTCTTGCTCCTGTCTCGCACACTGTGTAATAACATGCATGTTACTCAATATCAAGCTAGATAATACTATTGTATTATATATATATATATATATATAAAAACAAGCTTGTACCGGAAAGTTTGACTTTATATCCAGTGTCGGTTCGTAGGATCCGGGGTGTTGTGTGATGTAGCGACCCCATGCCTTGTTTAGTAGGTTGATTATGGGTTGAAATTCTTTCTGCTCCTTTCTCAAACTGTCTAGCACTAAGACCCTGCTTCGATTAGGCATTATCACTAGGAGTATCCAGTGGAAGCTGTAGATATATTTTGCACGTAATGTTAGATTTACTTGTTACTGCATAGCTTAAGAGATGGAAAAGAATGGTTGATAGTACTCACTGAAAGAGGTACGAAAACAGTATAAACTTCTTGTCTTCATGTTTATCTAAAAAGGTGTATATATTTTTTATGGTACGTTTTGGTTTGTCCTTGACAGTACCCTCGTGAATCACCTATGGGTCCATGAAGCCAACGGCATTCCATCCTTTTCTCTTGCAGATCTGCATCTCTATTCTACATAAACAAGATGGGAATGTGATGTGGGAAAATAGTATATAGTTTGTTGGACATAAAATCATGTCAAGAAAATAAACTTACAGGCACCACGCACTGATGAGTGATTTGTCTAGGGCATCTTGATTGAATAAATACCAGAAGTCATCGAAATAAATGAATATGTGATCATTCCCTCGAAAGTAATGCTCGTCTTTGATCCGCGAACCAAGTATTGTAAAATCTCGTGCAGATTCCTGCATATACCATTCATGTAGCTTGAACATCTTCGTTGGCAGGCGTTTCAGCAGCTGCGGCCAGACCAGAGGTTTTCCCAACTCAAATTTGATTGGGCCGACAGGATGGTCGACACTGCCTATCACATGATCCTCCCCTCGTAGTTGGGCCTTTGTTAAGCCGGTTTCCTTGATAAAGTCTGCCATATTCTGCTGCTCTTCAGAAAGCACCACTAGTGCTGGGATCGACTGCTTCGCCTGTGTGCCAAGCTGCGGGATGGCCTTTCCTCGCTTCATGCTAATTGTGGACTTTCTGATCGAGCGGTCGTAATCAGTCATCGGCTCTTTGTGAGGTTTTTGAGTTCTGGCAGCTACAAAATCCCTCAGTTGTTGTCGAGTAACACAAGTCAGAAGGTTCTTAGGAGGTGGTGGTTCCTTCCTCGGAGCCTTCCCCTTTCTCTGCTTTTGAGGAGGAGGTGGTGGAGTCGGATCATTTGGAGGCTCAAGAGGTGGGGGGTTTGGATCCATGGGAGTCTCAGGACCTGGTGGTGGTGTTGGATCCCTTGGAAGGTCATGCTGAAGTGGTGGTGGATTCACGGTTTGCCCCACAGAACTCATCAACACCGACAATGACAGTATAGGGCCATCAAGCTTGATGTACTTCTTGTTCCAGCAGATCCAAGTGTAGACACATTGTCCTAGCTCTGATTCTCCATCTCCCCCAGGGATCTTCGGATCGAGGCCCCCCTAGCCATCTAGCACCATGTCTACCTGAACCCATGCATATCCTTCAGGTATTGATACTCCATGTATTGTACCACCTTGGACTGGCGGCTCGACGACACCATGAGCCACTTTCTTTGTCTTTCTACCCACTGGAGTGTGAAGCGTGCATAGAGTCCTGGCGGTTATATTGTCCACATTGTACCGTTCTTCACTTCCTGGTGTGGCTTGTTGGTGCTCTATGGATGCAGCACTGCTCGGTTGCACTGATGAGGGACTGGTGACTTGATCATGCCCAAGAGCCAGAGCAACTTACCGCCTAACTTCTTCTTTTATGTTCTCACTATATCCGACAACTTGCTCTTGGAGCATACTAATCTTTTCGTCTATTTCTTCTTTTTTTTCCTGCTTCGGCTCCTGTAAGTGTCGCTGTATGCAGAGAATGCTTTCTTCCATGGATATATTCCTATGCCTCGGGCACAACCAGTGTGCTCAGGGGTCTCGAGGGCGTAGGTCAGCTCGTATTTCTCTCGATTAGGCTTCAACCTTCCTGCTGCAAGAAACCTTAAAGCCTCTTCCATCCTATCTGCTGCATCTCGCAATTTGTCTGAAGTAATCAAGGTTCCATTTTTTGGATCAAGTCTCCCACCATGAGCAAAGAAGAAGTGTTTTTCCCTTGTTGGCCACTCAAGGGTAGCCGGTACTCGACCCTTTGCGATTAGGTCTGACTCCCACTTCTCCCATTTAGGAATCGCCCCGATGTACCCTGTTGGCCCTAGACGATGGAAGTGGACCTTCCTGTGAGAGTTTTCGGTGTTCCTTGCAACTAACTGCTGCCTCTCCTCCGTGAGGGTGTTCTGAACAAACACATCCCAATGATCACGGAGCTTCTGGTACTTGGTCTCAAAATCTGGGGTGAGACCCTTCTTAATGAAGTCTTTTTTCAGGTTTTTCATGAAAGTCTGGAAACAAACTGCCATCTTTTTGAAAGAATATTCCTTGACTTTCTGTTCTACGCCTTCACCTTCGGGGAGTGTGAAGTGTTCGAGCATCTATTCCCAGCACATTTCTTTCTCACGCTGAGGAACCACATCTGGTGGAGTGTATGCTTCAGGTGTATCCTTTGGGGCTTTCCATTTAGCAAAGCTGATGGGGATATTTTCTCTAACATAGTATCCAAGTTGATTCACAAACTTGACCTTAACATCACTCGGAGCCTTTGGCTCGCCCTCATTGTCTATCTCTGTTATAATTAAACGCCCGTGCATCTTTGCTTTCGTGCTCTGTTTACGCTTCCTCAATCCAGATGCCTGCCAAAGTTATACAAGCAATGTTATGATGTGGTTCTTTATACTGCTTTGATGTGTATGGTGCATCATGGCTCATATATAGTATGTGTTTAATAACTTGAGACACAGGGATGTCTTCCTCCTGATCTTGGTTGTTTTCATTACTAGCATTGTCACCATCACCAGTCATGTTTAAATACTGACTCCCATCACCACCATAATCTTCTGGAGGTAATTGGAAGCGGGGTTCGCCATCACCCATCAAATTATCCAAGAACTCATTCATGGGATCGTCCTCACCAGCCATTTTAGGAGCTAATTTGTAAGAAAACAAGGACTAAAATGTAATTAACTATAAACTTCAGGGGCTATTTCATAAAACTATACATGATATATACTATACTAGTTTAAAAAATCTAAGTAATAATTTTACTAAGTAAAGTGTTGCTAACAATTACTAATACAAGGTGATAGGGGGTAATTTATAATAATACAAACATTTTAGGAGCTAATTTGTAAGAAAACAAGGACTGAATTGTAATTAACTATAGAGTTCAGAGGCTATTTCATAAAACTATACATGATTTATACTATACTAGTTCAAAAAATCTAAGTAATAATTTTACTAAGTAGAGTGTTGCTAACAATTACTAATACAAGCTGATAGGGGGAAATTTATAATAATACAAACGTTTTACGAGCTAGTTTGTAAGAAAACATGCACTAAACTGTAATTAACTATAGAGTTCAGGGGCTATTTCATAAAAATACAAGTTGATAGGGGTATAATTTATAATAATACAACATATCAGGGGCTAGTTTATAAGAAAAAATGGACCAAACTGTAATTAACTATAGAGTTCATGGGCTATTTCATAAAAATACAAGCTATAGGGGTATAATTTATAATAATACAACATATTAGGGGCTAGTTATAAGAAAACAAGGACTAAACTATAATTAACTATAGATTTTAGGGGCTATTTCATAAAAATACAAGCTGATAGGGGTATAATTTATAATAATACACCTTTTTAGGGGCTAGTTTATAAGAAAACAAGGAGTAAACTGTAATTAACTATAGATTTCAGGGGCTAATTTGTAAATACTTCAAAACCTCCAAAACCCTTGCTGACGTCAGCAAAGCACGACGCTGACATCAGCAATGGCAGGGGATGCCGAGCGACGACCGACGGCGGGCAGGTGCGCGCACTTACGTTACGCGACGACGACGACGACGCGGCGGGCGAGCAAAGGTGGTGGAGGCCGGCCGAAGACGACGTGCGAGGATGAGGCGGCCAGTGGAGGCCGGCGTCGGCGACGACGAGGCGGTGGAGGCTGGCGTCGGCGACCTCGAGGCGGTGGAGGCTGGCGTCGGCGAGGACGAGGCGGAGGCACAGGCAGAGGCGGAGGGCGCGGTGGAGGCTGGCGATGACGAGGAGGATGCAAAGGTGGCGGCGACGATGGAGGATCGAGGCCAAGTCGGAGCGACAACGAGGCAGTGGAGGAGGCGGCGGAGGCCAGCGACGGGGCCGAGGCACGACGGAGGCCGGCGACGATGCGGAGGCACGACGGAGGCCGGCGAGGCAAAGGCGGCGGCGGAGCCGCAGAGGAGGACGAGGCGGTGCTAAGGCGGAGAAGGGGGAGGAAGAAGAAAGGTGGGCAACTGTTCCGTAAATAGGGTTGCCCATTGATACCAGTTGGTAACACCAGCCGGTACAGAGTGCGCGTCTGTACCGGCTGGTGTTACCAGCCGGTACCGATGGGCGCCCATCTGTACCGGCTCGTATTACCAGCCAGTACCAATCGCGCCGATTGGTACCGGCTGGTAACCCTAGCCGGTACAGATGAGCCTTGCAGACGGGAAAATAGGTTTTGGCCCATTTAGTACCGGCCGGTAAACCTAGCTGGTACTAAATGGGCCCCCGTTTTCGTTTACCGCCAAGTTCTCTTCCATCTTTTTTTTATTTTAAATTCTATATTGATTTATAGAATTTCCATTAAATGTAATTAATTCACTAAAAATAGATAATTGTCTTATTTCAAACATGCAAAAATATTGATTAATATTAGGTGAAATGATCTACCCTATGTTTCCAATATTGTTACGAGGTATTTGTTTATATTACTTGAATTTAATAAATTGGTATCTTGATAATATAATTTAATAAATGGGTATGTTTAAAAATACTGATTCCACAAAATAAAATACATAACATAAATAATCCAACAAAAAGTGACATTTAGGATACAAATTACATACAATGAAGTGACATTTTTAAGAAAAGTTACACGTCATCGTCATCACTTAATTGAAGCTGAACATTTGTAATTTTTTTCTTCACCAATGTCCCTTGGTTGTGATCGAGTCGTAAGTATGGAGCATTTTCTCTTGATAACATGATGCTAGGGTCACCGAAACTGAAAATGGAGGTACGTCATCAAGTTGATCAAAATCTTCTGACTTGTCCGTAATGTCCTCAACCCCGATGACTTTCCTTTTGCCAGCAAGCACTATGTGGCGTTTTGGCTCACCGCCTTTTGACTTGCCCTTCTTTGGTTTGCTTGACATATCTATCACATAGAAAACTTGTGTCACATCCTTGGCTAGAACAAATGGTTCACTTCTGTATCCAATCTTGGCTAGGTCGATTGTTGTCATTCCATACCAATCCACCTTTACGCTCCTCCAGCATTGTTCACCCATTGGCAGCGAAATAGAGGAACCTTCAAAGGTCCGTAGTCAAGTTCCCAAATCTCTTCGATAACACCGTAATACGTCTCCTTTCGTCCGTTATTGTCAAGTGCATCTATACGTACACCACTGTTTTGGTTGGTACTCTTTTCATCTTGTTTTCTCGTATAGTATGTGTTCCCATTGATATCGTAGCCTTGGTATTGCAACACTGTGATAGATGGTCCTCTAGCCAACCATTGAAGTTGTTTATCAACTGTGTCGTTACCCATAAGACAACGTCGAAGCCATCTGGCGAAATTTTCCCTGTGATGATGTGTGATCCACGCTTCACTCTTGTCTGGATTTTTTGATCGAACAATATGCTTGTGTTCTTCGATATATGGAGCAACAACAGAGGAATTTTGCAGAACTGTTAAGTTGGCTTGACGGATATCACTCTCAGGGATATGCATATTAGATTTCTTGCCAAGTGTTCCCTTTCCTTTTAGGCGGCCCTCGTGGCGTGAAATAGGATTTCGGATCGGATCAATGTCATCAATAAAGTCAACACAAAACTCTATGACCTCTTCAGTTGCGTAGCCCTTGGCGATTGATCCTTCGGGGCGGGAGCGATTGCGAACGTACATCTTTAGGACTGACAAGTATCTCTCAAAAGGAAACATGTTGTGTAAGAACACGGGACCCAAGATTGAGATCTCTTTTACTAGGTGAACGAGGAGATGCGTCATAATATTAAAGAATGAAGGAGGAAAGACCATCTCAAAGCTGACAAGACATTGGACTACATCGTTTTGTAACCTCATGAGTTTTCTTGGATCAATTACCTTCTGAGAGATTTCATTGAGGAACGCACAAAGCTTTTCGATTGCCAGTTTCAAATTCTCTGGTAGGATACCCCTCAATGCAACTGGAAGCAATTGTGTCATCAGGACATGACAGTCGTGTGTCTTGAGATTTGTGAATTTCTTTTCTTTCATCTGAATTATTCCCTTAACATTGGAAGAGTACCCGGATGGGACCTTAATAGTATTCAAGCAATCAAACATGCTCTGCTTTTCCTCTTTGCTAAGAGTGTAGCTAGTAGGCCGTAAGTAGTGCCGTCCGTTATCTCTCTTTTTTGGATGTATTTCTTTTCGCAGCCCCATATGTTTGAGGTCCTGCCGTGCTTTCCATGTATCTTTTGCTTTTCCATAGACACCAAGAAAACCAAGCAAGTTAACACATAAATTTTTTGTCAGGTGCATAACATCGATACAGTTGCGAACTTCTAAGACTTCCCAATAAGGAAACTCCCAAAATATAGACTTCTTCTTCCACATTGGTGCTCGACCGTTGTTATCTTTAGGAACAGATGTGCTACCAGGACCCTTGCCATGTACTACTTCAACTTCCCGTAACATGGAGTGCACATGCTTTCCACTTCGGTGCAAGGGCTTAGTACGCGTTTCACGCGCCCTCCAAAATGCTTCCCGTCCTTTCTTAGCGGGTGGTTTGAGGGAAGAAACCGACGATGGCCCATATACACGTTCTTCCGCCCATATTTTAAATATATGCTGTCGGTATCATCTAAGCAGTGGGTGTAAGCCTTGTATCCCTTGTTACTCTGACCCGACAGGTTACTTAGTGCAGGCCAATCATTGATTGTTATGAAAAGCAAAGCTCGAAGGACAAAATCCTCCTGTTGGTCCTCGTCCCACATAATTTCTCCTTCATCCCAAAGTTTTAAAAGATCATCAACCAACGGCCTTAGGTACACGTCAATGTCGTTGCCAGGTTCTTTTGGGCCTTGGATAAGTACGGGCATCATGATGAACTTGCGTTTCAAGCAAATCAATGGAGGTAGGTTGAATATACATAGTGTACACGTCAATGTCGTTGCCAGGTTCTTTACCAGTTCCCCATCAACATGACCAGGGTCATCTCTCCGAATCTTATACCGTAGTGCGCCGCAGACAGGGCAAGCATCCAGGTTCTCATATTCACCGTGGTACAAGATACAGTCGTTAAAGCATGCGTGGATCTTATGGACCTCTAGTCCAAGAGGGCAAACAATATTTTTAGCCTCGTATGTTGTTGAAGGCAGAACATTATCTGCGGGGAGCATATCTTTTACAATAGTCAGTAGCTCTCCAAATCCTTTGTCGCTAACCCCATTGGTTGCCTTCCATTGCAACAATTCAAGTGTGCTACGAAGTTTCTTGTGACCCTTCTAGCATCCTGGGTACAACAATTTCTTGTGATCCTCCAACATCTTTTTAAACTTCTTTTCATCCAATGCATATGTACTTTCTCTTTGGGCTTCTAGCAAAACCTTACGAAGCTCGTCGGGTGTTTCCTCTTCTTGGACATTTTCCTCAGTCTCGTCCATTTGGTCGTCATCCTGAAAGGCACCGACTTCATGCATATGAACGCAGTCTGGAAGTACTTCTTCTTCTTCTTCTTCTTCTTCTTCTTCTTCTTCTTCTTCTTCTTCTTCTTCTTCTTCTTCTTCTTCTTCTTCTTCTTCTTCTTCTTCTTCTTCTTCTTCTTCTTCTTCTTCTTCTTCTTCTTCTTCTTCTTCTTCTTCTTCTTCTTCTTCTTCTTCTCTCCAGGTTCACCGTGCTTGGTCCAGAGACAGTAGTTTGGCATGAAACCTTCGCTAAAAATATGGCCGTGAAGAGTGCTTCGCTTTGAGTATTCTTTGCAATTCTGGCAAATTCTGCAAGGACGACTCATGAAACCCTTTTCTGAACGGTTGGCCTCTGCAGCATCGAGAAATTCCATTAAGCCATTGATCCACGCAATGCAGCAACAATCGCTGTACATCCATTGTCGGTCCATCTCTAACAAGAGAAGGAATTATAGAATATTTCTTTGGACAATACTTTTAATTTATAAATACATAACAAAACATTATTATGGATTATATCCATTCATAGTCATATTGAAATAAAAGAATTGAATCAAATAATAATATTAGCATGCATTAGATAATATATAATTATCTAGAGATAATATATGAAGTACCCGTTACTCTCTAATTATTTTCTCTAGATAAAATAATTATTTCAATAATGCATGGTGAAGTAATATTCTTCCTAACTAAAATAACATTTTACTAAACATTTCGCTAAGTAGCTATTTCCACCTTAAATTACACTAATCAAATAAATTTCTATAACCTAATATATGAACATATCCATTAATAAGATAATATTAGCATGCATTAGATAATATATAATTGTCTAGAGATAATATACGAAGTACCCATTACTCCCTAATTATTTTCTCTAGCTAAAATAATTATTTCAATATAATGCATGGTTTAGTAATATTTTTCCTAGCTAAAATAAAAAGTTTTACTAAAGATTTCACTAAGTAACTATTTCTCCCTTCAATTGCACTAATCAAATAATATTCTATAACCACATATGATTTATCTAACAAAAAAGATGAACAAATAAAAAATATCTCTCTACTCAACTTCAATCCAAGAATTTCTCTAAGTTTAAAGGATCAAATGCAATCTACTAACCATCAAAGAGAGGAGAATATAGTTACTAACCTTAGATACACTTAGATGCACGAAAATGGCCACAAAATGAAGAGAAAAATGGGCATGACCTCCCTAGGACGCCATTGCTCTCGGAGCAAACGAGGAAGAGCAGCTTCTGTGTCTGTGCTGGTCGGGAGGAGGAAGAAGCCCTTTCTATATCCGGCGAGTTGGTGCCGGTTGGTAACACCAGCCGGTACTGAATGCAAGCAAACAGTACCGGCTGGCCGTTGGTAGCGGTTGGTAATACCAACCGGTACCAAATGGCAACACAGGCGGCTGTAGCTGTTGCCCGCGGGTCCCTGTGAGCCATTTGGTACCGGTTGGTGTTACCAACCGGTACCAAATGGCCACGGCCCCGAATACCGAGGCTGATTTGCCCGTTAGTACCGGCTGGTAACACAACCGGTACTAACGGACATGGGACGATTGTGCCGTTTTCCTGTAGTGCATCTTAAAATTACATCTCTCTAGAATGTTCTCTACACATTGGTTGGTGTACTTTGGTCAACTATCAAAGTAAATAAAGTGAAACAAAAAATAAAAATGAAAAATTACTTCATGCCATAAATTATAAGCGTATAAGGATTTTAAAATATTTTATTTTACAATATGTCATTGTTGCTATATATATAGTGAAAGCCATGTAAAAAGATCTTTGAAAATATAAAATTTTCATATAACTTTTATACACATATAAGCACATACATAGTATATAAATTATATTAATCAATTAGTATTTTTTATTTTTCGAATTCCAATACATCTGTTGATGGATGACGGGCCATGAAATGGACACTGTCACAGTAGCCCACAGATATCTTTGAAAAGGAAAGTAAAAGACCCTCACACAAGAACCAGGCAAGATGTCCTTCGAAACTTTTTTTTAACTCAAGGATCAGTTATAGAAACCCTCCTATTTAAGGGTGGGTAAATTATACTAATCATCTTTATAACAAAGGCTAAACTGGCCACTACTCCTTGAATATTCGGAGGTACAATGGATATTGTCAACTCTGATACCCTCCTAGAACCTTTGGCACTTCCTAAGTTTCCGTGGTAGCAGGCGCCCTTCAACATTCGCTTCAAAAAATTCTTCAGATACTAGACCTTCAGAGTGTTCATGTAGCCCTGTAGTATGTTTGTAGTTGAAAGAGCATCTAGGCCCCTAATTTGGTTTTCGCGATTAATGGCAACATAATCATTGCGACTAACAAGTGTTTTATAGAAACAAAGTTAAGTTAGTGCAATGATGGGCTTTACGGTATTCTTGGCCCCCATCATTCGCGAATGATTGTATTGGTGCAAAGGATATGCTCGAAGATTAAGGATAAGCTAGTTCTAAGTGCCGTTTGGATGATAAGATACACTTAGAGTAGTTTAGGTCTTTGTTTTTCCTTTGGCCGTACTATAAAGGGGGGTTGAGATTTGTAGCTTGACTTCGATGAAACTAGAGTCTAGGTGTGGTGCACACTTGTGAAACCTAGTGCTAGGTAGCTATGTCAAAGCCCTTGAGAAGGTTGGTAACTCAAAGAATTTGAATTGGACGAGTTTCAGCCTTAAGAAGTTTGAAAGCTGATGTGCTCAGTAGGGACCGACTAATTCGGTGTTCACTGGGGCAGTGACCGAATCAGTCGGTGCTCTATTTGCTTTGCCAAGTAAACAGGGGTACCGACTCATTCGGTCCCTGTTAGTAGGGCCCACCGAATCAGTCGGTGCCCTTAGCCATTTGGTAGCCTAAGTTCCAAAGGGGACCGACTGTTTCGGTGGGCAGCACCGAATGAGTCGGTCATTATGGCTAGAAATGGCTGTTACATACTTAGTGAAAATGGAGGGGGACCGATTGATGCGGTGATCCCCATGAAGACCCACCGAATGAGTCGGTGGCCCTCAAGATCCAACTCATGTCCATGTCCCAAGGGGGGACCGACTAATTCGGTGGGCAGCACCGAATCAGTCGGTCATTGTGGCTGTAAATACCAGTTCGGTACTGGTGCGCACCGACTGATTCGGTGCTGCAAAGAGGTTGGCCACCGAATCAGTCGGTGGTCACTAGCTAGCCGTTGGAAGTTCAAATCCAAGAAGGCACCGACTGGTTCGGTGTCCATCTTTGGAGGTCACCGAATCAGTCGGTCCCTCTGCGTTAGCACTAACGGCTAGTGTTTTTAAGTAGGCTATTTTTAGCCACTCTTCTCCTACTTGGAGACCCTCTTGCCACACGAGTTTCACTGTTCATGCAGCTGCTGTTGGGGAGTGTTTGAGGGTAAGAGAGGCACTTGGATTGATGGGTGTTCTTGGTCTTGTGAAGATTAAGGACTCTCTTTAGTGCTTGGGAGTAGAAAGGGTGGATCCATCTAGCTCTTGGTCTAGTCCAGGTCAAGTGAAGATCTTTGGCTTGTTACTCTTGGTGATTCGGCATCACCTAGACGGCTTGGTGGTGTTGATCTTGGAAGCTCAAGTGGAAATTGTGTGGAGCCCCAAGAAGGTGTACATGGTTTGGGAATCCGCCGTCCCAGAGTGGGAAATGGATATCCCCTACGAGAGCACTTGATCCTTGCACGGATGAAGGGGGAGCTATACCATTGCGACGGTGCTCCAACGAGGAATAGGGGGGAGTTGCCGACTCCTCGATACCTCGGGAAAAATCGGCTTCCTACTCTTCTCTTTACTTTGAGCAAGTTTTCTTTCCACAATTCAATTCATAGACGTGCCATGATAGAGTAGGATTGGAACTAGGTTGCTTAACTCTTTTAAACACTAGTCAGGCTCAAACCACACTTGTAGGCACATGGAGTGAATTGGCTTATTGCTTAGGGCTGTTTTATTGCATAAATTTTTATAGAAGCCTTATTCACCCCTCCCTCTTAGGCATCTTGATCCTTTCAATTGGTATCAGAGCCTTGTTGCTCAAAGGATAGGCTTTATTGCCTAGAGCAAGATGTCTAGTGAAGGGCCTCCCCCGGTTTTCGATGGCAAGGATTTCTCCTATTGGAAGATCCGTATGGAAGCATACCTTGATGCCATGGATGCCGAAGTGCTTAAGGCCAGCCTAGTTGGTTTTCACACGCCCGTTGATGAGGACAACCTCACCGCACTTGAGGCAACTCATGCGAGGCTTAATGCTAAGGCTAGGAACACCCTCCTTAGAAGTCTCAACAAGGAAAATCTCAATCAAGTTCATAGTGAGACAAAAGCCTATAAAATGTGGAGAAAACTTGTTGAGATTCACATGGGTTCTAAGGATGAGAGAGAGGAGCGACACAAAGTTGTTATGGATAAAATTAATGCTTTCAAGAAATTTCCTAATGAATGTGCTCGCACTATGTACTCACGCTTGAATGCTCTTGTAGAGGAATTGAATGAGCTCGATGTCACGAAAATGGAAGAGCTTGAAGTCAAGAGAAGATTCCTAAGTGCTCTTCCAAGTGACAAGTACTCAAGCATCATCACCGTCTACTTCTACGATGATCTCAACGCTCACTCAATCACCAAGATGTTGGGGAAGATCAAGGGCCATGAAGATTACATGGGCTACACCAAAGAATATGAGAAGTATGAAGGCTCTTCTTCTTCCACTAAGCAAGACATAGCTTTTAAAGCTAGCAAAGAGAAGAATATGAAGAAAGTGATTGTTGAGGAGTAAGTGATTATGATGACAATGACAAGAGTGATGGGCTTGATGAAGTTGCTCTTCTTGTGAGGAAGACCACCAAGATGCTTCGGAAGCTTGACAAGAAGGGTATTGACTTCAACCACAAGAGCAAGAAATTCACCGTCAAGAAGAAGTCCATCAAGGATATGGATTGCTACAATTGTGGAGAGCTTGGCCATCTTGCACATCAATGTCCTCTTCCCGACAAGAGAAAGAAGAAGAATTACAAGAAGGATGATAGTGATGATGAGGGTGATTACAAGAAGAAATCATTTGGCCAGAAAAATAAGTCTTCCACACCCACAAGAGAAGAAGAAAGGCAAAGCTTATATTGGGGAGTGGATCACCGACAACGACACTTCAAGCAATTCCTCAAATGAAAGTGAAGTTGAAGATGTTGCCGGTCTTGCTATTGGTGCATCCATCCCTCCACCACCTCACTCAAGCTCCAAGTCAAGAAAACACTTTTGTCTCATGGCAAAGGGTGATAGAAAGGTGAGAAAGCCTTCCCACCATGAGGATGAAAGTGATAGTGATAGTGATGATGAGCCCTCTTATGATGATCTAGTAGCTTATCGCAAACAATATACGAGCATCATTAGAGAACCAAATGATAAAATTGATAGGCTTGAGCAAAAGAAGGCAAAACTAGTTGCTAAATGTGATCATCTAGAAGCTAAGAACAAAGAGATAAAACTTGAGCATGTTAAGCTTGCTAGTGATCATGTTGAGTTGAAAGCTAAGTTCCAAGAGCTCACTACCCACCACAAGTTGCTTGAAGAAAAGTTTGATGTGTTATCAAGTGAGAAATTGAATGAGGAGAAAATTGTGAAAGTCAATTGTGCTATTCAATGTGATGACCTTCTTGAGGAAAGAATAGTGCAAGTTGATTGTGGAATTCAATTTGATGATTTGCTTGAGATCTCGCCCAATCCCCCAATGAAGGCAAATGTTGAGGCTAAAGGTGACGGAGTTGCTAGTGATTTGCCTAATCCCCCAATGGAGGCTAGTGACTCAAGTCAAGGTGAAGGCTCTAGCAATGAGAATTCAACTAATAATTGTGCAACATGCAAGGGCAAGTTTGTGTTGGGAGTATCACCCAATGGGATACTTGGCAAGGACTATGTGGACCTTCAAGTCAAGAACAAGCATGCCATGAATGAAATTCAAAAGCTCAAGCAACAAGTGTGTGATCTCAAGTCTGGCTATACCACATTTGCAAATGGTAATCAACTCTTTGGCAAGATGATGTCCGATAGAGCAATCAACTATTACACTCAAGGGCTTGGGTACTTGACCACCAAGATTGTTGAAGCAAAGCACAAGTTATCTCAACCCAAGCCATACAAGCCCAAAACTAGGTATTGCACCGAATGTCAACAAGAAGGCCACTTTTCTCATGAATGCAATACTCCTCCTCGCCCAAAGATGCAAGATCACTTGAGGCCCAAAGCTTTCAATGCTCACTATGGTGTGTCCAAGATATCAAGTGGGAAGGTGGAAGTGAGATTCTTTGGACCTAAGGACTCAACTAGGCCTAAGCAAATTTGGGTGCCCAAGATACTAGTTGCTAACTTGAGTGAGCCACACAAGTCAAATGTTGCATCAACTACAACCTCTAGTTCCCGAACTTTCTCAAAGGTTTGGGTAGTTAAACCTCAAGCTTGATTTGGTTTGTGGGTGCAGGTGAACTACAAGACTGGAGGACACCATTGGGTAACGGATAGTGGATGCACTCAACATATGACCAGTGATCCCCGGATGTTCACCTCACTAGAAGAGAGTGGAAGTCATGAGAAGATTACATTTGGTGACAACTCTAAGGGCAAGGTTGAAGGTGTTGGCAAGATTGAGATCTCCAATGATCATTCCATTTCTAATGTGCTACTAGTTGATACTCTAAGCTTCAACCTCTTGTCTGTTGGTCAACTATGTGACTTGGGCTACAAGTGTACATTTACCGATAAGGGTGTAGTTGTCTCAAAGAAGGAAAGTGATGAAGCAATCTTCAAGGGCTTTAGATACAACAATCTCTATCTTGTTGACTTCAACTCAAGTGAAACTAGTTTGTGCACATGCTTATTCTCAAAAACATCACAAGGTTGGTTGTGGCATAGGAGGCTTGCTCATGTTGGAATGGGAACACTCAACAAGTTGATCAAGAAGGATCTTGTAGTTGGCCTGAAGGATGTAAACTTTGAGAAGGACAAATTGTGTAGTGCATGTCAAGCCGGCAAGCAAGTGGCAAACACCCATCCAACCAAAGCTTATGTATCTACACCAAGACCTCTAGAGCTTCTTCACATGGATTTGTTTAGACCAACAACTTATGCTAGCATTGGTGGAAATCTCTATTGTCCAGTTGTGGTGGATGACTTCTCTAGATACACTTGGGTATTCTTTCTTCATGACAAGTCCGACGTTACCAAAGTCTTCAAGAATTTTGCCAAGAAAGCTCAAAATGAATATCAAGTCTCTTTGGTGAAGATTAGAAGTGACAATGGCACCGAGTTTGCTAACTCCAACATTGAGGAATATTGTGATGAAGTTGGAATCAAGCATGAGTTCTCCGCAACTTACACACCTCAACAAAATGGAGTAGTGGAGAGAAAGAATAGAACCTTGATCACCTTTGCTAGAACTATGTTGGATGAATACGACACACATGAGAAGTTTTGGGCCAAGGCAATCAACACCGCATGCTATGCATCAAATAGGCTCTTTCCTTACCGTCTCTTGAAGAAGACTCCATATGAATTGCTCGTTAGGAGGAAGCCAAATATCTCTTACTTCCGGGTGTTTGGTTGCAAATGCTACATCTACAAGAAGCGGCAACACCTAGGGAAGTTTCAAAAACATTGTGATATTGGTTTTCTTCTTGGTTACTCATTGAAGTCCAAGGCATATAGAGTATTCAACTTGGCCACCGGATTAGTTGAAGAAACATATGACGTGGAGTTTGATGAATCTAATGGCTCCCAAGGAGCAATTGAAAATTGTGATGATGTAGGTGGTGAACCCTTGAGGGAAGCAATGAAGAATATGCAAATCGGAGTCATCAAGCCTAAGGAAGATGATGATGAAGTACAAGCAAATAATCAACCATCCTCCTCTTCCATGGCGCCTCAAGTGGATGTTGATGAAGACAAGAATTATCAAGACAACACTCCACTACCTCATGAAGATGTACATGTCACACAAGAAGAGGTTGAGGCTCAAGCTCAAGATGTTGATGTTCCAAGTGCTCCTCAAGAACAACCACCTAGAAGACACAATCAAAGAATTCAAGCTCATCCAAAAGAACTCATCATTGGAAGCCCCACCAAAGGAATCATGACAAGATCCAAGAAGCAACAAGCAATGTTTTGTGAGTGTTTCTCCTTTATGTCAAAGAAGGAGCCATCTAAGATTGAAGAAGCTTTGGTGGATCGAATTGGGTAAATGCTATGCATGAAGAACTCAACAATTTCACCCGCAATGATGTATGGACTTTGGTGGAGAGGCCAAGCAATGCAAGAGTGATTGGAACCAAGTGGGTGTTTCAGAACAAGCAAGATGATCAAGGCAATGTGGTGAGGAACAAGGCAAAATTAGTTGCAAAGGGGTTCTCGTAAATAGAAGGACTTGATTTTGGAGAGACATTTGCACCGGTGGCTAGACTTGAGGCTATCCACATACTTCTAGCTTATGCCTCTTGTCAGAACATGAAGCTCTATCAAATGGATGTGAAGAGTGCATTTCTCAATGGCTACATCAATGAAGAAGTCTATGTTGAGCAACCACCGGGCTTTGAAGATCCTTACAACCCCAATCATGTGTACAAGTTGTCCAAGACACTCTATGGTCTTAAGCAAGCACCAAGAGCATGGTATGAACGCCTTCGGGACTTTCTCATTGCCAAGGGCTACAAGACTGGGAAGGTCGATACTACACTATTCACCAAGAAAGAGAATGGCGAGATCTTTGTTTGTCAAGTCTATGTGGATGATATCATCTTTGGCTCAACAAATGAAGAGATATGCAAGATATTTGGTGAAATGATGTCAAGGGAATTCGAGATGTCTATGATTGGTGAACTTACATTCTTCCTTGGGTTTCAAATCAAGCAACTTGAAGAATGCACCTTCATATGTCAAGAAAAGTATACCAAGGACCTTCTCAAGCGCTTCAAGATGGAAGATTGCAAGCCTATCAAGACTCCTATGGCTACTAATGGACATCTCAACCTTGATGAGGGAGGTAAACCGGTAGACCAAACTCTTTATCGTTCTATGATTGGAAGTCTACTTTACCTTATCGCTTCTAGGCCCGATATCATGTTTAGTGTTTGTATGTGTGCTCGCTTTCAAGCCAACCCCAAAGAAGCATATCTTAAGGCCGTAAAAAAGATCTTTAGATATCTCAAGTTCTCACCAAGCATTGGCCTTTGGTATCGCAAAGGAGCCCACTTTGAACTCGTTGGCTATTCCGATGCGGATTATGCGGGTTGCAAAGTGGATAGGAAAAGCACTTCCGGCGGGTGCCAATTGCTTGGTAGGTCGCTGGTCTCTTGGTCCTCCAAAAAGCAAAATAGTGTGGCTCTTTCAACCACTGAAGCCGAGTACATTGCCGCCGGCTCTTGTTGTGCACAACTTCTTTACATGACTCAAACACTCCTAGACTACGGCCTAGTTCTTAGGAGTGTACCCTTGCTTTGGCTGAGCAGGCTCAGCTGCAGCAGCAGGCACGTCACCATGCAGAGCTCATGCAGTCTTTGGCTGAGCAGCAGAGGAGGCAAGTAGACTTTACTCAGTACCAGTTTAAGTACCTCTTCCATCAGATGGGTATTGCTCCTCATCCGGTGTTCCCAGGGCCTCCACTTCAGAGTTTACCTCGCCCTGCTCACCCTGGCCTACCTTCTTGGCTACCAATGTCACCTGTGCGTCCCATGGCCTCGCTCGGATCTCCACAGATGGCAACTTCTGAGCCAGTCTCGACGAGTGTGACCGTTGGACTTCACGACATACCGACCTCCTTCGGCTCACCTATATCGGCTTTCGTTGGTCAGTTTGGGAGCACACCGGCCGTGACAGCCGTGATGACTGAGACCACTCCACTCACCTCTCCAGGGTCCAGTCAGTTGGGGTGCAGCTATACAGATCTTCTCAACTTGGACACCCCTCAGTCGAGTCAGCCTCAGCCTGTTTCTGTGACGAGCTCCTGTCTCAGTCTGTGCCAGACTCTGCCATACAGTCAGACATCGAGGCTCAGATTCTTGAGGCGCTGCGTTCTGGAGTTGTGATTCCACTTCCAGATCCACCAGTCCGTACCACCTCTGGAGTTACTCCATTCCTTGATGACATTGAGAAGGAAGCAGAAGCAGCGGCAACACCTCCTACCTCAATGGCTCTCGACCCACCTGCGAGCGCTCCTCCCGCCTCCGACGCTTAGCTTTGGTGCTTGACGCCAAAGGGGGAGAGACTGAGATATGAGAGATAGGGGGAGCTTGGGTAGCATAGGCTTTTGGCTCTTTGAGTGAATCTCATGCATCATGTTGTTTTTGTGCATTTGTTTATATGTGTGATGCTTTTCTATGGCTACCCATGAAACTCTATGTGGTTGACATGTGTTTTTGTTAATATTATCTTATGTCATGTCTCTCACATATTCTTGTTAAGCGCTTGTTTATCTCCTTTCATATCTCTTATGCGCTTTGTCTATCTTGTTTGGTATGAGCTATCTATCATGCTTCCGCGTTTATATTCAAGTTCATACAAAATAAGCTCATCCTATTATTGCTTTACCTCAATTTTATTCTCTCATAACCTTTTAGAGATTGTGTTGTCATCAATCACCAAAAAGGGGAAGATTGAAAGAGCATCTAGGCCCCTAATTCGGTTTTGGCAATTAATGGCAACATAATCATTGCGACTAACAAGTGTTTTCAGAAACAAAGTTAAGTTAGTGCAATGATGGGCTTTCACGGTATTCTTGGCCCCCATCATTCGCGAATGATTGTATTGGTGCAAAGGATATGCTCGAAGATTAAGGATAAGCTAGTTCTAAGTGCCGTTTGGATGATGAGAGGCACTTAGAGTAGTTTAGGTCTTTGTTTTTCCTTTGGCCATACTATAAAGGGGGGTTGAGGATTTGTAGCTTGACTTAGATGAAACTGTAGTCTAGGTGTGGTGCACACTTGTGAAACCTAATGCTAGGTAGCTATGTCAAAGCCCTTGAGAAGGTTGGTAACTCAAAGAATTTGAATTGGACGAGTTTCAGCCTTAAGAAGTTTGAAAGTTGATTTGCTCAGTAGGGACCGACTAATTCGGTGTTCACTGGGGCAGTGACCGAATCAGTTGGTGCTCTGTTTGCTTTGCGAAGTAACCAGGGGCACTGACTCATTCGGTCCCTGTTAGCAGGGCCCACCGAATCAGTCGGTGCCCTTGGCCATTTGGTAGCCTAAGTCCCAGAGGGGACCGACTGTTTCGGTGGGCAGCACCGAATCAGTCGGTCGTTATGGCTAGAAATGGTTGTTACGTACTGAGTGAAAATGGAGGGGGACCGAGTGATTCGGTGATCCCCATGAAGACCCACCGAATGAGTCGGTGTCCCTCAATATCCATCTCAAGTCCATGTCCCAAGGGGGGACCGACTAATTCGGTGGGCAGCACCAAATCAGTTGGTCATTGTGACTAGAAATACCAGTTCGGTACTGGTGCGCACCGACTGATTTGGTGCTGCACAGAGATTGGCCATCGAATCAGTCGGTGGTCACTGGCTAGCCGTTGGAAGTTTAAATCCAAGGAGACACCGACTGGTTCGGTGGCCATCTTTGGAGGGCACCGAATCAGTCGGTCCCCCTGCGTCAGCACTAACGGCTAGTGTTTTTGAGTAGGTTATTTATAGTCACTCTTCTCCTACTTGGAGACTCTCTTGCCACACGAGTTTCACTGTTCATCCAGCTGATGTTGGAGAGTGTTTGAGGGTAAGAGAGGCACTTGGATTGATTGGTGTTTTTGGTCTTGTGAAGATTAAGGACTCTCTTTAGTGCTTGGGAGTAGCAAGTGTGCATCCATCTAGCTCTTGGTCTAGTCTAGGTCAAGTGAAGATCTTTGGCTTGTTACTCTTGGTGATTCGGCATCACGTAGACGGCTTGGTGGTGTTGATCTTGTGAGCTCACGTGGAGATTGTGTGAAGCCCCAAGAAGTGTACACGGTTTGGGAATCCGCCGTCCCGGAGTGGGAAATGAATATCCCCTACGAGAGCACTTGATCCTTGCGCGGATCAAGGGGGAGCTATACCCTTACGCGGGTGCTCCAACGAGGACTAGGGGGGAGTTGCCAACTCCTCGATACCTCGGGAAAAATCGGCTTCCTATTCTTCTCTTTACTTTGAGCAAGTTTTCTTTCCGCAATTCAATTCGTAGACGTGCCATGATAGAGTAGGATTGGAACTAGGTTGCTTAACTCTTTTCAATACTAGTTAGGCTCAAACCACACTTGTAGGCACGTGGGGCGAATTTGCCTTATTGCTTAGGGCTGTTTTATTGCATAAATTTTTATAGAAGCCTAATTCACCCCCCCCCCACTCTTAGGCATCTTGATGTTTTTAGTAGCCTTAGTTCCTCGCGTGTCTACTGAGTCATATCCAGAAGTCCTTCTCCACCATGGATCTAAATGTGCTGGTCCGATGAATGAAGGGTTTCACAACCTTCCACACAAACCATCTGGAGGCCGTCTCCCCAACAGTGTCTACTAAAGCCTAATGGAGGGCAGATGTGGTACATTGAGTAGCAACCACATTATCTTACCTTTGCAAAACAATTATGTAAATATAATATACCTTATGGCACTAGAAGAAACTATTTACTCCATGACTTCCAATTTCCATCACAAAAACCTTAAAAACCGTCGCAAAATGCCATCTGTGATGGTTTTGAAATCCGTCATGGATTGAGCGTGGAGGATTAAATCGCGTGACGGTTTTCGTCGAACCGTTACAGTTAATTCAATAAGGGTTTAAAACCATCAGATTTGGTTTAGGCCCAGTTCAGTCCAGCCCCAAACCCAATACTAATGACGGTTAGAACCGTCGCCACGTCATCAAAAGACACATGGCAGCATACAATGATGTGGATGCTTGCATGGACACTAACGTGGCCAGCGACCTTCTCTCCAGATGCGGGTTCCTTGCACCCACCCATGGGAACCAAGCCACTTGCGTCGCCGCGTCCGACGAGCCATAGTAAAAAAAGAAACACCGGAGTGAAGAGCAATGCATAATTGCACATAGGTCCATCGCTACCATTCATGGGTGGCGGGACGAGACGGATACTTCGGATGAATCTTGCTCTCTGGTTCTACTGGTAGCTGACTCATGGCTTGTTAGATTTCATTGGAATTGTTCTTGGTTGGAATGGATTCCAAGGCATAGATATATCAAGAAATTTGTGCTAGTAGAATAAGAAGCTGGATTTATTCTGGGCCAAAAAAAACTAATTTACTCATGATAGGTATGACAAAAGACCAGAAATTAATCCTCTAGTCAATAGGTGGGGAATCGATGCTCGTCTCCTGTCATCCCTATCATGAATAGATTAGTTTTCGACTCGGAATAAATCCAAACCTCATATTATATCTATCACAAATTTCTTTCTATATCTATGCCAGTAACCATTTCGGCCGGGAACAACTCCAATGAAACGGAACAAGCCCAAAGATTGGAAGAGGTGCTAAGGTTACCAGTTTGACTGATTTTCATCCGCTTGAATAATGGTGCACGCAATGGAACGACGGCTTACGTGCCTTTTCCCGTGGTAATTGGTAAAAACATGCAGTCACATGTTTGAATGCCTCCAACAGCAAAGCGAAGTTATTTTAGAAACAAATTGTAAAAACGTGCAGTCACATGTTTTTTTTTCTTTGAGGAATGCATTCACATGTTTGAATGCCTCCAACGGCAAAGCGAAGTTATTTTAGGACGGCGGTCGTCGCCAAACCGTAATGGCAGAGATTATTAGGCAGCAAGACACAGAGATGGAAAACAATGGGATCATCTTCCGCCTCTTGAGAGATTTGCGCCTCGTCGCCGCCGTCTTTCTAATAATGTTGCATGCATGAAGAGGCCATCTCAACGCCGGCCCAATCCTGTTTGATATGACCCCGTGCTGCCGTCGTGGGATCCCCAAGATCGCGCGCGCGCCGCCCTGCAGCCGTGCTCCACGGCCGCCGGTGCCCGCCGGAACCGATCTGATCATCAAGCTGCAGCGGCCGGAAAGCGATCGATGCAGGCCAGCGTCGCGGTCGAGGAGGCCCTCGTGGCCGGGAGCCGCACGCCGCCTCCCGTCGCCGGCGGCGCCGACTTCGCCGCCGCCGCGCTCGCCGCGGCCCTCGCCGCGCTCTCCGTCGCGGCGTGGTTCGTGCTCGTCTCCTTCGACGCCTTCGCCGCGCGGGCCCGGCGCCAGGCCACCAGCCTCCGCCGCGTCCTCGACCTCGGCGGCCCGTCGCCACGTGGGCCCCGCCTCCTCCTCGCCTTCTTCGCGGGTCTCCTCGCCTTCGCCGAGTCCCTCCGCCTCCCCTTCTTCCGCGGCTCCGCCATCCTCCTCCCTCCCCGCCGCCACGTCATGCCTTGCCTCGCCTACCCTCTCCTCGCCCACGGCGTCGCCGAGCCGGGGCTCCTCGCCTCCGTCCTCGTCCTCCTCCGCGCCTCCGTCGTCTCGTCGTCGTCCTCGTCCGCCGCGCTCGTCGCCGTGCCGCTGGCCTGCCTGCCATTCCTCACGGCGCACGTGCTGGTGCTCGCGACGCCGGCGACGGTGGCGGCGTACCCGGGGCAGCTGGCGCACGCGGCGGACGCGTCGGGGCACTGCGCGTACCCGGCGTACGCGGCGGCGCTGCTCCTGGCGCTCGTGGCGCTCTACATGCCGCTGCTCGCCACGGCGTGCTGGGACGTGGCCGCCGTCGCCATCAACAAGCGGCTGCGCGCCAGGGCGTACGCGCTAGTCACGTTCGTCGTCGTGCCGCTGCCCGTGCAGGTGCTGGCGCTCGGGCTGACCTCCGTGTGGGACGTCCACCAGTACGCGTCACCGACGGTGGGGCTCGTCGGGTTCCTCGCCGTGGTGGTGGCCGTCGAGGCCACGCTTGTTATCCTTGTGATGCTGCCGGTTCACGACGCGCTTGTCCTCGTCGAGGAGCTGCCGGTTGTGGTGACTGCCGGTGAGGATGCGCGTGACGCCGCCAGATGACAAAGGCAATTGCAGATATCTGGCTAGCACCACCACAAATGCACGTTCACGAATCAGGGCTTACTAGCTGGCATTTGTAGAGAAGTTGTAACAGGGTTATTTTGTGGATTACACGACTTATGTATGTACATAGAATAGATCAAATGTACATTTTTGTAGTCTATACAACAATAAGAGATATAAATTTCTTAAAATAGGATTTGCTATATATGAATGCAATTATCTGAATTTACTCTTTTCAAACAACAAGGACTATGCTCTTAACAAGGACAACGAAATCTAACATTCATCACGTATATATTTCACTCATGGTATACCATGTACTTTTTTAATCATTAATTTGTGGCTCAAATTGTTTTTGCGAATCGCAGTATATTGAAAGGCAAAATAGGCAAATTCGTCCATGAACTCTTGGCAAAGGGTCAAGTTCGTCCCTGTACTTTCGATTTGGCCAATTTGGTCCCCGAACTTTTGTTTTGTCATGCAGTTACATCCTTCGTCCCATTTTCACATTAACACCATTAGTTTACCCCTAACAGATCTGCTGAAATTACCCATTTGCCCCTCCTTCACGTTAACATTCAGTCTCCTTTCTTTCACATATGGTATTTTTTTCTCATAGCTATATTTTTCACATGGTATTTTTTCTCATAGCTATATTTTTTCACATGGTATTTTTTGTCCAGACCATGAATGTAATGGCACGTCATTTAGTCACTTCATGTCAGCTGAAAATGAGACATTTGCTTTGTTGTTTAAGCCATGACACATTGAGTGGACCACGTGCAATTACATTATATATGGTCTGGACAAAAAAATACCATGTGAAAAAATATAGCTATGAGAAAAAAAAGTATCATGTGAAAAAAAAGAGACTGAATGTTAACGTGAAGGAAGAGTAAATGAGTAATTTCAGCAGGTCTGTTAGAGGTAAACTAACGGTGTTAATGTGAAAATAGGATGGAGGATGTAACTGGACGTCTGGACCACAAAACAAGAGTTCGGGGACTAAATTGGCCAAATTAAAAATACAGGGACGAACTTGACCCTTTGCCAAGAGTTGGGGGCGAATTTGCCTATTTTGCCATATTGAAATACACTCATATATATAGCGTGTAGGCACGTACACTCAACCATATCAATATAATAGAGGTACAGCTAAAATTACAGTTCTTTCATTTAGAATCTATATTATATCCAAGAAAGTACATGAATAAACAGAAACAACTATTTTTTCACAAGTTTAATTTCTGTATTTGTGGCTGCACAACAATAAACATACTCCCTCCGTCCGCAAAAGAAAGTCATTCTGGGAGTGGGCACCGGAAATAAGATAAGCTAGCCCTTTCCTGCCCTTGTCAGAGCATGCGCCGAGCTGCCCAACGCTACCAAGACGTGGAGTGAAGAGAGTGGTTGGGAGGGAGCGTTGGGATTTTTTTAATAGCAAATGTGAGACATGGCTGGAGATAACGTGCGTGTGTCAGACTGGTCTTAGCTGATAGCGTAGTCTGCAGAGCTAAAACGACATGCTTTTGGAGACAAAAATTTGAACAAGCATTTCGGGACGGAGGGAGTAAGCACTACCGGATCCAGGCTCTTTGCCGTGAGCCTGGCACTCTCGGCAAAGAGGATCATACTCTCGGCAAAGGCTTTGCCGAGAGCCGGCTCTCGGCAAAGATGACTCGGCAAAGATTTTCTCGGCGAAGCTACCTTTGCCGAGAGCTTTCTTCCGGGATCACGGCAAAGCGTTTGCCGTGTGCACAGGAGTTATTTGCCGAGAGCATGTAGACTCTCGGCAAAGAGCATGGCCCTAACGCCGCGCGAGACGGCGTTGCGCCGTCTCTGTGGGGCCCGCAGCTGGGTTTGCCGAGAGCCATGAGCAAGGCTCTCGGCAAAGCACTCAAGGTTTGCCGAGAGTCACGTGCCTGGCTCTCGGCAAAGAATTCAAGGTTTGCCGAGAGCCTGGCACGTGGCTCTCGGCAAAGAGCCCATGGGGCCCACACCGGGGGGCAGGCGCGGGGCCTCTGCACAGGGGTTTTGCCGAGAGCCTTGGCCAGGGCTCTCGGCAAACAATTGCATCTTTGCCGAGAGCCTTGGCCAGGGCTCTCGGCAAAAAATGGCATCTTTGCCGAGAGCCTGGCCCCATGCTCTCGGCAAACCCCTGGGCTGAGGCCTTTTTTATTTCTTATTTGCTCATATATGGTGCCCAACAACTGAAATATATCACACATACATCTCAAATACATCACAGGCAATTAATATAACTAATACACAAACATTTCATGCACATAACATACTGTTTCAACCACAAGTTTGACCAGAAGTTTAACAACAAGTTATAGCACAAGTCCATGCACATAACATTCAAGTTCGACCACAAGTTTAACCACAACGTCCGTCAACTACCTAATGGTGGTGCCGCCATTCCCACGGGTTGTGTGCTTGGGAGGGGCTGGAGAGGTCGCGATCCTGTGAGCCCTGTCCGTCCTGCTGAGTTCCCCAAGGCGACCAGTCCGACACACGAGGCGCCGACACACGAGGCGCAGGCGACACACCAGGTGACATGTTGACCATTCCAGCGGGATCATTTGATCCCGCCGAGAGACCCTGCAGAAAGGAGAAATGTTTTCACGTGAGACAAGATTTAACCAATGAACTTACAAACCAAAAGTTTTTATACTCACAGGGGTCGGTTGCCGAGGCGGTGGCTGAAACTGAAGTTGTGGAGGAGGGACAGACACTTGAGTGCCCACGCTCTGCATCCAGGCGTACATCTGGGTCAAGTTGGCCTGTAGGCTCTCCCGTTCGGTCCTCTCTTGGGCGAGCTGGGACTGCATTACATTCAAAATATATATGCTAGAATGCGAAGCAATCGTACATCAAAAGCAATGGAAAACAAAGTAAAAAAGAAATAACCTGTAGAGACGATATCTGCAGCTGCTCCTGTGTCATGCGTGGGCAGATTGTGTCGCTTCCGCTCGGCGCCCTTTGCCGAATCTCGGGGAGTCTTGGCGTCGTGGTCGAGTCCATGACGCTGTCACCCATCCAGTACCGCCCATGCTTCTTCCCTCCGCCCACCTCCATGACGACTCGCCCATCAAAGTTCTGGGTGCTTGGAGCGTAGTCTGGCCCATGGACCTCCCTTGACTTAGACGTGTACGAACTGACCCTCGGAGGGATGGTGGGGTTGGTGAACGCCGAGTCGGGAGTGTCCTCGCTGTAGTCGATGTCGTCCGTTGCCTTGCCCATATGAGCTAAGCACCACGCCTTAAACTGAGGGCAGTCCCGGTTGCCATGTGCTGCCGATTGCAGAAAAGGAGAACAAAGCGGTTAGAATATTTTCATAATGTCTTGCATCAGAATAAACAATTAAAGCCGCTTACCCATGCCTTCGCGTATCCCGTGAGGTCTCGGCTGCCCTGGTGGTGCGATGGTCCTGCCATCTTCAAACGCCTGTCCCGGTGAATATTGTGCTTCTCCTGCCACTCGGGAGAGCACCACTTGTCCACCATCTTCTCCTAGGCCTCTGTGTGATTATTACACCAACTAGGAGGCACCTGCAATTCAATGCAATTAAGGTAGAAGATCCAATGAAGCATGTTTATTCTTAGAAAATAAAAGTTTTGATGTTAGTTAGTTACCTTGAGGAAATCCTCCAGCTCCAACGTCATTGTTACGGCTTGCCTCTTGGTGACCTTTCGATGTTCGTAGTGGGCGTGGTAGTGCACGATAGCCTGGAGGCGCGCCTCGTAGTGAATGTCGTGCAGGAGCTTCTGGCAGGCTCGGTGGGCATTACGCTCCGCCCTCACCTCAGTTCCCTCCTCGCACCTGTAGAAATCCTGCATATACACACATCAATTATTATGTCAGTATTGAAAATGCGATGAATTCAGTAATGTAGTGCCAGGAAGACTTACCCACAACTCGGCCTTCACCCGCTCCGCCTTGTTGTTGTACGCTCGGCCCAGGGTGTCCGGCTTGTCCGGCGCGGAGTAGTAGTGCTCAAAGTGAAAAGCCGGCTCGTACTTTCCGGCATGCTGGACCATACCGGGGAAGTGCTCCTTGCACAAGAGGCCGAGTATGCCATTGACAAGGCGTGAGTGGTTTCCACCGCCCACCAGGTCCCAACCCCTGAAAATAATTACAATACAATATTAGTTTCTATTGAGATCGCAACTAATCATAGGGAAATTAAGGGTCACGTCAAAAGCACTGACCTTTGTCCAGCGGGTCTAATCACTGGGCGTAGGTGTGGAGGTGGCCGGGGAGGGAGGGTCGACGGGCCTCGCAACCAAACCTTCGGCACGTCCTCTACACCTTCGTCGTCCTCCTCGTCCTCCTCCTCCGACTCGTACTCCCCCTCCACCTCCTCACCCTCCCTAGCATCCTCCTCCTCGTCCTCCTCCTCCTCCTCGTCCTCCTCCTCCTCCTCTGCCTCCACCGATTCGTCCTCCGAGTCCGGCTGCCTATAAGGCCGAAAGTCCGTGTCTTCTTCCTCCACGTACTCGTCCTCGTCGAAGAGCTGAATCTGTCCCAAGGTTATACTGGGACTTTAGCGCCATTAGACGTGCAATGCCATCCAGCTGAGAAACCTTGGTATGCCCGTGTAAGGGTTGTTGAGCCGCGGACAACATGTCGTAGTACGCTTTTGCGGTTACCTCCGGCTCCTCCTCACTAGGTCCTTCACTGAAGTGGGCTTGGTCATAGTCATTTAACATGTCCCCTACCCCGGCTTCATCATCAAACTCCATGACACGTTGCCTCACCACCTCCTCCCTTCTCCGGTCGGTTTCGCCATGGTAGACCCACCGAGTATAGCCGGCAACAAACCCATTCTTGCAGAGATGAGTACTCATATCTTTTTTTGTTTGTCGTTTCTTGTTTTGACAACGACTGCATGGACACCAAGTCGCATTGGCTCCTTTAGCCTTAGCAAATGCTAGTCTAATGAATCTCTGGGTCTTGTCCATCCATTCATTTGTAAACTGACGCGGACTCGGGCGGCCCGTGTACATCTACTCACGGTCAGCCATCCTTTCAAATTTCAATGAGGGATATAAATATCTTAAGTATCTACACGCTCCTTATACTTTCTAATAGGCAAAGATAGGTCCTAATCCCACCCGAGGATGCGGCGATGACGTTAGTTTCCATGCTCTACTCTATCCAAGATAGATTTTCGGCAGCATCTCCCCGCTGTTCTCCAGATACACGTCCTTGAAAGGAGAGTGTGCATCCGAAGAACAACAGGGAGATGCTGCCGAAACTCTGTCCCGGATAGAAGTAGAACATGAAAACTAACGATATCGTCGCATCCTCGGGCTGTCCAATAAACGTGGACAATTCGAAACAGATACAGTTTTACATATGATATGCAGAGATCTGCATATCTCAAACTGTATCTCTTTCGAACGGGAGACGCCTAACTAGGTTACGTGAACTAAAACATGAAACGAAAAGACAAGTGTTCTATGTCTCACCTTGCTATCCGGCTAGCGTCGATGACGGTGAGCGCCAGCTAGCGTCGAGGAAGACGAGCGTCGACTCCTCTCCTGGAAAAATAACATAACAATTTCAATGAAAAATTTCGGCAGCAATTCCCCTGCACGGTGAGGTTTCTAAAGCCCACCATCATATCGATTTAGTCACAAAGAATCACATTCACTTTATAGAATCACACATTCATACAATTATATACATCCACAAATATAGAACAACCATCATATCAATTTGTATTTTAAAATTAACTCATTCCTACACATGAATCCAAATTTTCTACAAGTTTATACAATTTTTAATTCAAAACAAATATACCAAAAATAAAAAATTACCGAGGACGACGGGCGTGCGGCGTGGTGGCTGGCCGACGTCGGCAGCCGGGCGACGCGGCTGGGCGTGGGGCCGCGAGGGCGACGGGGGGTGGGGCCGAGAGGGCGGCGGGTGGGTGGCGGGGGTGGGGCCGCGAGGACGGTGGGGGGTGGGGCCGCGGGTGGGCGGCGAGGGGTGGGGCGGCGGGGGGCGGCGCGGGGGCGGCGGCGCGGGGGGCGCGGCGGCGCGGGCAGCCGCGCGGGGGCTAGCGCGGCGGCGCGGGGGGTGGGGGCGGCAGGGGGGGGGCGCGGGCGGCGGCGCGGGGGGCGGCGCGGGCGCGGGCGCGGCGGCGCCGGGACGGCGTGGACGGGCGGCGGCGTGGAGGGGGCGGCGGCGCGGAGCGGGCGGCGGCGAGGGACGAGGCGGTGGGCGCGGGGGTGGAGAAGGATATGAGCGAGAGGAGAGGTGAGATGAGAGAACATTTAAGTGTAAAGAAGACCCTGTTTGCCGAGCGCCTAGATCTGGCTCTCGGCAAAGCCCTTATTTGCCGAGAGCCAGATCTAGGCGCTCGGCCTACAGGGTGTTTGCCGAGAGCTAGATCTGTGCTCTCGGCAAACAGGTTCAAACTGGCCATAAAGAAAGGCACGTTTGCCGAGAGCCAGATCTGGCTCTCGGCAAAAGCTATCTTTGCCGAGAGCCAGACCAAGGATCTCGGCAAAAAGGGCCTTTGCCGAGAGCCACATCTAGGCTCTCGGCAAAGATTCAATTTTCAGTTCAAAAAATTTCAAATTTCAGTACGAAAAATTGCAAACTAGTTTGCCGTGAGCTCCTCTGAAAACTCTCAGCAAACATCTCTTTGCCGAGAGCCACAAGGCCGAGCTCACGGCAAACACCCTGTTTGCCGTGAGCTCGCCTTGAGGCTCTCGGCAAAGAGTTGTTCCCCCATTAGTTTTTATTTTATTGTGCTCTTCATTTCTTTTTTCTAAAGTGTTGGTGATACTGATCTTATTTCATATGATGAGTAAAATCATCAAGTCCTATTTGTTTACATATTATTTCATTATTTTATGTGTATTTTAGTAAATTATCATTATTTCATGTATATATGAAGTAGAAATATATATCAAATTATTCTGAAAAAATACCAAATTTTGACATAGACCATATTATAGTGTCTATAACATGTGCACAAAGTTTTGCATGCAAACTCAAATTTAAAGTTCCCTTTGAGTTCAAATTCTAGAGATCACATGTGATGTTTACGAAACTTCTACGGAGATGTTCGGATTTGTGCATGGTTTGACACAAAATTGCCCGAAACCTCGTCTAACTTTTCCCACACTCTTAGTACACCAAATCATTGGATGTCTACAAAAATCATGATTTTCGGACTCCATTGCTATTTTTAATAATTGCAAAACTATTAATCCACGTGGTTTTTTCCATGTTTTCATTGAAATATACTCTTATTTTGTTGGTAAGGCTTCACATCACACTTACTTACATGAATCTCATTAGTTAATTCGTTTTTTACCATTTTTCAAATCGTTTCTCTATTCAACTTAGAATTATTCCATAAACCCAACAAATTGATACAAAGAAATTAAAAATAGCAAACAAATTGGTAAAATAGTCAAATGCTCACATGTTGTACTTTGTAGGATGTGTGAACTAAGAAAATTTGTTTGGGCGTTGAAATGTGAAATATGTGGGACACGTTTGCCGAGAGCCGCCAGTAAGCTCTCGGCAAAGATTCCCTTCGCCGTGAGGCTTTGGGAAGCTCTCGGCAAACCATGCCTTTGCCGAGAGTCTGTGGAAAGCTCTCGGCAAAGAGGCTGCCACGTGGCCATGCTGGCCTAACTGATGTCGTGCCACGTGTCCTATTTTGCCGAGAGGACGTCCGATGCTCTCGGCAAACAACCCTTTGCCGTGAGCTCCTTGTAGGCTCACGGCAAAGACGTTGATGGCCGTTAGCCGCCCCACACGCCGTCTCTGGCAGCAAGAGCACGAGCGTGGCACGTGATCACGTATGCCGAGAGGTCCATGTTTCCGAGAGTCTCTTTGCTAGGGCTCTCGGCGAAGTTTGCTTTCGTCGAGAGTTCAAACTTTGCCGAGAGCCCAACCTTGTAGGCTCACGGCAAACATTGTTGTTGCCGACGGTTGTTCCTTTGAGAGTCTAGAGGCTTGGCTCACGGCGAACGTCTGGTTTGCCGAGAGCCCGACACTTGGCTCACGGCAAAGATTGAAGCTCTCGGCATATTAGGATTTTCCGGTAGTGAAGCCTGTGCAGTTGCACCAGTGTAATTAGCAGGGTTATTTTGTGAAGCACACTACTTATGTATGTACATAGAATAGATCAACTGTACATTATTTTTGTAGTCTATACAATAAGAGATAAATTCCTTATAATAGTATTTGCTATATATGAATGCAATTCTCTGAATTTATTCTTTTTCAAAAAAGGACTATGTTCTTTTTAACAAGGAGAACAAAGTTTAACATTTATCACTTATTTCACGCATGGTAATTCTATGAACTTTTTAATAATTATGGCTCTCAAGTTCCTTTTATTTTCTGAATCGCAGTCCAAGACACTCACAGGCACATACACTCACCCCTATAAATATGATAGAGGTACAACTAAAATTACGAAGTTATTTTATTTAGTCTATATTATCTCTAAGAAAGTACATGAATAAACAGAAACAAGTATTTCTTTAACAAGAATCATCTCAAGTATTTCTTTAACAAGAATCATATCAAGTATTTCTTTAACAAGAATCATATCAAGTATTTCTTTAACAAGAATCATCTCTTTACTTGTGGCCGCACAATAAACCTAGACTGTGCACATGCACTAGTTAATGACTTATTCTTTTCTTTATTATATTCTTATAATCGTCATGAGCTCATATTTCTTGAAATAATTCACATATTCAAGCAAAGACACCAGAAAAAAGTTCATCTGATCGACACAATGCCAATTTATTTATAGTTGATCATCAGGAAACATTAATGTATACATAAAGATAAAGGTAGCACACCCTGACGATCGATCTCAAATAAAACTGGAAACAGTTTTGCCTAGTGTGAATTAATCGAGATAGTTCTTTTTGAAACACAAAATACGATGGCTACGAAGACTTGCAGATCCAATATCCCTTCAGAAGTGGAAACACCCCAGGAAGAGCTTCACGAGTGCCTCCCTGAACGACATGGCGCCCCTGTAGTGGGGGCTCTTGCACGTCTCGTCCTTACACTCGCATACCACCCCCAGCCTCTCCAGGTCGCGAGGCTGCGCAGTCTGCTCTTTGACGTCGATGGGGTTGTTGAGGACGGCGATGTCGCAGCGGACGGCGAGGCAGTCGTCCCTGAGGAACGCTGATCTCTCCAGATCCTCACGCCTGATGAGCTGGCTGCAGCCCAAGACCCTGCGGTGCTTGTTGAAGGTGGCCGTGTAGGCCTTGCTGCACGTGCGCCGCCACAACATGTTGCCATGACACACCAGGGAGAATTTGTACTCGACCACGACGTCGTCGATGTCCTTCCGAGTGGCGGAGTCTTCGAGCTTGAGGACGACGGATACGAAGCCGGCGTTCTCCGGGCGGCTCCCGTCGGGGAAGAGCTGGATCCTCCAAGTGTGGCCCCCAGCTTCGAAGCAGCACGAGTCGATGCTCCGGCCGTTGCCGTACATGGTCTTGATCCGCTTGTAGCCGTCGATCTTGAACATGTGGCACTTGGTTGCCGCCGCCGTGGCCGCGGCGGCGGACACGGTGACCTCTGCCGCCGTCGTCATCGACATAGCTCTCTAGTCACTCTCTAGTACCTACTGACTGGCAGGGCGATCGGTTAGGGATAGAAGATCGGTAGGGAAGGGATCGAGATCAATTAATGGCGGGTAGTAATGCGTCTCATCTTGAGGTTTATTTATATAGAGAGATGCAAATTTCACGGCGGGATGGGATGGATCTCTGCATGCGATCTGAACGGATGCCGGTACTACCGCTGCAACAGCTGCAATCCAGTAACAACCTTTGTGATCGCGATAGGAAAAATCGCATCTTCGCATCGGACCTAGTCGCACTACTAGTTAATCTGTGGACAGATTTTTATCCTCAAAATCTGTAATTTGCCACGTTATATATGCAGGCAGTTGTTTCTTTTGCCAACCAAAATAGATAGCTCATTTTATCACAAATTAAAATATAGATAGCTGATTTGTTTAAACGGGTCAACGAAAATAAACTCTAAACCCGCTAACATGCATGTGTACCGGGTCATTAGCTTAGGAACATATGACTGAGTTCAATGTCTCCAACAATTTGATGTCGGGGAGGATTCCGGCCACTGTGACGGCGTTCCCAGCTGCGGCGTTCGTCGGGAACTCGGAGACCCACGCGCCGCTCCCGCCGTGCATCAAGGACGAGGCGCAGCAGCCGAATGCGTCGCAGACTCGCAGCGTCGGGGGCGGTGAACGCGTCCGCGACACGGGACTGCCCTCAGGATGCTGCCATGGTGGCGTCCTCGCCCTCGTGTGGCGCGGAGGAGCGTCCTCGCCCTCGCGGAAGCCAGGTGGCGTGGAGGAGCTGCTGCGCGCATCCGTGGAGATGCTGGGCAACGGCAGCTGCAAGTCGCACGCAGGCAGGCTGAGACGAGCTAGCGCCGCCAAGCAGAGCCGAGCGCAAAGAAAGACGGGTTTGCTAACGCCCGGACGTCATGTGACATGTTAGAATATTTGGGTCTGGCCCATTATTCTATTTATTCTAAAGAATTATAGCCTACTTTTAATGCTATAGTTATTATGATTAAAACCATATTGGTTGTGTAAAAGAATATCAACCGACTTAAAGAGTCAGCCTTTGGTTCACCTCTTGTGAAGCCAGTAAAGGGAGATTGGCGTGCCACACGCGCGCGCTCGCCTCGCCGTGCCGTGGCGTGGCGTGCCTGAGCCTGACCTGCGTGCGGGAGGGGTCTTTCTTTTGCTGATTATGGCAATTGAAGACGCGGTAATTGGAAGGGCTGATTATGGCAATCAATGATACCATAATTCAGCCTTCCCGATTCTCTCCCGTCCAGGTTCATCCTCGTCTCCCCCCGAGGGCCATCCTCTCTGTTGAAATTCAGATCTGAGACACTAGTCCTCCTTCTACCTCTGCTGCAACTCTGCCTCCCCATCGCTGGCGCTGCGCGCACATCACTGACGAGAGCAGGTGCCTCCGACACCGTTGCCTCTTCGAGATCCTACTCGGGATACCGGGACAATTAGGTTTCTGGGGAGCGTCGTCACGCGACTGCTCGCCCAGAACCGCTGCGTCTTCACCGGCGTACGGTTCACCGTCCTGGACACTCCGCCGCCATCGAACGACTACACTGCGCCGCGTCTCCTTCCTGTACGACTCCGGCGCACGGACTGCACTGCGTCAACGGATCTCCCTGCATCGTATTTGTACGACTACTTCGACCAAGGCCAGTCGAGGAACACCATGAGTTCTGATGGTATTCCTCCAGCTGGTAACGGTGAAACCGATGCCACCGGCAAAGGTCCCGCCCCGGGATACATTTCGATGTCCGAACTGCCATCCTTTATTTTATTTGTGTTCTTATTTAAATCTGTGTTAAATCTGAACACATACACATGGATTGTTTCACTCACTATAGTCATGCAAATATTTGTGAATTTAATTATAACCTTTGGAATTAAAATATGGCCTATTGCAGATATTTATCCAACAATCCAGAAACCTGATTTTAGTGATAATTATTTTAATAGGTTTTCGGTTGCTCAATTTGCTTCATCCATTAAGTCAAACGTGTTTGATGGTACAAACTTTCTGAGTTGGCGTGAACGGATGGTACTGTGTTTAACCACCGTGGGCATCATGGATGTGACGGCAGGGAAGCCCGAACAATGCACTTCCGAGCAGGGAAGTGCGTTCGAGGCTACAGTCTCTTCCGCGGATGCGTCCTTGGTGTTATTGCCCCACACCTCATTAATCCCTTTCTTAAGAAGAAGTCTGGGAAAGAAATGTGGGACGCCCTTGATGCTCAGTACGGGGTGTCTGATGCTGGCAGTGAGCTGTATCTCATGGAGGAGTTCCTAGACTATAGGATGGTGGAAGACCATCCTGTGGTGGAACAAGCTAATGAGTTGCACGTGCTGGCAAAAGACCTCGGCTGTTGCAACAAAGAGAACCCTTGTGTGCTGCCCGACAAGTTTGTGGCCGGAGGTATCATCTCCAAGCTGCCACCTTCTTGGAGGGACTTTGCTACTTCTCTGAAGCACAGGAGGCAGGAGTTCACGATTGATGGACTCATTGGCACTCTTGATGTGGAGGAAAAGACGAGAGCAAAGGATACGCGCAACAAGGGGACACTTGTTGGTGGGAGCGCAAACTTTGTTCAGAAGAATCTTAATGCTCGCACCAACAACAAGGGCAAAGGCAAGAAACCTCCTCAGCCACAGAATCTCGGGAAGGCTAAACAGACCATCGGTTTCAAGAAGGAAAAAGAGTCTGCTACGTGTGCGGGAGTAAGGATCACTTTGCTGGAAAGTGCCCTCAACGCAAAGGTGGCAAGTCTACAAACATGGTCATTAGCGAGCCTGGAGGAACATCGGGGTACGGAAATTATTTACCAACAGTTCTTTCAGTTATGTGTACACCCGAGTGGTGGGTAGATACTGGTGCTAATATTCATGTATGTGCTGACATCTCTTTGTTTTCTTCATACCAGGTCGGGGGGACTACCTCCTTGTTGATGGGGAACGGAGCTCATACGCGTGTTCTTGGTGTTGGTACGGTCAATTTGAAGTTTACTTCGGGAAAGATCGTGCAGCTGAAGAACATGCAGTATGTCCCCACCATCAAGAAGAATCTAGTCAGCGGCTCTCTACTGTGTAGAGATGGTTTTAAATTAGTCTTCGAGTCAAATAAATGTATCATGTCAAAGTTTGGAACCTTTGTTGGTAAAGGTTATGATAGCGGAGGTCTGTTCCGCTTTTCTCTTGATGATGGGTGTAATAAAGTAGTGAACAATATTGTTAACGTTGATGAATCTAATGTTTGGCATTCGAGGCTTTGTCACGTTAATTTTGGTTGTATGTCACGACTTGCAAATTTGAGTTTAATTCCAGGTAAGAATTCTAAGTGCCTTGCATGTGTCGGTCCAAAACAAACTCGAAAGCCACACGTGGCTGCTGAGGCGAGAGACTTGGCACCTCTAGAATTAGTTCATTCTGATCTTTGTGAGATGAATGGAGTGTTGACAAAAGGTGGAAAGAAATATTTCATGACACTTATCGATGATAGCACTAGATATTGTTACATTTATTTGTTGGAAACTAAAGATGAAGCACTTCACTACTTTAAAATCTATAAGGCTAAAGTAGAAAACCAACTTAAGAGGAAAATCAAAAGAATTAGGTCGGATCGCAGTGGCGAATACTTTTCAAAGGTCTTTGATTTATTTTGCGAAGAACACGGCATGATTCATGAGAGGACGCCTCCCTATTCTCCCTAGTCAAACGGGGTTGCCGAAAGAAAGAACCGAACCTTGACTGACTTGGTTAGCGCCATGTTGGATACCTCAGGACTTTCCAGGGAATGGTGGGGTGAGGCTATATTGACAACATGTCATGTCCTAAACCGTGTGCCTCCAAAGAATAAAGAAAAGACACCATTCGAGGAATGGGAAAAGAAAAGGCTAATGCTTTATTATTTGCGTACTTGGGGTTGTTTGGCCAAAGCAAGTGTGCCTATCAACAAGAAGCGCAAACTTGGACCTAAAACTGTAGATTGTGTTTTTCTTGGTTATGCTATTCATAGCGTTGGCTATAAATTTTTGGTAGTAAACTCTGGAGTACCTGACATGGCGGTCGGTATAATTTTTGAGACCAGAGATGCTACATTATTTGAGAACATGTTTCCAATGAAAGATGGAACAAGTTCATCTAGGTAAGAGTTTATCGAGGATGATACCTTTGCCGAATCGATTGTACACGATGAACTCTCTCATGCGAGACATCCTGAGGAGGATAACAATAAAGCTCCTAGAAAGAGCAAGAGACAGAAGACTGCAAAGTCTTTTGGTGATGATTTTATTGTATACCTCGTGGATGACACGCCTAGGACCATTAAAGAGGCATATTCAACTCCTGACGCTGACTATTGGAAGGAAACTGTCAGAAATGAAATGGACTCTATCATGACTAATGGTACCTGGGAGGTTGTTGATCGCCCATATGGATGCAAGCCTGTGGGCTGCAAATGGGTGTTCAAGAAAAACCTTAGGCCTGATGGTACTATTGACAAGTACAAAGCTAGGCTTGTGGCCAAGGGTTATACCCAGAAAGAAGGAGAGGACTATTTTGACACTTACTCACCTGTTGCTCGATTGATCACTATCCGAGTGCTACTCTCACTGGCAGCCTCTTATGGGCTTCTCGCTCATCAAATGGACGTGAAGACAGCTTTCCTAAATGGGGAGTTGGAAGAGGAGATCTATATGGATCAGCCGGATGGGTTTGTGGCAAATGGTCAAGAGGAAAAGGTGTGCAAGTTGTTGAAGTCCCTGTATGGCCTCAAGCAAGCGTCCAAGCAGTGGCATGAGAAGTTTGACAAAACTCTAACCTCTGTCGGTTTTGTTTCAAATGAAACCGACAAATGTGTGTACTATCGCTTTGGTGGAGGTGATGGAGTGATTTTGTGTCTGTATGTGGATGACATACTGATCTTCGGGACTAACCTTAATGTGATTAAGGAAGTCAAGGAATTTCTCTCACAGAGCTTTGAGATGAAAGATCTGGGAGAGGCCGATGTTATCCTCAATATCAAACTGGTAAAGGATGGAAATGGTGGGGTGACTCTGTCACAAACTCACTATGTGGAGAAGATGTTGAGTCGCTTTGGTTACAGCGATTACAAGTCTATCTCAACTCCTTATGATGCCAATCTAATATTGAAGAAGAATAAAAGGATAACGAGAGATCAACTAAGATACATAAAAGGATAACGAGAGATCAACTAAGATACTCTCAAATAATTGGTTCATTGATGTATCTAGCCAGTGCTACGAGGCCTGACATCGCATATGCTGTGAGCAAATTGAGCCGGTTCGTTTCAAACCCGGGTGATGATCATTGGCGAGCTCTTGAAAGAGTAATGCGCTATCTAGTAGGAACAATGGACTATGGAATTCATTATACTACCCTAAGGTTCTAGAAGGGTATAGTGATTCCAATTGGATATCAGATGCTGATGAGCTCAAGGCCACGAGTGGTTATGTGTTCACACTTGGAGGTGGCGCTGTTTCCTGGAAGTCTTGCAAGCAGACCATCTTAACAAGGTCAACAATGGAAGCATAACTCACAGCATTGGATACCGCCACAGTTGAGGCCGAATGGCTTCGTGAACTCCTTACTGACTTGCCGATAGTTGAAAAACCGATACCGGCAATTCTGATGAACTGTGATAATCAAACTGTTATTATCAAGCTGAACAGTTCTAAGGACAACATGAAGTCATCTAGACATGTGAAAAGGCGGTTAAAGTCTGTCAGGAAACTGAGAAACTCCGGAGTTGTAGCCTTGGATTATATTCAGACGGCTAAGAACCTGGCAGATCAATTCACAAAGGGTCTTTCACGTGAGTTACTCTATAGCTGAAACCTATCTATGCATCTTTGGAACTGGGCTTGAGACCCACGTGAGTTACTCTATAGCTGAAACCTATCTTGTGTGATCGGAGATCCCGTGAAGCAGGATGGTGGAACAAGCTTTAGTGCAACTGAGAGAAGAGAACCTTTAACAAAGGCTCATTCCATGAGAAGATGCATTTCTCTTCAAATCTGTAAGGTAGGATGGTTTATACCATGAGAGAAGAGAACCTTTAGCAAAGGCTCATTTATGGAACAAGGCAGTTGCTTCATTGAAACAGAGATGTTGTCCTACAGAACATCTTTAAGGAACACACCTATATGGATTGTTTCACTCACTATAGTCATGCAAATATTTGTGAATTTAATTATAACCTTTGGAATTAAAATATGGCCTATTGCAGATAATTATCCAACAGGACATAATACCTGCAACATTTGAGTGAGGCATTAAAATATTGTAGTTAAAAGTTGTAACATTCAGGTAAACATTGAAACATTGTAATGTTTAGTTGAAAAATGTAGCATTGAAACATTATTCATTGCAACAATCGGATCGAATAATTGCAACATTCGGTTACATTGAAGCGTCCGACATGCATCGGACGTGTAAGATGCATAGCATTTCCGAAAGAAATAAAGCTTTCGGAGCGGAACGATACGTGGGAACTCTCTTTCGTCCGATCACATATGAAACAAATCTGAGGAGGTCGTGCACCATCGTTGGTTTGCAGGAGTCCTGCACTGACATTTTTTTCCAACGGCTCGACAGCCATGGCAGGAGTCAAGTCGGTTACGAGGAAAAGCGTAGAGTTCGATTTGTTTACGGAAAGGTCACAGATAGTAACATTTATGTATTCCGCATACACGCTGCGCAGCACAGATCAGCCCTCCGCCCCACCTCGCCTTGATCCGCCGCCGCCCTACACGGAGCGTCTGCCATGGCTGCGTCCCGGCATCCCGCTCCTGCTCCTATCTTCGTGCTTGGGGGCCAGGTGGATGTCGATGTCGATATATTCGCTGCCCACCCAGGGCCTGAGTGGACCAAGATCGAGTGCGCAACCAAGAGGGCTTACGGATGCGGAGATCTTGCCAAGGAGGCGCTGCAAGGCCTCACCCTCTACGCCCACCTCGGCGGCGGCGACGACCCGCTTTTCTCCTCTTCCTCCCTCGCCATCCGCATGACCGACACGGCGCGCCGGGGGTTCGAGTCGGAGCTCGACCTCATCCATCCCCGCGGGGACACGCGCGTCGCCTGCCACCACTTCATCTGCTGTCCCCGCAAGGGCACGCCCTGCTACCAGACGATTGCGACGGGCCTCGTCCAGATCGCCGGCGACCGGGAGGGCCTCACCGTCGTCTTCCTGCTCTTCCGCCGCGACCCCCGCGCCGAGCTCGCATACTACCTCGCCTACGACCACGCCGCCGCGTCGCTCTGCTTGCTCCCGCACGTACCGGACCCCGTCGAGGCCGTCTCCTCGGTAAAGCCCGTCGCGAAGCGCAACGGCGCCGGTGGTGATTTCGAGCTGTTCGTCATGGCTTGTGAGCTGTCTTCGTCTTCGGTGCCGCCGCGCCACTTTCTCTGCGCGTGCACTGCAGAGACAAGGGCGAACGCAGCGTCTGATGGCACAGGTGCGTGGCAGATGAGGAATCAATCCTTTCAGCATGAGGAAGTCGAGGAATCATTCAGTGCCCACGTGGTCTTCCCTTTCAAAACCATGGGTATCTGGGCTGGTCTTTCGCGAGGGCTCATGTACTGCGACCTGGACACCACCAGCGACGGCGACGTGGGTTTCGGGTTCATCCAGCTGCCGTACGAGTGCCTGCTCGACACGATGCAGGAGGAGATGGCTGAGAAAGTAGCATATCAGCCGATGGAGGTAACCCGGACCATGGGCTGCGTCGACAGCTCCATAACGTTCGTCTGCATCGACCCGGCCAGGGAATATGCAAATGACTTGGTGAAGGTGGGGAATATGCAAATGACCTGCGCACACGGAGGCGGAGCCTCATTCTGAGAGCGAGACTTTCGGAGCACCCCACCACCTCTCCGCGGCGTGTGTAACCTCACCTGCGTCGGCGCCTCTGCCCTCTACAGCAAGCTTGCCTGGTGAGGATTTGCAAACCCCAGCTACAGTACCCCCTAGCTTCCCAGCTTCGGAGTCCACAATGCCGCTGCGATTTGTTGATCCCTCGCCCTTCATGCCCCGTGGATTCACCCGGGTTCAGATTGAAGGACGTCGACCAGTCTCGCGTGCCATCCTGGGTAGACAGCAGAAGTTGAATCGTGACTTGGCCATTGTTACCAATCACGCCAGTCCCCAATCATCAGGTATCTTTTAATGGGATCTGTGATGTCCTAGATGATTTCTTGAGGAACCATATGAGTGTAGGGTTTCGGTTTATTCAACCATGCCCTTTTGGACAAGCGTATGTGAGATTCAACTTTTTCCATGATCGTGACCGCTTGATTCATTCTAGTCCCCATCAGTCTGATGATGTTAGTATCTCTTATGTGGAACATGATAAATGCTGGAATCATAAGCGGGTGACTATGAATCATGAAGTTTGGCTGATGTTCTTAGGCTACAATGTGGATCATTGGACTACCCGTATGGTAGATAAAGCCTTGTATGATTGGGGAAGCCTCATCACTTGGGAGAAGGATCATAATTTTGTGGCGAGAATTCTAGTTAAAGCAAAAGTGGTATCCTTACATGAAATTCCATGGTTCATATATTGTTCTGAAAATGATGACTTTGAGGGTGATACTTGGGTGGTGCAGTGTGAGGTTCTGCAGACTAGTTTGTTAGGGGCACAGCCGGTTGATGAAGATGACCCTCCTAATGACCAGGATAATCTGAACCCAGATGTTTTTGATTTCTTTGGCTATGGCCAGCCTGGACAAGGGCCTGTGTTTGGGCCTCCTCCAAATCCAGATATAGGTCCGCAGGTTGATGGATGGGGATTATGGCCACAACCACAGAATCAACATGCTCAACAGGAACAGCAGCTGATGAATCAACAGATTCTTGGCAATGAAGGGGTGCTGGCAGATGGAGCTCTCATTGAGCAAAATGTTTTGTTGCAGGGTGAGGTGGCTGATTTTGATCTGAATGTCCCCATGCAGGAGGAATTGGGAGAACTAGATGAACTCCCTGATCTGATTCCGGTGCCTGTGCCTAATCAGGAGGAGGCACCAATTCAGGAAGACATCATAGAGGCCAGTTCTGCTTCCTCTGCATCTTCAGAAGCCAACGCCCCTGCTCCACTTGACCTTAATTTGGAACCTGTAGAAGTTAATGTCTTTATTCCTATGGATGAAGATGGTATGCAACTCCAGATAAATCCTGATGAGATACCTGAGGATCAACTTTTAGGGGCTGACCAAATGGATGACCCAGCTTCTGATGATTCTGAAAATCCAATGAATGTGGATGAGGTACAGTCAACAGATCAGATTATGCATCTAGGCTTTGTAGAAATATGTTCACCCAACATTGACCCAGTGTTTGAGCACATGGCTCCGACAGGATCGTCTAGTAAAAATAGTGATTTGCCTGCTGACCTCTACAGGTTCTGGGCCAAGTATTTTGCACCTCGCACAGATTCCTTGCCTGTGTCATTGTCACCAGATTGGGCTGCATTCTTTACAGCAGCACTGATGAACCCTGGTAGCTTTGCATGGGCCAAGAGCTTCTTGGCATCCCCTGCCTGGGCTCTCCTTGCAAATTCTCCTGCTGCCAAGCTCCCTTTTGCTCTGCCTGCTGCCTGCCCTGTCAAAGAGTCTCATTCTTGTTTATCTGGTAATGTTGAAAAGACAATCTCAGTGGTCGAGGAGCTGATGACAGCTGACTCAACTGAGGATGAACCAGCGCTCCAAAATGAGGTGGCCTCTCCTACATCAGAATTTGCAGTGGATCTTAACAAAGTCTCTCCATCTACTGGGCCTTGGGCAAAATCTCTGCTGCGTAAAGCTAGGAAACTCAAGATCACAGAAGATGACCCATCCATTCGCCGGAGTGCTAGACAGAGGGACCAAAACAAAGGGTTCAAACACAAGTCATGTCAGGACAGACACTGCTTGATCTGTGAGGCTCCTCCTCCTAATATATCTCCTTCAATCATTCGCAACCTTGGTGCCACCTTTTGTGACATTGATCCCAATCAGCTCACTGATGCTGCCTTGGCTAAGAAGAAGAAAGTCTCTACTCCTGGAAAGGGTAAGAAGACTGTCAAGAAAAACCTAAAGCCCAAAGTAGATGATGATGTCTCTAAGAAGAAGGCCAAGAAGCATTAGGGAAATACTTTTGGAGTGGTGGTTTAGTCCTTTCCTTTTGTTCTCCTGCTTTTGTAATTTTAATAATGTTCCCTACCATTACTTTGTTCTGAGTTCGACTCTGGATAACTGTTTCTCCACTATGCGTGCTCATCACGCTATAGTCAGCTTTATCTTGTGGTTTCGTCTTTTATGGATATGAACTCAAATACTTCTCGTGAATGGAAGATTCTCTGCTGGAATATATGGGGGTTAAATTCAGATAAAAAGTGGGATTCGATTAGGGATAAGATTGTTGAAAGCTAGTGTGATGTGGTTTGTCTACAGGAGACTAAGAGAGAAACGTTTGATATAGCCTTTATTAGAAAGTTTTGTCCTCCGGCTTTTGATGAGTTTGAATACTTGCCGTCTGTGGGGGCATCTGGAGGAATTCTCACAATTTGGAAGTCTGCTTTTTTTGAGGGGCATTTGGCATTTCGGAATAACTTTGCAGTGTCTGTTGATTTCAAATCTTGGCACAATAACACTGAATGGTTGCTCACAAATGTATATGGTCCTTGTACACGGGAAGGGAAGATTGAATTTACGGATTGGCTCAAAAACATAGATATGCCTGACGACATTGATTGGATGATAGTGGGAGATTTTAACTTGATGCGGCGGCCAGAGGATAGAAACAAACTAGGAGGGGATGTTAATGAGATGTTTTTATTTAATGAGGCGATTAGTGCCTTGAGGTTGGTTGAACTTCCTCTACAAGGGAGACGTTACACATGGACCAACAAGCAACAAGATCCTTTACTGGAACGGCTTGATTGGTTTTTTACATCTAATGCTTGGACACTCACGTATCCTAATACCATGGTTTGGCCGTTAGTAATGCAGACATCTGATCATGTTCCGTGTCTGATTAAGACTGCTACAACTGTTCCCAAAGGAAAGATCTTTCGCTTCGAAAACTATTGGATGCAACACCCAGATTTCATGCAGGTTGTGCAACATGCTTGGAGTCTACCTGTTGAGACACAGGATGTAGCTAAGAGACTTTCTGCGAAATTCAAAAATCTGCGCCGGGTTCTTAAGGCCTGGCAATCCACAGTCTCTAATCTGAAGGTCATTATCACTAATGTAAAATTGGTTCTTTCTTTCATGGAAGTCTTGGAGGAATGCAGGGATTTGTCGGTACAGGAATGGAACTTTAAGACTCTCTTGATGGAGAAACTACTTTCTCTACTGAAGCAACAAAGAATTTATTGGAAGGAAAGAGGCACTATCAAATGGGTTAAGTTTGGTGATGAGGGCACTAATTTTCTCATGCTAACGTCACTATGAAGTATCGGCGCAATCTCATTACATCTCTTTTGGATCCTAGCGGTCTGCTACATCACACTCATGAGTCTAAGGCAGAAATTCTTTGGAATGCATACAAGGATAGGCTGGGTATTTCAGAAGAACATCAAATGTTGTTTGATCTTCCCACATTGTTTGGTGATCCTGTTGACCTCTCTGCTCTAGAACAACCCTTCCTTACTGAAGAAATTGATGGGGTTATTGCTACTTTACCAACAGATAAATCACCAGGGCCATATGGTTTCAATACAGACTTCATCAAATGTTGTTGGAGCATCATTAAGCATGACTTCTGTGCGATATGTCAAGGTTTTTATGAAGGGGATGTCTGTTTACGTAGTATCAACGGTTCCTATATTACTCTAATTCCCAAAGTGGATGGACTTAGTAAACCTTCAGACTTCAGACCCATCTCATTGCTTATTATTTCCATCAAGATTATTACAAAACTTCTAGCCAACAGACTCCAAGCTGTGATCAAGTCCCTAGTACATGTTAACCAATATGGTTTCATTCAGTCACGATCCATCCAAGATTGTTTGGCCTGGGCGTTTGAATACCTGCATCTGTGTCACCATTCGAAGAAGGAAATTGTAATTCTTAAGTTTGATTTCGAAAAGGCTTTTGACATGATTGGCCATCAGGCTATGTTGACTATTATGAAAAATAAGGGTTTTGGTCATCGGTGGTTACAATGGATGTCACTAATATTTGAATCTGATACATCATCGGTGCTTCTAAATGGCGTTCCTGGCAAAACATTTCACTGTAAGAGAGGTGTTAGACAAGGTGATCCATTGTCACCTCTTTTATTTGTGCTGGCGGCTGATTTATTGCAAACCATCATTAATAATGCAAAGGAAACTCAACAACTCCTTCATGTTCCCATGGCTTACTCCCAAGATTTCCCAATTGTACAATATGCTGATGACACTTTGATTATTATGGAAGGTTCATCATCACAGCTGTTGCACTTGAAGACTATGCTAAGTGATTATGCCGCTTCTACTGGGTTAAAGGTCAACTTCGGGAAATCAATGCTTGTACCCATTAATATGGTGGATCACAGGGCATTGGCACTGGCTCAGACATTTGGTTGTCAGGTTGGATCTTTACCGTTCACTTACCTAGGGCTCCCCCTGGGATTGACAAAACCCAAGATACATGAATATCTGCCTCTGGTTTCCAGATGTGAGAGAAGACTCTTGAGTACGTCCACCTTCCTCACTCAAGCAGGTAAATTAGAGATGACCAATGCGGTTTTTACATCCCTTCCAATGTTCTTCCTCTGTACATTCCTTATGCAGAAGACAGTGGTTGCTCAATTGGATAAGAATAGGAAACATTGCCTTTGGAGAGGAGGAAATATTAATGCTAAAAATCCGCCAAAAGCAGCATGGGAAATGGTTTGCCTCCCAAAATCAGAAGGTGGACTTGGTGTTCTCAACCTTAGAACACAGAATGAGGCTTTGCTTCTAAAATACTTGCATAAATTTTTCAACAAGGAGGATATCCCATGGGTGAATCTAATCTGGGAAAAATATTATTGTAATGGTTCACTCCCTGGTCAAGCCGTGAAGGGTTCTTTTTGGTGGCGTAATGTACTTACACTGCTGGATAAATTCAAAGGTTTGGCTGATGTTTCCTTGGGTGATGGCTCCACATGTAGTTTATGGCATGATCTGTGGGGTGGTAGAGTGCCAGCACATACTTTTCCGGAATTATCTTCTTTTGCGAAGCACAGAAATATCAGTGTCCAAGGGTTCAAATCAGTGGAGGAATTAAGTCAACTTTTTCATTTGCCTCTCTCGGCCGTAGCGTTTCAGCAACTTCATGACCTTCTTAACGCCCTGGAGCAATTTGCTATCTCGGAGGTTCCCGAAACAGATTCCTGGTCCTACATATGGGGCTCACGATTATTTTCATCGTCAAAGGCTTACAAGCACCTCACGGGTACTGCTCCTGTACATCCTAGTTTTCATTGGTTATGGAAATCCTCAGTACAGCATAAGCACAAAACTTTCTTCTGGTTGTTGCTTAAAGATCGATTGAGCACGAGAGGCCTTCTGCGTAGGAGAAATATGGAGCTGCCAAGCTATGAATGTGTGTTATGTGCGGCCACTCCTGAAGAAACAGCAGAGCATCTGTTCTTGCAATGCCCTTTTGCACAAGATTGTTGGGCCCTTTTTTCCTTGCATGTTCCTGCTCCAATGGATTTATGTAGTTCAGTGGGAGGATTCAGAGATCAATTGCACCTCCCTTTTTTCATGGATGTTGTGATTTTGATTTGTTGGTGCATATGGATGTCTCGAAATGATCTTATCTTCATACAGGTGCCTCATTCCATCATGGCTTTCAAGAGTCTATTTCAGAAAGAGTTTGCTCTGGCTATGCTTCGAGCAAAGAAGAATTTACCTGATCTTTCCACATGGATAGAAACGATTCTGTAATTTTTCTTATTTTCTTTCACATGTTCTTTGTTTCTTAACTTAGCTGTGTACAAACACTCAAATCTTTTATTAATATATAATCAGTAGGGAAACCCTCCTGTTCCATCAAAAAAAGGTGTGGACTCTGAATGTGCCCCATGGCAGGATGAAGGACGCGCAGTGGGAGAAAGTGAGGGAGGCTCGTGTCTGTGAGCTGTGGAGGTTGGACGGCTTCACGGAAGCGGGGTTGCCGGAGGGGTCGCTGGAGTGCCCTATCATCACTGCTAATGGTGCCCTCTGTGTCGTGCTGTGTGACCAGAGCAAATTCCCTGAGCCCTATGAAGGTGTGCTGCTGGATAACATCTGCGTCTTTGACGTGGGGCTTGAGAGGCTCCAGTGGCATGGGTTTGCTCATGACAACCGTTTCACTATACCTGTTATCTCTGATTCTCCCCTTCCATTTACCCAATTTCCTGCGGAGGAAGCTACACAATAGGAAGTTCGTCAAGCCTCATCCTGGAGCAGGGCATGCGGCACTGGCAGGGAGTAAGGTTGTAAACCCACCACGCTGCATCATTTGATCCGTGCAACTCATGTTTGCTGAATTTGTGAAGTCATGTCTTTGCTAAATATCATGGCATAACTAGCATGTGAATCTATGGCGTCAGCAAGACCTAGTTTTTTTCCTTTCTCGTTCTCTCATTTATTAGAGTGACACGTAAGCATGTGACAGCCTAGTTATTACTATAGAAACTATCTTTTATGGAGGGTCGCCTTAGCCCTTCTGCAGTGTATGCCTTGAGTGGTGCTTGGAGGAGAGAGAGAGAGTTGGAGCGCCACTCACCAGTCACGACGCTGCAGCGTGCGATGCCAACGCCAGGAACTTTGGGAGCGAGGCAAGTTCTGGCTTCGCTGCCTGCTGATTAAAATACAGAGAAGAGTAAATGCCAAGCTATTGATTGGCTCCGTACTTGGTACAACAGTATCAACATAATAGATGTGGGTTTTTATTTCGTTTTGTGGGGGTTTCAGCAATGCCTGTATAACTATGCCAATTTCCAAAGAATCTATGTGGACATGAAAAAAAAAAATTAGGCATCACTACTACGTTGTGGAAGGCCTTAGGCAGTCCCAACCTACAGTGTCCATAGATAGTATCTATCCTGCCATATCAACAAGACACCAACTCTATCTTCACATGGGCCCACAATAATTTTCTCTCTCCTATCTATCTTTCCTCTGCGTCTTTGGTCTTCACCAACGACATTGCCCAAGCGGCGCCTAGCGAATCTCAGCAGCAATGCGAACGCCTTTGCCGTAGACGACGGCATCGCACCTCACCTCCTGGCATATCTGCACGGTGGCGGTGAGCTTAGTAAGAGCTTCCTGGCCTCACACAAGTTCATTGGACGCCGCCGCCGAGCTCGGGCAACAAGGCATGACCACAAGCTGCTCCAACCATGGAAGAATGGTGATTTGGGACATCTTGATTTCGGGAGGGGGCGGGTGGGGGGGGGGGTGGGAGGAGGACGATTTTGACGAAGTGGAGTTTAATTATGATGGGGAAAGAGATTGATTTATGTCAATGAATTTGATTCACACACTACATAGCAATGTAGATGCTCTTTTGCCCTTTCATCTATATCTCCGTCCTCGGCGGCGATGTGCAACAATGTAGACAACGGGGGCCAATGCTTCCTGGCAGCAGCAATGCTGCGCGACAGAGCTCATCGACGGTTCCATATGGGTCCCACAAAAAGCATTGCGAAGAAACAACACCTCACCCAGCACAGCTCTCGCGGTGTCTTCACTCCTTGGATACCGGGCCGACACCATTTCCTGCATGGACACGGGTTCTTTGTTTTTTTTCCAGCATTTTGCTTATGTGGCAAGACATTTAATGTCATGGACACCAGCTGAGCCGTGCCTAGGGGTCTGGTTGATGCAGGCATCGACTACACTTCGAGTACGACGACAGCAGACACGGCGCCAGAAGATCAGGCGCCTCTAGTCCAGGCGCCTCCCCCTCTGGCGCCAGAGGCCCAGGAGCTCCCTCCACTTGGGCCGATTACGCGGGCTCGCGCAAGAGAGTTGAACTACATCATGGTACAGAAGAATGAAGGCCCAGGAGAATAGACCACCAGCCCACTTGGAGGCCCGTGGTTGCGGTAGGCCCAGCTAGTGGCGCCTAGGGTTTTCCAACCCTAGGGCTCCCCCTTCTGTAGCCGCTAGGGGTTGCGCCCCCTCTATTTAGTTAGACTACTATTTTCATTTGCAACTTGAGTTTTTTTTTACGATTAGCCTCTGCTAAACGGATCACGCGCAAATACGCGCTGACCTCTGTAATTCGAGACTCCACCTTCGAGTGATATTAAGATTGCTCGCCTCTTATTCTTGTTTCTTCTTCGATTGCAAACAGGGATTGATCTTCGTGATCAGGCCGACCTTGCATCCGCAAGTTCGGTAACCACAGGGAGTTGGTTCAGCGATTGCATTGGCGCCTCGAGTTCGCTCGTCGTAGTCGGATCGTGAGGGTCTACTTCTGCCCAAGTCGAAATTACCTCCACTCACCGAAAGATCGGGCACTCCGCTTCTATCAAGTGGTATCAGGATTTCAGGTTGATCGGTGAGTTTATCGAGTGTTTTCGCTCCCCTATCGTCTACAAAACCATATACATATTCAGGTTTAGACCTTTATCCCAGCACCTTTTGAGCCGCGCACTTTCATTCGATAATTTGTGTTGTTGAATTTGTGTGCTGCACGTGTTCATTTTGTTGCTGATCAGAGTTATCTCGTACGCCGCCATCGCCGTTTCGCCGCCACCATCAAACCCTAGTTTTCCCTGCGCAACACCAGACCGACACCCCCCTTCGCGCGTCCCCCACCAGATCCACCGAGCCTTCCATATAGCAACCCCCCACCTGATCCACCGAGCACCCACCGAGCACACACCCCCACCCCACCAGATCCCGTCGTTGCGTTCACCGTCGAGTTGTGCCGCCGAAACCCTAACTTGAGATACCTTCGGTAAAACGGGCATAAATTTTCGCTCGTAACTCTGTTTTGGCTCAGATTTTTACAGCAGATTCCCAACTCTGAGACAGGCCTCCCCACACCCACCAAAGGTCGGTGTGGTTTCTCAAAAAATTCAAAAAAAATCAGGAGCATAATTAAAAAAATTGATTACTGTGTTTGGACCTTTTCCGGCAAACACGTTTGATTTTCTGTAGACCACATCCGATCTCTGTTTCAGTTGAAACTTGCTGTGGTTCCTATTCTGGTGCTCCTAGTTGTGAGAAAAATAGAAAAAAATAGAAAAAAAAGAAAATCCAAATGAACTGTGATTCCTACTAATGCCTTTTCGGGGAAATCTGATGTACTATTTACGACACTGCCATTGTGCTCGTTCTGTGAGTTTCACCATTGTGCCTTGTTTCGTGCTGTGATCCTTGTTGCCCCGCTTACCTTCCGTATGCGATATTTTGTTCAGCAACAAGTCGTACCGTGTTAGCACTATAATTCAACTTTGCATTATTGTTTTGATTGTGCTAACCCTGGGACTGAGTCCAGCCTACCCAGAACTCCACATATTTCTCCGACGAGCGGATTTCAGGGTTCCCAGGAAATCGCTCCTCCAATCTTTCACCGGTACTACTTGTTGGTTGCAGGTCCACTCTGTGTGCTTGGTAAGAACGAATAAGAACTTGATAACAGCATGATAGTTGAGCGCCTTGTGAGCCTGTGATACACCTTGTTGTCTTTTGTTTGTTGCTGCATTTTCTCTAACCATGGCAGGAGACAACGAGGCAAAGGATGCCAGATTGCTAACCATGCATGCCTAGGTTGATGGCCTCACCACGAACATCCAGACGATGCACAAACGCCTGGATTCGACGGTCACTTCGTCCAACGAGCGGTTTGATCAGATCGACCTCGCTCAAGCTGCTACTCGGAACACCCTCGACGCCATCATGGCTCGCCTCGACGGCCTCACCGCGTCGATCACGGACCTTCAGAGGGACTACGGCGGTGACTCCGAACCGGACGGTAATCGCTCTCCTCGTGCATGTCGTATTCCACGTCAGCATGATTCCTTTGCTAAAATTAAATTCAAGATTCCACCTTTTACTGGTAAATATGATCTTGCTGCATAACTTGATTGGGAACTAGAGGTCGATCAGAAATTTGCATGCCATGATATTCCTGCTACTTTGCAAGTGATGTACAGGAGGTCGCATTCTTCACACTCAAAGATAAGCTCACACATGCTCCTGTCTTACAATTGCCTGATTTTACTAAAATCTTTGATCTTGAATGCGATGCAAGTGGGATTGTATTAGATGTTGTTTTGTTACAAGAGGGTAAACCGGTTGCTTACTTTAGTGAAAAATGAAGTGGTCCTAGCTTGCGCTATTCTACTTATGATAAAGAATTGTATGCTCTCGTGCGCACGTTACAAACATGGCAGCATTACTTGTGGCATCGTGAGTTTATTATCTACTCTGATCATGAAGCTTTAAAACATATTCGAACCCAAACAAATCTGAATCGTCGTCATGCTAAATGGGTTGAATTCATTGAGTCTTTTCCGTACATTATTAAACACAAGAGTGGGAAGGAAAATGCCATTGCTGATGCTCTGTCTCGCCGCTATACTATGCTTTCACAACTAGACTTGAAAATTTTTGGCTTGCACACTATGAAAGACCAATATGTTGATGATGCTGATTTTCGAGATGCTTTTGCTCATTGCTTGACTGGGAAACCATGGGGTCAATTTCATATGCAGGATGGGTTCCTGTTTCGAGCTAACAAGTTGTGTGTTCCAGCGACCTCGGTTTGTCTTTTGTTATTGCAGGAAGCACATGGCGGCGGCCTCATGGGTCACTTTGGCGTCTTCAAGACGCACGAGATACTGTCTGCGCACTTCTTCTGGCCCCGGATGCGCCGCGATGTCGAGCGCCATGTTGCACGCTGTACTACGTGCCAGAAAGCTAAGTCCCGTATGAACAACCACGGTTTGTATATGCCTTTACCTGTCCCTTTGTCCCCGTGGCTTGATATTTCAATGGACTTTGTTTTAGGACTGCCTAGAACTAAGAAGGGGAGGATAGCATTTTTGTGGTTGTTGATCGCTTCTCTAAAATGGCTCACTTTATACCTTGTCATAAAACTGATGATGCTAGCATGGTTGCTAAATTGTTCTTTTGAGAAATTGTTCGTTTGCATGACATTCCAAATACAATTGTCTCTGATCGTGATGCTAAGTTTCTCAGTTATTTTTGGAGATCACTGTGGAATAAATTGGGCACTAAATTGCTGTTTAGTACAACATGTCATCCTTAGACTGATGGGCAGACTGAGGTGGTAAATAGAACTTTGGCTACCATGCTTAGGGCTGTTTTAGACAAAAACTTAAAACGTTGGGAAGATTGTTTGCCTCATGTTGAGTTTGCTTATAACCGTGCTACGCATTCTTCGACTAAGATGTGCCCTTTCGAGGTGGTTTATGGTTATGTTCCGCGTGCGCCTATTGATTTATTTTCCGCCGATGCTGCCGATGCTCCCCACTTAGATGCTTTTGCACATGTTGAGCACATGATAACGTTGCATGATCATTGCTGCTGCGAACGCTCGCTATCAGGTTGCGGGTAGTAAAGGTCGTAAACATGTTACTTTTGCACCTGGTGATTTGGTTTGGTTGCACTTGCACAAGGATCGATTTCCTGCTTTACGTCGTTCTAAATTGATGCCTCGCGCCGCTGGTCCTTTTAAAGTGCTAACCAAGATTAATGATAATGCTTATATTCTTGACCTACCTGCGGAGTTTGGTGTTTTCACTAGTTTTAATGCTGCAGATTTGATACCATACGTGGGCGAGGATGAGGAGTTGCCGTCGAGGACGACTTTGTTTCAAGAAGGGGAGGATGATGCGGGCATCGAGTACACTTCGAGTACGACGACAGCAGCCACGGCGCCAGAAGATCAGGCGCCTCTGGTCCAGGCGCCTCCCCCTCCGGCGCCAGAGGCCTAGGAGCTCCCTCCACTTGGGCCGATTATGCGGGCTCGCGCAAGAGAGTTGAGCTACATCATGGTACTGAAGAATGAAGGCCCACTTGGAGGCCCGTGGTTGCGGCAGGCCCAGCTAGTGGCGCCTAGGGTTTTCCAACCCTAGGGCGCCCCCTTCTGTAGCCGCCAGGGGCTGTGCCCTCTCTATTTAGTTAGACAACTGTTTTCATTTGCAACTTGAGTTTTGTTTTACGATTAGCCTCTGCTAAACGGATCACGCGTAAATACGCGCTGACCTCTGTAATTCGAAACTCCACCTTCGAGTAATATTAAGATTTCTCGCCTCTTGTTCTTGTTTGTTCTTCGATTGCAAACAGGGATTGATCTTCGTGATTAGGCCGACCTTGCATCCGCAAGTTCGGTAACCACAGAGAGTTGGTTCAGCGATTACATTGGCGCCTCGAGTTCGCTCGTCGTAGTCGGATCGTGAGGGTCTACTTCTGCCCAAGTCGAAATTACCTCCACTCACCGAAAGATCGGGCACTCCGCCTCTACCACTGGCCCCGCCAACTAAAAAAAAATCCTGTGATCACAAGCATTACCCAATAATAAGTTCCACCCAATAATGGCGTCCGCCCTCAATGCGATTGGACCTGCCCAATAAAACAGCACAGCAGTCCATCTGTATGTTGTCAGCCCAATAATAAAACAACCATAGGAAGCATTCCGTTAGGGTGGGTGTGTAGATGGACAGTCCATCTGAGGCCTGGAACTGTCCTTCAGCTGATCGGCGGCTAGTAGCATTCTGTTAGGGTGGGTATGTTTGGTTGCTAACTCTTAGCCAGGCCAATAAGAGCCATCCAGTCCATGTTTGGTTCCCTAGCTAGGCTTGTTAACCAGACTCCAACAATGCAATCTCCATGATCCAACAATGACACAATGCAACCTAGCTACACGAAACTACGTACGAGATTGGCATGAATTATAGACTGCTAACTCACTTCATTGGTTTTGCCTTGTGTCGGTACAGATACACGATCCAGGTACCTATCTCTCATTGTACCTACTGCATTAAATTTCTGATGGCCTCTCTTGCGCACAACGGCACAACTGCACAAGGCTCATAGGTAGGCCCTGTTTGGTTTCTGCTTGGCAGCTCGCTGACCAGTCAAGACCATCCAACCTTGGTCCATCAAAATCCAACGCTTGAGATAGCTACCTCGGCCAGGCAGCTTTCCTAGGTCTCAACCAAACAAGCTAGTAGCGCATTGATCTGAGCATGACGTGTGACATGACGAGTACTGCGATCAGGACACCAAAAACCGTGTGATGCATGAGCACATCAAATCGAATTACACAAATGGTATCTAACCTCTATGGGTCTTATCTATCTGCTCCATATATGACATTCAACCCCTCCCCTCCTCCCCCTTTCAAAAGAAACTTCTAAGCATTTGTATATAGTATTCCATTTGTTCCAAAATATAAGTCATTTTATTTCCATCATATATGAAATAATATATCTAATTTTGAGCCAGTTTACTCAAAAAAGCACAAAACTTTATTTACAGCTCAAAAATATTTCGGGTCAATACACCAATGAAAATGTTTATTAATATTTTTGTATGTCCAGTCTTATTTACAAAATGGTACAACTTTGTTTATTTACTACCTCCGTTTCAAAATATAGCTAAGTTTAGACTTTTTCAAAGTCAAATTTTTCTAACTTTGACCAATAATATTTTAAAAATATGATATATTTTAAATAAAAAGTTACATATTGTAATAATAGGTTTCATGACGAATCTATAAACATAATCATTATGTTGCCAACCTTTATATTTCATTTGCTATTCATGGTCAAAGTTAAAAATGTTTAACTTTGATAAAAGCTAAACGTAGCTATATTATGGAACGGAGGAAGTATTTTTTATCCAACTATACACACATTATAAAACAGCCCAACAGCCCATATTTTGTACAAACAATAAATTATATTTTTTTTCAACCATCATCCATATATGTATTCACACATCTACAGTTACTCATATAACTCATATATATTATTGAAAGCTTGATAAATGAATCGGCGTCCTTTTCTGAGCTTCTGTAGATGCCTCATCCGATAAACGACGACATACCTTTAGCTGATGAAAAGGAATTGCAGATAAGTCAGTGCCACACACATAACACAACTACACAAGTCAGCAAACGACATGGCAACACGCAGATGACGAATGAATTGAATTTTTATAGTCGTATCGTCAGGTGCTATATATAGCATGCATCCATGCACCTAGCACTGGAAGGGTTTGCATGTACCTCCTGGCTTTGTCTTATTGCCTGCACTCGAAGGAGCTTCACCTTTTTTGTACGCCTCCTGTTGGTTCAGCTTGTTCGGTGTCCCTGTCGCCGGCACAGGATGCGACAGACCTTTACCTCCTGCGCAATGATATGATATGCAGACGAAATTAGGGGCCAGTCAAGAACTTCATCAGTCCGTATTTGCATTCAGGGGTGTTAAGTTGGTGGAGATAGGTAGAGATTTCCTGTAGCAAATATGTATTGTAGCAATGAATAGTGAGGAAAGGATGAGAAATGATGTGATGGATGTGATGGGAGTAGGGATGCAGACGGGGCGGGTTGCGGACGTCCGCAAGCCAGCCACGGTCGTCGCTAAATAATTTTTCGGGTTTGTGGCGGTCTACTAGTTCACGCCGACGCTCGCTAGCATCTCGTGGTCTTGGCGGCAGATTCGTAGAGCCCGCATGACTCGCAACAAGCGCTCGCAGTCGCAGAGCTAGTTTCCGGCCGGCTTGAACCGCAACAAGCGCACGCACAGCTAGCTTCCGGCAACAAGCTCGCTTAACTAGCTTTCTTGTATAATATGCTTAACGCTTCACTTGTATGTCCGACAGAAAAGACACTATACATTCATTCTAATTGTTTTAAAAAAAATCATCATCATCGAAAGCAGAATCACCGTGCATTCTATATAGTCCAATAATTAATCAAGCAATTCAGGAAGGATATTACAATATATGCCATTAACCCTATTTTTTTTAAAAAAAATACACAAACAATTGTATTATCACAATCAAACTACACAGGAATAAAAAAAAATATTACATCGTGAAGTGCTCATGATGCTTCAATTTTAGTGTTCTACTATAACCAATTACAGATCCAAAAATCTTAACCAGAGCAAATAAAGTTATGTCCTGACATCTATATTGTTATTCAGACTTTCAGAGCTGTGAAACCTGCAACCACAATAATCTGCAAAAATCGTCAGGCGTCCTTTTTCTTCAAATCTCCAAATTTCAGAAACATTTTTTTCATCGTTAGAACTGCAAGCCTGCAATATCAAATCTAAATTCTAAGTATTTGCCACTAATTTTATTGTTCAACTATAGTCACAATGATTATAGGTCAATTGAACCAACAATTTTGATCAGGAAAGTTATGCCACTAACATCTATACTGTTATTCGGAGTTGTGAGCTCTGGTTTCAGAGAAGTCAAAGCAAACCATGTAACAGGTTGCTATATCTGAAATCAAATGGAATTAAAGATGAGAGGCTTGCCCTCACTAATTTGAGAGAAAATAAAAACAGAAAGCTCTAGCCAATTTTACGGTTCTGAGGTGTGAAAATGCTAAATTTAACTGCTAAGCTTAGGAAATATGAGGAGTTCAAATAAATTGCCTCAAGAGTTCAAATCAATCTAGGGATGTCTAACCTGCTCCTTGTTGCTAATCTACCTTAATCACATCGGCCCAACCCCCAAAATTCCATCCATCCTAACCAAAATTCCTGGGGAAGGAAATCTTGTAGTTAGATGCAAACTGCAAAAAGTCGAATATGCAGCCATCACAAATATGCAGACATCGAATATGCAGTCATCTATGCATATTCAGTTGACACACCTAAATGACCATTCAGAATGCCTTCTAGTGCAGACACACCTAAATGACCAATCAAGTTTCACTCTACAAAAATCAAATTTTTTACATGGCCTTTTCTTTTCACCAATGTCGACTTCATCTTTGGCATGCTTTTTAAAGCTGAATCCCGTAGCTCTGTTTGCATACTGCTCTGCCCTCCTGCTTCTTGAGCAACCTGCTCTCCTTGCGCAGTCACAGATGATGGTGGGGTTGCCATGAATAAATACCTTCAGTTGCTTCTAAATGTGGAATAAAGACCTTGGTTAAGATTGAAAGTTGACATTACATAAAACAATATCAAGTGGGAACTGTGTGCAAGAAACCACACAGTTGAAGGGAGAGTGCAACAAGAAGCAGAGAAGTTTAGCCATTATATGGAGCAGGAGATGAAAAACATTCTGCCATCACGATAATGCAGATCATGATTGAGGTTTGGGCATGGTTATACTAATCTGGAAGGGACAAACAGAAAAACAAAAATAAAGCCCCTAATCCACTCCGTTCCCACTTGAAGAAATTCCAGACCCAGCCAAAGCAATCGTAATATTAGTAATCAACGAGAGAGTAGCAGCCTTAATTACCTGCCTCAACGTACGCACGCGTCCTGCAGGCTGAATAATCTGCAATCTACTGCGTTGGCTTCCCAGATCCGGTGCGTGAGGAGAGGGGTGGCGCGACGAGGAGGAGTGCGATCGATGGCGGCGGCGACGCGGGGGCTGGGTAGAGCAAGTAGGAGTGCGATGCGACGGTGGGGGCGACGTGCGGTGGCGGCGGCGCAGACGCTAGGTTTGCGGTTTCTCGTGGGTTTTTGCGGGATTCATTGTTTGCTCGTTGGGTTTGGTGACGCAGGGAATGATGGGCCGCAAATACTTTGCCTCTGCGCCACATGAATCGCAAGCAGCAAGTTTGCAGGGTGGGTTCGCGGGCTCGTATAAGAATCCGCCCTACCTGCATCCGTAGATGGGAGAAATAGTAAATATCTAGAATCTAAACATGCCCACACATACGGCCAGGCAAGAACTTCTTTCGCTGGGATTCGGCGTCGACGGCTGCTAGAGCTTCGACCACACTGACTCTGACTGGAACCCTTCTTGTCCGAAACATCTTTAATTTGGCCAGTACGCGTAGGACAAATGTTAGCATAGCAGATTGTTGGATCGTCTGAGATCGATGTCTCCCATGCATCATGCATGCGTGATTGCGTGGTCGCATGGGCGACACGTACTGGCTACACTCCAGTTATACGTTGCAATTATTGAAGATCAGTCCGACCTATACTGTTGGAACATTTTGGCTCGATCATCATGTTTGACCGGCCGGCCTAGTTCTCAAATTCTTAATATGGATATTCGAGGACCTGCTGCCGCCTCACTCCTATTAAATCTGTGCTAGTATAATTCCTCTGGTGTCTGAGACTTCGAAAAAAAAAAATGAAAACTAAGGAGAAGGAAAAGCTCAAACTTAAGCTTGCACGTATATATATGTACAGGCTGCTTGATGGAGCGAGGTCTCTCACTACAGAAAATTTTGATTTTCCATGTAAAATAAAGTATACGTTGAAACGAAGGCATTGAATAGAAGCTAGGGTTTACGACTGGTCATGGCCCATCATAACCTGATGTGAATGCCTGCTGTTCGTGGAGCTGCCGATATCCATTTTGAGTTGCAGAGGGCGCCTGCGATGATTCCCTCAGGTTAGGCGGCGGAGTAGATGTCCCTGCATTTCCAGCGCATCAGACAAGAAAAATGCATGCATGGATATTTGGATCTGGTTTTTGCACAGTTGGTTTACCCTTCGACTTGAACATCGTTCCTGTTAATGTGTAATAATTGTCTAGTGTCTGTGATTGATATGAGATGGTGCCAATATGTCTTCATGTGTGCCATATATATACAATCTAGGGATGGCATAATCATGGAAATTTCATTTGATGACTACTAAATCATGAATATTTTTTAGGATTAATCGTGACCAATATAATTCAGTGAGGGTATTTATGGGGAAGCTTGCTATGTATTCCCCGGGCCTCAACTAGTCTTGTTATCCATTCAAGTAACTTAAGAAGGACTTTCCATGTAACGTAGTGAACTCAGACAGTTAATGCATGCCTGATACTGTTTCGATCAGAATTGTTAACCAGCACGAAATATGTAACATGACTCGTTGGCACGTTCACATATGCTCATGGTTTCATAAACAATTGATCCACACGCTACTATTCTGTCTTCAAGATGTGTATCCTTGAAGTTACATGGAAATGAAGTGTATTACACTTACACACATTTCTGAACCAGTCATGACTCATGTCACTTCAATATTAACCATGTTATATTAGTATTTTTTTATTTGGCCCAAGCAGATTTTATATTAACAGTTTCCTAAGAGTGATTATATAACTTCTGGCATATTTTTTGTTAAATTGATCAATAACTAATGCAGTTTCCACTTATATGATGCCACACTGTACGTGTGGAACCTGCAAGTTCCATAGAAAGCTATTAATGCAGTACGTTAGCTTCCACTTCCCTTGACTGTTGTACTTGAAACCCACCAAATGTTGAATTAATTGATGATCCATGTATGTGGTGACAAAAGTGCCGTCTTGTTAGCAGAAAATTCTCTGAAATTTGAACCTTAAACACAAGAATGGATTGTCTGGACACCATAAATTTTTGTATCAGCAATATAAGCTAATAAACTAAACTGTTGACTGAGAAGAATATACACCAGGATTTCTTTAAGTTTGAAATTTGTGCATAAGGAAGACTAGATCTTCTGATCGACTGTATCAGAAACATCGACTGAATTCTGGTTAAATTCAGTCTCTAGTATAGTAATTGATTAACATGGTGTGAGTCAGATATCATCTTGCAATATTCCCTGCAAATTCCTTTCTGAATCAATATCAGCCATCGGTTTGTCTGGAATTACTCACTGATTAACATGAATTTGCAGGACTACTCCATGGTTACAAGGAATGGATCGATTGTCTGGACACACTCAATTTTTTTTCAGCAATACTAGTAAACTAAAATGTCAACCGAGAGGTACATAAACCAGGATTTCTTGAAGCTTGACGTTTATACATAACGAAGACTGACCCTCTGATCCAATATATCAGAAACACCGCCTGAATTCAGTTAAATTCACTCTAGTAATTGTTTGGCAAAGAAAACTTCTTCACTGCTTGTTAACCATCAACCATGGCGTGCAGCAGGAGCTAATTTTGTAATATTCACTGCAAATTCCTATGTGAATCAAACCAGCCAATAACCACCGGTCACACCTCTTAATCAGTGACTGATGACCGGGTCGGTAGTTGCAGGAATATACATAGTTGTACCGTTTGAATTTCATTTTCTAGTCAAAAGTCAGCGAGTGAGCTGTATTCAAGCATTGTAAAACTCCTCGTATTCATATGCATTTTTTGTAAAGAGTAAAAAATTTGTTAGTCTCAATCAACAATGCAGTGCAGAATAGTTTCTCCGTGTTGTTCCAGTTTCAGTCTATGAATGACTCCAGAGTCCAGACGTCCAGCAGGACTGCAGGAATGCTTACCAGGCTAGCTCCTGCCACCGCTGGGTAAGTATATATTCAGAAGCCATGGTTGTCGATTTTAAATTCTTGTAAAATTTCCCTATAAAATTCAAATTCTCCTTAAAATGTGAACATTGTGTGTGTGTGTGTTTTGTATGTATGTTTTGACCCAATAAAATTCGTATTCAAATTCAAATTACAGCAGAAATGATATTTACTATTTTTTGTTGCTGCCTTAAGCTCTTAATTAATGGAGGCAGGCAGGTAATAAAACCGCCTCGATTAATATATTAATAGAGGCAGTTGTTGTAATGGAACCGCCAATCCCCCTTTTCAGTTCAGCCCTCTCTCCCTCAGTCTCACTCGAATGACCGAACCCTGCTTGTTCCAGATCCCAAGTGAGGACCGAATCAATTTCATGAAAAGTCATTTCAGAACATATTTCCTTCTAGGATATGCTCTTCCTTAGGCATTTAATATTTGATATAAAATTTAATTTTATTTCTTGTTATTTTTTATTCCATCATGGAAAACTAAGTCCTCCAAGGATCATTTCTCATGAATTTTTATAATCCACTAATTAACTGCATACTATTTATTTCACTTAGTCATTTGCTAGATATGTAGTACAATAAACTTCTAGGTTCAAATACTTTATTCAAGGTTCAACCTCAATTGCAATCTTTTATTGACCCAATATGAGTGCTTCATTCAACTCTGCCATGGTCTTTGGTTTTGGATCCATGTTCTCACTAGAGAAACATGTGCAATTATAGATATAATGTTGTCGTTATTCATCCAGTTCTCCCATATCTCCAACATATGACTATTGTGTAGTCTATTGTGTTAGGCATTTATCTTCGTGATGAATATTTTTCAATTTACGAGGTAATTAATTTTGGTACACTTTCTGATTCTAGGGCCAACAACAAGTTGTCTAAACTTGTTATAGATTCATCTGCCAACAAGTTACACTTCTATGTTAGAGGTTCTTTTGCCTGTTGCAGTTTTCTCAATGTTGATTAAATAACTGAAATAGATACATTAGCATGTTTGATTGTTAATTACCTTAACTGCACATTTGTCCTGTCCTTACGGAACTCTGCGCAGCACTCTAACTAATTCCTTCTTGCTATTTTCAGCTTTATTGTACCTTGTGAGGAAAACATTACAAGCAAATATCCACAGGAAAAATTATACAATGGAAACTGGCTATTTGTACATGTCACCTTAAACATACCCAACACGTAGCAAGGTCGATCTCTAGCTCTTCCATTGTTCCATGCTTCATCTGCGTAGTCTGGTCTCATAGCTCCCAGGAGGCCAGGACACAAATCAATCAAACAATTAGACAGAGAAATCAAAGTTCAACAACGTGAAGAGAAATCAAGCTTCTTATTTTCACTTGCCAGTGATAAAAGGATGTAAAAGGGCTTCTTCAACGGTTAACCTCTTTGCTGGTTCCAAGGAAAATATTTTATCAAGAAGGTCTTTAAAACTTGACACCGTTTTTGGATCCTCTCCTGGAATGCTGGAAATGTAAGAACCGATGCCCTTTGGTTTAATGTTAAAAATTAACCTTCTCACAATCTTTCTGGTAACATGATACTCGTCGGTGGCTTGAAAATTCAAATCTTGGTTGAAGTGTTGCATCGTAAAGGCACCCTTGCGAAGCATCTTCTTAGGGAAGGGACCCTTCATATCCATATGAAGCCGAAGCATCTCATTATTTGATTTTCCTTGGAACAAGATTTTTCCTGTGCAAAGCTCATATAGGCAGCAACCAACTGACCACATGTCCAACGGATGGTCATAGGGCAACCCAAGAATAATCTCTGGTGCCCGATAGAAACGACTGACAAGATACGGTGTGACCTCGTTCTTTCCAGCAAGCATAGCGTTGCCAAAATCACACAGCTTTAGCACGTTCATACCCTGGTTCACCAAGATATTGTCCGGTTTGATATCACAGTGCAAAACTCTGCAACCCTTCAAGTGCTTCAGGGCGATGAAAATCTGTTTTGCATATAGCCTCACCGCAGTCAGTTTAAGCCCAATACCACGACCAAATTTCTTTAGTACCTCACGAAGATTCATATGGAGAGATTCAAGAACTAAGCAAAGATGGTTCCGGTACCTGAAATTAGAGATATACCGCACACAGTGGCAGCTGTCGTCGCGGTCTGCTCTTGTTAGTTTTTCCAATATCTCAACCTCTTGCTTACCAGCCCTGTACATTGTATCATTGCTGCGAATAATTTTGATTGCCACTTTCTCAGGATCATCTTTCCCAGCTTTAAGATCTTTTGCCCGCACGACCTTTGAGAATACACCCTTCCCTTGCCCTGCTGTGATTTGGTATCGGCCACCCAGCAACTCCCCCAACCGGTAAGCATAGTACCCCTCTCCATCATCCCAGTTGTCAGGATGGACATTTCTCTCAGTCTCAATGTGCATTTCCATCTTGCCAGATGAGTTTTGGATTCCAGCCGGTTGTTCGCCATTAGTGGTAACTACCACTGGTTTCTCACTCTTCTTAGCACTCTTCTTAGTAAGTTGTTTCTCACTATCCTCAGTAGGTTGTTTTTCACTCTTCTCAGTAAGTGGTTTCTCATTCTTCTCAGTAAGTGGTCTCTTGGTAGCCAAAATAATATCAATGCGAACAGGAGGCTTTCGCGCGTTGGCCATACAGCTGCTGCGACTGTCGCCTTTCAGAAGCGTTATTTTATCCCCATCAACATTGCAACGTGGTACAGATTCCACCTGCTGCTTCTTCTGCATTTGTTGCTGATCGTTAGGCTTAGCTTGTCCCTGAGCTACTACAATCTTCGGTTCAATAACTTTTACTTGACACTCCTCTTGATCTTCCAACAGGAAAGAAGAATTATCCTTCACTTCTTCGCACCTCTGTCTCTTATGGCCAGCGTCCCTGCCTTTTTCATCGGATCTTGGCCTCCCAATGTAACCATCCGATGTTCTGTACTCTGTTTCAGAATCCCTGTGTCTTTCCTTCTCCCGGCCTTCATCACGGCCGCGCGAGTTCCCACTTCGGTACAATCCCAAGGCAGGGTCGGCGTAACGGTGGTCGCGCTTGCGGCGCTTCGGGGAGGCGTCGTCAGGCCGGAAGCTGTGGTCGGTGAAGCGGCGGCGTTTGGCCGAAGAGGCGGACGAGCGCCGTGAAGGGCACCAGCGACCTCCGCCGTCGGCCATTGCCATGGCTATGTGAAGGAGAGGTAGGGCCTAGGGTTTGTTTACGGCTCGAAACCTGCCTGCTTGGCGAGAGTCGCGATTAGGAGAGCCGATGTGATGCAGCCCGTACGTCTCTGCCTTTATTTACGGTCAATCTGTTCGTTTGGAGAACGCACCGGTGTTTCTTGTTGTTGTCGGATACGCCGTTCACCGCGCCGCGAGTCCGAAACGGTTCCGCGTCGCGACGAATGGCGGCGGCAATTGTGGCAAGATTTCTTTTCGGATTTTGAAAGCTATCTACTTTGCTATCTGCATGTCGAAATCTTTCTGTACTTTGCCGTGCAGATTTTAGTTCTCTCCTTAATATCCTCCTCTTGTTTTGTCGTCGTGTTAACATATTCCCTGGCCGGGCTGTACATACAGCAATATAATTATCAATTTCTTTAATATTTTCTACAAAATTATTATTATTATTATTATTATTAGTATTATTATTGTTATACAACTTTCCCCTCATGGAAATTATTATTATACGACTTTTCCCTCATGGAAGACTGCAGCAAACTCGACATATAATAGAAACTTAATATTGTCGTTTCAGAATATTAACCAATTTTCTTATGCTTTTTTTTTGTCATATTCTAAGAAAATGCAATATTTATTTCCTATTTCCCTCCAAAAGAATCGTTCCTAGAAACAAATTGATGTGTGATCGATCACTGAACTTTGAAAAAGATGTTCTTGGAGATTGGAGTGATTGGAGTGACATGTGATTTAGGTAACCTTTTAAACTAATTAACAAAACATTTTCATTAGTACTACTCAGCAGATAAATATGTCCAGTAAGTGAAAAGTCCGTTTTGTACCATTTAACAACGGATAGAGTTTGGTTCTCGGCACATGATATATGAAACCATTCACAGTTGAATCTCCTCAATTTAATGGATTCATCTTTAACCTTGGTTTTGTGTCAGTTTAATGGATTCATCACTGAACTTTCAAGTGAAAAGTTGCTTTTTGTATAGAGGTTTTGCGTGAAACTGAGCTGCTAACCATAGTGAAATGCAGAGTTTATACAGGTTCGGGCCGTCAGAGCGTAATACCGTACGTCATTTGTCATTGGTGTTGTATGTATTGTGATAAAAGGGTGTACAAGCTCAGGAGATTTAGGCTAGATGGCTAGAAACTATCGAGGATAAGTTTAGATGTCTATGAGGGTCATCCTAGGCCGCCTTATATAGTCCGACGACCTAGGGTTTAGTATAAGTCGATTTTGATCTAATCCTAATTGGATACAAGAAACTGATCCCTTAGATCTTCGAGAAATCTTGACGTCGTTTGACCAGAGTCTTGCGTTATCTGTCCTTCTTTAACTTGTCAGAGGTGGGCCTGGGACAATCTTGTCAATATGGGCCGTAATAGGACTTGGGGTATCCATATCCGTCATCGGCCTTTTTTGAAGGCGGGTGTATAAGCGTCCGCCTCCCAATATCAATTAACTGAGTCGAACACCTTATGGTGTATAAGCGTCCGCCTCCCAATATCAATTAACTGAGTCGAACACCTTAAGACAACTGCCTCCAAAAATAGAACATTTTCGGAGGTGGTTGTTTTAAAATGTGCACCTCTAAAAATCAATTTTCGGAGGCGGACAAGAGCAACCACCTGCTATGTGGCGGACCACTCCGAAATTATTCCAAGTTAAGTACCCTCGGACCACTAATCACGTAGTCAGGCACTTAATCCGGAATAAGCTGGAGCGCCGTCGGATTAAACCCGATTAAACCACGTACTTTCCTCGATCGAAACGACAGCAGACCCACACGAAGGTGAGTTCCAGAGATTACAACATTCCACCAATTAAATTACACACAAAGATAACACAGTTATTACAAACCGAGTTCAAATTAACATCAGAGTCCACAAGTCTTGCAGCGGAAATTTAAAAGTTCATAACAACTGAAATTAGAGTTTCATTGCAGCGGAAGTAAATAATCTAACGACGAAACAAGTAACTCCGTGATGAAGCCTGCCACGAAGCTACTCCTCCCGATCCTCGCCAGAGGACGGGACCCATTCGATGTGCCAGCCAGGTGGAACCTGGGCAGGCCAAGTCATAGCATCCACATCCAGAATGATACCTGTAAAATATTGCCACAAGCAAGGCTGAGTATACTAATACTCAGCAAGGCTTACCCGTCGGGTGAAAACTACATCACCGACATCTAGACAATGAAAGGCTTTTGGCTGGTGGGTTTGTTTGCCAAAAAGCAACTAAAGGTAGATCCTTGCTTTCAAGTTTTAGCACCATATTCTAATAAATTTAACCATTCTAGATTAGCATCCTCTCTAAGCATACAAGTGGTGTAATACAATTTATTCAAAGAACCAGTTTATCAATCTCAAACTTTCACTTATTACTCAATGTAGCCAGGCGGTCAAGCAGTCTCATTAACCACGAGAAGCGGACAGTTCGAACCGAGTTTGTGCTACCTGGCCAGGGAAAACCCAACACACACGGATACTCTGCTTGCGATAAAAGGTACAAGCATTTCCCAACCTTTCCCATCGATCCACAATTCGGAGCCGGGTCCACTTCCTTAGGATAAAGGTTTACTGCTTCACTCACAGCATCACGCATATATCCACAAGTGTACGGCAGGGGAAAACAAAGTTTCCAAGGAGAGATGGCTATCGGCCCTAGCTGCTTCAATCTGGTACCGGGCTTACCGGCTCCCATATACCGGCATGCATGTGGTACGTTCAAAAACTTGACTCACTCAACCACACGTTTCGACCTTAAATCAATTATCATACACGGACGGGAGATCTACAACTATCATCCCGCCCGTCAGTCCTTATGATTCCAACATAAGTAAAGACAAGCAATTCCTATGTCTCGCGAGTGACAGGAAATCACTCGACTTGTAACGGACCTATAGCAATGCACTATCGATCCCTTTCATACTAGTATTGCAAGTCATGGGTACTAGGAAATTTGCAGCTACGGTATTCAATCAACTCCTGGAAACGTAAATGCACGAACATAGAGAATTCAAAGTGCATAATTTGGAAATGTTAGGTTATGCTCCGGGGCTTGCCTTCCTGCTCGGACTGGGGGTTAACTCCCGGGTTGGTCACGTCTGCACCGGCGCCGGGCTCCGGGACTTGCTCCTCGTCTGCGGGGATGAGGGTGTAGTCGCCGTCTGGGATAGCGCCTTCTACACGATATGCATAAGTTTAAGGCGGCTGCCTTTAGATGCTAAGACCCGGGCCTTGAAGGTCATATTCACCTAGACATGCTTAAGCACCTCTATTATCTTCACAAAAGCAAGGTGTATGTGTGGGAAGGTTTTATTTACTTCGATGGTGATTGTGTACATATATAAAAGAACTCTATTTATTTCTTCACAATTTAGGGTGGCTGTTTTCGGAATTTCAGAGTTATCCATTTTACTTTAACAAGTTAATCCGAAAAGGTTATTCTTTTTGTATAATTCATTTTCTAACTAGATTCCTTCTTATTTTTGTTTCTCTATTTCTGTTCATCAATTTTAGCTATAAACTTTATGACAGCTACTGGAGTATAAGAGCTAAGCTCACTCCGAAATTTAGCTAATTTCGAGCTACACATAGTTTATTAAAAATGTGCAAACAGCTAGCTGCAGAAAGTGAAATAAATGCATAATAAATTGAAATTTCATCTATTTTAGGAGATCTTTCTACCAAAGCTAGGCATAAGTATGAGGAGGGCTCTGGCCAAGTGGTGGCTCAAAATAACCCTTGGGTAATCCTCAATATTTTTCTATCCAAAAACACATATTTAATTATTTACCATTCTAAACAGAGCAAAAATTAGGTTTTTCATTTTTAACATGTGTGCTAACAAGTTTTTAGCTCTCAGGAGCAAAAGGGTGATTTTTCACTGCACCTATTATTTTTAATGAATTCTTCACTGCAAAAAGAAAGGAAATGCATTTAAATTCATAACTGGAGCTACACACCATAATTTTGAGTCCCCTTTGGACACAAGCTGTCCAAAGTCACTATACACGACATATCCAAAGCTCAACCCCAGCGGAGCTCTGGATTTGAAATGGTGCACAACTTTAGGTTTTCATAGTTTGAATTTTAATTCAAAAACAATTCATCAAAAGCATACACATGTCTAATAGAGATTGTAGTTTAGACTCTCACGATTCCAGAGAGTATTTTTGCATATTTTTCTGATTTTTCTACGATTTTTAATCGATTTTACAAGTTTCGGGAAAAACAAATCTAGGGTTAAGAATCTATTTACGCAGAGAACCCTAGAACTTTCAAAACTTCGCGAACAGGTCCTGCACTTTTGCACGGAGGACCCTGGACAAAGGAAGAAGATGAACAAAGGTCCCTGGGACCTCGCCGGAGTTGCGCCGGGCAAACCGCGGCGAACTGGGCTCGGGGAAGTGGGGGAAAATGGTCCTGGGCTCACCACGAGTCGTTTGAGGACGGTTGGGAGGCCGGGGGATGACGGGGTTGCGCCGGCGACGAGGAGGTGGCGGCGCGGCCGCTGCGGCTTCTACTTCGGCGAGCTCGGGGTCGCTCGTGGAGGGCTGAGGGGTCCGTGAGCTTCAGCAGGGCTTGGGGAAGCTGTTGGCGTGCTCGGGGAAGCTCGGGGATGGCTCGAAGTAGGGTCTCGACGGTGAGGTGGTTCGACGGCCGGAAAACTCGATTTGGGGGAAATCGAAAATTTGAGCCGGGGAACGGGCAATGTGTTGGGGAAAGTTGGGGGAAATGGAGCTAGGGATGTGAGCTAGCTCTGTGCGGAGTGGATTTGGGAATGGTGGAGCGTGCGCGACGGATTTCGCGATGAACTCAAGTTCGGTTTGCGCGTCGCGAGGAGGAAGAAGGAGGGGGAGAGCGCGAGGAGGAGCACTGGTGGTTCGAGCAAGTGAGTGGAGTGAGTGGGAGGCTCGGTGGGGTGTCCGAGCACGCAAAGGAGGCCTTGCTTCGCCTCGGGAGTGAGCGAGCGCGCTGCGCGGCGCGAGCAGGCCGCCATGAATGCGGACCGAGCTCGGGCAGCGCGCGCTCGACTCGACGGGGCGAGGGATCGCTACAGCGACGTGCGGGGATGCTCTACAGTGCCTTTGGCGCGTAGTGGGGCGGAATCGCGCCCTGCAGAGCGCCAGCGCAGCGCGCTCGCGCGCGCGCGACCGCGGCGCGCGAGACCGCCATGATGGCGTCCGCGGCGCGAGGAGGAGCGAGGCGACGGCGGCGAGTTGACGGCTCGGGGATGGACGGACAAACACTAGACGACATGCGCCACCCTCCGCCGTGCCTTGGCCGCGTCAGCGCCGCCTGAGCCGCACGCCGGCCGCGTGGCGGCCGAGCTCTGGCCGGCGCGGCGCTCGCCAGGGGCACTGTTCCCGGCCCGTGGAGCTCTGTTTTTGAATTCTAATTTTCTCCAAAAATTTGAACTGAACTTGAAAAAGTGTAAAAATAAAAGTTGTAGATTGGAAGATGGGACACAACTTTCTTTTTGGGATGAACTTGAAATTCGAAGTTTTTCAAGCTCAAAAAGCCCAAAAACAAAAAGGTGCCTAGAACGGTAATTTGAGTTTTTTAGGGACTAAACCGCAAAATTTTCAAAAATTCCAAACAGTGACTAGGGTTTATTTGTGATGCCAAACAACTTTTATTTTGGTAGATTTTCAAGTTTAGTACAAAAATCTTGAGTTTTCGGTTGGGTACCAAATAACCCCTGTTTTTGGATTAAAATTTGAATTTTGGTGAATTTTTGACGGATTTTTGAATTTCAACCTTAAATCCCTGTTGCATTGATCTTAGTTGCACTTTTTAACCATTTTGACATTAGAGATGTCACATGCTAGAACAAAAAATGTCCATCTCTGTTAATCTCTGTCATTAATAGAGGCGGACGGAATATTTATCAAGCCATTTTCAGAGTGTCTCAAAAAATGGTTTTTAGTAGTATGCGGAGGTGGGGCACGCGGATGTGGCCTAGCTAGTGGTGCGTGCAGCCAGAGGCGATAGAGGAGTCGGCATGGCGGTGGAGCGAGGGTGGCTGAGTCGGTGTGGTCGCGATAGCGGAGGAGATGACTCTAGTGGCGTGGGGGCGAAGGCGTCGAGCAGAGGCGGGATCCGCTGAGCAGTGATGGTGGGTGTCGACACGAGCGTAGCACTGGCGACAGCCGCAAGCAACACTGAGTTGCGGCCTTGGGGGCGATGGATGGGCTTGTCAGGCCTGTGATCGGTTCGGTGGGCCTTTTTATTTTTTATTAACTTTTTACTTGATTAACTGAGGTAGACACACTTGGCGAGACGGAACATAAAAACGCCTACGAAAATCATTTTTGACCGCCTCCAAAAATTGATTAATGGAGTAGTGGCAATCATATAATTAGTAATTTCACTACACCATTTAACAAGATGAGAGATCCTTCAATAAGCTTCGATGATTGTGAACATCCATGGAGAATTGAAGGAGAAATGACGCCTAGCATCAAGGAGAACACCTCCATCAATTTCATTCCAAAATGCAAATTAGAGGCAAGAAAAATGCGAGGTGGTACGTTCCAAAAATGCAAATTTGTAGTCAACTTTAAGTCATTCTTCAAACTCATCTATTACTAAAACTAGCCATAACAAAAAATATAATATTTTGTAAAAATATTAAATAAGACAAGTGGTCAAAGTTGGGATAAAAAAGTCAAACGATTTATAATTTGGGACGGAGGGTAACCTTAGAAACAAATTGGTGACGTATCAGAAGTAATTGAGTTTTCATGAGCGTGTGGTTGAAAAATGGCTACAACAATGCCAAAGTAAGTGAGGCCTGTCTGGTTGGAGAAGAATGCGAGTGAGGAGGGAAGGGGAGGATGGGGAGTGTTGACACCGGATTTTAACAGGTCACATTGGTGCCAAAAAGTGAAGCAGAGGTATAGAATCGGAATTGGAGTCCGAGGAATGGAGCAGATCAAATCGGAATCGGAGTCCGAGAGGAAGGGGTAGTTTGAATCAGAGTCAGAGTCCAATGAGAGTTAGAATCGGAGAAGAAGATGATGACGTGGAGGAATCCTGGAAGGTTACCAGGTTAAACTTATAGAAGGACCGAAATAAAGAGTCGGTTGTTTTTATAGAGTCTGAGTCGTAAACGGTTGTCAGAAAGACCTTTTCTTTTGCGTCAAGTAAGTTTGTCGTATACGTTTAGGAGTCATAGTTATCAGAGTATAAGTATCGACCCTGCGTGGTCATGGAAGTCGGTACACACCAACATCAAACAAACCTTTACAGTTTTTCGCATCTTACATACATTTGTCGGCGACTTCGTCTTTCTTTTTCGCGAGTTCTTTTGGGCACGTCGAGGGTGATCAGATCTCAAGGCTTGCCTGTAAGTCCCGTATTACTGAGTAAGATCTAAGCCTTAGCAACTGGCGTATCGCTGTTGTTTCGTTTGGGATTATTCGACAGTTATCGAGCAAACATCTAAGCTTCAGTATCTGGCGCATCGCTGTTGCTTCGTTTATATTTTATTCAACCCTTATCCAGCTTAGAATAAGCTTTGATCGGCTATTATTTATACCTCATTATCGGATCTGGTATAGCCGTTTAGATCTATTCTAAGTGTTGCTCTGCTTAGCTTGTTAGGTTACGTTTTAGTAAGCTTACTCTGCTTTGCATCGGAATCGGCTGATCTAGCCGAGACTCTCTATCATTGATCGGAATTCATTGCCGATGTGGTATTCATCGTCAAATCGGAAATCCAGCTGATTTTATTATGTTATTAATGTCCGATTTTCCTTGTCAATCAATAGGTCAGATTGACTGGCACGCCCTGCATCATCGGCCACAGCTGATTTCGTGTGCTAGCACATGAAGGTCTTTCCCGATTTTTGCGTCAACACACTTTTGGCACGCCCTGTGGGACCAGTCAACTTCAATCATGTCAAAGAAGGAAGGTGGTCGTTTTGACATTGGGAATTAGAATGTCATTCATACTACTAAAGAAGATCTTAATGACGAACAGAAGGCTGAAGTGGCAAGAGCAGTTGAAGATTTTGAACTTTTATGCTTAAAGTCATTCAGTACTACTAAACGAGGCCAAGCTATCAAGAAAACTGACTTTCCATTGCCTCGTGAAGTCAAAATAGCTGAGACACCTGAAATGATACATGAGATGATAAATGAAGCAGTCCATCATGCTTTCGCAAATCAAGGCAAAGTCTTAGGTAATGAGTTACATAATCAAGTGATTCGCTCATTGCGTGATGGTGATCTTCAATTTAAAGGCCCAGCATATCAGCAACTTCCTCCGTTTGAGGTTGATGCTTCAGCAAAGGATGTTCAGGCAAGGGCTACAAAACATGCATTTTCTCAAGTGTACAATGGCTCAACATCCGATCAACCGATCGGACAGATGCAATCGGCATCAAGGCCGATTATGCAAGGAAGTTTTCGAGCAACAACATCATTGGTTATACCTCAAATTCAGATCCCAACAAACAGCTCAGCAGTTTTTACCACATCATCACCGATACCATCAGCGTCAAAGGGAACAGACTTTTTCAAAGGATATGATCCTAAAACTGGTTTGGGAATGCCTCCTGAATATTTCGTGACCTCGCCTAGATCAAATCAGAAGACTCAAGCTGAGGAGTCAAAGATGGCCTGGGTACCGCATACTGATGGAATTAATTGGGTTTTAATTGATGAGAAGGGAATCGTACACCAAGTATGGACTCCAAGACTAGAGTCGGTAAGAGCACCTAATATGAATATGCCAAACCAGTCAGAGCCACATGGTACTACAACAGCTATGGAGGTGTATCGCAATACCCAACATCAAGGTCAGGTTCAGATGTCCAATCAAAATGCATCTTCAGGGCATATGATTGGTCAGCCAGAACCATCTGGGAAAAATGAATCGGCACCAAAGGGATATGTAAGGCCGATTCAGCCAAATCAAGAGGTAGAGAAAGTACATCAACCAGTACAAGAAACGTCACAGGGAGCAAATCAAGTGGATTGGGCAGCTCAAATTGCTGAATTTATGCAAAACCAGTTTGGATTGAAGCCCAAAACTCAACATGTGATGTATAGAACTCCTTATCCACCTGCTTATGATTCGCTACCTTATCCTCATCGTTACAAGATCCCTGATTTTACTAAGTTTTCTGGTAATGATGATATCTCCACTATTGAGCACGTCAATCGATTTCTGGTGCAATGTGGAGAGGCTGCTCCTACTGATGCATTAAGGGTCCGATTATTTTCAAGTTCTTTATCTGGACCGGCTTTCTCATGGTTTATGACTTTGCCAGCAAATTCAATTATCTACTGGTCTGACCTAGAAACTCAATTTCATCAATATTTCTTTGCTGGTGTTCAAGAGAAGACTATTACTGATTTGACAAGCTTGAAGCAAAGGAATGATGAATCGGTAGCAAACTTCATTCAGAGAATCAGGGAGACAAAAAATAGATGCTATGGATTGAACTTGACAGATATCCAATTGGCTCAGTTGGCATTTGATGGTTTACTCCCTTATTTCAAAGAAAAGTATGATTCTCAGGAGTTTGAAAGATTGAGCCACATTGTGCAAAAGATGTCAAGGTATGAGAATCGGATGTATGAACAGAAGCAACCTTATCATAAGAAGGTAAACTTCATTGGGTATAGTTTTGATTCCGATTCCGATGAAGATAAAGAAATCGGTTTGGCAGAATGGGTAAAAAATAAGAAGCCGATTGCTTGTCCATTTGGTAAGAAAGAACCAGAAAGATTTGGTTTTGATGTTACCAAGGCTGATAAGATTTTTGATTTGCTACTTAAAGAAGGGATGATCAAATTATCGGCCAATCACAGTCTTCCATCTGCAGAAGAGCTCATGAAGATGACATATTGCAAATGGCATAATGCTACTTCTCATAATACCAATGACTGCAAGGTTTTCACAAACCAAATCCAATCGGCAATTGAGCAAGGAAAGTTGCAATTTGAAATTCCTTCTAAACCACTCAAGCCGATGAAGATTGATGGACATCCTTTTCCAGTGAATATGGTAGAGCCAGTTAAGGGAAACGCTTTGCAGATAAAGCTTTTGACATCGGAATCTGCAAAAGAAAAAGGGGTTGTTGATCCTAGAGTGCAAATTTCTGCTTCTGACTTAAAGGATAAAGGAAAGATAGAAAAGAATAATTATCCCAGAAACCCTCAATGATATGTTACTTCTCAAGGGTTGATTAAGAAATATCAACGTCAGCAAGAGAGAACAAGGCAGCAAGAAGAAAGGATGTATCGGCATGAGGATCATTGGAGATGTCCTTTTTTCGTTTACTGCTGGGAAGAGGGAATCAAGTTGCCATCTCCAGATGATTGCCCAACAACGGACCCTATGGAAGGGATAGGTCCTTCAAGAGACCGCGATTTGAAGATAGGGAGCGTCGGCCGATTATTCGGGATAAGGATGAAGAATATCAGCGTACTCCAGTTCACGAAAGAATCGGAGGCAGGCAGAGTGTATATGATCGGTTGGGAAATAAACCGATTATGAGCAGAGAGCTGGAAGAGCGTGCTAATAATTTAGTTTTTGATGAAGAGCCTTTGCCAAATCGGGATCGCGAAGTTAAAATACCTCAACCAAGGTGGTGCCCAGATGGGGTTACGAAGTCACAAAAAAGGAGGTTACAAAGGCTCCGATTTGATAAAATTCAAGAAGAAAAGTCGCGCCAGATTTTGAGGAGCAAGAAGGTGTCATCTAAAGTATGGCGTCCTAAAAAACGTGATCAAGATGATAATGCAGCCGATGTTAACATGGTTTTCATGCTACCTTAGAGAATTCATGGCATCGGCTAGTGATGAAGAAGATTTTGAGATTGAAGAAGCAATGGCTCAATTGAATTTAGAACCGATGCAAGTGACTTTTGAGAAACCAGAAGAAAAAGAACGTGTTCACTTGAAGCCTTTGTTTCTGAAGGGACATGTTGATGGTAGGCCAATGACCAAGATGATGGTTGATGGGGGAGCAGCTGTTAATCTAATGCCGTATGTTGTTTTTCGCAAAATCGGCAAAAATGAAGATGATCTGATCAAAACGGATATGATGCTGAAAGATTATGAAGGGAAGATTTCTCCGGCTCGGGGGGCATTATGTGTAGAGTTGACTATTGGAAGTAAAACTTTGCCTACTACTTTATTCATAGTCAATGGCAAAGGATCATATAACCTGTTGCTGGGGAGAGATTGGATCCATGCTAATTGTTGCATTCCATCAACCATGCATCAATGTTTGATTCAATGGATTGAGGATATAGTAGGGGTTGTCAAAGCAGATGCGTCATATAGCATAGCCATTGTAGAAGCACAGCCATGGAATTATGAACTAGTGATGTGTATATCGGGAAGAGCTTTGGATACTGAATTCCTCAGAGTAGCCGATTTTGGTCTACAGCCGATCCAAGCAGTCGGCTCAGAAGAATCGTCCTGATGGATGAATTTCTTCAAGAAGATGAAGGGAAGCTAGGATATGGCTTCACGTCGGCTGATGTACTAGAAAAAATAGATTTAGGAGATGGTGATAAACCAAGGCCGACATTTATTAGTGCAAAATTAGATCCTGAGTACAAGAGAGAATTGACCTCTTTAATAAGAGAGTTTAAAGATTGTTTTGCTTGGGAATACTATGAGATGCCTGGTTTAGACCAATCTATTGTTGAACATTGGTTGCCTATAAAGCCAGGATATCGGCCATATCAGCAAGATTCTCGACGATGTGATCCTAAGATATTACCTGACATAAAGGCCGAGATTACTAAGTTGATTGAAGCAAAATTCATTAGGCAATGCCGATATGCTGAGTGGATTTCTAATGTAGTTCCTGTATATAAAAAGAATGGGAAATTACGTGTTTGCATTGATTTCAGGAATCTTAATAAGGCGACTGCAATGGATGGATACCTGATGCCTATTGCCAATTTATTGGTTGATGCTGCAGCAGGGCACAAAGTCATAAGCTTCATGGACGGTAATGCTGGATATAATCAGATTTTTATGGCTAAAGAAGATATTCATAAAACTGCTTTTCGATGTCCGGGGCATGTTGGTTTATATGAATGGGTAGTCATGACTTTTGGTTTGAAAAATACTGGAGCTACATATCAACGTGCTATGAATTATAATTTCCATGAGTTTATCAGCAAGATTGTTGAAATTTATATTGACGATGTGGTGGTTAAATCAGGAAGCTATAGACAATATTTAACCGATTTACGCAAGACTCTGGAGTGCACAAGAAGACATGGCTTGAAGATGAATCGGATGAAGTGTGCGTTTGGGGTTTCCGCTGGTCAATTTCTGGGATTTATGGTTCATGAAAGACGAATTGAGATCAGTCAAACTCTGATAGGTTCCGGAAAATAAGACTAAACTTCAATCATTAATCGGCAAGATTAATTTCATTAGGAGGTTTATTTCTAATCTCTCTAGGAGGATTAAGCCGTTTACACCTTTATTGAAATTGAAGGCCGATCAGGAGTTTATCTGGGGAAAGGAGCAGGAAGAAGCTTTGGATCGAATTAAGAGATATTTGGTGTCTTCTCCTGTTTTAGTTCCTCCTCAGAAAAATAAGCCGTTCAAATTATATTTATCGACTGATGATTCTTCTATCGGATCGGCCCTTATTCAAGAGTTTGAAGGAAAAGAGCGTGTTATCTACTTTGTAAGTAGAAGGCTTTTGGATGCAGAGACAAGGTATTCTCTAGATGAAAAGTTATGCTTATGTCTATACTTCTCCTATACCAAGCTCATGCATTATTTACTATCGGCTGAGTGTGTAGTTGTTAGTAAAGATGATGTCATAAAATACATGCTATCATTACCGATTTTAAATGGTAGAATCGGAAAGTGGATTTTGGCCATTTCAGAGTTTGATTTACGCTTTGAATCGTTGAAAGCAGTCAAGGGGCAAGTTTTGGCCGATTTTGTCACTCATCATTGTGGTCCAGAGATTGGATTAGTAGAATTTGCTCCATGGACTTTGTTTTTTGATGGATCTTTTTGTGGAGCTGGTTCTGGAATCGGAATTGTGTTGATCTCGCCTCGGGGGGCAAGCTTTGAATTCTCTTTTCCGATTGAGAAAGAAGCCACCAATAATCAAGTAGAATATCAGGCTGTTCTTAAAGGTATAAAACTACTCAAAGAGATCAAGGCCGATGCTATTGAAATATTCGGAGATTCTCTATTGGTAGTAAAGCAATTGATGGGTGAATATGAATGCAACGATGATATTTTAAGAATATATCATGATGAATGTCTCCAGTTGTTAAAAGAATTCAGGTTTGTTAAGATTGAGCATATTCCCAAATGTCATAATGAAGAGGCTAACCGATTGGCTCAAGGAGCATCTGGTTATCGTCCGATCAGAGAGATTTCAAGTCTGGAGTTAGAAGATTCCGATTGGAGAAAAGGGATTTATGAATATTTGAAAGATTCATCGAAGAAAGTTGAAAGGAAGATAAGGATTCAGGCAGTGAAGTATGTTATAGTTGAAGATGATCTTTATTATCGGACGATTGATGGAGTCTTGCTCAGATGTGTTGGAACAGAAGAAGCTAAGATATTAATGGGAGAGATCCATGAAGGGGTATGTGGAGCACATCAATCGGCCTTCAAAATGAAATGGATGGCCAGGAGGAATGGATATTTTTGGCCTACAATTCTTGAAGATTGTTTTAAGTATCACAAGGGATGACAGGACTGTCAGCGATTAGGGAATGTTCAAAGGGCTCCTGCATCTGTTATGAATCCTATTTTAAAGCCTTGGCCTTTTCGTGGATGGGGCATTGATTTAATCGGACAAATTAACCCTGCATCGAGTAAAGGGCACAAGTTTGTGTTAGTGGCGACTGATTATTTTACTAAATGGGTTGAAGCAATTCCTTTGAAGATTGTGTCATCAGCTAATATGGTGGATTTTGTTAAGGAGCATATTATCTATCGGTTTGGTATTCCTCAAACGATTACAACCGATCAGGGAACTATGTTTACTTCGGGGGAATTTGGAGAGTTTGCTGAAAGTATGGGGATTAAAATATTGAATTCTTCTCCTTATTATGCTCAGGCTAATGGTCAAGCAGAGGCCTCCAATAAAAGCGTGATCAAGTTGATAAAAAGAAAGATTGATGAGTTTCCCAAAAGATGGCATACTGTGCTGCATGAAGCGTTATGGTCATATCGGATGGCTTGTCATGGTGCAATTAAAATGTCACCTTATCTATTGGTTTATGGACATGAGGCTGTGTTACCTTGGGAGTTGAAAATCGGCTCTAGACGTGTTGAGTTTCAAATAAGTTAACAGCCGATGAATACTCGATTATTATGAAAGATGAGTTGGAGGATTTGACTCAATATCGTTTGAAAGCCCTCGAAAATCTAGAGACTAATAAGGAGCGTATTGCCAGATGGTATAATAAGAAGGTCAAAGTTAAGGAATTTTCTCAGGGAGAATTGGTATGGAAACTAATTTTGCCGATTGGGTCTAAAGATTCTAAATTCGGTAAATGGTCTCCGACTTGGGAAGGTCCGTATCGGATAAATTGGTGTGCTCCAGGTAATGCCTATATATTAGAGACTTTAGAAGGAGAAGAGTTTCCTCGAGCTCTGAAAGGAAAATACTTGAAAAAATATTATCCCGGTATTTGGGTTGATGCATGAGCTGATTTTTGGAGAATCGGAAAATATCATAGCCGATACAAAGTATCGCCTCTAGCAGAAAAAATAAGTGAAAATAATGCATTACATATTCAGGGATATATGGCCGATGCATTATGCATCGCCCTTAGGGCAAAAATATAAAACATTACAGAGTGTTCAGAAAGTTCTAAATTGACTGGATGGCTTGCATACGGGACTCATGGTGTTCATGGTTCTCCATGATCTGACTTCTAGAATCAAGAGAAATATGAATCTGGCTAATATTGGCTTCAGACCTAGATATGGACTGATTGATTGTGTGGATTTCTCCCAAAAGTCGATCGCTTCTGCTCTGTAGGTGGATGAGTCGGGATTGTTCTCTGTTCAAGGTGTCTTCAAGATTATGAATTTGGCGTTGAATCCTGGATATATCATTGCCTGAGGATCCTTGGCCGTGGAAGAAAGATGACACTGAGGTGAGGCCTTCAGGGATTAAGTTCATAACTTCACATTTGTGTGTAGCCAAGAAAAGCCGATGATTTGAAGAAAAAGGAGTGCCAGATTGAAGCTGAGGGATGATGAGCTCAAGTCTTTGTTGAACCTGAAAGTTGGAAAGATTAGCTTGCTTCAATCAATAGTGAAATGAAAAAAGAGCACTATTTTGTACCTCATTGGATGAAGATGCCATGTTTGATAGTAAGAAAGGTGATATAGTTGATTCTGAATATGGTTCTATTTATAGGCAAAAGGATCTACCTACTCGATTCAGGGCATTCAATTTTTGATATAAATGAGTGGGAGGACCAATGCATTTTTGGTCAAAAGTTGCTATTTTCAGGAGATTCGCTGTAAAAGCTGATCGTACTGGTTAAAGGCAATAAAGACGCTTCAGACTTGGCAGAAATCAGTCAACAGATGAGTCAAAGATTTACACATGCAGAATAGTTTGGTGACCTCCATAAATACATTACAAAAGATGTTACTGGATAAGTTTTACAACGACTCAAGGAAATCTTGGATCGCTTTGATCGCACGCAGGCGAATAGCATCTACATTGGAAATGGCTTTCTGATCTTCATCAGCCGAACCCTCAATCGGCTTCAAGTTCTCCTTAAGGTGATCAACCTTTTGAATAAGGGTTTGCTTATTCTGTTCGAAGGTTGTCAAGGCCCTGGGGATCTGCTGCAGATCGGCTTCGACAGTTTGCAGTTCTGCGTCGATCTTGGCTGTGGCTTGCATGTGAGCTTCACGCCTAGACTTCAAATCGGATATGGTCTTTTCTAAGGTTTCCTGAGTTTGCTTCAGGTTTCCGATTTGGTTGTCTATGCCTTCAATATCTGATTGAATTTGCTCCTGGTCCTTGGAAGATTTTTCAAATTCAGCTCGATCGGATAGTCTCTTCTGGGCCTTTGTCACTTGGTAGTAGTTGAACTCTATGAAGGCAGCTGGGAAGAGAGCTTCCTCAACTGATTCAGGTATTTGGCCTTGCAAATGCTTGAAAGCTGATCGGACAGGATCGGCATTCTTCACAAGTTGTCCGATTTCAATGTTTAGAAGATTTAGCATTTCTTGAAGGTGAAGCCTGATCGGATCGGAGCTTGGAGCTGATTCTGCTGTAGAGGGACCGGCAAGTTCTGCTGCTAAAACACTGGGGGTCGGAGAGTCTTGTGCCTAAGGAAGAAAAGTGAAAATCGGATATTGTCTTATCCTATTCTGAAAACGAGGAGAGAGAAAGAATTACCTGCTTCAAGTTAACTTTATCAAACTGGGATAGTTGAGAAGGACCAATTGCAGTTCCGATGGAAGCAATTACCGTTCGTCCCTAAGTACAAGGAATTCAGATATGAAGAATGGAGTGGATTAAATTTTGCTATAACAAAGACATAATAAACATTCTTACGATGGTTCCTTGCGCCGATTCTGGGGCTTGAGTTGTTGATCCTGGTTGAACCGTGATTGATGGAAGAATCGGCGGTGAAGATGAGGTTGGAGCAGTTTCCATTTGAGCCGATTGTTCATGAGATGTGGTTGGGGGATGTGCCTGTTTACACGTGAAGTTAGATCGAGAAATAATGAAGTTACAGCAAATCGGAGATGTGCTTACCTATTCTGATGCAGTTGTTGCTGTAGTATCGGATGGATTTTCTTGAATCGGATTTGTTGTGCCAGCTTAAGGAATGGTTGATGAACCACCAATACTTGAGCGTACTTTCGATATGCGTCTGGCGGCCTCTGAAGCTAAAATTTTTCGGACAGCTTTCGGTATCTTCCTCGAAAGTGTCTTTGATAGCACCAGCTTGCGTTTCTCTCCGATTTTTGAAGGCGTGGCCTGTGATTCTGATGGTTTGATATCCTCTTGGCTAGCCATAGACGAAGAAGTTTCTTGGGTCTTTTTCTTCGGGCTTTTTGAGGAACTGGTGCTCTGTTGCATAGTTGGAGGAGTGCTCTTGGCCGATTTCTTGTTCCAACCAGTAACGACATCCGTCACTGATGGACTGGAACTCCCGATATAAGGGTTATCAGAGGGTTATCGGACGGCCGTTGTTGCTGACAGAAGGAGGGTTAATGGCCACATCCTGCAATTGGAAGAAGGATTAGGTTTAAAAGTGGTTAATAATTGAGAAGACCAAGGTTAGAAATTTCTTACCTGATCATTGATTTCAAAATCGGGGTTGAGAAGAAGACAGTAGTCTTGAGCAGGCTGACAGAAGAGATGGTTCCTCCATTCTTGCCACCAAGTTCTGAATGAAGCTGTGGTGAAGCTAGAAAATCTCCAAGAGGATAGGTCTATGTCTTCTTGAGAAGGTGACAAGTTTTTCAACCTCTCGTATGCCAGGCCTGAAGGGATGATTTCCCTAGGCTTCACCAAATTGGCTATATACATAGAAATCGGCCCTTGGCCGAATCCGAGTTGACGAGCGGCCACCGCGGGGTGATAATATTCGAAGGATTGGTGTTTCTTCCCCAAAAAGACATCGGCTGGAAGTATCTGAGGAGTAATGATCTCTTTGACGATTTTCTAACAATCATTGTCTGTTCCGATATTGTCAAATCGGAATTGAGTTGGAAGTTCGAAGTGATCTTCAGGATCGTCATACACATACCAAGGCATGGAGTCTTCTTTGAGACCATTATAGAAGCCTCTGAAGTATTCAGCAGTGCGAGTTGAGGGGATACGGTAACCAGCAAAACTCGAGGCGGCTTCACCAAAAGACATGCAGCACCGTTCATCAGGATCTGCTTCATTTAATTGATCGGCGGGGAATGTCTTGTTAGTCATAGAGTCATTCACCAGTTTCTGCATGTGCATGTTCAACCAAAGGTTGATAAACCACAAGGGGCCTCCAAGATGTCCGATCAGCTGCCTGTTTTTCAGTCAGATAGATACCTCATGAAGAAGTCTGTACACTGATCCGAGGAGATGTTTTTCGATTGGGAAGTTGTTTCCTGAACCCAAGTGTTCGGCCAATCAGAGATAATGAATTGCTGGACCTACTGTTTTTCCGCAGAAGACAAAATGTTCCAGCCACATATTGAGGAAAGCAGAATGCTCTCGGGCGTCCACTGTTCCTGATGTCTTCGAATACTTCTCAACATATCCTTTCCAACCTCCTATCTGCTTAGTGTCAATTTTATGGGTGGCCCTGGATGGAAGTTGGAAAGTAGTATCCGATGCCGATATGTTCAAGCCTGTGAGCATCAATACATCGGCCAATGTGGGAGTCATTGGACGTTGACCAAAAAGGAAGGCATTCAAAGTATCGGACCAGAAGTAAGATGCAGCGATTAATAATGGTTCATTCCGATCCATGTCGGCTAAGGAAAGGGCGATACACTGGCGTAGGTCATAAGATTCCCACTCGTCTCCTTTGGATCTGGCAACTCTCTTGTACCATGTTTTCCATCCAGTAGGGAGAGTTGGCCAAGATCTAAAGGCATTGCTCCAGTCCTGCTCTGATTCAAAGGACTTGTAGGGGAGTCTTTGTGTCTCTTGGTTGATGAAATCAGTAGGATCTGGAGAGCCTACTGGGCCTAATATGGCGAGGCCTGACTTATCTGCTACAGGAATGATGATGCTATCGCGGAGAGCCTAAAAGAGATGCGTTATTAAAGTAAGAACAGATCTAGCAGGAACAGGATGAGTCTAGATCTAAAAGCTGGACAAAGGTTTACCTCAGGGATTTCTGAGAGAGATGCCATGGAGGAAGGTTGCCGGAGTCTTCAGGGGTTGATCCTTGCTGAAGGGTATTCACGCTCGATGGTTCAAGGTCAGGGAGCGGAGGAAGATGAAGCGGCGGCAGCTAAGGGAAGAAGATGAATGAGGAAGACGAAGGGGTTGGCCTTATATAGGTTTCGCTAAGGGTAAAAGAGGAAAGAGAAAATGTTTTGACCTAAAGGATAAGAGTCAAATAGTTTCAAGTCAGAATCGGATTGTTCCGCGAAATTAGGGGGGCATGTGTTGACACCGGATTTTAACAAGTCACATCGGTGCCAAAAAGTGAAGCAGAGGTATAGAATTGGAATCGGAGACCGGGGAATGGAGCAGATCAAATCGGAATCGGAGTCCGAGAGGAAGGGGTAGTTTGAATCAGAGTCAGAGTCCGATGAGAGTTAGAATCGGAGAAGAAGATGATGACGTGGAGGAATCCTGGAAGGTTACCAGGTTAAGCTTATAGAAGGACCGAAATAAAGAGTCGGTTGTTTTTATAGAGTCTGGGTCGTAAACGGTTGTAAGAAAGACCTTTTCTTTTGCGTCAAGTAAGTTTATCGTATACGTTTATGGTCATGGAAGTCGGTACACACCAACATCAAACAAACCTTTAAACTTTTTCGCATCTTACATACATTTGTCGGCGACTTCGTCTTTCTTACAACCGGCGTATCGCTGTTGTTTCGTTTGGGATTATTCGACAGTTATCGAGTAAACATCTAAGCTTCAGTATCTGGCGCATCGCTGTTGCTTCGTTTATATTTTATTCAACCCTTGTCCAGCTTAGAATAAGCTTTGATCGGCTGTTATTTATACCTCATTATCGGATCTGGTATAGCCGTTTAGATCTATTCTAAGTGTTGCTCTGGTTAGCTTGTTAGGTTACGTTTTAGTAATCTTACTCTGCTTTGCATCGGAATCGGCTGATCCAGCCGACTCTCTATCATAGATCGGAATTCATTGCCGATCTGGTATTCATCGTCAAATCGGAAATCCAGCCGATTTCACTGTGTTATTAACGTTCGATTTTCCTTGTCAATCAACAGGTCAGATTGACTAGCACGCCCTGCATCATCGGCCACAGCTGATTTCGTGTGCTAGCACGTGAAGGTCTTTCCCGATTTTTACATCAACAGGGAGTTATAGAGCATGTCTAGTAGTCTATCTTTCTCCAATCTAACTACTATATTGTGAGTTTATTGGAAAATAGTGCTCCAGTAGAAGTCCTATACATCTCCCTTTACACAAAAAATTGGGTAAAACAATCATTCACCTTAACTCTCCCCAATAAAGGGAGAGTTTAGCCTCTTCCAATAGCATAGTTACTAATCAAATGGAATTATGAATAAGGGTTTATTGCGTTCTTACCCCTAATATGAAGTCTTACCCATATTTTTTGCCACTTTGCATTTTCACCACTACTATTTGGAAATGAAGCCTCCGTTTACCCTTATTTGTAACACGTTAGCTACATCCTAAATAAAGTGATTAAAAAATTAACAAAAAAAGGAAAAAAAAGAAAACCTACCCCTTATCTCTTCTTCCCATCCCCAAACTCTCAGAGTCTCAGATCTCTTATCTCTTTTTCTCTTGGTACTCAGATCCCTCCCTCCTGATACCGTCCATCGCCCAATAGTGGTGGTGGCGCCGGTGGCTGGCAGGCCTGGAGGACCACGGCAACGGTGGGGTGGTGCTCGGGTGGCATGCGAGGGAGGCTAGGTGGTGGCCAGGGGGGAGAGGGGGCTGGAGGACCACGGCAATGACGGCGCGTTGGGCTAGGGCTGGGGCGGGTGCAGGTGGGTGTGGCGCGCGGGCTGCCAGCACGCGAGCAGCTCGCCTTGCGGTGTGGCTACAGGCACACGCGGCCGGCCAGCGAGCGCCTCACCCAGGGGCGTGCCTCCACCATGCTCGACCAGCTGACCAGGGCACGAACGGTGATGTGGCGCGGTGGCGGCAGACAGCTGGGTGCAGCGTCGGCGGGGCGCGACATGCAGCAGGGTGCGGCGGCACGGCTCGTCTGGCTGAGTGGGCACGGGGGAGCAGGGCCAGGCGCGCGGGTTGCAGGTAGGCGCCTAGGAGCTAGGAAGATCAGCAATGGATCTAGTGGTTAGCCATGGATATGAGGATGCCAAGATATAATTTGGGACCATAAATTACGACCATGTGGTTTTGACTGTTTGATTCAAATCAAATGTGACTTGTAGGATGAATTAGCTTTCATTGGTCATGATGGTTTCAAAATCTTTTTAAATTCTTGCTCAGAGTACTATTGAAATATAATGTCAAACAAAGGTATATTCAGAAAGTTTTTAAAAACAAGGGTATATTCAAAAAGTAAGGGAAAAATACAAGCCGAGGAAAAGCAGGGGTAAAATCACAATTGAGGTTCAAAACAGGGTTAGAACGCAATTGCCCCTATAACTAATGGGATGAGATTATTGGGTGACGACAAAAGCATCCCTCTTAATAATCCATAAAAGTGGAATTGAGACACCCAATACCATGTAATTGAGAAATACTTATTGGGAAGATGATCCTATAGTGTACACCTTCATCACAACCAGTTTGTTGAACGAACCAGCTATGATGCATGCGCTAGGCATCATAGCCCATTTGTTAAAGTACTGAGCATCACAACGGGTTTCTAAGATCCACTTGGCCACTAACTCTGGAACCGCTTGAATGGGCATTTGTGAAAGCTGAATCTGTAGTAGTGTAGGTTGCTTCAAAATTCTTGAAGACTAACAATTAATAATAGATGTTTGAGAAATACAACTCTGCATGAGCAGTACCCTAGTTTGTATAACATAGCCCTGCACAAACATGCTATTGTAGCAGAAACTCTCGGCACCTCATCCTCTAATATCTCATGGCGTAGAGATCTTATTGGACACAAGTTCGTAGCATGGAATGCTTTACTTCCACACATTGCAAATATTGTGTTGAGTCAAGAACATGATTAATTTCTTAGTGAAATCATACTACTTGGCTACGATCCATGTTGATGTCCCTAATTTGAATAAGTTAGAAATTAAAAGCCCCTTTGAAGATTGAAATTTTCTTATGGTATTTAAGATAACCTTGCAAAGAGTAACTAGCAAATTAGCAAGAAATATTGCTTTTTGTCACAAAGATGAAACAATTAAACACCTTTTCTTTGAATGCCATTTTGCTCGTCTTATTTTTTTCGTAATACAAGCGGTCGCAGGCCTTTCTCAACCTCGTAGTTTGTCTCACTTGCTTGGTACTTGGATCTGTGGTATTGGGAATGAATTCAAACCATCAGTCCTACTAGGGGTGGCTGCTACTTGTTGGTCACTATGGCTATGCAGGAATGATATAGTTTTTTTACAAGAAATTCAACCTTTCTAATGAACGAATCGGCCAACATAGGACCAACAAAAGTTCAAGATTTACTCAATAAGGCAAGAAACGTACCAGAGTGGGCGTTGAGGGAGAAAGCGCGCTTGGTGAGGAGGAACCGGGGCCGGCCGTTGGGGTCCTCGAAGAGGCAGACGCCCAAATCCCCGTTGGCGCCGTCGCTCCACAACCCGTCGTCGTCGTCCAAGCTCGTGTGCAGCATCAACCCGCGCAGGATCCTCTCGCCAGGCCATGGCGCCCGACGTGGAGGAGGCACTCCCAAGGGAACATGAGCAGGTGGCGTTCGAGGCAGTGCGGGAGGACGAGGAGGAGGAAGGGGTTGGCAGGCTGGATCTGAGGCTGTCCCTACGGGGTAGGGGTGGGAGAAGCATCGTCATGGAGGTTTGACTCCGCCGTGCTGCATCATGGCTTGGCTGTCGCGACGCCCTAGTCCAGAGAGATGGAGAGCCGGAGGGGCAGGACAAGGGGAGAGGAGGAGGAGGCGGCGGCGGCGACAGTGGGGAGGGAGGGGGCAGCCGTGGGGAGGGAGAGGGTTGCATCGTGGAGAGCTAGGGTTGGGCTGGATCACTGGAGTGCGGGTTGATTCTACAAAAAGTGAAGGGTGTTTTTGCAAAACTGGAAAAAAAGGACGTGGCTTCTGCGCTGACGGGCACGTCGTTCTGAAATGTCGTGGCGCGCGGAAGAGGGGGTAAATCCCCGCTGTCTTTAAGAACTCCGATTATCCCTGAAATTTCCAGCTGGTGGTACCTGTTACTACTTAAGCAGAGTATTTGACGGGTGACACACTGTTAGGGCTGCCTCTCGCCACCATGCCGTGGGCGTTGGTTGTCAACAAGGAATATATACATGCAATTACAATCAATTATATTACTTGATAACTAATTAAATATATGTTTGCGGGTACAACACGTAAGCAACTCAACGGTCAGATAGACAGAAAGCTTTGTGAAGTTTATGAACAGAGTACTTGGTTTGATAAACATAGTCATCCTAGAAGCTTTTTCACGTGCGCTCTGAAAGGAAATAAAAAAGCAAAATGACGTTGTTCTTTAAAAATTAAATATATGCCATTAGTACTGGTGTTTTTATTATGTTACCGTAAATAAAAAAGATTAACATAAAGGGCCCATACTATTTGGTTCTCTTGAGGGCCTCAAAATTATAGGGCCTGCCCTGGTGAAACACGCCTTACGAACCGGTCATGATAATATTGCTGTCGTATTTGAAATTAAAGGCAATTTCTGCAGTAGTTGACTGACTTGATGTTACCACTAAAATAAATCTCAAGATATTAGTTTTGTTTCTCAAACTATTTTGAAGCATGGTGAAGGCTGTCATGACATATTTCATGCATTCTTCCTTCCTCAAATCAGTTTGAACTATCAATAAAAAAAATGCTCACATATCGGTTCTGATGTTAAATAATTAAATATTTGGTGATAAGTGGATGAATATCAACTTCATATCCTGTAGGTGATGCCCAAGAACTCGATGATAACGAGCTTTTTCATTAATAGAGCTTTTTCATCAATATGAGGTCTTTTACGGTGTTTACAGACAGCGATAAATAATGAGATAACAAAGTTCTTTCAAAAGAATTTATTAATTTTTGGCATATGAATGAAGCATATACACACAGTTACACACAACCAATGCTTCGAGTTTGACATAACAAAACAAAAGATATAGTGGCTATACGTAGTGACTATATATGATCACTATATGTTTACAGTAAACCAAATAACTGGTAGCTAGTTATCTGTAGACAGACGAGCATAGAAAATGATATCTTCCACGCATAGCCTTTGTAGGTCTTGAAGGCTACTTTTTAACACCAAGAGACATAGCAGTAGCAGCTTCTGAAAAGTGTGAAAGCAAATAACGTGAGCATTCCTCAAGCCATGCATGCTGACGAAAACGGACGTATGGAATTTAAACGAGTTCATATATACTTTTTTCGTTTGTAGTTTTGTCCTGTTTTTCTTGTTTGAACAGCGGCTGCTGCATTGTAGACGACGCATTTCCACTCTTAATATGCGGCAGTGGTTTTGCTATACCTGTTGCTGCATGGAGGCGCAGAGAAAAAAAAAACAAATAAAAATAATGTCTATCAGTCATGCGTATGCAATCATCCCGGGAACGATCGAGTAGGATTATAACCATAGAAACTTTTGCTGATAGTTTTGTTTATTGTTAGGATTGCACACAACTACATATAGGAAAAAAAATTGCAATCGCTCATTTCAGTGCATAAGTAAAATAGCATTGATGGAAATTACGAAGAGGAATATATATGGTGGATCCCAAAGAAAATGAAGGTATGTAGAATCACAACACACACACGCACAGCAAAGAGGTGCATGAGTTTCTTGAGGTCGATATTGGAGCTTGGCTTTTCCTTTTGCAAAGCAAGAAGCACAGGTTCGACGCTTTGAAATGGTTTCTTCGCGCCTCACTCGCTCATGAAGGTAAGGGTCATACTAACCAGCAGCAGGGGATGCTTTGTCCGGTGGAGCTTCGTACGCCTGTTGGTGGCCATGTAGTCCTGCAAGGGGAGGCATGCTACCAGCAGACATCGCTGTACTCCCAGCGTATCAGACAAAACAAAAGGCCAAGCAACAACTCAGTTATATGCAATAGAGCAGGATTGATATCATCAAGATCGAGACACACCAAGCGCGGAGTTCTTGCTCGGCATTGTTATGCCAAATGTGAGACCAGTTTGGTTATGATCTGCTTTGTGTTTATTTCGCTCCAGTGTTGCGGGCATTATATAGCTAGTCATGTATATGGTGCAATGCAACCATATGGAAATTTCTTCCGGGTCAATCTATCAGTTGGTTTCTTCGAGGTTTCTACTGTTCGAAATGTAATGCTTCTACACTGTCATGTAACTATTTGGAGTACGTCAAATGGTTGGTGCACCTTCATGCGTCTGCCAGGTGCCAGGATGCACACTCCATCAATACAACTCGTTTGGTTCCATGAGGACATTTGCCACGCAATTTACAACAAGCTTCTCTACTTAGGTACATGCCTTCAATCGTTATGCTTGCATACTCGGGTCAAATTTAATAAGTCACAACCTGACAAATTTGCATTAATTCGACGAAACATATAAGTTGTGTCTCTCCGCGTGAACGGCGCGTGTTCCATACTACACGCCTGCATTGAACTGTGCTTACCATAACTGTGGAATCTAGAGGTCATAATCAGTTTGCTCCTGCACTTGCGGGGCAGAAGATCAGATTTATGTATGTCCAAGCGAAGGGGTTAAACGATTCTTCATCAGACCGAGACTCGTTCACGCACAGCACCACCACGAAATTGCTGACGTGAGCCATTTGCAGTTTTATTTTTTTAAAGAAGTGTTAGCCGATGTTCTAACAGCAATATTCTAGACAGGTCTGCTTCGAATACCTGTACCTGTATTTTTTTCATGTTAATGTTGAAATATATAATCTTCATAAGCTTGGCATATCTTGATTTTTTCCTCCATCTTTCTTGCAAACTAAAACCGACATAGATCTTGAACTTGGTGGTCATCTACGCGCTTATCAAAGAAAGTTCATGTTAGCCTAATTGATCTGACGTGGCATTATAGCTTTATGTGAATTAGACTGCTGAGAGGAAAATAATGTGTAACCAGATATATTATTGTAGCGTAACATTAAAAGATTAGAGCCAAATTTAGTGTAGACAATCTCAAATACAATAACGTGAATATATCGATGAAAGAATGCAAGATGCGGGTTGTGATCACTTGATATTTCTTTCAGAGAGAGAGAGAGAGAGAGAGAGAGAGAGAGAGAGAGAGAGAGAGAGAGAGAGAGAGCAGGTAAAATCTGATTAATTGTCTGAAACGACTTGGGGTGTAGACAAGTGGAATTGCCACCTGCTAGCTTGGTTGGGGAAGGGACAAATTTAGGTTCAACTAAAACGCAGATCGCAGATATTATTGCCTGATTGTTTTGTCTGCATCCTCTCACCTGCATGGTTAGTTCTTCTTTTTTTTTTTTGCGAATCTGCATGGTTAGTTCTTGGTTTATAAAGGGTAGATATAAATGTTAACTAGAGGTGTGCAGTCAGTCTGAAGTTTCGATCAAATTGAAGCTCGGACTTAGTCATCAGATTGATTATTCCACAAGTTACACGTCATATAAATGGAGTTGAAATTCATTTGTATATTAACTAATTAGAGGGCGTAGGGATGGGAATGGGCCGGCCCGGACCTGGCCTTGGACCTGGCCCTTATGGCCTCAGGGCCAAATTCAGGGGCCATGGGTCGACCCAAATCAACATTCAGACATGGCCTCGATGGCCCAGTGGGTATCACGGGTCGGCCCAACGTTATACACTAATATTTCAGACACCAACACGACTGAAAATCTGAAATCATGGTGATTGTTTTTGCTAACAACTGGAGCAGCTTGATACCATGTCGGGTGATAGGCAGGAAAAGAGAAATCTTGAATACCATGGTTCTGAACATAATTGACAAGTTATAACCAGAAAATCGGACATGGAGGACCGATACATGGCCACAAAAATAACTAGGAAATTAGCATCACAATTAGATGAGCAACAAGAGCAGCACTGCTGCGTGTGAACATTAACTAAATAATAATATAGTACCATCTGGTTAGATACAGGGGTGGGATAGATGTGATAGTACTTGTACTATTTTTCCCCAATCACATCCTTGTTTTTTCGGTAAAGTGATGAACACGAAACAAACACAGCAGCACACATGAACAATAAAGTCAACTATTCCTTGCTCCAGCACGTAGGGAACAGCGTCTGCACATCTCCTCATATCCAATTGCATAGTATGCTCACAGAACACCCGCACAAAACAGGGGACCATATCGCATGCCTCAGCGACATGGCTGCGGGATGGCGGCTCTCTCTCGCGCTGATGGGATTGATTTCATGGGTGGGTCGGCCCTTACCCATTGGGTCAACAGGTTCAGGCTCCATTGGACCGTTTCATATTTGAGGCCGGCCCACGTGGCCCATTGGCTTTCGTATTTTGGGTTGGGCCACCAACCCAACGGGTCGGCCCGGCCCATTGAGCGACATCAATTTGCTCGCGGGCCAGGGCATGCCACAGAATTGGCTTTGCAAGTTCCTGTATAAGTGAACTGAAAATCAAACTGAGAAATATCATGAAACATTTAACATGCCATGTTGAACGACGTAAACATGTGTGGGGTTTCAAATGAGATCCTGCTCATACTCCAGTTGGAAACAATAATGAGAAACATTCGAACATGTTAAAACAATTTGGGGATTCATGCAGTTGGTTTTTACTACTGTTGGACCTTACTTGGGCCAAATATATGCCAGAATCCACGTACGGCCCTGTCATAATCCAGGTCTACTGAGGTGCTCTATGTAAATAGCTTGAAGTACGAGCATCCATTGCAGAATGGAAACTATAGAAAAAATACTGTAGCTTCAAAAAAAACAGTATAGCTAAGTCCTGAGAGGCGTGTTTTTCGAGAGGGAGGAATAGTTGAATAGTGAAAATTTAAAATGAATAGTGACTAGTTTAAAATCTGAAGAAGCGAACAAGGCTAATACTACTACACAAATCACTGCCGGCTCCAAAGTATCATTAACAACGGTTTCAAAACCGTTGTGGCACAAGAGGTAGTGATGGGGTGCTGCATCACTAAGGTTTTGGAACCGGTGGTGAAAGGGACACATCCAGGGGTGAGCCTGCACCCCAAGCCACCCTGGCCTTGGCCTCGCAGCTCAATAAACTCCACTACCACTTCCTCACTTTGGCGTAAAACTAGAGATTTAATCTATCAAATAGGCTTAAAACTATAGATTTGTTTATCATGTTGGATTTGGCCCTAGTCTTGGACCAAAGCTGGGTCCGCCCCTGGACACATCACCAACAATTCTTTATACAAACCGTTGCTGATGATCGACCATCACCAACGGCTTGTTTTATAAGCCGAATGTGATGATACAACTATCACCAACGCTTTTTGTTGTCAACTGGTTGTAATGCCTCCCTTCACAACCGTTTCAAATCATTTGTGATGATGTTTTCCAGCCAAAAAAAATATTTATATTTACACATATTCACCAAAACAGGGAAACACATTTTGGTACTTTTTTTCCCGACAGAGCAAACTTTAATTTGCATCCATTATACATCATATACTTCATGCAACCGCAAAATCTATAGTTACACAGCAGCATATAGTTTTGATTTTTAGGCATCACAAAGCACAACCATCTACCAATCTTACAAAGGGTGATCAAGTTCCATCTACCAATTACCATACTACCTGTACTCCTAAGCTGGTCCATGATCAGCCCAGCAAGAGATGGAGGTAGTCTTTTTTTTCTTTTATGGATATGCATGTATATGGGTATTATACTTAATTTTTGAGTAAATTACATCCACCATACAAGAACTTGTGAGGTTGTATCATTTTAGTCCAACAAGTAGAAAACTGTGCAAATGGATACACGAACTTGTCAAATGCGTGCATATACGGTCATATGTACTCCAGGTAGATGTATTTTTACCGTTGTGGTACGTAGCCTGAAGGGTTTTATGCATGTAACCCCCTGTATTTCTCTCCTTCTCATTTAAGTCTTAATTATGCACATAACTCTTTTTCAATTTGTGGGAAGATTAAAAAAAATAACTGATGATGTGTGACAAGAGAAAGTGTACTGCAACTTACATGTTGATCTAATTTTAACCTTGTATATGTGTGTCATACATATGGAGCCCCAAGTGAAGGATTGAAAGGGCGACCAGAAGGGGGGTTGAATGGGAGCCGATAAAATTTCTTTCGATGAAGAAGTTGGCCTATGTCCCAAAACTCAGCCCTCGATCTTCTCTTCTGGAAATCACCAAGATCACATGGTCACAACGGACTTACTGACCCTAGGAGTGATACCAGGAAGCACAGTTCAAACAGATCCAATCAACACAGGGAGTTGCACCATAGAAAAATGCAGTAATGACGAAGTACGGAACCCTGGCCAGGCAAACCGGAACCTCCGGTTCTTGGTATCTAGGCAAGATTCCTAGAACCGGAACTTCCGTTTTCCAAAACCGGAACTTCCGGTTTCCTGGGCGCAGCATACAAAGTCAAACTTAAAAACGGAGCAAACGATCTCTAAATCTCACGAAATTTTGACCAGATATGCGCAAAGACATGGTGAATCTTTTCCCAAAAGATCTATCCAAAAGGATCAATATATCACCACGAATCTCATGAGTTTTGATAAGGGAAAAGAGAGATGGGGTTTTGGCAAAATACAAGATTTGCGAAGCTCGTGCAGGATTTAAGTGTGGAATCACTTCAGATGTGTCTGCACATGTTCTAGCTTCGTTTTCCACTAGAAAACTCGAGCCAAATCGCAGCAAAGAAGGACGAACGAAAATTCCTCAAAAATATCTCCGAAAATAGAAAAACGGGAGAGAATCTATTGAAGCAACCATGAATGATTGAATAGATGCAAAGATTCATACAGAGTCTTGGCTAAGATCCTCCCATCATCCTACCCTCTTTTGGATTAGGCACTAGAACTAGGTAATCACTCCTAATCTCTAGCTAACCTAGCATTAAGCCCTCTCTTAGCCTTTGAGCAACCATAAACTAAGGGGAGGAAGACGAGAGCCAAGAGATAGCCTCCCCAACCAGCCATCTATCTATTTATAGGGAAAACATAGCCCTGACCAAATGTCTTAACTACGCCTACTGCAGAAATTAGAATACAACCCTCTCAGGGGCATTTTGGTCCAAACTGAATGAGGAAGCATCGGACGGGCACAACTTCTCTTCGACTTCCCTTCGCCCTGAAGTAAGCTCGGAGATCTCGCCACGTGCCATCTGCCCGGACCTTGACCGCGCCAAGTCCGCCCCCGGTTTTGAGGCCAAAATCGGGAAACCCGCCTGCCAGGTGGTTTTGAGACCCAAACCACTGAAACCGTCCATCTCCGCGTAGCCGCCACGCGACCTCGCCGATGTCGACGCGTGTCCGACCTCCAACGAGCCTTGACGCCTTCAAATCTTTCACGCTCCCGCCGCACGGGCCGCCTACTCGACCTGCCATCGCCTTTCTTGCCCGATTTGGCCGACGCCGTCTCCATCCATCTTTCATGCTTCCTTGTTGGTCGATGCACCATGCGAGTCGCCCATGGCTTCGCACGGTCTCTTCGGATCCCTCGGCCCAAGTCTGCTCGCGTCCATCCTCGAACCTTTCACTTGGCCTTCACCTCGCACCGTCGACCACCATGTCGCACCCCGCACCTGCACTTCACAAGCCAAGACAAGCATCAACACACAACGGTTGTCAATCACTCATCATCTAGGGTGACCACCATTGGTCTTCAATCTCCCCCTTGATGAGTGCATTGACAACACACCTCCCAAATTGACATTTTAGATAATAAAATGAAAACAACAAGAACTCCTCCCAAAGTGATCCAAGAGCCAAGTGAAAAGGTAATACAAGATCACAGGAAGAAGCAAGTCTCAGTCCCCTAAGACAAGGGCAACGGCTCGACACAACTGAGACAAACACACATGATCCCCTTAAGAAGAGGCAGAAAGGGCTCAACACCAACCATGTGACAAACAAGAGATGAAAACTCAAGGTATACAAATCACACCTTCTGAGCATGTCACATGACTCCCCCTAGCTAAATGCTCCCCCTTTCAAAAGCAATGCAGCACCCTGATCAATTTGCAACAAATTCTCCCCCTTGTTGACAATGCAAACATCAAGATACAGGAATGAGAGCTGATAAGCATGCATGAAAGGGTGCAACCTACAGAGCTTCTCAAATATACCAAAAATATTGAAATATGCTACAAATGAACTAAATAACGAGAAGCAGGTCATAAGCAAGCACTGAAAGCCATCATGAGGATATTTATGATATGATCAGGAGGCAATAAGCATATTTATTATGATGATTAAAAGTTTAGGAATTTTATCACCACATGAGCAAGCAACTAGCTAAAGGATCACTCTAACAAAGATCAACTAACCCATAAAAGCTCATACAAGGATGACAGGTTCTCAACATAAGATCATTGCTAACACATGCAAAACATCCCTACTCATTTCCAAACTCACTGAGACCATGAGCCTACTTCTATGGTAAGCAACATGTAACAGCAGAGCAACCTGGTGAATGGTTTTCATATTGCAAATGAATTCACATGTAAACAAGCATTTCCTTTGCATGATCATATTTTTTTCTTTACCACATTTTAGATAAAGCAATTTAAGCAACCTACATTTATGAGATGCCCCTTGGCACAAGTGTAGCACAAAATCAATGCTACCCCAAGGAATGCAAAGCATGCACAGTGATAAGCCATATGGAAAGAAAAATGCGCCCAAGCACAAGCTTTCACAAGACGAGCAACCTAAGCAAGAGTAAAACTTAGCTAACAGCTACTCAAGGGTGATAAGCAATTTATGAATACAGTTTGAATTAAGCTTAGCTCACAAGATTTCTCAAAAACATCATCAAGAGCATAAGCAATGCATTGCAAAGTTACCACAATCTCAAGTATTAGTTCACAAGAGCATAGATAAATACTAGAGGCATATAGGAGAAGCTAAGATGATACTAATGCATAAAGATACAAATGCAAGCAATGCAAAAATATGTATGGTACAAAAACAAACACAAACCAAATATCATACATGCGAAAGGCAACAAAGGTGCAAAACAAATATATAAAGATACTAAGTTAAAATGAAACCAAATGAACAGTGTGCCAATACTCACATGAAGCCTAAGTTAAGGAATGGCACAAAGTTCACGAGGATCATCCACAATATATGACAAAGCTACCATGACATGATAAAAGCTAAATATCATACATATAAACATAACAAAGCGAGAATCAGGCTAGAAAGGAAAGCAAACCCCAAGCTCACCACGAAGACGGGGAAATGTGGCTTGGTCCAAAGGTTTGGTTAGGATATCGGCTAGCTGGTTTTGGCTTTCAACACGGATAAGGTCAATATCTCCTTTCTCATAATGATCTCTCAAGAAATAGAACCTTACATTTATGTGTTTCATTCTACAGTGGAGGACTGGGTTTTTGGCAACACTTATAGCACTAGTGGAATCACAACAAAGCGGCACTTTCTCAAAATGCAACCCAAAATCCCCCAAAGTAGCCATCATCCAAAGCAGTTGTGAGCAACAGCTAGCGGCAGCAACATACTCAGCCTTAGTGGTGGATTGGGCAACACTCAACTACTTACGGGAAGACCAAGACACTAAAGAGGAACCAAGAAACTGGCAAGTACCCGAAGTGGATTTGCGATCAATACGACAACCGGCAAAATCAGCATCTGAATATCCAATCAAACTCAATGCCGAAGAAGCCGAATACCACAAACCAAATTCAGGGGTGAATCGCAAGTACCTCATGATCCGCTTGACAGCTTGACGGTGTGAAGTTCTTGGGGAAGCTTGAAAACGAGCGCACAAACACACGGGAAAATGTATGTCTGGCCTCGTCGCTATCAAGTACAAGAGGGAGCCTATCATGCTTCGGTACTCCTTTTGGTCCACCGCTTCTCCGTCCTCGTCGGCATCCAAAGCTGTCGCCGTCGACATGGGAGTCGAAAGAGGCTTGGCCTCACCCATGTCAAACTTCTTCAGGATATCCTTCGTGTACTTTCCTTGATGCACGAAGGTACCGTCCTTGGTCTGCTTGATTTGGAGTCCTAGGAAGAAAGTCAGCTCGCCCATCATGGACATCTCAAACTCCCTGCTCATAGTATCTGCAAACTTGGCAACAAGAGAGTGAGAGGAACCACCAAAGATAATATCATCCACATATATCTGAACAATCAGGATTTCATGCCCATGCTTGAGGAGAAACAAAGTTTTGTCAACACAACCCATTTTGAAACCATTTTCAAGTAGAAAAGTTTTCAACCTACCATACCATGCCCTGGGTGCTTGTTTCAAACCATAAAGAGCTTTTTGTAACTTGAAAACACGGTTTGGGTATTTGGGATTTTCAAAGTCAGGTGGTTGCCTCACATACACTTCTTCCTCAATGACACCATTTAGAAATGCATTCTTAACATCCATTTGAAAAAGTTTAAAACCCTTTGAGGCAGCAAATGCTAAGAAAATTCTAATGGCTTCAAGGCGGGCTACGGGGGCAAAGGTTTCTCCATAGTCTATCCCCTCTTTTTGGCAAAACCCCTGGGCAACCAAACGAGCCTTGTTGCGAACAACAAGTCCATCCTCCCCCTCCTTGTTTTTGAAAACCCACTTTGTTCCTATTGGGTGGAAGTTAGGCGGAGGCTCTACAAGGATCCAAACCTGATTTCTTTCAAAGTTTTCAAGTTCCTCATGCATGGCATTAATCCAGTTTGAATCAGAAAGTGCGTGTCCAATATCTCGGGGTTCAAAGGAGGCAACAAATGCAGAGCGTGCACAAAGTGCGAAGCTTTTTGCCTAGTGATGCATTCATGAATGTTACCAATCATTTGTTGCGGGGGATGACGACTCTGAATGTGTCGAGGCGCCTCACGATGGGAAGTAGCCTCCCCCTCAACCGTAGCTGGGGCCTCCATATGCTCTTGCTCTTCATCCTCGGTCTCCTCATCCCAAAGTACTCGTTGGATGCCTGAAGTAGTGGAAGCAGAGGCTGGACCATCTAGCAATGTCGTCGAGGCCGAGTATGTAGGAGGTGCGGCTGTAGGATGTTTGATTCCATCTTCACCATCATCTACACCTGCATCACAAGCATCATTTTCCTCGAAAATACTCTGTCCTAACTCATTATCACCTGCAAGTTCAAAAACAGCATTCGAAAAGGGCATAGATTCATCGAAGTTCATCTCACAAGTCTCGACTATGCGGTTAGTTTCAAGATTCAAAGCACGATATGCTCGACTGTGAGTTGCATAACCTAGAAATATGCCATCAGTTGACCGTGGTTCAAACTTGTCAAGGTTACCTGACTTGAGAATGAAGCATTTGCACCCAAATGACCTCAAGTGACTTACCTTGGGTTGTCGTCCATGTATCAATTCATATGATGTCTTCTTCAAAAATGCTCTTAAGAAGATTCGATTTGAAATATAGCAGGTAGTGTTGATTGCCTCGGCCCAATACTTCCTAGGAGTCCTGTGCTCATCGAGCATCGTCCTAGCCATCTCAACAAGGGTCCGGTTCTGTCGTTCAACAATACCATTTTGAGAAGACACATACGTTGAAGAGAATTGATGTTCGATACCATGATCACGACAGAAAGTGTCGAAATGAGCATTCTTGAATTATGTTCCATTATCGCTACGAATAGCTCTAATGGAGTCTCTGCGCTCATTCTTCAGCCTCAAGATCAGATCTCGAACAAAATGAAAGACCTCATCCTTGGATTCCATAAAGAACACCCAAGAGTATCGCGAATAATCATCAACAATTATCAGAACGTACCACTTCCCACCAACTGAACACACCCGAGCCAGACCAACAGTGTCCATATGAAGCAACTCGCAAGGGTGATCAGTCATCACCTGATTCACAGGTGAGTGAGAAGCGGCAACCATTTTCCCATGGTTACAAGGAGAACACACCAAGTCTTTTTCAAACTTAAGTTTAGGCAAACCTCGGACCAGACCAAGTGAACTCAAGCGAGAAAGCAAATCAAAACTCAAATGTCCAAGCCGCCTATGCCATTTCCAAATGTTAGAAGAAGATCCAGCTAAAAGACACCGAGCAGGTCCACAAGAAGAAGTGAAATCAGCACGAAAAATCTGACCCTCAGGAATGATCATGCAAACGAGCTCACCCTGAGGATCAAGAATGCGAGATGCACCACACTTGAAGCGCACCTCAAAACCCTCTTCAAGCAATTGCGAAACTGATAGCAAGTTGTAACCAAGAGGCTTAACCAAAGCAACACGTTTCAGAATGATTTTTTCGCTTACTCGTATTGCGCCTTCAGAAACCACTCTACCTTTGTTGTTATCCCCGAAAGTGATGTACTCCTTAGTACTCACGGGGGTGAGGCTGGAGAACCATCTAGAGTCTCCGGTCATGTGGCGAGAGCATCCAGAATCAATGAGCCACATGTCCTCCAGCCCTCCGACCTGCATCAAAAACAAGAGGAGGAGTGAGCATACGTCTCGACAATGGGGTTAGTCATGTAAGTGTAAAACCAGTGCCGAGCCATTTGCTCAAAAGTTGGGTTAGCAAAGTCCACAACATTTTGTCTCCCTTGAGATTGACGACCACCACGAGGGGGAAAACATGGTGTGTCAAACCTCTTAGGTTCATTGCACCGACCACGATCTCCAGGACCATATTGACCATAGCCTGGATCGCGTCTCGCAAAGTCACATCTCTCTTCAGCACGACCATGTTGTTCTCTCTTAGCACCACGAGGAGGGGGAAACGACTCAGACCCATGTACACCTTGAGTAGGGTGGTACATGTTCTGGTTCCTCCGCTGGCTTTCACGTTTCTCTTCTCTCTTACGGCGAAAACAGAACTCAACCAAGTGACCATCCCTCCCACAGTGCTCACAGTGAAACCTCACACGTCTCTCAGGTCGTGGGTTCACTCTTGGATCTGGCTGTGAGTTTGGGTAAGTGAAAACTCCTGGTTTCACTTTAGACTAAGGCTTGGGATTGAATGGATAGCTTTTCTTTGGGTCTGAGGTGGTGCCACTTGGGATCCAAACTGTGGGCCTTGGCATTCTTGCTGGCTTCTGGACATGAGCAGGAGCACCAGGGGCAGGTGGGTGCGGGAGGCGGCGCGGGAGCTGGCATACGCGAATGGCGCCATGGGGCTCTTTGCCGAGAGTGATGTATGCAGGACAGTGATCCTGGATGCTGGGGATGGGTTTGTCTTTCTGAAGCACTTCGGATCTGATTGGGTGTTCGTGCTCGATGTTGAGGCCATGGTGCTGATACCGCTACCCCACAGGAAGTATTACTCCGGACCGGCGCTTCCTTACAGGATGGCTCTGCAACCACCTTTCCCAGTCCTTGATTGATTATCTGCCTGACATCTCTCAAGGTACCCTGTTGCAAATTTTCTCATCTGCTATTCTTTGATGCTTACTAGCCATCACAATTGTGTCCAACTCACAAAGTTTTGGCATTCTTATTATGTCTCATTATTGATTTCTTTTGTGAAATTATTTTGTTTGGTGCTTTCCAACTACAACGCCCTTGAAATGATGGGAACAATGTAACATAGCCTAGTAATTTCTTATTATAGGAAATTCAAACTGAGAAACCAGTCAGTGAAGGGGTTGATTTCACAACGTTTTAGATAATAACAGTCTAGGAAGATGATATGATCAATTTTCCCTCTTTTTTGGTAATTGTGGATATTTGAGATAAATTAGAGCTCAATTTAAAAAACAATAAACACCAAAGTACGTTTAGTTTGTGCAATGGCTTTAGAAAAAAATTGCTAGAACAAATTTGGGAACTAATTTCATCAGACTGGGTGTTTGAATCTTGTTATCTTCTCTAGTTTGTTGTGCCCCAACTTTGGTTTTGGATAGTATTCTGATTGCGTTTTCAAGAGAAAAGCTTTATTGCTGTTAGCTTGCTATTGCTTTGGTCCCTTCCATTGTACAGAACTATGGATACGAAGTTACTGATACCGTTTTTCATGTATTACCAATTTTAGTGAACCAGTACACCACTGCAATGGTACAAATTACAAGATGTTTCAAACATTACTGCTCTCTCATTTTGAACTTTTGGTTGCTTTCCTCTCTAGATTTGTGATATCCACTTGGGCTGTATCTTTTTCATGGAATCATTTCATTTTCACACATAGTTGTGAGCTGTGAGAAGTTGTGTTTAAATTCCCTTATGATATTTTGGTTTCATCCGGCATCCTTGGAGCATCCCCCCTCGTCCAAACATCATATGAACAGTGAAAAGGCACCTTGAAACAAAAGTCCAGTTTTGCCCAAGTGATGTTTTTCTAGTTGTCATTGGTCAGGCTATTGTCACGTTCAATCCAATCTCTAGAAGTTTAACTTGTTGTCAGAATGCCATCAGTTGAAACAAGAAAAATTTGCAATTTTATCTCTGTTGTCCTGGGATGTAAATTTATTTGTCTTTTTAACTATTTTGCATACGAATAGTTGGACTCTTTTTGTCTATCAACAAATCCTCAGATAATCGGTATCCCCATTTGTATACATTTTGGCAATATCAATCCCCCTAGGAAAATTCCATTGAACTCTGGAAATGTAAATTGAACTCTGTAAATCAATCCCCCTAGGAAAATCAATCCCCCCCTTTTGGATCACGCAATGTAAATTTAATGCGTGAAAGTGTGATCTGCCTTGAGTTTTATTTATTGACGAGTTAGAGTTGGTTTACAGTAACAAGAGGCCTCAAGTATGACACAAAAACTGAAATTATCTGCCATACATGTTTGAATCCATACAAATTTACATAGGCGAAACAAATACACCTTCCACTATATCCACAACAATTCAATTATATAGAAAATTGACCTTGTTCATGACATAGGTGTTATGCAATGCTTAAAGGGGTTGAGTTTTTGGAATCATAACATCATACAGCCGTACATCAGGAGCTTCTTTCATCTTCAATTTGTCAACTTCCTAATTTATGCCAAGCACTTGCTGGATGATTCAGGATTATATGGACGATTATCACCTGTATGTAACAAGGTTGTGTTTGTTGCCTTTCAGAGATGAACTGGGGTGATGCTGATTTTGCTTACCACTTTGAAGTGAATGAAGCTATATATATCTTTGACCTTTAAAGAGTATGCTTATGGAGCCTATCAAGTTATCAGTATAATATGTATCTGAAACTCTGAAATTGCTATGGTAGTATGGTTACGTATTTGTCCGGAAGTACCAGAAGTTAGGACAAAGCTATGGTGTTTATTAGCTTCTTTGCTAGCAATTTCCAGTTTACGTTTTCTTCTCTGGATTTATTTCAACATTTGTTGGTTCAAACTTCAAAGCCTCCATGTGTCAGAACTTGAGCATCTAAATTGCCAGTGATTCAGTTTCATATTATTTATCATTATATCTATTTTTCAGCTATCATTTGTGGCACTATAATTAGTTATGATGATGAGATGAGTTTTCATGTAGTTTGATTTTATCAGTACTCAGTAGCACCTAGATAGATATTCTTTGTTGACTACATTTATAACTGTTAAAATGTCACTACAGTAGACAAAATGCCAATCTGGTTAAACAAAATATGCAGACATTAGGAACATGTCCACCACACACTGTTTTTTTTCTAGAAAGATGTGGACCAGCAATAAGTGGATTTTCACCACTTAAAACCATTAGTATTTTTTTTCTTCTGAATGTAGCAAACATGGAAAAAGGGACTTACCCTAGAGTAAATAGTATCATTTGCTGACATGATCCAACCACAAAGTTTAAACAACCCATTGCATAGTAGTGTTTTCTTTTTATAAGATTTGCATCTACCTTTTCCAACGTAGACAACTATGACCAAAGTTGATCAGGGAGCAACGGGTAATGGGGTAAGTTACTGTGAACATCTGGCTCCTCAAAAAACAGTCCATGTGGCCTAGTCCATGGCAAAATACACTTCATAGTGTACATATGACCATACATATACGTATTTAACAAATTCATATATCTATTTGCACATTTTGCAACTTGTTGGACCAATGTGATGGACACAATTTACTCTTTGATAAATGTGTTAATTTCTACTAGAAAAACGCAGGCCACTCTCAACTCGATACTAAATGCCACAAAAATTACTGTGACCCCAGAAAACTTTACGAAAAATTAAGAATCTAATGTCGCATGGATTACTTATGCTTCTATATCTATAATGTATCCAATGCCGCTGAAAAATTAAGAAAGGCTTTTAAAAATAATAATAGATAGCACTCATATCCATATTTAAAATAATATCCGTTTTCTTAATTAGACCTCCAGATTTTTGGCTGTTACAAAGCAATTTTTTATTTGTTTCAACTTAAACTGTTGACTGATCCATGATTTCATTTCATTATATGTAAACCAAAAGTTGCACTACTACAAAAACGATTTTAGAGGACACTCCAAAAAGCCTCTCAGAGGTGGACACAAAATCCGTCCGCGTCCGTTAATCCCAGGCATTAACGGAGGCGGACACTTTTTATTTTCGGAGGCGTTTGCTATTTTCCGCCTCAAAAAAAACGATTAACGGAGGCGGACGCTTTAAAAAAACTGCCTCTGAAAATGAACTATTTTCGGAGGCGGTCGGTTTAAGTGTCCGCCTCCAAAAATCGATTAACAGAGGCGCATAATCTACATAGCCCGCCTCCTAAAATCCTGTGGCCCAAATGAAGCCCAAAAGGCCCGATAACAGTTAACATATATAACCCCAAATTTAGGGTTTCCACCCTCATTCCCTTCTCTCCCTCCCCCCCTCTCTCTCACTCGCCCAGGCCGCCGCCTCCTACCTCACCTCGCCTCGCCTCCCCTGCGCGTAGGCCGCCGCCTTCTCCGGCATCCACCTCGTGCAGACCTCTGCCTCTCTCATCCAGCCTCGCCTCACCTCCCCTGTGCGCAGGCCACCGCCTCCTCCGAAATCTGCCTCGCGCAGACCGCCGTCTCCTCGTGGCGTGGAGGAGCGGGTCGTTGCTGGCGGCGAGATCCAGGCGTGGAGGCACACGTCAACGCACGGGCGTTGGCGGCGGTGGCGAGATCCACGCGCGGGTCGTCGGTGGCGGCGAGATCCAGTTGCTGGCGGCGGCGTGTGTCGAGGCACGGGTGTGGAGGTGCAGGCGGCGGCGCGTCGCGTGGGGCAAAGAGGAGCTACGGCGGAAATCTGGCGAGGGCGACACCTCCTCAGGCGTAGATCCGGCGAGGGCTCGGCTTCCTCCTCTTCTCCACCCGGCGTCGCCAGATCTGGCAAGGGCTCAGCTCGGCAGCTCTTGAGGCAGAGCGGGATCTGGCGGCGTGTGGAGAGGCGGCGGCGGCGGGTGGATCCACGACCCAGCGGCCAGATCCGGTGGCGTGGCGGTCGGCGGCGGATCGATGCGCGGCAGATCTGGCAGCGGCGGCGCGAGTTGGATCCGGCGACGGTGGCGCCGATGGGCTCGACGGGCTTTTTCTTTCTTTTTTTTTTTGCTTGATTTTCGAAGGCGGGTGTAAAACCGCCTCTTTTAATGCTTCATTAACAGAAGCACATGCTCGGAGGCGGACGCAAAAACCGCCTCGGAAAATGGTTTTTGCCCGCCTCTGAAAATATTTTTTTGTAGTAGTGTTGATTAATCCTTTCAATGTATTACCTCCATCCCAATTTATAAGTTGTTTGACTTTTTTGACCCCAACTTTGACCACTCGTCTTATTCAAAAAATTTTATGCAAATATAGTCAAAATCAAGTCATTCTTAAAGAATATTTATTAATAAAGCAAGTCATAATAAAAAATTGATATTTCACATAATTTTCTAAATAAAACGAATGGTCAAAGTTGGAGGAAAAAAGTCAAACGACTTGTGAATTTAGACGGAGGGAATAAAAGCATATAGAACATTTCAAAAGCCAATTGTGGATCCAGAGGCATGCACAATGCAAAAGGACCGTAACAACCTTCCAAACGAATGTAATGCACCACACGACGGCACGCGCCAGCCGGCGGTGTGGAAGAAAATTTTGTGCAGCCCGGCTGTAAAGGACCTCCTGTGCAGTCCCGGCCTGGATAGATGCCACGTGGACAATGAAGAAATCGGAGGTTTTGAGGACATCGCCACGCTGGACACACTCATGAGTTGGCCTTCCTCAAGTTTCAGTTCGTCGCCAACTCAGCCTCCACGTTTGCATCGGATTCAGCCGACATCCATCCAGTGTTTCGACCATAGCTTCTTCATACGAAGTCGAAACGAGGCATTTAAGGATGCGTTGGAAAGGGAACGACGACGCCGTCATTTTGGTTCTGGTAATAGCTCTAGAGCCTTCGTGGATCATTCTGTGTGACCACGAAAAGGTGCTGCGTCACCTGTTTTGGGCCAACTTGGCCTTGTATCGTGTCGGGCCTTAAGCCCATGTTGTGGATGCCCCCTCTAGGTGCGCCCCCAACCCTAGGTCGCCCCTATACTTTAATACTCAGTAGCCGCCGACATTAGAACTTGGGTTTTGTTTAGAGTCTAGTTTTCCTTCAAGAAATAGATCGATCATTGTAACTGTGACGCCGAGTCCTTTTACCAGTGATCTAGGGCCCCTGTTCTTGTTCTCCACCCCTGTGGCGATTAGTCCTTTGGTGCTCTCGACCTCGAACCCATTTATTCAGATTGCTTCAATATACATCTGCAATATCAGATTGCGTGTTTATACTTTCTTGCTTGTGTTCTCGATTCGCTTGCAGGAAAAGCCTTCTCGGCGAGGTCAATCAAGTTGAGCTTGGTTGATAACCAGCGGAGCAGCGGTGTAACGATTGCAGGGGTTTGAGTCATGCTGATTAGAAGCCCGGATTGCCAACGTCGTTTTCCCAACCTATCGAGTTTATCATCTACCTCTCGGAAGATCGGGCTACGTCCCCATCAGGAGGTCTCCTCCTAACGCTCGTGGATACCTCGGCTCGGCTCCAGTCAATGAGGACTCGCGCAGCGTATCTGGCTTGCAGTTCGGCTTGTTTCGGCCACCGGTCTTAGACGTAAGAAAGGCCGACGATCACGTCGCATCGATCAGCAGATATGACTCTCCTCGCCTTCTTGGCACGGCACAGGTGCCCAAGCCGCCGGAGCCATTGTCGAGAACTCGAGATTCCTTAGCCCTAGCAGGCCGATCACAACCATTACTGACGAACTCCGTGGCACCGCAAGTGATGACTCCATAACAGAAGTTTTTATTTCAGCCGTCGTTTATTCTTCAAGCTTCTCGAAATTGATAACCATGATATTTTTATTCTTTAAAACCATTCATCGCACTGCTTTTCGATTACAAGATTTATCTCTGACAGAAATTATTCGCCCAACAAACTGTTGTTGCTGCTTGCATTTTTTTTCAAAGAATTTGAGCTTATTGTCAAAACAACAGCTTTCGATTCATTTGCTGATGGAGAGCTCGTATCAAGCCCTGCAGTGGTGCATGGGATCACGGCTACCGGATCATGTTACATATGAGACCAATGCTTCCCGGCTTCTTGGCGACGGATGAGAAAAGCAGAGGCGCACAGAAACGACGAGGGCATCAAGGGATGGAAGAGGCGACAATGGCTGCAATAAACAAGGGAGGCGACGACAGCGCGCGGCTGATACGAGGCAGTCTCTACCTGGGAGCTGAGCTGAGCTGCGCTGCGCCTGGCAGGCTGTGATCCAACTGGAGCCGAGCCGAGCCGAAGTATTCTCAGTTAATCCACGAGCGTCAGGAGCAAACGTCCGATTTATTCATTGTCCACGTGGCGTCCATCCAGACTGGGGCTGCACATGAGGCGCTTTGCAGCTGGGTTGCACAGAATTTTTTTCCGGCGGTGTAGTATCTCCGGCCTGTAGTCGAGGTGCTACACTAGCTCCACGTCGTCGCCTCCGGCCCGCCCGGCACGACGGCAACGAGGGGTCGATCCCGTCCGGCCCGTCGTCGTAGCTCTCCTCAACGCGCACGTACCCCGCCGTACGTGTCCGATCGCAGCATGCTGGAGAACGGCCAGGCACGGCCCATCACCCACCGCACGATTCTTCTTGGAGTGGACGACATGGCCGGGCACGGGCGTGTTCGACGACATGCGTGGCGTGGGACGGTAGCTAGATGAATTAGCGTTGCCTTGTGACAGTTGGCATTTTGTGGGGGTTTCGCCGTCTCGGTATATATATGGATTGCACTTTCGAAGGCGCCGGGTATAAATATCAGGGGAATTTCCTAACCGATCTTTGTGACAAATTATACGCGCACGTGTCTAGTTTTAAGATACTAGAACAAAGCAACCACTTAACATAAGTGCTCGACGCATCAAGAGGAACACCACCGGAGGCGGAACTACATGGCAAGAGATGGCTTTCGCCGTGGCAAGATCGAGTCCCATGCCAACAAAAATACAACAAAAATGTTTTTCGAAAAATACAGTACAAAAAAGTAGACGTACTAGAAATCAACGAAAGACTACCCGGCCCTCTGCTTTATTTTCTCACTCGCTGCTGGTCAAAGCCATTCAACGTTTTCTTTTTGTGATGAAAAGTCATCTAACTTTCAGCCCTTGGCCCAACAACAGAATCGTGCTGGGGGTTTGCAACTTTGCATGCCATGCCAATTCATGGCACGGAAACGGGTGCAGTCCAGTGCAGAGCTGCTGCTCCTGCTACAGCCTTGGGAAAAGCACACGCCAGGTGTCAGAAACTGGCCGCCGATCCTCTGCTGCCTTCCTGCAAAGCTCATTTCAGTTCGTCTGGCCACCTTTTGCTTTTGCTTTTTGAACCGCCGTGTTGTGCTCGACTGCTCGCTTGGACCGGAAGAAGAATGACCGGCTCGGGCCTCTCTTGGTGGTCACTCGTGCCGTGTGGTCTACTCGATCGTCTCGCTTGAAGAATGCACACACGCACGGCTCTCGGAGTCTCGGTGCATTGAAACGAAGGAAGCATGTAGCGGACATCTGATCGAGCAAGCCCTCGTGCGCCAGCAATACGTACAGATAGAACGAAATCATCATATATGCATATGTGCATATGCCTATGTTTGGTCCAGCCAATAATAAAACTATATCGGCAAAATGCTGTTATATCACAATTCACAAGATGGAAATAGTATATACAATACAATCCTCAAACCTGCAAGAGTTATACTCCTTTTGCAAATGAAAAGAGAACAGAGCTAGGGTTGATCTCAATTTGGTGTAAGTAAACTACTGAAGCATATCTAATTATTATTTTCTTATGTTAAATACTATAGTGACAGTGTTGTAATGCCTCCAATATCTGTTGGCCTGTTGGGGTTTGTTTTGCTTGGCTACTTGCTTGCAGTTGCAGCGGAACCACGATAGTGTTGCACGGTAGAGTGGTTCGTGTGGGCCGCAAAAACTGCGAGTCCATCGGTGAAAAAAAAACTGCGAGTCCATGACACACCCGGCTCGGAGTTGGCACGGCTCGACCGGACCGAAAGATGGCGTCAGGCGACTGTGGAGCCAGCGTGGGGGCACAAGTGTAATTTCTCCACGGTGTAGAGGGAACACGAGGCTTCCCCTCCCATCCTCCGCGCGGAGAGACAGATCGATCAGACGAGCTCGTTGCCATGGCGATGCCTCTGCGCCCCTTCCCCCTCGCCGCCATCTGCCTCGTCATCCTCGGCCTCCTCCCGCCGCGCGCCTCCGCCCTACACATGCGTGGTGCTCGGGACGCGCCGTCCTCGCCCACGGGACTCCACGTCCACCACGACGCCTCGCCGCCCGTCGCGCGGCGCGACGAGGACCAACAGCACGCCACCGCCCCGTCGCCGGCCATGGGTGCTGCTCCTCCGGCTCGAACGCACCGCTGCGGCGTCCACGCCGCCTCCCGCGTGCGCTACACGCACTACGGCGCCACCCTCGCCAACCTGCGGTCCGTGTGCCAGCCCCCGCTCTGCTTCGCCGACTCCGACCACCGCCTCCTCACCGTGCTCTACGGCCCCCACTTCGGCGGCGGTAGCTCAGACGACGACGACTACGTCTACGTCATTGCGCGCACCACCGAGGGGACGCAGCCGATCCTTCCCTTCTCCTGGCGCGACGTGTACTCCGGCGACGACGACGTGTGCTACATCGAGATCGGGTACATGACCATCGGCAGCTTCATCGCCATCGACTGCCCTGCCTGGACTTGCAACAGACGTTTCACCAGTTCAGCCGACGAGGCGCTCGCGTGGGCCATCAGCGCCATCGCCACGCCGTGCGGCGGCGTCACCACCAGCAGCGGCGCCGCGGCCACCCCGTCGCCGCCCAACGCCGTAGTGGCACTGCTGCCTCTCCTGGCCGCCGCCGCCTTCCTCCCGCCACCCATGGCTGCGGCGGCGGAGCTCTCCTCCATAGCGTCGCTCGCCCTCTCCGCCGCCACCGGCTACTCCGGCGAGGAGTACACGACGCTCAACCACGCCACCTGCGCCGTGTACGCGTACGACAACGCCACCGGCACGGTGGACCGCGCGCGCCCGTTGGCCGGCCAGCGCGTGCTGTGCCAGCGCCCCCTCTGCTTCGGCGCCGACCTCGACCTCTCGGTGGTCCACGCGGAGAGCCACGGGCGCCAGGACGACCCGATCCGCGTCTACTGCGCCGTGCACTCCCTCGAGGGCGCCGCGTCGCCGTCCATCTTCTTCCCCTGGACGAACACCTGGCGCGCCCACCTGCCCATCGCCGACCCAGGCACCACCACCGCGGACTCCGGCGACCACCTCTGCTACGTCGAGCTCGCGCACATGGACTACAGGGAGGGCTACTACATCCGCTGCCCCGCCGGCGGCGGCCACGCGGCGCAAGTCTCCTGCACGGAGTTCCCGGAGGAGGCGGTGGCGTCGGCCGTGTGGGAGCACCGCAGGCTGACATACCGTGGCACCGTCGGCCTCAAGTGCGAGCTGTACAAGTACGGCGCCGCCGGGCAGTTCTTGGGGTATGATTACAACGCTGAACTCTGATAGCTTCCGCCGTCAGTGTCTTCTGATGGGCAGGCTTTGTTTCATCGACGATGTTTACTACTTTACTGTCAATTAATTGTTCTTCAGTTCCAAGATACTCTTATCAGTTTATGGATCAGTAGGAGTATGTCCCAAGGTTTATGGTGAATTGTCTAATGTTGATGTACTTGCTTTGGCCAGTTACAATGGCTGGATTTGCCCGTCCTTTAAGCTGTTAATTTTTCTGCAATCCCATTTCATGATGATGCATTTCTCTCTTCGTGGTTGTCAACAGTCCAGATCTTTCACAGTGCCAATGCAGAAATATTGCTTACAATTTAGATTGTCATGCTATCCGCCATTTGTCTGTCATGTGGATTAGTGGAATTGCCTCTGAATAGTGAATACAGGTGAAGATTAGTTCATACATCGTACATGTACACTTTGTTTGTGCCGTCGGTCGTCCGAATGCCAATCACGAAGATTGAAATCCTAGCATGTCTAGTTCCTATTTTTTAAATGAATGACATAAATTCTTCTCAAATATATAAGGGATAACAGATGTTCAAATCCTAGCTGAAAGCTGAAAATATAGCGTGGACCTTTAACAAATCCGAGTAAATTGTTTTTTGGTTCAAACCCACAGCCAGGACCAGTTTGCCTGGACATGCAAAATGGCTATTCTTGCGTAGCTGGCAATCTGCGAGTTTGATTTCAGTCAATTGGTAGTTCTTCTGTTACAAGATTTACCGGGCTAGTTCGTGTCAGGTGTTCCAATTTCAATGTTGAGTTCAGTTTTTCACACATTTGCCATCGGAAATAGCCTATTTCAAATTTGTCACTAAAACTGTTTAAACCTGATTGCAAAATACCATGCTGCTTAAACCTGATTTCAGAAAACATATTCTTGGGCACCTATCACATTGTAGAAGAAAAGCAAGAAATACTACTTCCATGCCATTCAGCAAGATTTGTGCTCCACACATACCCCTCAATGAAACACACATGCCGATGCCAGGAAATTTAACTTTCATTGGTGTTCTGATAACTGAGCATTCATCTGAACTTTGTAGAACATACAGACACACTTTGCTTAAGCAACCACGAAGAAATACTCCAAGGAAAATCCAGGGGAACAGCTACTACTTGTCTACTACTACCAGACTACCACCATACTCCGATGAACACTGACTTGAGATTATTGAAGCATCCATGCTACTCTAGCCGACGCACATTAAACTACCCGATTTAGGATATAGAACTGAAAAGGTAAACTGATCTTAGGACACACGTGCCTAGAACCAAAGAGAAATCTGTAGATGGCGGCGGCGATCAGAGTTCGTCGTGGTACTCCAGGCCCTCGAGCTTTGGCCTCGCCGTGTCATTGATGTACCAGTACCACGCGATGGTGTCGCGGTACGTCGTCCTGCGGTGCTCCCAGACGGCTGTGGCGATGGCGTCGTGCGGGAACTCCGTGCAGCAGATGACGGGCACGTGGCGGCAGTCGCGGACGGGGCAGCGGATGTAGTATCCCTCCCTGTAGTTCATGTGCTCCAGCTCGACGTAGCAGACGTCCCCTCCGGCGGCCACGACGGCGGCGGGGTCGGGGACGGGCAGGTGGACGGGCATGATGCGCCAGGCCTTCCCCTCCGGCACGTGCTCCGCCTCCAGCGTGCGCACGGAGCAGTAGCCGTACAACGTCGAGAGCGCGCGCGTGTCGGAGCCGGCGTCGCAGCGCGGGTGCGGGCACACGGCGCGCAGCTCGGCGAAGGGCGGGCTCGGTGCGGTCGACGGTGCTGTTGTCGTGGTGGTAGCGGTAGACGGTGCAGGTGCCGTGCGTGAGCCCGGAGCAGCTGTCGGAGGGGACGGAGGAGCAGGCGAGGACGGGCGTCGCCAGGGTGGAGAGCGCTACCACGGCGGCCACCGGCGTCGGGAGGAAGGGGATGGCGAGCAGCGGCAGCGCCTTCAGTAGCGACGCCATCCTGGACGGGGCGGTGATGCCGCCGCGCGGAGCCGTGTCGTCGACGGAGGTCTCGGCGTGGACGGCGGAGACGCTGGGGCAGGGAGGCGCGGGTGGAGTCGTCGGCGCCGTGGTCGCTGCCGGTGCGGTGGCGGTGTCGTGGCGGAAGACCGGGAAGTCGTGGCGGAGCGGCAGGGAGACGTCGGTCGGGGTGGACGCAGAGGGCGACGACGCTCGGAGGTGGTGGTGGTCGGAGTTGGAGGAGATGGGCCGTCCCGCGTCCATGGCGTGGAGATGGATGGGTGCGTGCGGCGGGAAGTGGGTGATGATGGCGGCAGTGGTGTTCATGCGGCTGTGGATGCGCTCGCCGGTGGTGGCGCCGGCGAGGTAGTGTAGAAAGGCGAGGCCGATGAGGGCGAGGTGGGAGGCGCGCACGGCCGGCGCCATAGCTGGCTTGGTGTGGTGCGGTGGAGACTGGAGAATGGGATGGGGGCCACGAGGGTGCCGATGCTTTATGCCAGTTCATAAGGTTGTTTTGCCAGTACAGAGACAGCAAAAGACGCTGCTGCCCTCCACCTGCTGCCTGTCCATTGGATGATTCGAATTCGAACGCTTCAAGGCTTGTCGTTTTGCAGATTGGGTAGCTGCCAAGTTGTAGCGTCATCATGGCAAAAATGTGAATAGTTGAATCGGCCACTGATATTTTCTTGCAAATACATAATGTACTATTATCAGATTTTATTATTTGATGGTAATCAGGTAACTATTTCTATGTAGCTCGTTGTAATTTTGTCCGACCACACACACCCATCAATCTAATGTTTATGAATGGATTGGAGCACAAAGGACAACTATGTGTGATTTGATTGCCTAGCCCCCATGTAATCTTATCAGCTCACCTTCTCCACTTACCATCATCGTCCCCACCAGTCTCTCTCCCTTTCATTCAATGTTGCAACCAAGCAAAGAGAGCGCCCATTAAAGAAAGGCATCACTTCCGCAAACTTCACCTTCCCCATCGCCTTAAGATGTTCCGTTATCACTACATCCACGACATCGACACCGTCAGCCCCACCGCACCCAATTGGTCAATCTACACACAATGTGCCAGCACCCGTGTTGCAATGCGAACACCTACAAGCTTCTGCTCTTGACCGTCTATGGCCACTGAACCATAGCGACTTGATGACCCTGAAAGGATCAAGATGCCTAAGAGAGGGGGGGTGAATTAGGCTTCTACAAAAATTTAAGCAATAAAACAATCCTATGCAATAAGCCAATTCACCCCATGTGCCTACAAGTGTGGTTTGTGCCTAACTAGTGTTGAAAAGAGTTTTGCAACCTAGTTCCAATCCTACTCTAGCATGTCAAGTCTAGGAATTGAAATGCGGAAAGTAAACTTGCTCAAAGTAAAGAGAAGAGTAGGAAGCCGATTTTTCCCGAGGTATCGGGGAGTTGGCAACTCCCCCTAGTCCTCGTTGGAGCACCCTCGTAAGGGTATAGCTCCTCCTTGATCCGCGCAAGGATCAAGTGCTCTCGTAGGGGATATCCATTTCCCACTCTGGGTTGGCGGATTCCCAAACCGTGTATACCTTCTTGGGGCTTCACACAATCTCCATGTGAGCTCCTAAGATCATTACCACCAAGCCGTCTAGGTGATGCCGAATCACCAAGAGTAACAAGCCTAAGATCTTCTCTTGACCTACACTAGACAAAGAGCTAGATGGACGCACACTTGCTACTCTCAAGCACTAAAGAGAATCCTTAATCTTCACAAGATCAAGAACACCAATCAAACCAACTGCCTCTCTTGCCTTCAAAATCTCTCCTATCTGAGCTAGAAGCACAGTGAATTTCGTGTGGCAAGAGAGCTTCAATGTGGGAGAAGGAAGGCTATAAATAGCCCACACAAAACCCATTAGCCGTTGCAACTTCGCAGAAGCACCGACTAATTCGATGGCCCTTGAGGGACACCATCGAATCAGTCGATGTTCACTTTACCTTTGAAAAGCAACGGCTACAGTTCACCATCGAGTAATTCGGTGACCTCTTTTGGTGTGGCGGACCACTCCGAAGTTATTCCAAGTTAAGTACCCCGAGACCACTAATCGAGTAGTCAGGCACTTAATCCGGAATAAGCTGGAGCGCCGTCGGATTAAACCCGATTTAACCACGTACTTTTCTCGATCGAAACAACAGCACGCCCACACGAAGGTGAGTTCCAGAGATTACAACATTCCACAAATTTAACATGCATAAATAGTATCTCGAAGTTATTACATTCCAAGTTCGAAATTTAAATCAGAGTATTAAGTTCATTGCAGCGGAAATAAATAAATAGTTCATTGCAGCGGAAAGATAAACTAACGACGATACAACGTAACACCATGATGAAGCCTGCCACGGTGCTACTCCTCCCGTTCCTCGGCAGAGGACGGAACCCACTCGATGTGCCATCCAGGGGGAACCTGGGTAGGCCAAGTCATGGCATCGACTACCACATCCAACATTGTACCTGTAAATAAAAGCCACAAGCAAGGCTGAGTATACTAATACTCAGCAAGGCTTACCCGTCGGGTGAAAACTACATCACCGACATCTAGACATGAGAGGCTTTTGGCTGGTGGGTTTGTTTGCCAAAAAGCGACTAAAAGTAGGTCCTTGCTTTCATAGTTTTAGCATCATATTCTAGTAGACTTAACCATTTTAGATTAGCATCCTATCTAAGCATACAAGTGGTGCAATACAATCTGATTCACACAACAAGTTCATCAATCTCATAGTTCCACTTGTTACTCAATGCAGCAAGGCGGTCAAGCAGTCTCATTAACCGCGAGAAGCGGACAGTTCGAACCGAATTTTGCTACCTGGCCAGGGGAAACCCAACACACACGGATAATGCTTTCTATAAAAGGTACAAGCACTTTCCAACCTTTCCCATCGATCCACAATTCAGAACCGGGTCCACTTCCTTAGGATAAAGATTTACTGCTTCACTCACAGTCTCACGCATATATCCACAAGTGTACGGCAGGGGAAACAAAAGTTTGCAAGGAGAGATGGCTATCGGCCCTAGCTGCTTCAATCTGGTACCGGGCTTACCGATTCCCATATATCGGCATGCATGTGGTACGTTCAAAAACTTAACACACTCAACCACACGTTTCGACCTTAAATCAATTATCATACACGGACGGGAGATCTACATCTACCATCCCGCCCGTCCATCCTTATGATTCCAACATAAGTAAAGACAAGCAACTCTTATGTCTCGCGAGTGACAGGAAATCACTCGACTTGTAACGGACCTAAAGCAATGCCCTATCGATCCTTTCATACTAGTGTTGCAAGTCATAGGTACTAGAAATGTGCAGCTAAGGTATTCAATCAACTCCTTGAAACGTAAATGCACAAGCATAGGGAATTCATAGATGCATAAACTTTAAAGGTTAGGTTATGCTCCGGGGCTTGCCTTCTTGCTCTAGCTGGGGGTTAGCCTCCGGGTTGACTGTTCCTTCGCCGGCACCGTTCTCCGGGGTGCCTTCTCCGTCGGCTTGGATGAGGTGGTAGAAGCCGTCCGGAATAGCGCCTTCTACAAGAGATGCATAACTTATAGTGGCTGCCTAGTGATTCCAAAACTAAGGCCTTAAAGGCCATATTCACCTAGACATGCTTAAGTACTACTTTTTCCTTCACAAATATAGAGTAGGGGTGTGGAAAAAAAAATTTATTCATTTTCGATGGTGATTGTGTACATATATAAAAGAATTTCTATTTATTATTTTGAAGTTAGGGTGCTGTTCTAGAATTTTAAACCTTTCCATGTTTTATTTTAATTAACTATCAAAAAGGTCTATTCTTTTATATAATTCAATTCCACCTTAATTCTTTCTCATTTTTGTTTCTCAGTTTCTGTTCATCATTTTTATCTATAAACTTTATGACAGCTACTGGAGTATAAGAGTTAGGCTCACTCCAAAATTTAGCTAAATCTGAGCTACACATAATTTATTAAAAATAGTTCAAACTGCTGCCTATAGAAATAAAATAAATTCATATAAAATCTAAAATACATCCAAATCAGGAAATTTTCCTACCAGAGCTAGTCACAAGTGCAAGGAGGGCTCTGGCCAAGTGGTGGCTCAAAATAACCCTTGGACAGTCATCAATAAATTTCTATCCGAAAACACATATCTATTTATTTGCTTGTCTAAACAGAGAAAAAATTAAGTTTGGCATTTTTAACAGATGTGTTAACAAGTTTTTAGGCCTCTGGAGAAAAATGGTGATTTTTAGCTGCATGGATTATTTTTAACAATTTCTGGACTACACAAAGACATAAATCACAAATTAATTCATAACTGAAGCTACAGTCCATATTTTTAGGTCCCCTTTGGACACAAGGTGTCCAAAGTCACTGCAAACAACATATCCAAAGATCAGCCCTAGCAGATCTCTGGATTTGAAATGGTGCACAAGTTTCTAAATTCACAATTTGAATTTTAATTCAAAAATGGTTCACCAAAAGTATATCCATGCTTAAATGAGATTGGAGTTTACAATCGCACGAGTCCAGGGAGTATTTTTGTGCATTTTTCTGATTCTTGTACGATTTTTAGTGGATTTTACAAGATTCAGGAAAAATAGATCTAGGTTTAAGAATCTTTTTACGCTGGAGACCCTAGAACTTTTAAAACTTCGTGAACAGGTCCCTGACTTTTACACTGGGAACCCTGGAAAAACGAAGACGATGAACTTTGCTCCTCGCCTCGTCGCCGGAGTTGCGCCGGCCAAACGACGGCGAGCTAGGGTCGGGGAAGTGGGGAAAAGAACCAGGGGCTCACCACGAGTCGATTGGTGGCGGTTGGGAGGCCGGGGGAAGCTCGGAGTTTGCCGGCGACGTGCGGTGGCGGTGCGGCCGCCGCGAGCTCGATTCCGGCGAGGGCAGTGGGTCTCGTCGGGGTTGGAGGGGTCCTAGAGCACCAGTGGAACTCGGGGAAGCTGTTGGCGTGCTCGGTTGACCTCAGGGACGGCTCGGCGTAGGGTCTCGACGTGAGGGTGCTCCGACGGCCGAAAAATGGAGATTTGGGGGAAATCTCGATTTCTCACCGGAGGATTGGGGAGGGCTCACGAGAAGTGGGGGAAATGGGAGCTAGGGTAGAGGTCTAGCTCTGTGCGCGAGGAATTTGGGAATGGTGGAGAGGGGAGGGCGAATTTCACTTCGAAGCTCGGCTCGGTCCGCACGGCGCGAGGTTGAAGACGACGGAAGCGAGCGCGAGGGAGTGAACTGGAGGAGTGCGCGAGCTAGGGGAGAGTGTGAGTGGCTCGGTGGAGTGCTTGGGCACGCTAGAGAGGGGTCGTGCTGCCTCGGGAGCATGTGAGCGGAGCGACAGCGACGCGACGCGCCATTGAAGCTCGCCCGAGCTCGAACAGAGCGCGCGTCGGGGTTGGGCGAGGAGGATCGTGGCGTGGGCGCTGGGATACGCTGCAGGGATCTTCCACAGTGCCCGTGGCGCGTAGTGGGAAGGAATCCCCCCCCGCGGAGGAGCTTTGCGCGTCGCGCGCGAGCGCGCGGCCACGGCGGCGCTCCACCCGCCATGATGACGCTCGCGCGGCGCGAGGCGAAGCGTGCTGTCGAGCGGCGATGTGACGGCGCGGAGGGCTTGGACAAACGCTCGAGGACAAGAGCCACCCAACGCCGTGGCTTGGCCAGCTCGGCGCGGCCTCCGCCGCTCGCCGGCCACGTGGCGGCCGAGCTCCGGCCAGGCGCAGAGCGCGCCAGGGCCGAGCTGGCGGCTCCGTGGAGCTCCTTTGCCCCTTTTGAATTTTCACCAAAAATTTGAACTGAACATGAAAAAGTGTAAAAACAAAAGTTGGAGCTTGGGATGTGGGACACAACTTTCTTTTTGGGGTGAACCTGAAATTTCAAATTTTTCAAGCTCAAACAACCCAAATTTAAAAAGGTGTTCAGATTGGTTTTTTGAGTTTTTAAGGGGCTAAACTGCAAAATTTTCAAAAGTTCCAAACAGTGACTAGGCCTTATTTGTGATGACTAACAACTTTTATTTTTGGAGATTTTCAAGTTTAGTACAAAATTCTTGAGATTTCAGTTGGGTGTTAAACAACCTTTGTTTTTGAATTTCAATTTGAATTTTGATGAATTTTTAAATCTTAACACCATTATTTCCCTTTTTGCACTTGTTTTAAGTGTACTTTTAATACTTTGACATCAGAGATGTCACATTTGGTCAACATCGAACTAATCGATGCTTTTACACAGAGAGCATGTCAGCCAACCTTGTCCTGCCAGCCATCGCTGACTAATTCGCTGCCCTTCCTCTGGCGCCGTCAAAATAGTCGATGGTGGCCCTCCATTTGAAAATCAACGGTTACTGACAGCTACCGACTAATTCGGTGATCTCTTTTTGGGAGACCATTGAATCAATTGTTGCGTTCCAGAGAGCATCTCAACTTGACACAGCTCCCCCTAGGTCACTGACTAATTCGATGGTACCTCGAGGCACCAACCGAATTAGTCGATGGTGCTTGCTGACCTTCTGAGTCAGCAACCACCGACTAATTCAGTGCCTTACTTCGTGCACCATCGAAATAATCGGTGATACTGGATATCTTCATCTTTCTCGTGTTCGAAAGCAAAACTCGTCCAATTCAATTTCTTTGAGTTTCCTTTCTTTTCAAGGGCTTCAACTGAGCTACCTAGTACTAGATTTCACAAGTGTGCACCACACCTAAACTCTAGTCTTGCCTAGGTCAAGCTACCAACCCTCGACCCTCCTTTATAGTACGGCCAAAGAAAAACTAAAGACCTAAACTATTCTAAGTGCCTCTCATCACCCAAACGGCACTTAGAACTAGCTTATCCTTAATTTTCGAGCATATCCTTTGCACCAATACAATCATTCTCAAATGATGAGGGCCACGAATACCGTGAAAGCCCATCATTGCACTAATTTAAACTTTGCCTCTGCAAAACACTTGTTAGTCGCAATGATTATGTTGTCATTAATCGCCAAAATGGAATTAGGGGCCTAGATGCTCTTTCAATCTCTCCCCTTTTGTTGAATGATGACAACACAACCTGTAAAAGGATATGAGAGAAGAAATATTGAGGTAAAACAACATAGGATAAACTTGAATTGTATGAACTTGAAAGGAAGTGCGGAAGTGAAAGATATAGCTCATACAAAACAAGAATAAACAAAGCGCAAGTTAAGGATAAGATATAAGAACATGCGCAAGCAATATGCGAAAGACATGATATAAGATAAATTAAGTGAACGCACATGTCTAACACATAGAAAACCATAGGTAGCAAGGCACACAAATGTCGTACATATCTAGAGTGCACAAAAGAGATATGATGCATGAGATTCACACAAAGAACCAAACGCCTATGCTACCCTACTCCCCCTAACTCTCATATCCGCACTCTCTCCCCCTTTGGCATCAAGCACCAAATCTACGCGTCGGAGGCTAGAGGAGTGCTCGCAGGTGGGTCGAGAGACTCAGAGGCAGGAGCGGACGAGCTGGCTGCTGCTGCTTTGGCTTCCTCCTCAATAGAATCCAAGAAGCGAGTGGAGCCGGAGGTGACAAGCACTGGAGGATCTGGAAGTGGAATGTCAACACCCGAGCTGAGCGCCTCAAGAATCTGTGACTCAAGCTCCGTCTGAATAGCAGCTTCTCGCTCGGACTCTGTAGGTGGCTGTGACATTGGAGCAGGTTGAGGCTCAGTCTCTGAAGCAGGCTCAGTAGCTGGAGTAGGCTGAGATGCGAAGCCTAGAATCTCTGAATAGGTGGCCTCAAGCTGGCTAGACCCAGTAGCTATGCGTGAAGGTGTCTCGGTCATAACCGCTATCATCGGCTCTATCGTGACAAACTGAGAGATGAAGACTGACGTCGCTGTCCCAAAGGTGGCTGGTATGTACTGGAGCCCTGGGGAGACAGCCGATGTGCCAGGCAGAGAGGCAGCAGGATTCAGTGGAGTACCAAGAAAAGCCATCGACCTGAGCGGTGACAACTAAGGAGCAAGCTACGGCTGAGATGTCGGAGTCCTAGGCAGACTCTGGAGAGGCACGTGTGGAGCAGGAAGAACTGACGGAGCCTGAATGCCGAGCTGCTGATATATGAACCCAAAGTGAAAGGCAGTCTGTCTCTGCTGCTCGGCAATCATCTCGGACTGGCGACGCTGCTGCTCAAGCATGGACTGAAAGAGAGCTGCTGTGCGCTCCTCACGCTGGGTAGCCTGCTGCTGAAGTGCCACCATCTGCTCCATAAGAAAAGTGACATGATCTGGCTGCTGTGAAGGAGGCAGAGGTGCTTCAGTGACGGGCGGATCCTCTGTGTCTGGAACTGAACCCGACCCGCCTGCCTCGTGGTCGTGAGCTCGGCTGACCTCAGGTATGATAGGTCGGAAGTCATCGTCAGATGAGTCACTCTCGGACAGATCACTGCTGCTGAGTATCTCCTGAATGCCCTATAGGCCTGCAGTGTGCTCAACCTGTCTCAAGTGCCGCTGGTCGGCCTCGTGCTCTGCTCGCTGCTCAGGAGTCCACCTCTGCTGGACGGCCGCTAGGGCTCTCTGTCCTCGGCGTCTGTCACCTGGAGAGGCAGGTCTGTAATCAGGGAACTTGTCCTCAAGACTGGACCAGATCTCAAGACCAAAGGGTATTGCCATGACACCCATGTCGATCCTCTCGCTAGGGGCGCTCGCCATGATATAAGAAATGATGTATCCATATGGCAGAAAGCGCCCCATCTTCATCCCATCTGATATGACGTCCTCGATCTCGCACAGGATGAAGTCAACCAAGTCAAACGGAATCTGCTGAACAAGGTAGGAGAGTAAACACTGCTGCAGAGCCGTGAGGGCATCCCTGTTGCCTATCCTCGGAAGCAGTGACCACCTCATAGCCTCAAGAAGTGTGTGAGCATGCGGCGTGAGCTCTAAGGGATGACACTCGGACAACTGGTCAAACGACTGCCTAAAGATGGGACTGACAGTCTCCACTGGCGGTGTACGGATCCCACTGTAGAGATGTCGGCGAGGTGGGAAGGCATCTGGATAAGCAAACTCATGCAGCCTCACATCACTTGGAGCAGCACGAAGAATCCCACGAATCTCCTCTCGGCTCAGTCTGTATGCATGCCCGTGAAACATATACTGTATGAACTCATGGTCCTCCTCAATCCACACTGTAGCATTGAAGATACCAACCTAGCCGGAGTTTTAGTAACCTGGCAGAGTGAGGATGTGCTGTAGACCGGGCAAGTAGGACAGATACGGCTGAAGCTCCGCAAGGGGTCGTCCAAGAGAGCAAGCAAGTGCGGACGGGACGATCACCCTGTGACTGAATAACTGAGAGCGAGCCGCCCTGTATGCATTATGGAAGCGGGCATGAAGCTCACAGTAGAAGGGTCGGCCGTGCTCTATAGGACGTGGCTCAGGGTACCATCTGGCCAAGCTCTTGCGCCTCAAGCGCCAGATCTTCATCATGTTGGCACGTGCCAACTCTGGAGCTGTGATATCTCTGAGCTCAGCATCTGAATCACTGTCCTCTAGCACCTGAGCTGGCTGTGGCTGCTTGCGGGCCTGCTTCCTGGTACGGGAAGAGCTGGCGGACCCGGGAGTCGCACGAGCAGCGAGCTGAGAAGAAGTAGCACCCGCGGTACTCGGCTGAGTCCTCTGACGCCCGAAGCGGTGAAGTGGAGGTGGAGCAGGATCCTCTGGAGCTGCCGGAGAACCAGACTAATCAACTATATGAAACTGTGCTCCTCTGCCACATTGCTCAACTGCTTCTGCTGCTGCAACTGCGTTCAGGGTGGTCTCCCAGTCATCTGGACCACCCCGAGCGACCTTCTTCTTCTTATTCTTGGGCTCAACCACTGCCTTGCCCCTGGTGTCCCGAGGAGGACGAGACAGCGGCCTATTGCCACCAGAACCAGAACCAGTTCATGAAGCAACGGTGCATGCATAGCCAGACATCTGAATCTGTTAGCTCCCCCTGTCACGAACTTCGATGAGGCTTTGCTTCGCTATCCAGAGAAAGCACTTGAGGCTTTGCCTCAAGTGACTGCCAAACAAACTCTGCCTATCACTATCTCTGAACACTGTCGCTGCCCCTGTCACTGCCTCTGGCAAACACCTGCTCGCACAGAAAATAGAAAATATATGGAAATAGCTAATTAGACGAGCAAATCCTAGAGAGCAAGACATAGATAAGAGCTTTGAACAATGTCTATCCTAGGATATGATGGAAGTGTAGCTCATTTTGGTCCAGACATAATATATATGAGATATTACATCAAGAGACAAGACGAGCAAAATTTCTATAGCTCAAAGTGTCAATAAGTGAGAATATGGGATAAATTCTGCAAATCGATAATGTGAGCATATGGGCAAGGTGCATTGTGTCAAATTTTAATTGAATTATGCAGTTTAAGTTCAAATTTTCCTCAATTTCATATGGAAAGGAAAAGAAGTGAGGGAAAGACGAGATGAGGAGCACCTTGCACGGATTTCGAGAAAGAGAGGGTCCACAAGCTTGAGGAGGGGTCCCACACAACTCCAAGGTGGCCACGGCGGCGGCTACGGAGACACAGCGGCGTTGGGCAGCGACGGCGGTGGCACAGCCCTAGGGTTAGCGGTGGAGTGGCGACGGAAGCTGAGGCAGGGTGGCTGCGAGGCGCGACGGTCGGCGGCGCGATGACCGGTAGCGACGGGGAGGTCGCTGCGGCGGCAGCGGCGGCGCTAGGAGGCTGTGCAGGCGCGGGCATGGAGGCGAGCGGGAGGTGGGAGGGGGAACCGACGGGTGGGACCCACGAGACGGGGAGAGGATAGAGTAAAGAGAACAGACGGACGAGATCAACTCGATTTGAATGGACGGCCTAGATCTGGCATTAGAGAACCACCGACTAATTTGACGGCTAGGTCAGACCGACCACCGAATTAGTCGGTGAGGAGAGAGACCGCGCGATTAATTCGATGGTGGTCCAAATAAAGCATTGAAATAGTCGGTGCTCTGCAGAGAGCAACCAGCAGATGCACCATCGATTATTTCGGTGCTTGCAATGACCACACCATCTAATTAATCGATGACCGTCCAATTTCATACAATACCAAACTTGGAAATCATGGGTGTCATCAATTATTTCAACGACTCCTGCTGCCCGCCAGCGAATTAGTCGATGGTCACCGACGAAATCGCTGGTTGCAAGCAAAAGTGTCGATGGTACTGCAGAGAAGATATTTCAAGGAAGTTTTTCGCGGAATTTTCTTGTGTCAAATCCAAGCATCCAAAGAGAAGCAAATAAATATGATGCTTGGACAGAGACAAGTGAACCTCTCTCAAACACTCATTTCAAAATATTTTTATATATGGCCAAGTGGCTTATCATAGTTTTGAAATGGAAAACCAAAGCCAAAGCACCGGAGGGCACCAACACCTAGAGAGAGCACAAGGGATGATGAAAGCAGTCCATGATCCCCCTAAATGTATGCCACAACCAAATGCTAATAAACTGTGGCAGACCCCTCCGAAATTATTCCAAGTTATGTACCCCTGGACCACTAATCGAGTAGTCGGGCACTTAATCCGGAATAAGCTGGAGCGCCGTCGGATTATACCCGATTAACCACGTACTTTTCTCGATCGAAACAACAGCACGCCCACACGAAGGTGAGTTCCAGAGATTACAACATTCCACAAATTTAACATACACAAGTAGAATCTCAAGTTATTACAAACCAGTTTGAAATTAAATCAGAGTATCAAAGTCTTGCAGCGGAATTTAAAAGGTTCATTGCAGCGGAAGATAATCTAACGACGATACAAATAACACCATGCTGAAGCCTGCCACGGTGCTACTCCTCCCGTTCCTCGGCAGAGGACGGAACCCACTCGATGTGCCATCCAGGGGGAACCTGGGTAGGCCAAGTCAAAGCATCGACTGCCACATCCAACATTGTACCTGTAAATCAATGCCACAAGCAAGGCTGAGTATACTAATACTCAGCAAGGCTTACCCGTCGGGTGAAATCTACATCACCGACATCTAGACATGAGAGGCCTTTGGCTGGTGGGTTTGTTTGCCAAAAAGCAACTAAGAGTAGGTCCTTGCTTTCATGTTTTAGCATCATATTCTAGTAGATTTAACCATTCTAGATTAGCATCCTTTCTAAGCATACAAGTGGTGCAATACAATTTATCTCATACAGCAAATTCATCAATCTTATAGTTCCACTTGTTACTCAATGCAGCAAGGCGGTCAAGCAGTCTCATTAACTGCGAGAAGCGGATAGTTCGAACCGAATTTTTGCTACCTGGCCAGGGGAAACCCAACACACACGGATAATGCTTGCTATAAAAGGTACAAGCACTTCCCAACCTTTCCCATCGATCCACAATTCGGAACCGGGTCCATTTCCTTATGATAAAGGTTTACTGCTTCACTCACAGTCTCACGCATATATCCACAAGTGTACGGCAGGGGAAAACAAATTTTCTAAGGAGAGATGGCTATCGGCCCTAGCTGCTTCAATCTGGTACCGGGCTTACCGACTCCCATATATCGGCATGCATGTGGTACGTTCAAAAACTTGACACACTCAACCACACGTTTCAACCTTAAATCAATTATCATACACGGACGGAAGATCTACATCTATCATCCCGCCCGTCAATCCTTATGATTCCAACATAAGTAAAGACAAGCAACTCCTATGTCTCGCGAGTGACAGGAAATCACTCGACTTGTAACGGTCCTATAGCAATGCCTTATCGATCCTTTCATACTAGTGTTGCAAGTCATAGGTACTAGGAAATGTGCAGCTAAGGTATTCAATCAACTCCTTGAAACGTAAATGCACGAACATAGAGAATTCAAAGCTGCATAATTTTAAAGGTTAGGTTATGCTCCGGGGCTTGCCTTCTTGCTCTAGCTGGGGGTTAGCCTCCGGGTTGGTCGATCCTTCGCCGGCACCTCCCTCCGGGATTCCTTCCTCGTCGGCGGGGATGAGATGGTACTTGCCGTCCGGAATAACGCCTTCTACATGAGATGCATAACTTAAGGTGGTTGCCTATTGATTCTAAGATTAAGGCCTTGAAGGCCATATTCACCTAGACATGCTTAAGTACTACTATTTTCTTCACAAAAACAGAGTAGAGGTGTGGAAAAATTTTATTTGACTTCGATGGTGATTGTGTACATATATAAAAGAATTCTATTTATTACTCACAAATTAGGGTGCTGTTCTGGAATTTCAGATTCCCTTTATTTTATTCTAACTAACTAACAAAAAGGTTTATTCTTTTATATAAATCAATTTCCACCTAGATTACTTCTCATTTTTGTTTCTCCATTTCTGTTCATCATTTTTATCTATAAACTTTATGACAACTACTGGAGTATAAGAGCTAATCTCACTCCAAAATTTAGCTAAATCTGAGCTACACAAAATTTATTAAAAATATATCAAACTGTTGCCTGCAGAAATGAAATAAATTCATATAAAATTGAAAACTCATCCAAATCAGGAAATTTTCCTACCAAAGCTAGTCATAAGTGCAAGGAGGGCTCTGGCCAAGTGGTGGCTCAAAAGAACCCTTGCACAGTCCTCAATAAATTTGTATCCAAAAACACGTATCTATTTATTTGCTAGTCTAAACAGAGCAAAAATTAAGTTTTTCATTTTTAACAGGTGTGCTAACAAGTTCTTAGTCCTCTGGAGAGAAATGGTGATTTTTCACTACATGGATTATTTTTAATAATTTCTGGACTACAAAAAGACCGGAAACACATTTTAATTCATAACTGAAGCTATACGTCATATTTTTAGGTCCCCTTTGGACACAAGGTGCCCAAAGTCACCACAAACAACATATCCAAGGATCAACCCTAGCGGAGCTCTGGATTTGAAATGGTGCACAAGTTTCAAATTTCACAGTTTGAATTTTAATTCAAAAATGGTTCACCAAAAGTATATACATGCTTAAAGGAGATTGGAGCTTACAATCTCACGAATCCAGGGAGTATTTTTGTGCATTTTTCTGATTTGTTTACGATATTTAACGGATTTTACAAGATTCGGGAAAATTAGATCTAGGTTTAAGAATCTTTTTACGCCGGGGACCCTAGAACTTTCAAAACTTCATGAATAGGTCCCTGACTTTTACACTGGGAACCCTGGAAAAACGAAGACGATGAAGAAAGGTCCTTGGCTCGTCGGCGTTGCTACGCCGGCCAAACGACGGCGAGTTAGGGTCGGGGAAGTGGGGGAAAAGCACTAGGGGCTCACCACGAGTCGGTTGGTGACGGTTGGAAGGCCGGGGGATGCTCGGAAGATGGCCGGCGGCGATGCAGTGGCTGCGCGGTCGCCGCGGCTTCTACGCCGGTGAGGTCGGGGGCGTTCGTCGAGGTTTGAAGGGTCCTACAGCACCAGTGGAGCTCGAGGAAGCTAATGGCGTGCTCGGTTGACCTCGGGGACGGCTCGGAGTGGAGTCTCGACGTGAGGGTGCTCCGGCGGCCGAAAATCGAGATTTGGGGGAAATCTTGATTTCTCGCCGGAGAAGCGACAATAGCTCGAGAGAAGTGGGGGAATGGGAGGCCAGAGGAGGGTTCTAGCTTCGTGCGTGAGGAATTTAGGAATGGTGGAGAGTGGAGGGCGAATTTTGCCTCGAAGCTCGGCTCGGTCCGTGCGGCGTGAGGTGGAAGACGACAGAGCGAGGCGCGAGGAGAGGAAATGGCTAAGTGAGAACTGAGGGGAAAAGTGTGCGGTGCTCAGAGAAGAGTTTGGAGTGCGCTAGGGGCACTGAGCGGGCTCGGGGGTGTGTGAGCGCGTGCACGGGCCGTCACGGTCGCCATTGATGGCGCGGCGAGCTCGGGCAGTGCGCGCGCACGGGATAGGGCATCAAAGATCATCGCGTGGAGCAGTGGGAGATCTCCTACAGGGCCGTTGGCGCGGAGCGGGACAGAATCAACCGCGGGGAGGCGCTGCGCGACGCGCGCGCGAGCGCGTGGCCACGGCGGCGTCCGACCGCCATGATGGCACTCCGCGGCGCGAGGCAAAGCGGGTGAACGACGGCGAGGTGACAGCTCGGGAGGGGTTGGACAAGTACAAGGCGACAAGCGCCACCCGACGCCGCGGCTCGGCCAGCTCGGCGCGGCCTCCGCCGCTCGCCGGCCACGTGGCGGCCGAGCTCCGGCCAGGCGCAGAGCGCGCCAGGGCCGAGCTGGCAGCCCCGGGGAGCTCCACTGCTACATTTGAATTTTCTCCAAAAAGTTGAACTGAACTTGAAAAAGTGTGAAAATAAAAGTTGGAGTTTGAGAGGTGGGACGCAACTTTCTTTTTGGGGTGAACCTGAAATTTCAAATTTTTCGAGCTCAAACAACCCAAATACAAAAAGGTGCCCAGAACTGTATTTCGAGTTTTTGAGGGACTAAACTGCAAAATTTTCAAAAGTTTCAAACAGTGACTAGGCCTTATTTGTGATGACAAACAACTTTTATTGTTGGAGATTTTCATGTTTAGTACAAAAATCTTGAGTTTTCAGTTGGGTGTCAAACAACCCTTGTTTTTGAATTTTTATTCGAATTTTTGAAGGGTTTTTAAATTTTTAACCCATAATCCCCTTTTTAACCTGTTTCACATGTGTTTTATTCATTATTACATCAGAGATGTCACAGCCTACCCCCCTTAAAAGAAATCTCGTCCCGAGATTCGATTAAACTTAGGAATAAAGAGGGGAAAGAAATACCTCGGCTTACGAAAGAATGTCGGGGTAATTCTTCTTAAGATAGTCCTCGGTTTCCCACGTGGCTTCATCTTCGGAGTGATGACTCCACTGAATTTTGTACATTTTAACTCCCTTCCTTCGTGTTTGTCTCTCTTTCTCGTCGAGGATCTTAACGGGATGCTCATCATAAGAGAGATCCGGTTCAACCGAGAGTTCCTCTTGTTCAACAACTTCGGTCGGAACACGAAGACACCTCTTGAGTTGGGAAACATGAAATACATCGTGTACGGCTGAGAGCTTCTCCGGAAGCTTCACTCGATAGGCCACTGGTCCACATTGCTGAGTAATTTCATAGGGGCCGATATAACAAGGTGCAAGCTTTCCTTTTAATCCAAATCTTTGCACACCCTTGGTCGGGGAGACCTTGAGATACACATGATCACCGACTTCAAACTGAAGTGGCTTCCACCGTTGATCAAAGTAACTCTTTTGTCGTGACTGGGCGGTTCTCAAATTTTCACGAACGATTCTAACCTTTTCTTCTGCTTCCTTTACCAGGTCAGGGCCTTAGGTATGCCTCTCGCCTGCCTGGGACCAACACAACGGGGTCCGACATCTTCTACCATATAAGGCTTCGAAAGGTGCCATTTTAAGACTTGCCTGGTAGCTGTTGTTATAGGAGAATTTGGCCAAAGATAAACATTTCTCCCAATTCTTTTCATAATGGATAACACAAGCTCGAAGCATATCCTCAAGTATTTGATTTACCCTTTCCGTCTGCGCATCGGTCTGAGGGTGATATGCTGAACTACGGATCAGCTTTGTGCCTAGGGACAGTTGCAATTGTTCCCAAAAGCGTGCTACGAACTGAGCACCACGATCTGAAATTATCGTCTTGGGTACCCCATGTAGACAAACGATGCGCTCCAAATAAATCTCCGCGTACTTATTAGCGGTATAAATGGTATTGACCGGAATAAAATGTGCGGTCTTGGTAAGGCGATCCACAATTACCCAAATGGAGTCATGCCCCTGCGGGGTTCTGGGAAGTCCAACAATGAAATCCATGCTTATATCTTCCCACTTCCATGAGGCAATAGGTAGAGGTTGAAGCGTGCCTGCTACCTTCAAGTGGCTAGCCTTAACCCGCTGGCACGTGTCACATTCCGACACATACGTGGCAATTTCTCGCTTCATCCGAGTCCACCAAAAATTTTGTTTCAAATCTTGGTACATTTTGGTGCTACCGGGATGGATAGAAAATTTGGAGAGATGGGCCTCATCCATAATCTTCCTCCGGAGTTCCGTGTTTTTGGGCACCACGAGGCGATGTCCAAACCACATCACTCCCTGCCCATCTAGCCAGAAACACTTGTACTTCTCTTTCACCTTCTCCTTTGACAATTTCCTTTTAAGGATTTTAATGCTCGCGTCATTTAATTGGGCTACAAGAATCTGATCGTGCAAGGTTGGTTCAACTGCAATATGGCTAAAGTACCCGTGTGGAACAATCTCTAAATTGAGCTTTGCCATTTCATGACACAGGGTGTCAGCGTAGGACTCCACGGAAAGACAATGACAATGAGCCTTGCGGCTCAGCGCATCCGCAACTACATTAGCCTTGCCGGGGTGATAATGCACACTAAGGTCATAGTCCTTTGCTAACTCCAACCATCTTCGCTGCCTCATATTCAAATGTGCCTGAGTGAAAACATATTTGAGGCTCTTGTGGTCTGTGTATATGTTGCATGGAACACCCATCAGATAGTGTCTCCACATCTTGAGAGCATGAATTACCGCTGCTAGCTCAAGATCATGCGTGGGGTAGTTTTGCTCATGAGGCCTAAGTGCTCGAGAAGCATAAGCAATGACTCGGTTCTCTTGCATGAGGACGCAACCAAGTCCGGTGCCTGATGCATCGCAATAGACATCATAGTGTTTGGTGCAATCGGGCTGAGCCGAAACTGGGGCTGAAGTTAAATGTCTTCGCAAGGTGTGGAAAGCTTCATCACATTTGTCATTCCACTCAAATTTGACTCCCTTCTTTAAGAGTTCGGTCATGGGTTTCGCAATCCAAGAGAAGTCCGGAATAAAGCGGCGATAATAACCGGCTAAACCCAGAAAACTCCAAATCTCGTGAACAGAGGTAGGTGGTTGCCAATCTAGCACTTCTTGCACTTTGGTTGGATCCATGGATATACCATCCTTGGAAACCGTGTGCCCTAAGAATTTCACGCTCTCCAACCAGAATTCACACTTGAAGAACTTGGCGTAGAGCTGGTGATCTCTCAACCTTTGAAGAACAGTGCAAAGTGCTCGGCATGCTCTTCCTCATTCTTAGAATATATAAGAATGTCGTCAATGAAAACCACCACAAACTTGTCTAGTTCTGACATGAAGACCGAATTCATGAGGTACATGAAGTAGGCTGGGGCATTGGTGAGTCCAAAAGACATAACCAAGAACTCATAAAGTCCGTAACGAGTCGAAAAGGCAGTCTTTGGAATGTCACAAGGCCTGATTTTTATTTGGTGATAGCCAGAGCGAAGGTCAATCTTGGAGAACACTCTGGCGCCAGCTAGTTGGTCAAACAGGATGTCAATACGGGGGAGTGGGTACTTGTTCTTAATAGTTGCCGCATTGAGAGGCCGGTAATCAATACACAACCTCAAGGAATGGTCCTTCTTCTTCACAAAGATAGCGGGACATCCCCAAGGTGATACACTGGGACGAATGAAACCCTTGTCTAGCAGTTCTTGGAGTCGAATTTTTAATTCAGCCAATTCATTGGGTGGAATTCTATATGGTCTCTTTGATATAGGTGCTGTGCCAGGTTGAAGTTCAATCACAAATTCAATGTCCCTATCTGGCGGCATCCCAGGTAAGTCATCCGGAAATACACGGCATACTCACACACCACCGGAATGTCCTTTAGTTGGGTTTCTACCATTGTATAAGCACACGCATTGACGCAAGTCCGTTGTGGCAGATATAGCACACTAGGGCCATGCGTAGGCGAGTTTATTTCAACAACTCGTTCTGCAACATCTAGCACAACCTTATGTTGAGTCATCCAGTTGGCTCCCAACACAATGTCAATCCCTTCCATACCAAGCAGAATTAAATCAGTAGGAAATGTTTTACTTCCCAGCCTGATTGGAACTTTTCGGGTGACTTGGTTGGATGCAATTTTACCTCCCGCAGTTGATATCACATATGATGATTTGGTATGGTAAGATTTTAATCCACATTTCACATGAAATCTTGTGCTTATAAAACTATGTGTTGCCCCGGAATCAAACAATATCACAGCAGGTTGAGTGCAGATAGGGAAGGTACCAGTCATGTCTGGGGCTCCCTCGGGTAGGTCGGCCAAAGTGGTGTAGTTGAGCCGTCCTTGTCGAATCTGCACACGCTGCTGCTGTTTGCCCTTGTTTTGCTGATTTCCCGGGCGCTGGTTCTGCTGCTTGTTCTGCGGGCAATCCTTGATAAAGTGATTGTTACTGCCGCACTTGAAACACTGGTAGCCGGCTCCAGGGCGAGCTGGCTGTTGTGCATTCTGCCTTGGCGCCTGTTGCTGCTGCGGCGGTGGAGGGAAACAGGGCGCATTAGGCTGTGGTGGCCTAGCAACCCATCCACCTCCCTGAGGTGCCCTGGACTGTCCTTGTGGTGCAGCCGGGGGAACCAAGCGGAATCTCGGCGGCTGCACGCTCGAAGGTCCAGCGGGAGCTTTCCTCTTCTTCTCCGCCTTGTGCACCATGTTGGCGTCTTCCTGGGCGATGGCGAGGTTTACGAGATCGCCATACGTGGCAGCACGGGTGGTAGCCAATTGAGCTTTCAACTTGGTGTTAAGGCCACGTCGGAACCTCTCTAACTTCTTCTCGTCAGAGTCGGCGTGATGACCCGCATATGGGCACAGACCATTGAAGGCCTGGGCGTATTGGAGCACCGTGCGGGTACCCTGGGTCAGAGCCAGAAGTTCATTCAACTTCCGCTCTACCAAACCGGCCGGAATGTGATGAGCCTTGAATGCAGCCTTGAACTCATCCCATTCAACCACATGACCCTCCTGCTGTAGGGCCAGGTAGTTCTCCCACCATAGGAGAGCTGGGCCGCGGAGCTGCTGCGCCGCGAACACTACCTTGCGGTTGGAAGTGCAAGGCGTCGCCAGGATGGTGAACTTGGACTCGATGGCTCGAACCCACGTATCGGCCTCCAAGGGCTCATCGGCTTGTGAGAATATCGGCGGGTGTGTAGCCAGAAAATCCTCATATCTGGCCACCTGAGGCTGAGGGGCCCGTTGACCTCCCTGCTGTAGCATCTGCTGTTGCATCATTTGTTGCTGATGCTGCAGGTTCCGTAGAATCTCCGTCCGCGTAGCATACAACTGCTGCCACGTCGGAGGTTGTTGCGGTGGAGGAGGTGGTGGCGGCTGTTGCTGCCCCTCTGGCCCCTGCTGGTTAGCATTGGAGCCACTAGCGTCATGACCGCTGCGGGTGATTGCCATCTGCAGTAGGTACTTGTATTAGCCACATTTCATAAGCTTGCATAATGATGACAAGATAGAATGTGACAATATATTGAAGTATACTGCGTAAAAATGACATATCAACACACAGTTCGGAAGAAAAATCATATCTCCCAACAGGAAAGAAGTCAATTGCTCCAATTTGGTCAGTAGCTCGAAAATTTCATGCTCTACAACTTTCATGTTGGGCTCGGATTCAAATTCGGACTGGAACTAAGCCGAAAAATTCTATCTTTAGCTATCTGCGTTTGCTGTTTTTTTCAGCAGGCCGAGCTGTAGTGTTTTGGTTGCCATCTTTATTTCGTTTAATCAATAGGGTTGCAATTTCGTGATCATTTTGTTTGACAAATTCCAAACAACTTTGTAGTTCACGTCACAGCCTAGAAATGAATGGAAAACCAATCAATAATTAAAACAAGGTTAGCTGCAGAATGTTTTCAACATAGCTATTACAACTTCCACCAAGTTTTGGGGTCACACAACCACACCATTTAAATTACATTGCCACAAAAGATTAAAAGGCGGAGCTCATCTCCATCTAGCCTATTACAACATGAAGCCAAAATTTAGGCCTAGCGGAGGAGTAATTTGCCACTACCACTCTAGAAATCATCTAAGTTGTTAGCGGTAGCCTCGCTGCCCATAGGTGATGGTGGAGCTGGAAGGGGCGGCATGTCATCCTCGGTGTTCATGTCGGAATCGGGGGCCTCTCCTTCACCTTGCTCACCCTCTTGCTCAAGAAGGTGCTGAGCATCATGGGCGGCTAGCATAGCATTAGCATGCTCCAAGGTACCGTGTACCTCCTCAAGTTCATCCTTTGTTTGTGCTAACTCATTTTGGACATTGTTGTGCGCTATGTGGAGGTCATTCAATTGCCTCTCCAAATCAGCAATCATGGCATCTCTGGTGGTCACCTCAATGGACAATGAGGTCCTCTCAACCCCAATGTCACGGGCACGGGCGGACATGTCCATAGCAAGGTTGAGCATCTCGCTCTGCGACCGTCCTAGAAGTGCCTGCAAACGGTGGTACGCCCGCATCCACCTCATCATCAATGCGGCTGCAGCGACGGGGTTCTCCGCCATCCTCAAAGGGGAGCTAAGGTAGCGTCTCATCCAATGGGGATCATCCGGCTGAGTTGGTGGAAACAACCCCAATAACTGGTGCTCTACCAACTCCTGGTTCTGAGCAACAAAAGAGCTAATGCCATTCAAGGCGGCTAGCTCACAGGTCGTCTCCATGTGGTGTCCATGAACTTCCACCGTCCAAGTGGGGGAGCTAGGACACGGTGGGTGGCAATATACCACCAAACGCACACGAGAACGGGTCACACCACGGTCTCGGATGAGGGTCCTCTCATACTGTGGCGGTGTAGGGTAGTCGAGTGCCTGCAAAACTGACCACAAAATGCTAGGGAAGCCTTCCCATCCCAAGCAATCTGAGAAGGACACGTCGTTGGGGTAGCTGGCCAAGTCAGCGAGAGCATCCATTCTGAACCAAAAGAAAAAGGGCAAGGTGAGAACCGGTTAGCGCCAAAGAAACAGAAACAGATTGTGGACAGTGTAGTAAAAATTATAAAACTCAAAATCTACAGGCTCCAAAATTCCCAAATTTGGCCAGGACATTGGTTGAGTGATTCCAAACAAGTTCCATGTTGAAGGTTCGAGCACAAACTGTCGTTAAGATGTTGTAAAAATTTAATTTTTATCTCACTGTCCCCAGAAATTTCCAGCAGACAGGGGGTTACCATTTTAAGCATAACTCCAGTTTTACTAAACCATTTTCGTTGAAATTTCTACAGCATATACTTCATAATATTTATGACAACTTTCATGTTGAACACTTTTTCATTTGACAACGTTTTCAGTTTCGAAACATTGGTGCAATCAGACTGGTCTCAGCAGGATTTTTGGGGTGGTGATTTGAATTTTGACGGCGGTTCGATTTGGTCGCTTATTAAAAGTCCATATTAATTCAGTGAGATGCAATGCATGAGCGGCCTATTCGTTCTCACCAATACACCCGCCAATAAACTTTTGGCCTACGAAGTTAGTGCCGGTGGCTAGGCAATATCCGTCTCTCCCTATATTATCTAGCCGAACTTTTCTAACCGTTTCAACATACGGATTCGTGGTTAGCGTACCTGCAGAAAATTCCATTCCAGAACATATAATCAACCTTTCGTGCCAGCACTCACGAAAGCGTCTCCATTCATTACCACCCACTATAGAGGTGGCACCCGAACGTTTAACATTGAACGGGCAATGTTCATATGTCACCAAGGCAACATATTGACAGTTTCATACGCTCATGAAGTAGCGTATTGACTTTGTGCCGCCATCATATTTGCATATGATGCCGTGGTACGCTACAGCAATCGCCGTACCTTGCGCCCACCATGCTATTCTAGTTTCATACGCCATCACAGCATATTGACTATGTGCCGCCACTATATTTTCATATAGTGCCGTGGTACGTTACAACAATCGCCGTACCTTGCGCCTACCATTGCGTAAAGTAAATGACAAAATGAAATGTGCTGGAAGTCAGTATAACATACTATTTGCCACCTATCATATCGTGATCCCTTAACCCACATAGGCTTCACGCTCTAGGTAACATCCTTAACGGTCCTAATAATATCCTTCCATCGCGAGGCGCGGCGGAAGTACGAGTTGGCAAATTTATTCAAAAATGTTTATTAAAGGTTTGTTGCTCTCTCCGGTGCGCTGTTTCGGCTCTGATGCCAGCTGTGGCGGACCCCTCCGAAATTATTCCAAGTTAAGTACCCCTGGACCACTAATCGAGTAGTCGGGCACTTAATCCGGAATAAGCTGGAGCGCCGTCGGATTATACCCGATTAACCACGTACTTTTCTCGATCGAAACAACAGCACGCCCACACGAAGGTGAGTTCCAGAGATTACAACATTCCACAAATTTAACATACACAAGTAGAATCTCAAGTTATTACAAACCAGTTTGAAATTAAATCAGAGTATCAAAGTCTTGCAGCGGAATTTAAAAGGTTCATTGCAGCGGAAGATAATCTAACGACGATACAAATAACACCATGCTGAAGCCTGCCACGGTGCTACTCCTCCCGTTCCTCGGCAGAGGACGGAACCCACTCGATGTGCCATCCAGGGGGAACCTGGGTAGGCCAAGTCAAAGCATCGACTGCCACATCCAACATTGTACCTGTAAATCAATGCCACAAGCAAGGCTGAGTATACTAATACTCAGCAAGGCTTACCCGTCGGGTGAAATCTACATCACCGACATCTAGACATGAGAGGCTTTTGGCTGGTGGGTTTGTTTGCCAAAAAGCAACTAAGAGTATGTCCTTGCTTTCATGTTTTAGCATCATATTCTAGTAGATTTAACCATTCTAGATTAGCATCCTTTCTAAGCATACAAGTGGTGCAATACAATTTATCTCATACAGCAAATTCATCAATCTCATAGTTCCACTTGTTACTCAATGCAGCAAGGCGGTCAAGCAGTCTCATTAACCGCGAGAAGCGGACAGTTCGAACCGAATTTTTGCTACCTGGCCAGGGGAAACCCAACACACACGGATAATGCTTGCTATAAAAGGTACAAGCACTTCCCAACCTTTCCCATCGATCCACAATTCGGAACCGGGTCTATTTCCTTAGGATAAAGGTTTACTGCTTCACTCACGGTCTCACGCATATATCCAGAAGTGTACGGCAGGGGAAAACAAAGTTTCCAAGGAGAGATGGCTATCGGCCCTAGCTGCTTCAATCTGGTACCGGGCTTACCGACTCCCATATATCGGCATGCATGTGGTACGTTCAAAAACTTGACACACTCAACCACACGTTTCGACCTTAAATCAATTATCATACACGGACGGTAGATCTACATCTATCATCCCGCCCGTCAATCCTTATGATTCCAACATAAGTAAAGACAAGCAACTCCTATGTCTCGCGAGTGACAGGAAATCACTCGACTTGTAACGGTCCTATAGCAATGCCTTATCGATCCTTTCATACTAGTGTTGCAAGTCATAGGTACTAGGAAATGTGCAGCTAAGGTATTCAATCAACTCCTTGAAACGTAAATGCACAAACATAGAGAATTCAAAGCTGCATAATTTTAAAGGTTAGGTTATGCTCCGGGGCTTGCCTTCTTGCTCTAGCTGGGGGTTAGCCTCCGGGTTGGTCGATCCTTCGCCGGCACCTCCCTCCGGGATTCCTTCCTCGTCGGCGGGGATGAGATGGTAGTTGCCGTCCAGAATAACGCCTTCTACATGAGATGCATAACTTATGGTGGCTGCCTATTAATTCTAAGATTAAGGCCTTGAAGGCCATATTCACATAGACATGCTTAAGTACTACTATTTTCTTCACAAAAACAGAGTAGAGGTGTGGAAAAATTTTATTTGACTTCGATGGTGATTGTGTACATATATAAAAGAATTCTATTTATTACTCACAAATTAGGGTGCTGTTCTGGAATTTCAGATTCCCTTTATTTTATTCTAACTAACTAACAAAAAGGTTTATTCTTTTATATAAATCAATTTCCACCTAGATTACTTCTCATTTTTGTTTCTCCATTTCTGTTCATCATTTTTATCTATAAACTTTATGACAGCTACTGGAGTATAAGAGCTAAGCTCACTCCAAAATTTAGCTACATCTGAGCTACACAAAATTTATTAAAAATATATCAAACTGCTGCCTGCAGCAATGAAATAAATTCATATAAAATTGAAAACTCATCCAAATCAGGAAATTTTCCTACCAAAGCTAGTCATAAGTGCAAGGAGGGCTCTGGCCAAGTGGTGGCTCAAAAGAACCCTTGCACAGTCCTCAATAAATTTCTATCCAAAAACACGTATCTATTTATTTGCTAGTCTAAACAGAGAAAAAATTAAGTTTTTTATTTTTAACAGGTGTGCTAACAAGTTCTTAGTCCTCTGGAGAGAAATGGTGATTTTTCACTACATGGATTATTTTTAATAATTTCTGGACTACAAAAAGACATGAAACACATTTTAATTCATAACTGAAGCTATACGTCATATTTTTAGGTCCCCTTTGGACACAAGGTGCCCAAAGTCACCACAAACAACATATCCAAGGATCAACCCTAGCGGAGCTCTGGATTTGAAATGGTGCACAAGTTTCAAATTTCACAGTTTGAATTTTAATTCAAAAATGGTTCACCAAAAGTATATACATGCTTAAAGGAGATTGGAGCTTACAATCTCACGAATCCAGGGAGTATTTTTGTGCATTTTTCTGATTTTTGTACGATATTTAACGGATTTTACAAGATTCGGGAAAATTAGATCTAGGTTTAAGAATCTTTTTACGCCGGGGACCCTAGAACTTTCAAAACTTCACGAATAGGTCCCTGACTTTTACACTGGGAACCCTGGAAAAACGAAGACGATGAAGAAAGGTCCTTGGCTCGTCGGCGTTGCTACGCCGGCCAAACGACGGTGAGTTAGGGTCGGGGAAGTGGGGGAAAAGCACTAGGGGCTCACCACGAGTCGGTTGGTGACGGTTGGAAGGCCGGGGGATGCTCGGAAGATGGCCGGCGGCGATGCAGTGGCGGCGCGGTCGCCGCGGCTTCTACGCCGGTGAGGTCGGGGGCGTTCGTCGAGGTTTGAAGGGTCCTACAGCACCAGTGGAGCTCGAGGAAGCTAATGGCGTGCTCGGTTGACCTCGGGGACGGCTCGGAGTGGGGTCTCGACGTGAGGGTGCTCCGGCGGCCGAAAATCGAGATTTGGGGGAAATCTTGATTTCTCGCCGGAGAAGCAACAATAGCTCGAGAGAAGTGGGGGAATGGGAGGCCAGAGGAGGGTTCTAGCTTCGTGCGCGAGGAATTTGGGAATGGTGGAGAGTGGAGGGCGAATTTTGCCTCGAAGCTCGGCTCGGTCCGTGCGGCGTGAGGTGGAAGACGACGGAGCGAGGCGCGAGGAGAGGAAATGGCTAAGTGAGAACTGAGGGGAAAAGTGTGCGGTGCTCAGAGAAGAGTTTGGAGTACGCTAGGGGCACTGAGCGGGCTCGGGGGTGTGTGAGCGCGTGCACGGGCCGTCACGGTCGCCATTGATGGCGCGGCGAGCTCGGGCAGTGCGCGCGCACGGGATAGGGCGTCAAAGATCATCGCGTGGAGCAGTGGGAGATCTCCTACAGGACCCTTGGCGCGGAGCGGGATGGAATCAACCGCGGGGAGGCGCTGCGCGACGCGCGCGCGAGCGCGTGGCCATGCGGCGTCCGACCGCCATGATGGCACTCCGCGGCGCGAGGCAAAGCGGGCGAACGACGGCGAGGTGACAGCTCGGGAGGGGTTGGACAAGTACAAGGTGACAAGCGCCACCCGACGCCGCGGCTCGGCCAGCTCGGCGCGGCCTCCGCCGCTCGCCGGCCACGTGGCGGCCGAGCTCCGGCCAGGCGCAGAGCGCGCCAGGGCCGAGCTGGTAGCCCCGGGGAGCTCCACTGCTACATTTGAATTTTCTCCAAAACGTTGAACTGAACTTGAAAAAGTGTGAAAATAAAAGTTGGAGTTTGAGAGGTGGGACACAACTTTCTTTTTGGGGTGAACCTAAAATTTCAAATTTTTCGAGCTCAAACAACCCAAATACAAAAAGGTGCCCGAAACTGTATTTCGAGTTTTTGAGGGACTAAACTGCAAAATTTCAAAAGTTCCAAACAGTGACTAGGCCTTATTTGTGATGACAAACAACTTTTATTTTTGGAGATTTTCAAGTTTAGTACAAAAATCTCGAGTTTTCAGTTGGGTGTCAAACAACCCTTGTTTTTGAATTTTAATTCGAATTTTTGAAGGGTTTTTAAATTTTTAACCCATGATCCCCTTTTTAACCTGTTTCACATGTGTTTTATTCATTATTACATCAGAGATGTCACAAAAACGACTAAAAGAACACAATGCAAGATGCATGCAAGTGCAAAGACAAGAATTTAAAGCAAGAATATAAATCTATCTTGTCAAGTTTGAACCCTTTGCAAGCTTTCTCATGGTGAGCCTCTCCCATGTCTAGAGCAACCTAATTTCCATCGGCTCTAACCAACCCTATCTTACCACTATCTTGCAAAGGTTAGACAAGCACATAATGCATATGAGCTATACTACACATGATATGCAAAAACAACAATAGAAACTATTTTTTTTTGAGTTTTTCAAGCATATCTATATACAAACAAGGATGAGCATGCTAGGTGAAGTTGGAGAAATCAACCAGATTGAGCTCATTCCACAAGTTACAAAATCTATTCTCATCCAAAGGCTTTGTGAAGATATCCGCCAATTGATCATCGGTCCTTACACCATGTAAAGAAATATCATCCTTGACTATATGATCTCTTATGAAGTGATGACAGATATCTATGTGCTTGGTACGTGAGTGTTGGACGGGGTTATTGGCAAGCTTTACTGTACTCTCGTTGTCACAAAGCAAGGGTACACTCCTAAGAACTAGACCGTAGTCTAGGAGTGTTTGAGTCATGTAAAGAAGTTGTGCACAACAAGAGCCGGTGGCAATGTACTCGGCCTCGGTGGTTGAAAGAGCCACTCTATTTTGCTTTTTGGAGGAACAAGAGACTAGCGACCTACCAAGCAATTGGCACCCGCCAGAAGTTCTTTTTCTATCCACTTTGCAACCCACATAATCTGCATCGGAATAGCCAACGAGTTCAAAGTGGGCTCCTTTGGGATACCAAAGGCCAATGCTTGGTGAATATTTGAGATATCTAAAGATCCTTTTCACGGCCTTAAGATGTGCTTCTTTGGGGTTGGCTTAAAAGCGAGCACACATGCATACACTAAAGATGATATCGGGCCTAGATGCGGTAAGGTAAAGTAGACTTCCAATCATAGAACGGTAAAAAGTTTGGTCTACCGGTTTACCTCCCTCATCAAGGTCGAGATGCCCATTGGTTGCCATGGGGGTCTTCATGGGCTTGCAATCTTTCATCTTGAAGCGCTTGAGAAGGACCTTGGTATATTTCTCTTGACATATAAAGGTATCTTCTTCAAGTTGCTTGATTTGAAATCCGAGGAAGAAAGTAAGTTCACCAATCATTGACATCTCAAATTCCCTTGACATCATTTCACCAAATTGCTTGCATATCTCTTCATTTGTTGAACCAAAGATAATGTCATCCACATAGACTTGACAAACAAAGAGCTCGCTGTTCTCCTTCTTGGTGAAGAGAGTAGTGTCAACCTTCCCAATCTTGTACCCTTTGGCAATAAGAAAATCCCGGAGACGCTCATAGAAAGCTCTAGGTGCTTGTTTGAGTCCATAGAGTGCCTTGGATAGCTTGTATACATGATTGGGGTTGTATGGATCTTCAAAGCCCGGTGGTTGCTCTACATACACCTCTTCATTTATATACCCATTGAGAAATGCACTCTTCACATCCATTTGGTAGAGTTTCATATTGTGACAAGAGGCATAGGCGAGGAGAATGCGGATTGCCTCTAATCTAGCCACCGGTGCAAAGGTCTCTCCAAAGTCAAGTCCTTCTATTTGAGAGAACTCCTTTGCAACTAGTCTTGCCTTGTTCCTCACAACATTGCCTTGGTCATCTTGCTTGTTTCTAAACACCCACTTGGTTCCAATCACTCTAGCATTGCTTGGCCTTTCCACCAAAGTCCACACATCATTGCGGGTGAAGTTGTTGAGCTCTTCATGCATTGCATTCATCCAATCTGGATCAATCAAAGCTTCTTCAATCTTGGATGACTCCTTTTTTGAGACGAAGGAGAAGCACTCACAAAACATTGATTGTTGATTCTTTGATCTTGTCATGATTCCTTTGGAGGGACTTCCAATGATGAGATCTTTGGGATGAGCTTGAATTCTTGGATTATGTCTTCTAGGTGGTTGATTTTGAGGAGCAGAGCATCAACATCTTGAGCTTGAGCCTCAACCTCTTCTTGTGGAACATGAACATCTTCATGAGGAAGTGTTGTGTCATCTTCATTATCCTTGCCTTCATCACTATCCACTTGAGGCGCCATAGAGGAGGAAGATGGTTGTTTGATCACTTGTACTTCATCATCATCTTCCTTTGGCTTGATGACTCCAATTTGCATATTCTTCATAGATTCCCTCAAGGGTTCACCACCTACATCATCACAATTTTCCATTGCTCCTTGGGAGCCATTAGATTCATCAAACTCCACGTTATATGTTTCTTCAACTAAGTCAGTGGCTAAGTTGAATACACTATATGCCTTGGACTTCAATGCGTAACCAAGAAGAAAACCAATATCACAACGTTTTTAAAACTTCCTTAGGTGTTGCCACTTCATGTAGATGTAGCATTTGCAACCGAACACAAGGAAATATGAGATGTTTGGCTTCCTCCCAATAAGCAATTCATATGAAGTCTTCTTCAAGAGGCGGTGAGGGAAGAGACGATTTGATGCATAGAATGCCGTGTTGATTTCCTCGGCCCAAAACTTCTCATTTGTGTCATATTCATCTAACATTGTTCTAGCCAAGGTGATCAATGTTCTATTCTTCCTCTCAACTACTCCATTTTGTTGCGGTGTGTAGGTTGCGGAGAACTCATGCTTGATTCCAACTTCATCACAATACTCTTCAATGTTGGAGTTAGCAAACTCGGTGCCATTGTCACTTTTAATCTTCACCAAGGAAACTTGATATACCATTTTGGGCTTTCTTGGCAAACTTCTTGAACACTTTGGCAACTTCGGACTTGTCATGAAGAAATAATACCCAAGTGTATCTAGAGAAATCATCCACAACAACTAGACAATAGAGATTCCCACCAATGCTAACATAAGTTTTAGGTCCAAATAAATCCATGTGGAGAAGCTCTAAAGGTCTTGAGGTTGATACATAAGCTTTGGTTGGATGAGTGTTTGCCACTTGTTTGCCGGCTTGACATGCACTACACAATTTGTCCTTCTCAAACTTGATGTCCTTCAAGCCAACAACTAAATCCTTCTTCACTAGCTTCTTGAGAGTACCCATGCCAACATTTACAAGTCTTCTATGCCACAACCAACCTTTGGATGCCTTGGAGAATAAGCAAATACACAAGCTTGTTTTATTTGAGTTGAAATCAACAAGATAGAGATTGTTGTATCTAAAGCCCTTGAAGATTGTTTCATCACTTTCCTTTTTTGTGACAACTACACCCTCATCGGTGAATGTACGCTTGTAGCCCAAATCATACAATTGACCAACGGACAAGAGATTGAAGCTCAAGGTATCAACTAGTAGTGCATTGGAAATAGAATGATCAATGGAGATCTCAATCTTGCCAACGCCTTCAAGCTTTCCCTTGGAGTTTTCACCAAATGTAATCTTCTCATGACATGCACTTTCGTCTAGAGAGGTGAACATCCGGGGATCACCGGTCATATGTTGAGTGTATCCACTATCCATTACCCAATGGTGTCCACCGGTCTTGTAGTTCACCTACACCCACAACCAAATCAAGCTTGAGATTTAGCCACCCAAACCTTTGAGAAAGTTCGGGAGCTAGAGTTGAAGTTGATGCAATGTTTGACTTGTGTGGTTCACTCAAGTTAGCAACTAGAATCTTGGGCACTTTGGGCCCAGTTCATTTAGTACCGGCTGGTAATACTAAATGTTCCGGCCCCCTTTTTTATTTTTCCTTTTAGACGTCCCTGTTTTTGTTTTTTTAGTTTTTTTTACATGTTACGTTCCTATACGCAGTAGTGGTTCCTACGTATTCTCGTACTCATAATATTAGCATAATTGAAGCAATATATATATATATATATATATATATATATATCTGCATAACCCGACGTATTACATACATAAGTCATATATCGAAATGTTTAAAATTACGGCCACACTTTGTCTTCAACTTGGATGCCTACGTCCGGTTGGTAGATGGATCCATCGTTGTGGAATTCGCCTTTAGGGTCAATGACCTCGTCTATCGAAATTAGGCATTCTTCCATACGCCATTACTGTCACATTCAAAAAAAATATCAAATATATCGATATACAAGTCTTATGATTGAATACGATCATATGCCTGACATACCTCGAATTCATCTAGCTTCATTGCACCCGTCGGTCGTACAAACCGATGAATAAACTCACATACATAGTAGCCACATAGGTTATTCCCATGCTCCTGTCTCATACACTTATGTGGAATGCAAAAGTGTCACTAATGAGGCTAAATGTTATAATTGAGTTGTTACCTGAAAGTCTAGCTTGATATGGAGTTTTTCCTTAAATGGACCTTCATTTTCTTCCCAGAAGCGAGCCCATGCCTTGTTCATGAGGTTGATGACGTCTTGGAATTCTTCTTGTCCCTTCTTCTTTGGGTCAAGGACTATGACCAAGCTTCTCTAGAGCTCTATAACGAAGAGCATCCAATGGAAGCTGTGTAGTGAAAGACGCATACTACGTTAGATATATTGGTTGCTAGGACATTTGATGATAAGTAAAAGTTGAAGTACTCACTGTGTGTTACGGGAACAATATGAAATCACATTTTTTCTGTTTATCCAAGAATTTCGATATATTCTTCGTGGTCGAGTTTGGGCTGTTCTTGAAATTAAATTCGTGGATCACATTTGGGTCCATGAAGCTAAGGTTTTGAAAGCCTTTTCTCCGGCAAACTTGTTGTTCCATTCTACACGAGACAAATCAAATTACGAATGTGATGGCGAGCAATATTAATGAATAGATGGATGGAACACAAATGAGATGAAAGACTTACAGAACCCATGCACTGATGAGCAATTTGTCGAGGGCGTCCTGATTGAACAGAAACCAGAATTCTGAGAACTCAATATTTGTCTCATCCACCCCTCGAAAATAATGCTCGTCTCTTATACGAAGAGTTAGGTAGCATGGGCCGTTTGCAGATTGTTTCATGTACCAACTATGGAGATTACACATCCTTGTTGGAAGATCCCTAAGTTTGTGTTGCAACACTAGAGGTTTCTTCAATTCTAATACAGTTCTTTCGGCTCCAGGATGAGTTGGGATATGGTCCTCGCCTCGTAGTTGTGCTTTGGTGAGTTTTGTTTCACAGACAAAATCAACGAGAGCTTGGTCCTCCTTTGATAGCACTTTGAGAGGTGGGATGGACTGATTCTTCTGCATACCAAGCTGTGGAATGCTCGACGTCTTTCTCTTACGCTGGGTTGCCTTTTTTATTTAACGGTCATAGTCTGATAATGGACTTTTCGTCTCTTGTTGCTTCTTCGCCTGTTGTTGCTTCTGCCACACAATGAACTGCTTTTGAGTCATCTCGGGCGTGGTCTTCTGACTAGGCGGTGAAGCCAGTTTCTGCAGCACAGCAGGCGGTTTCTTAGGAGCTTTCTCCCAAGCCTCCTTCTTCTCCTTAGGAGGTGGGGGCACAAGAGGTGACTGGATCCTTATTCTGCTTCCGCCGCCAATTTTACTTGCATCCTTGGGTGCAGGTATTGGTGCATTTGCAGAATTTTTTGGAGGCGCAGGCGAGCTAGTGCTCGGATCCGTTCTAGCAGGCTGCGTATCCTTGTCTTTAGTAGGAGGTGGTGGAGGCTCCATTTGAGCAGGCTGCTGATCCCTTAGATCTGGAGGTGTCTGTGGATCCCTGCTCGGGGTTGTTACATCTGCAGTCGGTGGTGATCTTATCCCAGTGTCCTGTCCTGATGTTTTTGTTATGGTCATTTGTGGAAATATGATGTACTTCTTCTGCCAACATATCCAACTGTGCAATGCTTGACCTAACACCTTTTCACCATCGCCTCCTTCGATTTCGAGGTCGAGGTCCTCCCAACCGGGTAGTACCCTATCGACATTGACCCTTGCATATCCCGCGGGAATTGGAACGCCGTGTATCACCCTGCCATCAATAGGGACCTCAGCAACAGCATGTGCAACTGCTTTCGTCTTATTTCCGATTATGGGAGTATGAAGCTCACATGGTTGCCTTTCTGTGATATAGTCCACGGAATAGCTTTGAGCTAACTCCTTGGATTCAACACTGGACGGCACGTTGGAGGCGGGGCTGATCGGCGAGATTTGTTCTTCTAGTGCAGAGACTCGTTCTTCTAGTGCATGCAATTTCGCTTCATTTTCAGCCTTGCTTCTGCTTCTGTAAGTCTCAAGATCTACGGAGAAGCCATGCTTCCATGGAACTACCCCCATGCCTTGCACATGCCCGGTGTGTTCAGGAGTCCCTAGGGCATACGATAGCTCATCTTTCTCCCGATTTGGCGTGAAATTTCCTTCGGCCTTAGCCTTTAGCACTGCCTCGAGCCTATCTACTGCTGCTCGCAATGCATCTGACGGGATGAAATCTCCAGTAGCCATATCAAGATTCCCGCCATGTGCAAAATAGTACCACTTCACTCTTTCAGGCCAATGTAGGGTCCGCGGGGTGATTCCTTTCTCGATCAGATCCTTTTCCATCTTCTCCTACTTTGGAATTGCCTTCCTATACCCACCTTGTCCAGTACGGTGGGAGTGAATCTTTTTGCTCGCATTGGCTTTGTTTTGCTCTCTCAAGGCAGCTCTGTCTTCTAAGAGACAGTTTTGGACGAATTGATCCCAGTGTGGACGAAGTTTCTGGAACTTATTCTCAAAATCAGGTGTGGTCCCTTTCTTGATATAATCTTTTTTTAAGTTCTTCTTGAATGTTTGGAAAGCAATACCATTTTCTTCAAGGCGAACTTCTTCACTTGCTCCTTGATGTTTTCTCCATCTGGAAGTGTGAAGTCCGACAACAACTGCTCCCAGCACATCTCTTTCTCTTGTTCAGGTACTACATCTGCAGATTCAAGCCCCTTAGCCTTTTTCCAAGCTTTGAAACTGATGGGGATGTTCTCCCTGACAATGTATCCTGCCTGATTGACAAACTTTGTTCTTGCATCCTCTGGAGCTTTCGGGGCACCTTCTTTGTTGATCTCTCTAATGATGATTTTCCGCATCATCTTTGCTTTCGTGCTTCGCTTACGTTTCCGAGTAGGCGTCGAAGTCTGAGAAGATATCCATTCATATATAAATGATACTAAGTATGAACAAAAAGTATATAGCATGTGTCTCTGTATATATACCTCGGGTACATCTTCTTCCTCAGAGTTAGAATGAGCAGCCTCATCACCATCACCAGTCACGTTAAGATACTGGCTGCCATCATACTCGCCTTCGGGTATATCTTGTTCAGGTGGTAATTCAAAGTTGTCTCGTCTAATCAGGTGACTCATGCTAAGAGTAAGACAATGAGCTTATTTAATAAACTAGTAATCCAGGTGCTAATTTACAAGTTGTACTACTAATCGAGGGGCTAATTTCTAATAAACCTAGTAATTCAGGGGCTAATTTCTAATAAACCTAGTAATCTAGGGGCTAATTTGTAATAAACCTAGTAATCCAGGGGCTAATTTCTAATAAACCTAGTAATCCATGGGTTAATTTCTAATATTACAAAAAATCTAGGGGCTAATTTATAATTAAACTAGTAATTCAGGGGCTAATGTACAAGTTATACTACTAATCGAGGGGCTAGTTTCTAATTAACCAAGTAATCCAGGGGCTAATTTCTAATTACACTAGTAATCCAGGGGCTAATTTTTAATAATACTAAAATTCCAAGGGCTAATTTCTAATATTACTAAAAATTCAGGGGCTAATTTCTAATTAAACTAGTAATCCAGGGGCTAATCTACAAGTTATACTACTAATCGAGGGGCTAATTTCTAATTAAGCATGTAATCAAGGGGCTAATTTCTAATTACACTAGTAATCCAGGGGATAATTTCCAATAATACTAAAAGTCCAGATGCTAATTTCTAATAATACTAAAAATCCAGGGGCTAATTTCTAATGAACCAAGTAATCCAGGGGCTAATTTCTAATATTACTAAAAATCCAGGGGCTAATTTGTAATTAAACTAGTAATCCTGGGGCTAATCTACAAGTTATAATACTAATCGAGGGGCTAATTTCTAATTAACCATGTAATCAAGGGGCTAATTTCTAATTACACTAGTAATCCAGGGGCTAATTTGTAATTAAACTAGTAATCCAGGGGCTAATCTACAGGTTATACTACTAATCGAGGGGCTAATTTCTAATTAACCATGTAATCAAGGGGCTAATTTCTAATTACACTAGTAATTCAGGAGCTAATTTCTAATAATACTAAAAGTCCAGGGGCGAATTTCTATTAATACTAAAAATCCAGGGGCTAATTTACAAGTTATACTACTAACCGAGGGGCTAATTTCTAATTAACCTAGTTTTCCGGGGGCTAATTTACAAGTTATACTTGTAATCCAGGGGCTAATTTCTAATTATACATAAATCCAGGGGCTAATTTCTAATTATTTGTAATTAAGCTAAACCCTGATTAAAAAATGGCTGACGTCAGCACGATTCGTGCTGACGTCAGCCCGAGGAGGGGCTTACGGCCGGAGCGGCGGCAGCGGTTCCAGCGGCGAGGTGGCGGCGCAGCGACAGCGACGAGAACCACAACGAGGTGGCGGCGGCCCGGCGAAGCGAGGGGACGACGAGGAGGACGACTGCGAGGTGGAGGCAAGCTCCGGCGACGCGGGGACAGTGCGGCGGTGCGGGTCGATGGCGAGCTCGGTCGGCGTGCCACGGGGACGACGACGAGCTTGGTTGGCGCGGCGCGGGGACAACGGCAGGGTCTTCCGGCGCGGGGGGCGAGGTCGGCGAGGTGGCGGATGACGACGAGGAAGGCAAGGTGGCGGTGGTGGAGCTTGAGACGGTGAGGACGACGAGGCGGCGGTGGCACGAGGAGGACGACGATGGATCGGCTAAGTGTTGGGAGAGATGGGGATCAGATCTATACAGGCGGCCAGTTAGTACCGGCTGGTGGCACCAGCCGGTACTAACCGCAGCCCGTTAGTACCGGCTGGAGCCACCAGCCGGTACTAAATGCCCTGAACTATTCAGTTCCCGCTTTCTTCGTTTTTAGTTTTGTATTTTTTCGATTATTAGATATTATTCATTTATACGTAATAAATACACTAAAAATATAAAAAAATATATATTTTGAACATGCAAAAAAAGAGTGATATATGATATGTAATACATTTTAATATGTTGTTAGCTATTAATAAAGTCTTTACTTCATTTATGCCTCATTTAAGGTTTTGATATTTGAGAAAATTATTTAATATTTATAAATTTGTATAAAATACATAAATTGAGTTCATTAAATTAAATAAGTTCACATGATTAAATATTTGTGTTCATACAACATTTTGGATTCTTGTAAGTCTATGTCGCTTGACTAATTCTTTTTAGGAAAAAATATAGAATTTCAGATAAATAAAAGACAATATTTGAGAACTATGTATATATTTTTTGATCATGCAAAAATAGTTTACAACACTTTATGTAATATACTCTACTATGGTGACTTTAGTTAATATATTCTTTACTTCTTTTGTTACTAATTTAAGGTTTTCATACTTTAATAATCTATTAAATTTGCAAATAGAATACATAATTTGACATAAAATTAATTTAAAAGCTAAATGAATTGACAAAATCATTACTTCAGTTCATACGTAATTAATACACTTCAGTTCATACATGCACCATTTTCACCGAACTAATGGAACATTGATACTTTTCTTTTTAACTAAGACTCCGTCTTTATGATCGCGACGTAAATACAGAGCATCTTCTCGAGACAACAGGATGGTGGGGTCAACATCAATTGAAAATGGAGGGAGGTCATCAATCCGATTAAATTCTTCTGAATTATCTGAAACGTCCTCAACTCCAACGATCTTCCTCTTTCCAGATAGTACTATATGGCGTTTAGGTTGGTCTTTGTTAGGGCCCTTTTTCGGTTTGCTTGACATGTCCATCACATAGAATACCTGACTGACATCCTTTGCTAGAACAAAAGGTTCATCTTTGTTTCCAATCTTACTAAGGTCGACTGTTGTCATCCCATACCGGTCCACCAAAACGCCTCCTTGAGCACGGTTGACCCATTGGCAACGAAATAATGGGACCTTCAATAGAGGTCCATACTTCAGTTCCCATATCTCTTCTATGACACCATAATATGTCTCTTTTGTTGCCTCATTGTCTATTATTGCATCGATATGGACACCACTGTTCTGGTTGGTACTCTTTTGGTCTTGTTTCCTTGTATAATATGTATTTCCATTTATATCGTACCCTTGGTATAACAAGATGGTGAGAGATGGCCCCCTAGCTAACCATTTAAGTTGTTTGTCAATCGATTGGTCACCCATAAGAAGTCTTCGGAGCCAAATAGCAAATTTTTCTTTATGGTTACATGTAATCTAGGCTTCACTCTTACCAGGGTTTGCTGATCGGATAACATTCTTGTGCTGAAGCATATATGGAGCAACTAGTGATGAGTTCTGCCAAACCGTGAAGTTTGCTATACGCATATCAGACTCAGGGATGGTCAAACTAGCTTTCTTCCGTAGTGTTCCCTTTCCCTTCAGCCGCCCCTCGTGGCGTTACATCGGCTGTCCGACCGGATCAATGTCACCAACAAAATTAGCACAGAATTTTATGACCTCCTCTGTTGCATAGCCATTAGCGATGGATCCTTCTGGGCAAGCACGATTGCGAACGTACTTCTTTAAGACTGCCATGTATCTCTCGAAGGGGAACATATTGTGTAGGAATACTGGACCCAAGATCGAGATCTCTTTTACAAAGTGAGTAAGGAGATGGGTCGTAATGTTGAAGAACGAAGGTGGAAAGACCATCTCAAAACTGACAAGGCATTGGACCACGTCCTGCTGCATCCTTTCAAGTTTTCTTGGATCAATTATCTTCTGTGAGATTTCATTTAAGAACGCACATAGCTTTATGATTGCCAATCTTACATTCTCTAGTAGAGTACCCCTCAATGCAACCGGAAGCAACCGTGTCAACAACACATGGCAGTCATGAGACTTGAGATTAGTGAATTTCTTTTATGTCATCTGTATTATTCCCTTAACATTGGACGAGTACCCGGTCGGGACCTTGACACTGTTCAAGCAATCAAAGATGCTCTTCTTCTCCTGTTTGCTAAGAGTGTAGCTGGCAAGATGTAAATAATGTTGTCCGTTATCCCTCTTCTTAGGATGTAAGTCCTTTCGTTGCCCCATATGTTTCAAGTCCTGACGTGCTTGGAGTGTATCTCATCCTTTCCCATATACACCTAGGAAGCCAAGCAAGTTCACACAAACACATTTCGTTATGTGCATAACGTCAATTGCGTGGTGAACATATAAGAATTCCCAATAGGGTAGCTCCCAAAAGATTGACTTTTTCTTCCACATGGGAGGGCGTCCATCGTCCCCTTTTGGGGCTGGTTTGCTACCAAAGCCCTTGCCATGGATGACATCAACATCCTGTAACATCGAATGCACGCGTTTGCCATCACGGTGCAAAGGCTTTGAACGAATTTCTTGCAACCCTTCAAAATACTTTCCTTGCTTCCGTAACGGGTGATTAGCCGGAAGAAACCGATGATGACGCATATATACATTCTTTTTACAGTATTTTAGATAAATATTGTCCATATCATCAAGGCAATGGGTACATGCCCGATATCCCTTGTTGGACTGTCCGGATAGATTACTAAGTGCAGGCGAATCGTTGATGGTTACGAAAAGCAATGCTTGGAGGTTGAAATCGTCCTGTGTGTCTTCGTCCCACACGGTTAATCCTTTATTCCACAGGAGTAAAAGATCATCAACCAATGACCTTAGGTACACGTCAATATCATTGCCTGTTTGATTTGGACCTGGGATAAGCACCGGCATGATGATGAACTTCCGCTTCAAGCACATCTAGAGAGGAAGGTTCAAAATACTAAGGGTCACATGCCATGTGCTATGATTACTGCTCTGGTTACCAAATGGATTCATTCCGTCTGCACTTAGGGCAAACCTTATGTTCCTTGCCTCTCCATCGATGTCTGGAAACTCCCTGTTTATATTTCTCCACTGAGACCCGTCTGTTGGGTGTCGAAGGAACTCGTCTTGCTTGCGTCCCTCTTTGTGCCACCGCAACAACTTAGCATTTTCCTTGCTTCTAAACAAACGCTTCAGACGCGGTATTATGGGGAAATACCACATTACTTTAGCTGCAATTTTCTAACGATGATCCTCACCCTCAACCTCCCCTGGATCATCTCGCCTTATCTTATACCGCAAAGCCTCGCACACAGGGCATGCCTCCAAGTTTTCATATTCCTCGCCGTGGTATAGGATACAATCGTTAGGACACACATGTATCTTCTGTACCTCCAATCCTAGAGGACACACAATATTTTTGGCCTCGTAAGTTGACGAGGGAAGCTCATTATTGTCTGGGAGCAGATCCTTTACCATTAACAACAGATGATCAAAACCCTTGTCCGAAACACCATTTGTTGCCTTCCATTGAAGCATATCAGGTGTGGTATGCAATTTCTTGTGCTTCTTCTTACAGCCTGCGTACATCAGCTTCTTGTGATCCTCAATCATCTTTTGAAAATTCTTGTGCTCTAATGCAGTCACACTTTCTTTCTGTCCATCCAACAAAACCTGACTTAACTCGTCTGGGGAATTGTCATCAGCAGCATCATCAATCGGATCCTCATCTGGGGCTTCTTGTAATTGAACCCACTCAGGAAGGTCATCTTCTTCTTTGTCCTCTTCCATCACGACTCCATGTTCACCGTGTTTGGTCCAAAGCGAATTGTTAGGCATGAAACCGACAACAGCAAGGTGCGCGTGGAGTGTCCTTCGCTTGGAGTATTCCTTTTCATTTTTGCAATCTCTACATTGACAACACATGAACCCCTTTGTCGACCGGTTGGCCTCTGCAGCATCAAGAAATGTATCTAGCCCAGTTACCCACGCGCTAGTGCTTCGTTCGCCGTACATCCAACACCGGTCCATATGCAACCATATTGTAGAAATTATGCCCTTTGTTATATCTACAATTTACAATTACGTCCTTTTGTTATATTTACAATTATGTACAAAATAGAACTAACTATAATATTGACTAAACACAGTTCTTTAATCATGACGTGCAAATATACCGTAACACGAAATAATACATCATTGTCTTAATATTCGATATAAATCATTCCACAAAATACATAATTTATTCCACACATATTCATAAGCCAAAAACATTAATTAACAACCAACATGACAAAGGTCTTCAACCATCCTTGGGTGGGACATTAGAATGCACTTGAGGATTATTTTTTTCCTCCGTAGAAGAGGATGGTGTAGCTATAACCGCCGGGTTTGGTGGTGCTGCCGCCGACGAATAATTTCTCTTCACAGCCTCAATATCAAAAGGAGGTTATTTTCCTGCTGCAATATATTCTGCATGTGTTGCTTCCAAATAATAAAGTTGAGCTCTCAACCAACTTTTGCTGGGGGTGTAACTTTTGCTAGGGGTCAATTGATTTTTTTCCCTTCCCACCAGACGAATGACATTTATCTCGCCCACCACCGCTACCTCCAGTAGCAGAAGCCATGTCCTTTCGACAATACTTTTAATTTTTATATACAAGAAAATATAAAGAATTAATTAAACTTTTTAACCTATAAGAATATAAAAAATCCAGGGGCTGGTTAATAATTAATCTTGAAATCTAGGTGCTAACTTATAAGAATATAAATATTCTAGGGGATAGTTTATAATTAAACTAAAAAACCAGGACTAACTTATAAGAATATAATGGTTTTCAAGGTCTAGTTTATAATTAAACTAAAATCCAAGGCTAGTTCATAATTAATATAGAAATTCATTATCTATTATAAGAATATAAATATTCTAGGGACTAGTCTATAATCAAACTAAAAATCCAGGAGTTAACTTAAAATAATATAATGGTTTTCAGGAGCTAGTTTATAATTAAACTAAAAAACCAGAACTAACTTATAAGAATATAATGGTTTTCAAGGTCTAGTTTATAATTAAACTAAAATCCAAGGCTAGTTCATAATTAATATAGAAATCCATTCTCTATTATAAGAATATAAATATTCTAGGGGCTAGTCTATAATTAAACTAAAAATCCAGGAGCTAACTTAAAATAATATAATGGTTTTCAGGTGCTAGTTTATAATTAAACTAAAAAACTAGGACTAACTTATAAGAATATAATGGTTTTCAAGGTCTAGTTTATAATTAAACTAAAATCCAAGGCTATTTCATAATTAATATAGGAATCCATTCTCTATTATAAGAATATAAATATTCTAGGGGCTAGTCTATAATTAAACTAAAAATCCAGGAGCTAAATTAAAATAATATAATGGTTTTCAGGGGCTAGTTTATAATTAAACTAAAAAAGGGGCTAACTTATAAGAATATAATGATTTCAAGGGCTACATAATGGAAACATTAACATTACAATATAATAATAGAAAATCCAGGGGCTAATATACAATGAAAACATTATTACAATATAATAATAGAAAAAGGTAATTCTTATACAAAAATAAAAAAGAAACCATGCAAAGGATTATAGAAATTATTAACACTAGGACTATAGAAATTATTAACAACAATCATGAACAACTACAAAATCTCTCTCCTCTCTCCCTCATTTTAGGAAATCACAAACTTCTCTAGCTACAAAACAATAAATGCAACATACTAAACTTCGGTGAGAGGGTAAATGAAGTTACTAACCTTTAGAACACTTAGATGGGTCAAATCTCCACAAATTGTTGAAAAATGGGCAGCACCTCCCCCTAGAGCTCTTGGACGTGAAGAACAAGCTCCTCTCGGGTGGATGCAATTTGAGCGGTTGTCTGTCGGGAGGAGGAAGAAGGCCCTTTTATAGAATTGCAGTTAGTACCGGCTGGAGCCACCTGCCGGTACTAATCGTAAATGTTTAGTACCGGCTGGTACCTCCAGCCGGTACTAAATGCCGTGCACCGGCTGGTAACTGTGGGCTTTTAGTACCGGCTGGTGTCACTAACCAGTACTAACGTGTTCTAGCCATTGCCCATGACACCAGGGGTGTCGGTGAGCGCCATTTAGTACCGGCTGGTGCAATCAGTACTAACGTGCCAGGGACGAATACTCGGTTCTCTAGTAGTGTTGTAATTCTTCTTCTTTCTCTTGTCGGGAAGAGGGCATTGATGTGCAAGATGGCCAAGCTCACCACAATTATAGCAATCCATATCCTTGATGGACTTCTTCTTGATGGAGAATTTCTTGCTCTTGTGGTTGAAGTCAATACCCTTCTTGTCAAGCTTCTGAAGCATCTTGGTAGTCTTCCTCACAAGAAGAGCAACCTCATTGAGTCCTTCACTCTTGCCATCTTCATCATCGTCACTTGACTCCTCAACAATCACCTTCTTCATCTTCTTCTCTTTGCTAGCCTTGAAAGCTATGTCTTGCTTGATGGAGGAAGAAGAGCCTTCATACTTCTCATATTCTTTGGTGTAGCCCATGTAATCTTCATGGCCCTTTATCTTCCCCAACATCTTGGTGACTGAGTGAGCATTGAGATCATCATTGTGGCGGACCACTCCGAAATTATTCCAAGTTAAGTACCTTGGGACCACTAATCACGTAGTCAGGCACTTAATCCGGAATAAGCTGGAGCGCCGTCGGATTAAACCCGATTAAACCACGTACTTTTCTCGATCGAAACAACAGCGCGCCCACACGAAGGTGAGTTCCAGATATTACAACATTCCACAATTTAACTTACACACAAAATAGGTATCACAAGTTATTACAAACCGAGTTCAAATTTAGATCAGAGTACAAGTCTTGCAGCGGAAATAAAAGTTTCATTACAGCGGAATTTAAAAGTTCATTGCAGCGGAAGATAAACTAACGACGATACAATAACACCGTGCTGAAGCCTGCCACGATGCTACTCCTCCCGATCCTCGGTAGAGGACGGGACCCATTCGATGTGCCAGCCAGGTGGAACCTGGGCAGGCCAAGTCAAGGCATCGACATCCAAAGGTATACCTGTAAATCAATGCCACAAGCAAGGCTGAGTATACTAATACTCAGCAAGGCTTACCCGTCGGGTGAAAACTACATCACCGACATCTAGACAATGAGAGGCTTTTGGCTGGTGGGTTTGTTTGCCAAAAAGCAACTAAAGGTAGATCCTTGCTTTCAAGTTTTAGCATCATATTCTAGTAATTTAACCATTCTAGATTAGCATCCTTTCTAAGCATCGAAGTGGTGCAATACAAATTAATTCATAGAACAAGTTTATCAATCTCAAAGTTTCACTTGTTACTCAATGTAGCATGGCGGTCAAGCAGTCTCATTAACCGCGAGAAGCGGTCAGTTCGAACCGAATTTCTGCTACCTGGCCAGGGGAAACCCAACACACACGGATACTCTGCTTGCTATAAAAGGTACAAGCATTTCCCAACCTTTCCCATCGATCCACAATTCGGAACCGGGTCCATTTCCTTAGGATAAAGGTTTACTGCTTCACTCACAGTCTCACGCATATATCCACAAGTGTACGGCAGGGGAAAACAAAGTTTCCAAGGAGAGATGGCTATCGGCCCTAACTGCTTCAATCTGGTACCGGGCTTACCGACTCCCATATATCGGCATGCATGTGGTACGTTCAAAAACTTGACACACACATCCACACAATCCGACCTTAAATCAATTATCATACACGGACGGGAGATCTACATCTATCATCCCGCCCGTCAATCCTTATGATTCCAACATAAGTAAAGACAAGCAATTCCTATGTCTCGCGAGTGACAGGAAATCACTCGACTTGTAACGAACCTATAGCAATGCTCTATAGATCCCTTTCATACTAGTGTTGCAAGTCATAGGTACTAGGAAATTTGCAGCTACGGTATTCAATCAACTCCTTGAAACGTAAATGCACAAGCATAGGGAATTCAAAGTGCATAATTTGGTAAAGTTAGGTTATGCTCCGGGGCTTGCCTTCTTGCTCGGACTGGGGGTTAGCCTCCGAGTTGGTCGCTTCTTCGCCGGCACCGTGCTCCGGGACTCCTTCCTCGTCTGCGGGGACGAGGTGGTAGTTGCCGTCCGGGATAGCGCCTTCTACATGAGATGCATAGTTTAAGGCGGCTGCCTTTAGATTCTAAGACTAAGGCCTTTGAAGGCCATATTCACCTAGACATGCTTAAGCATTACTATGCTCTTCACAAAAACAAGGTGTAGGTGTGGAAATAGTTTTATTGATTTCGATGGTGTTTGTGTACATATATAAAAGAATTCTATTTACTACTTCACATTTTAGGGTGCTGTTCTGAAATTTCAGATTCCATCCATTTTATTCTAACTAATTAATCAAAAAGGTTTATTCTTTTATACAAATCAAAATCCACCTAGATTCCTTCTCATTTTTGTTTCTCCATTTCTGTTCATCATTTTTAGCTATAAACATGTCTAATAGAGATTGTAGTTTAGACTCTCACAAATCCAGGGAGTATTTTTGTGCATTTTTCTGATTTTTGTACGATTTTTAATGGATTTTACAAGATTCGGGAAAATCAAATCTAGGTTTAAGAATCTATTTTCGCAGGGAACCCTAGAACTTTCAAAACTTCACGAACAAGTCCCTGGACTTTTGCACAGAGACCCCTAGACAAACGAAGAAGACGAAGTTCGGTCCCTGGGACCTCGCCGGAGTTGCGCCGGCCAAACGACGGCGAACTAGGCTCGGGGAAGTGGGGGAAAAGCATCCTGGGCTCACCACGGGTCGTTTGGGGACGGTTGGGAGGCCGGGGATGGTCGGAGTTGCGCCGGCGACGAGGTGGTGGCGGCGCGGCCGCCGCGGCTTCTACGCCGGTGAGCTCGGGGTCGTTCGTTGAGGTTTGAAGGGCCCTTGAGCACCAGTGGAGCTCGAGGAAGCTAATGACGTGCTCGGTTGACCTCGGGGACGGCTCGGAGTAGGGGCTCGACGTGCGGGTGCTCCGGTGGCCGGAATCCGCGATTTGGGGGAAATCTCAAATTCTCGCCGGAGAAGGGACAATAGCTTGGGGAAAGTGGGGGGAAATGGAGCTGGAGTAGAGGGCTAGCTTCGTGCGGGACGAATTTGGGAATGGTGGAGTGTGGGAGGCGAATTTCTCGGAGAAGCTCGGCTCGGTTTGCGCGGCGCGAGGAAGAAGAAGACCGAGCGGGCGCGGGGAAGTGGAAATGGCGAAGTGAGCGAGTGAGAGGAGGAGTGTGAGTGCTCGGTGGAGTGCTTGGGCACGTGAGAGTGGCACAGTGCGGCCTCGGGAGCGTGCGCGCGGAGTTAAGGCCGACGCGACGCGCCATTGATGCTCTGGGAGCTAGGGCAGCGCGCGAACGGCTCGGTCGGCGAGGGAGATCGTTGCGTTCTGCTGTAGGATCGTCTACAGGGCGTGTTGGAGCGTAGTGGAGGGGAATCGCGGCCTGCAGAGCGCTCAGCGCGACGCGAGCGCGCGTGCGGCCACGGCGGCGCGCGACCGGCATGATGGTGTCCGCGGCGCGAGGCGAGGCGAGGCGACGGCGGCGAAGTGATGGCACGGGAGTGGCCGGACAAGGACTAGGCGACAAGCGCCAGCGTCCGCCGTGGCTTGGCCAGCTCAGCGCCGCCTGCGCCGCTCGCCGGCCACGTGGCGGCCGAGCTCCGGCCGGCGCAGCGCGCGCCAGGGGCACTGTAGCATGCCCGTGGAGCTCCGATTTCAAATTCGAATTTTCTCCAAAAATTTGAACTGACCTTGAAAAAGTGTAAAAATAAAAGTTGGAGTTTGGAAGATGGGACACAACTTTCTTTTTGGGGTCAACTTGAAATTTCAAGTTTTTCAAGCTCAAACAACCCAAAAACAAAAAGGTGCCCAGAATGGTAATTTGAGTTTTTGGGGGACTAAACTGCAAACTTTTCAAAAGTTCCCAACAGTGACTAGGGTTTATTTGTGATGACAAACAACTTTTATTTTTGGAGATTTTCAAGTTTAGTACAAAAATCTCGAGTTTTCAGTTGGGTGCCAAACAACCCTTGTTTTTGAATTAAAATTTGAATTTTAGATGAATTTTTGAATTTTACCCATAATTCCCTGTTGCATTGGTTTTAATTGCACTTTTAATCCTTTTGACATCAGAGATGTCATAGCCTACCCCCCTTAAAAGGAATCTCGTCCCGAGATTCGATTAAACTTAGAGATAAAGAGGGGAAAAGAAATACCTCGGCTTATGAAAGGATGTCAGGGAAATTGTTCCTAAGATAGTCCTCGGTTTCCCACGTGGCTTCATCTTCGGAGTGATGACTCCACAGAATTTTGTACATTTTAACTCCCTTCCTTCGTGTTTGTCTCTCCTTCTCGTCGAGGATCTTGACAGGATGCTCATCATAAGAGAGATCCGGTTCAACCGAGAGTTCCTCTTGTTCAACAACTTCGGTCGGAACACGAAGACACCTCTTGAGTTGAGAAACATGGAATACATTGTGTACAGCTGAAAGTTTCTCGGGAAGCTTCACTTGATAGGCTACCGGCCCATATTGCTGAGTAATTTCGTACGGGCCGATATAACGAGGTGCAAGCTTTCCTTTGAGTCCAAATCTTTGCACACCCTTGGTCGGGGAGACCTTAAGATACACGTGATCACCAACTTCAAACTGAAGTGGCTTCCGCCGCTGATCAAAGTAGCTCTTTTGCCGTGACTGGGCGGTCTTCAAATTCTCCCGAATGATCCTAACCTTTTCTTCTGCTTCCTTCACAAGGTCAGGGCCATAAGTATATCTCTCGCCTGCCTGGGACCAACACAACGGGGTCCGACATCTTCTACCATATAAGGCTTCGAAAGGTGCCATTTTAAGACTCCCTTGGTAGCTGTTATTATAGGAGAATTTGGCCAGAGATAAACACTTCTCCCAATTCTTCCCATAATGGATAACACAGGCTCGAAGCATATCCTCTAGTATTTGATTTACCCTTTCCGTCTGCCCATCGGTCTGTGGGTGATATGCTGAACTACGGATCAGTTTGGTGCCTAGGGACATTTGCAATTGTTCCCAAAAGCGTGCTATGAACGGAGCACCACGATCTGAAATTATCGTCTTGGGTACCCCATGCAGACAAACGATCCGCTCCAAATAAATCTCCGCGTACTTTTTAGCAGTGTAAATGGTATTGACTGGAATAAAGTGTGCGGTCTTGGTAAGGCGATCCACAATTACCCAGATGGAGTCGTGGCCCTGAGGGGTCCTAGAAAGTCCAACAATAAAATCTATGCTTATATCTTCCCACTTCCATGAGGGAATAGGTAGAGGTTGAAGCGTGCCTGCTACCTTCAAGTGGCTAGCCTTGACCCGCTGGCATGTGTCACATTCCGACACGTAGGTGGCAATCTCTCGCTTCATCCGAGTCCACCAAAAGTTTTGTTTCAAATCTTGGTACATTTTGGTGCTGCTGGGATGGATAGAAAATTTAGAGAGATGTGCCTCATCCATAATCTTCCTCCGGAGTTCCGTGTTTTTGGGCACCACGAGGCGATGTCCAAACCACATCACTCCCTGCCCATCTACCCGAAAACACTTGTACTTCTCTTTCACCTTCTCCTTAGACAATTTCCTTTTAAGGATTTTAATGCTCGCGTCATTTAATTGGGCTATGACAATCTGATCGTGCAAGGTTGGTTCCACTGCAATATGGTTGAAGTACACGTGTGGAACAATCTCCAAATTGAGCTTTGCCATTTCATGACACAGGGTGTCAGCGTAGGACTCCACGGAAAGACAATGACAATGAGCCTTGCGGCTTAGTGCATCCGCCACTACATTAGCCTTCCCGGGGTGATAATGTACACTAAGGTCATAGTCCTTTGCTAACTCCAACCATCTTCGCTGTCTCATGTTCAGATGTGCCTGAGTGAAGACATATTTGAGGCTCTTGTGGTCTGTGTATATGTTGCAGGGAACACCCATCAAGTAGTGTCTCCACATCTTGAGAGCATGAATGACCGCTGCTAACTCAAGATCATGCGTGGGGTAGTTTTGCTCATGAGGCCGAAGTGCTCGAGAAGCATAAGCAATGACTCGGTTCTCTTGCATGAGAACACAACCAAGACCGGTGCCTGATGCATCGCAGTAGACATCATAGGGCTTGGTGCAATTGGGCTGAGCCAAAACTGGGGCTGAAGTTAAATGTCTGCGTAAGGTGTGGAAAGCTTCATCACATTTGTCATTCCACTCAAATTTGACTCCCTTCTTTAAGAGTTCGGTCATGGGCTTGGCAATCCGAGAGAAATCCGGAATAAAACGGCGGTAATAACCGGCTAAACCCAGAAAACTCCGAATCTCGTGGACAGAGGTAGGTGGTTGCCAATCTAGCACCTCTTGCACTTTGGTTGGATCCACGGATATACCATCCTTGGAAACCGTGTGGCCTAAAAACTTCACGCTCTCCAACCAGAATTCACACTTGGAGAACTTGGCGTAGAGCTGGTGATCTCTCAGCCTTTGAAGAACAATGCGAAGGTGCTCAGCATGCTCTTCCTCATTCTTAGAATATATAAGAATGTCGTCAATGAAAACCACCACAAACTTGTCTAGTTCAGACATGAAGACCGAATTCATGAGATACATGAAGTAGGCTGGGGCATTGGTGAGTCCAAAAGACATAACCAAAAATTCATAAAGTCCATAACGTGTGGAAAAGGCAGTCTTTGGAATGTCACAAGGCCTGATTTTTATTTGGTGATAACCAGAGCGAAGGTCAATCTTGGAGAACACTCTGGCGCCAGCTAGTTGGTCAAACAAGATGTCAATACGGGGGAGTGGGTACTTGTTCTTAATAGTTACCGCATTGAGAGGCCGGTAATCAATACACAACCTCAAGGAATGGTCCTTCTTCTTCACAAAGATAGCGGGACATCCCCAAGGTGATACACTTGGACGAATGAAACCCTTATCTAGCAATTCTTGGAGTTGAATTTTTAATTCAGCCAATTCATTGGGCGGCATTCTATATGGTCTCTTTGATATAGGTGCTGTGCCAGGTTGAAGTTCAATCACAAATTCAATGTCCCTATCCGGCGGCATCCCAGGTAACTCATCCGGAAATACGTCGGCATACTCACATACCACCGGAATGTCCTTTAGTTGGGTTTCTACCATTGTATAAGCGCACGCATCGACGCAAGTCCGTTGTGGCAGATATAGCACACTCGGGCCATGCGTAGGCGAGTTTATCTCAACAACTCGTTCCGCAACATCTAGGACAACCTTATGTTGAGTCATCCAATTGGCTCCTAACACAATGTCAATTCCTTCCATACCAAGCAGAATCAAGTCAGTAGGAAATGTTTTACTTCCCAGCCTGATTGGAACCTTTCGGGTGACTTGGTTGGATGCAATTTTACCTCCCGCAGTCGATATCACGTAAGATGATTTGGTATGGTACGATTTTAATCCGCATTTCACATGAAATCTTGTGCTTATAAAACTATGTGTTGCCCCGGAATCAAACAATATCACAGCAGGTTGAGTGCAGATAGGGAAGGTACCAGTCATGTCTGGGGCTCCCTCGGGTAGGTCGGCCAAGGTGGTGTAGTTGAGCCGTCCCTGTCCAACCTGCACACGCTGCTGCTGCTTGCCCTTGCCTTGCTGATTTCCCGGGCGCTGGTTTTGCTGCTTGTTCTGCGGGCAATCCTTGATAAAGTGGTCTTTACTTCCACACTTGAAGCACTGATAGCCGGCTCCAGGGCGAGCTGGCTGCTGTGCATTCTGCCTTGGTGCCTGCTGCTGCTGCGGCGGTGGAGGGAAACGGGGCGCATTAGGCTGTGGCGGCCTAGCAACCCATCCACCTCCCTGAGGTGCCCTGGACTGTCCTTGCGGTGCAGCCGGGGGAACCAGGCGGAACCTCTGTGGCTGCGCGCTTGACGGTCCAGCGGGAGTCTTCCTCTTCTTCTCCGCCTTGTGCACCATATTGGCGTCTTCCTGGGCGATGGCAAGGTTCACGAGATCGCCGTACGTGGCAGCACGGGTGGTGGCCAACTGTGCCTTCAACTTGGTGTTAAGGTCACGTCGGAACCTCTCTAGCTTCTTCTCGTCAGAGTCAACGTGATGACCCGCGTAGGGGCACAGACCATTGAAGGCCTGGGCGTACTGCAGTACCGTGCGGGTACCCTGGGTCAGCGCCAAAAACTCATTCAGCTTCCTTTCAACCAGACCGGCCGGAATGTGATGAGCCTTGAATGCAGCTTTGAACTCATCCCACTCAACCACATGACCCTCCTGCTGCAGGGCCAGGTAGTTCTCCCACCAAAGGAGAGCTGGGCCGCGGAGCTGCTGCGCCGCGAACACGACCTTGCGGTTGGAGGTACAAGGTGTCGCCAGAATGGTGAACTTGGACTCGATGGCTCGAATCCAGGTGTCGGCCTCCAAGGGCTCATCAGCTCGGGAGAAGATCGGCGGGTGCGTTGCCAGAAAATCCTCGTATGTGGCCACCTGAGGCTGAGGGGCCCGTTGACCTCCCTGCTGAAGCATCTGCTGCTGCATCATCTGCATTTGCTGTTTTTCAGCAGGCCGAGCTGTAGTGTTTTGGTCACCATTTTTATTTCGCTTAACCAATGGGGTTGCAATTAGGTGATCATTTTGTTTGACAAATTCCAAACAACTTTGTAGTTCACATCACAGCCCAGAAATGAAAGGAAAACCCATCACTAATTAAAACAAGGTTAGCTGGAGAATGTTTTCAACACAGCTATTACACTTCATCAAGTTTTGATCACACATCCACATCATTAAATTACATTGCCACCAAAAGATAAAAGGAGGAACTCAACTCCATCTAGCCTATTACAACATGAAGCCAAAACTTAGGCCTAGCGGAGGAGTACTTGCTACTACCACTCTAAAAATCATCCAAATTGTTAGCGGTAGCCTTGCTGCCCATAGGTGAAGGTGGAGCAGGAAGAGGCGGCATGTCATCTTCGGTGTCCATGTCGGAATCGGGGGCCTCTCCTTCACCATCTACATCCCGAATCTTGTAAAACTTGGATTTTACAAGATTCGGGAAAATCAAATCTAGGTTTAAGAATCTATTTTCGCAGGGAACCCTAGAACTTTCAAAACTTCACGAACAAGTCCCTGGACTTTTGCACAGAGACCCCTAGACAAACGAAGAAGACGAAGTTCGGTCCCTGGGACCTCGCCGGAGTTGCGCCGGCCAAACGACGGCGAACTAGGCTCGGGGAAGTGGGGGAAAAGCATCCTGGGCTCACCACGGGTCGTTTAGGGACGGTTGGGAGGCCGGGGATGGTCGGAGTTGCGCCGGCGACGAGGTGGTGGCGGCGCGGCCGCCGCGGCTTCTACGGCGGTGAGCTCGGGGTCGTTCGTTGAGGTTTGAAGGGCCCTTGAGCACCAGTGGAGCTCGAGGAAGCTAATGACGTGCTCGGTTGACCTCGGGGACGGCTCGGAGTAGGGGCTCGACGTGCGGGTGCTCCGGTGGCCGGAATCCGCGATTTGGGGGAAATCTCAAATTCTCGCCGGAGAAGGGACAATAGCTTGGGGAAAGTGGGGGGAAATGGAGCCGGAGTAGAGGGCTAGCTTCGTGCGGGACGAATTTGGGAATGGTGGAGTGTGGGAGGCGAATTTCTCGGAGAAGCTCGGCTCGGTTTGCGCGGCGCGAGGAAGAAGAAGACCGAGCGCGCGCGGGGAAGTGGAAATGGCGAAGTGAGCGAGTGAGAGGAGGAGTGTGAGTGCTCGGTGGAGTGCTTGGGCACGCGAGAGTGGCACAGTGCGGCCTCGGGAGCGTGCGCGCGGAGTTAAGGCCGACGCGACGCGCCATTGATGCTCTGGGAGCTAGGGCAGCGCGCGAACGGCTCGGTCGGCGAGGGAGATGGTTGCGTGCTGCTGTAGGATCGTCTACAGGGCGTGTTGGAGCGTAGTGGAGGGGAATCGCGGCCTGCAGAGCGCTCAGCGCGACGCGAGCGCGCGTGCGGCCACGGCGGCGCGCGACCGGCATGACGGCGTCCGCGGCGCGAGGCGAGGCGAGGCGACGGCGGCGAAGTGATGGCTCAGGAGTGGCCGGACAAGGACTAGGCGACAAGCGCCAGCGTCCGCCGTGGCTTGGCCCGCTCAGCGCCGCCTGCGCCGCTCGCCGGCCACGTGGCGGCCGAGCTCCGGCCGGCGCAGCGCGCGCCAGGGGCACTGTAGCATGCCCGTGGAGCTCCGATTTCAAATTCGAATTTTCTCCAAAAATTTGAACTGAACTTGAAAAAGTGTAAAAATAAAAGTTGGAGTTTGGAAGATGGGACACAACTTTCTTTTTGGGGTGAACTTGAAATTCCAAGTTTTTCAAGCTCAAACAACCCAAAAACAAAAAGGTGCCCAGAACGGTAATTTGAGTTTTTGGGGGACTAAACTGCAAAATTTTCAAACGTTCCCAACAGTGACTAGGGTTTATTTGTGATGACAAACAACTTTTATTTTTGGAGATTTTCAAGTTTAGTACAAAAATCTCGAGTTTTCAGTTGGGTGCCAAACAACCCTTGTTTTTGAATTAAAATTTGAATTTTCGATGAATTTTTGAATTTTACCCATAATTCCCTGTTGCATTGGTTTTAATTGCACTTTTAATCCTTTTGACATCAGAGATGTCACAGCCTATCCCCCTTAAAAGGAATCTTGTCCCGAGATTCGATTAAACTTAGAGATAAAGAGGGGAAAAGAAATACCTCGGCTTATGAAAGGATGTCAGGGAAATTCTTCCTAAGATAGTCCTCGGTTTCCCACGTGGCTTCATCTTCGGAGTGATGACTCCACAGAATTTTGTACATTTTAACTCCCTTCCTTCGTGTTTGTCTCTCCTTCTCGTCGAGGATCTTGACAGGATGCTCATCATAAGAGAGATCTGGTTCAACCGAGAGTTCCTCTTGTTCAACGACCTCGGTCGGAACACGAAGACACCTCTTGAGTTGAGAAACATGGAATACATTGTGTACAGCTGAAAGTTTCTCGGGAAGCTTCACTTGATAGGCTACCGGCCCACATTGCTGAGTAATTTCATACGGGCCGATATAGCGAGGTGCAAGCTTTCCTTTTAGTCCAAACCTTTGCACACCCTTGGTCGGGGAGACGTTAAGATACACGTGATCTCCAACTTCAAACTGAAGTGGCTTCTGCCGCTGATCAAAGTAGCTCTTTTGTCGTGACTGGGCTGTCTTCAAATTCTCCCGAATGATCCTAACCTTTTCTTCTGCTTCCTTCACAAGGTCAGGGCCATAAGTATACCTCTCGCCTGCCTGGGACCAACACAACGGGGTCCGACATCTTCTACCATATAAGGCTTCGAAAGGTGCCATTTTAAGACTCGCTTGGTAGCTGTTGTTATAGGAGAATTCGGCCAGAGAGAAACACTTCTCCCAATTCTTCCCATAATGGATAACACAGGCTCGAAGCATATCCTCAAGTATTTGATTTACCCTTTCCGTCTGCCCATCGGTCTGAGGGTGATATGCTGAACTACGGATCAGTTTGGTGCCTAGGGACAATTGCAACTGTTCCCAAAAGCGTGCTACGAACGGAGCACCGCGATCTGAAATTATCGTCTTGGGCACCCCATGTAGACAAACGATCCGCTCCAAATAAATCTCCGCGTACTTTTTAGCAGCATAAGTGGTATTAACTGGAATAAAATGTGCGGTCTTGGTAAGGCGATCCACAATTACCCAAATGGAGTCGTGCCCCTGAGGGGTTCTGGGAAGTCCAACAATAAAATCTATGCTTATATCTTCCCACTTCCATGAGGGAATAGGTAGAGGTTGAAGCGTGCCTGCTACCTTCAAGGTGCTGCTGGGATGGATAGAAAATTTAGAGAGATGTGCCTCATCCATAATCTTCCTCCGGAGTTCCGTGTTTTTGGGCACCACGAGGCGATGTCCAAACCACATCACTCCCTGCCCATCTACCCGGAAACACTTGTACTTCTCTTTCACCTTCTCCTTAGACAATTTCCTTTTAAGGATTTTAATGCTCGCGTCATTTAATTGGGCTATGACAATCTGATCGTGCAAGGTTGGTTCCACTGCAATATGGTTGAAGTACACGTGTGGAACAATCTCCAAATTGAGCTTTGCCATTTCATGACACAGGGTGTCAGCGTAGGACTCCACGGAAAGACAATGACAATGAGCCTTGCGGCTTAGTGCATCCGCCACTACATTAGCCTTCCCGGGGTGATAATGTACACTAAGGTCATAGTCCTTTGCTAACTCCAACCATCTTCGCTGTCTCATGTTCAGATGTGCCTGAGTGAAGACATATTTGAGGCTCTTGTGGTCTGTGTATATGTTGCAGGGAACACCCATCAAGTAGTGTCTCCACATCTTGAGAGCATGAATGACCGCTGCTAACTCAAGATCATGCGTGGGGTAGTTTTGCTCATGAGGCCGAAGTGCTCGAGAAGCATAAGCCATGACTCGGTTCTCTTGCATGAGAACACAACCAAGACCGGTGCCTGATGCATCGCAGTAGACATCATAGGCCTTGGTGCAATTGGGCTGAGCCAAAACTGGGGCTGAAGTTAAATGTCTGCGTAAGGTGTGGAAAGCTTCATCACATTTGTCATTCCACTCAAATTTAACTCCCTTCTTTAAGAGTTCGGTCATGGGCTTCGCAATCCGAGAGAAATCCGTAATAAAACGGCGGTAATAACCGGCTAAACCCAGAAAACTCCGAATCTCGTGGACAGAGGTAGGTGGTTGCCAATCTAGCACCTCTTGCACTTTGGTTGGATCCACGGATATACCATCCTTGGAAACCGTGTGGCCTAAAAACTTCACGCTCTCCAACCAGAATTCACACTTGGAGAACTTGGCGTAGAGCTGGTGATCTCTCAGCCTTTGAAGAACAATGCGAAGGTGCTCAGCATGCTCTTCCTCATTCTTAGAATATATAAGAATGTCGTCAATGAAAACCACCACAAACTTGTCTAGTTCAGACATGAAGACCGAATTCATGAGATACATGAAGTAGGCTGGGGCATTGGTGAGTCCAAAAGACATAACCAAAAATTCATAAAGTCCATAACGTGTGGAAAAGGCAGTCTTTGGAATGTCACAAGGCCTGATTTTTATTTGGTGATAACCAGAGCGAAGGTCAATCTTGGAGAACACTCTGGCGCCAGCTAGTTGGTCAAACAAGATGTCAATACGGGGGAGTGGGTACTTGTTCTTAATAGTTACCGCATTGAGAGGCCGGTAATCAATACACAACCTCAAGGAATGGTCCTTCTTCTTCACAAAGATAGCGGGACATCCCCAAGGTGATACACTTGGACGAATGAAACCCTTATCTAGCAATTCTTGGAGTTGAATTTTTAATTCAGCCAATTCATTGGGCGGCATTCTATATGGTCTCTTTGATATAGGTGCTGTGCCAGGTTGAAGTTCAATCACAAATTCAATGTCCCTATCCGGCGGCATCCCAGGTAACTCATCCGGAAATACGTCGGCATACTCACATACCACCGGAATGTCCTTTAGTTGGGTTTCTACCATTGTATAAGCGCACGCATCGACGCAAGTCCGTTGTGGCAGATATAGCACACTCGGGCCATGCGTAGGCGAGTTTATCTCAACAACTCGTTCCGCAACATCTAGGACAACCTTATGTTGAGTCATCCAATTGGCTCCTAACACAATGTCATTCCTTCCATACCAAGCAGAATCAAGTCAGTAGGAAATGTTTTACTCCCCAGCCTGATTGGAACCTTTCGGGTGACTTGGTTGGATGCAATTTTACCTCCCGCAGTCGATATCACGTAAGATGATTTGGTATGGTACGATTTTAATCCGCATTTCACATGAAATCTTGTGCTTATAAAACTATGTGTTGCCCCGGAATCAAACAATATCACAGCAGGTTGAGTGCAGATAGGGAAGGTACCAGTCATGTCTGGGGCTCCCTCGGGTAGGTCGGCCAAGGTGGTGTAGTTGAGCCGTCCCTGTCCAACCTGCACACGCTGCTGCTGCTTGCCCTTGCCTTGCTGATTTCCCGGGCGCTGGTTTTGCTGCTTGTTCTGCGGGCAATCCTTAATAAAGTGGTCTTTACTTCCACACTTGAAGCACTGATAGCCGGCTCCAGGGCGAGCTGGCTGCTGTGCATTCTGCCTTGGTGCCTGCTGCTGCTGCGGCGGTGGAGGGAAACGGGGCGCATTAGGCTGTGGCGGCCTAGCAACCCATCCACCTCCCTGAGGTGCCCTGGACTGTCCTTGCGGTGCAGCCGGGGGAACCAGGCGGAACCTCTGTGGCTGCGCGCTTGACGGTCCAGCGGGAGTCTTCCTCTTCTTCTCCGCCTTGTGCACCATATTGGCGTCTTCCTGGGCGATGGCAAGGTTCACGAGATCGCCGTACGTGGCAGCACGGGTGGTGGCCAACTGTGCCTTCAATTTGGTGTTAAGGCCACGTCGGAACCTCTCTAGCTTCTTCTCGTCAGAGTCAACGTGATGACCCGCGTAGGGGCACAGACCATTGAAGGCCTGGGCGTACTGCAGTACCGTGCGGGTACCCTGGGTCAGCGCCAAAAACTCATTCAGCTTCCTTTCAACCAGACCGGCCGGAATGTGATGAGCCTTGAATGCAGCTTTGAACTCATCCCACTCAACCACATGACCCTCCTGCTGCAGGGCCAGGTAGTTCTCCCACCAAAGGAGAGCTGGGCCGCGGAGCTGCTGCGCCGCGAACACGACCTTGCGGTTGGAGGTGCAAGGCGTCGCCAGAATGGTGAACTTGGACTCGATGGCTCGAATCCAGGTGTCGGCCTCCAAGGGCTCATCAGCTCGGGAGAAGATCGGCGGGTGCGTTGCCAGAAAATCCTCGTATGTGGCCACCTGAGGCTGAGGGGCCCGTTGACCTCCCTGCTGAAGCATCTGCTGCTGCATCATCTGCTGCTGATGCTGCAGGTTCCGGAGAATCTCCGTTTGCGTGGCATACAGTTGCTGCCACGTCGGAGGTTGCTGCGGTGGAGGAGGTGGCGGTGGCTGTTGCTGCCCCTCTGGCCCCTGCTGGTTAGCGTTGGAGCCACTAGCGTCGTGACCGCTGCGGGTGATTGCCATCTGCAGTAGGTACTTGTATTAGCCACATTTCATAAGCTTGCATAATAATGACAAGATAGAACGTGACAATATATTAAGTGTACTGCGCAGAATGACAAATCAGCACGCAGTTCGGAAGAAAATCATATCTCCCAACAGGAAACAAGTCAAATGCTCCCATTCGGTCAGTAGCTCGAAAATTTCATTCTCTACAACTTTCATGTTGGGCTCAGAACCAAATTCGGACTGGAACTAAGCCGAAAAATTCAATCTTTTGCTCTCTGCATTTGCTGTTTTTCAGCAGGCCGAGCTGTAGTGTTTTGGTCGCCATTTTTATTTCGCTTAACCAATGGGGTTGCAATTTGGTGATCATTTTGTTTGACAAATTCCAAACAACTTTGTAGTTCACATCACAGCCCATAAATGAAAGGAAAACCCATCACTAATTAAAACAAGGTTAGCTGGAGAATGTTTTCAACACAGCTATTACACTTCATCAAGTTTTGATCACACATCCACATCATTAAATTACATTGCCACCAAAAGATAAAAGGAGGAACTCAACTCCATCTAGCCTATTACAACATGAAGCAAAAACTTAGGCCTAGCGGAGGAGTACTTGCTACTACCACTCTAAAAATCATCCAAATTGTTAGCGGTAGCCTTGCTGCCCATAGGTGAAGGTGGAGCAGGAAGAGGCGGCATGTCATCTTCGGTGTCCATGTCGGAATCGGGGGCCTCTCCTTCACCATCTACATCCCCTCCTTGCTGGTCAAGAAGGTGCTGAGCGTCATGGGCGGCAAGCATAGCATTGGCATGCTCCAAGGTACCGTGTACCTCCTCAAGTTCTTCCCATGTTTGTGCTAACTCATTTTGGGTGTTGTTATGTGCAATGTGGAGGTCATTCAATTGCCTCTCCAAGTCAGCAATCATGGCATCTCTAGTGGTCACCTCAATGGACAAGGAGGTCCTCTCAACCCCTATGTCGCGGGCACGAGCGGACATGTCCATAGCAATGTTGAGCATCTCGCTCTGCGACCGTCCAAGAAGTGCCTGCAACCTGTGATACGCCCGCATCCACCTCATCATCAAGGCGGCTGCAGCGACGGGGTTCTCCGCCATCCTCAGAGGAGAACTAAGGTAACGCCTCATCCAGTGGGGATCATCCGGCTGAGTCGGTGGCAACAAACCCAGTAACTGGTGCTCAACCAACTCCTGGTTCTGAGCCACAAAGGAGCTAATGCCATTCAAGGCAGCTAGCTCGCATGTCGTCTCCATGTGGTGCCCGTGCACTTCCACCGTCCAGGTGGGGGAGCTAGGACACGGCGGGTGGCGGTATACCACCAACCGCACACGGGAACGAACCACACCTCGGTCTCGGATAATAGTCCTCTCGTACTGTGGCGGTGTAGGGTAGTCAAGTGCCTGTAGAACCGACCACAAGATGCTAGGGAAGCCTTCCCATCCCAAGCAATCAGAGAAGGACACGTCGTTGGGGTAGCTAGCCAGGTCAGCGAGGGCGTCCATCTGAACCAAAAGAAAAAGGGGCAAGGGTGAGAACCGGTTAGCGCCAAAGACAAAAACAGATTCTGTGTAGGGGGGTAAAAATTACAAAACTCGAAATCTACCAGCTCAAAAATTCCCAAATTTGGCCAGAACATTGTTTAAGTAATTTCTAACAAGTTTCATGTTGAAGGTTTGAGCAGAAACTGTCGTTAAGATGGTGTAAAAATTCAATTTCTATCTCACTGTCCCCAGAAATTTCCAGCAGACACGGGGTTACCATTTTTAGCATAACTCCAGTTTTACTGAACCATTTTCGTTGAAATTTCTTCAGCATATACTTTATAATATTTATGACAACTTTCATGTTGAACACTTTTTCATTTGACAACGTTTTCAGTTTCGAATTAAGGGTGCAAACAGATTGTTCTCAGCAGGATTTTTGGGTTGTGATTAGAATTTTGACGGCGGTTCGATTTGGCCAAGCGTTGAGATTTGATATTAATTCAGTGAGATGCAATGCATGAGCGGCCTATTCGTTCTCGCCAACACACATGCCAATAAACTTTTTGGCTTACGAAGTTAGTGCCGGTGGCTAGGCAATATCCGTCTCTCCCTATATTATCTAGCCGAACTTTTCTAACCGTCTCAACATACGGATTCGCGGTTAGTGTACCTGCAGAAAATTTCATTCCAGAGCATGTATAATCAACCTTTCGTGCCAGCACTCACGAAAGCGTCTCGATTCATTACCACCCACTATAGAGGTGGCACCCGAACGTTTAACATTGAACGGGCAATGTTCATATGTCACCAAAGCAACATATTGACAGTTTCATACGCTATTGAAATAGCGTATTGACTTTGTGCCGCCATCATATTTGCATATGATGCCGTGGTACGCTACAGCAATCGCCGTACCTTGCGCCCACCATGCTATTCTAGTTTCATACGCCGTCACAGCGTATTGACTATGTGCCGCCACTATATTTTCATATAGTGCCGTGGTACGTTACAGCAATCGCCGTACCTTGCGCCCACCATTGCGTAAAGTAAATGACAGAATGAAATATGCTGGAAGTCAGTATAATATACTATTTGCCACCTATCATAACGTGATCCCTTAACCCACATAGGCTTCACGCTCTAGGTAACATCCTTAGCGGTCCTATAATAACCTTCCTTCGCGAGGCGCGGCGGAAGTACGAGGTAACAAATTTTATTCAAAAATCGTTTATTAAAGGTTTGTTGCTCTCTCCGGTGCGCTGCTTCGGCTCTGATGCCAGCTGTGGAGGACCACTCCGAAATTATTCCAAGTTAAGTACCTTGGGACCACTAATCACGTAGTCAGGCACTTAATCCGGAATAAGCTGGAGCGCCGTCGGATTAAACCCGATTAAACCACGTACTTTTCTCGATCGAAACAACAGCGCGCCCACACGAAGGTGAGTTCCAGAGATTACAACATTCCACAATTTAACTTACACACAAAATAGGTATCACAAGTTATTACAAACCGAGTTCAAATTTAGATCAGAGTACAAGTCTTGCAGCGGAAATAAAAGTTTCATTACAGCGGAATTTAAAAGTTCATTGCAGCGGAAGATAAACTAACGACGATACAATAACACCGTGCTGAAGCCTGCCACGATGCTACTCCTCCCGATCCTCGGCAGAGGACGGGACCCATTCGATGTGCCAGCCAGGTGGAACCTGGGCAGGCCAAGTCAAGGCATCGACATCCAAAGGTATACCTGTAAATCAATGCCACAAGCAAGGCTGAGTATACTAATACTCAGCAAGGCTTACCCGTCGGGTGAAAACTACATCACCGACATCTAGACCATGAGAGGCTTTTGGCTGGTGGGTTTGTTTGCCAAAAAGCAACTAAAGGTAGATCCTTGCCTTCAAGTTTTAGCATCATATTCTAGTAATTTAACCATTCTAGATTAGCATCCTTTCTAAGCATCCAAGTGGTGCAATACAAATTAATTCATAGAACAAGTTTATCAATCTCAAAGTTTCACTTGTTACTCAATGTAGCATGGCGGTCAAGCAGTCTCATTAACCGCGAGAAGCGGACAGTTCGAACCGAATTTCTGCTACCTGGCCAGGGGAAACCCAACATACACGGATACTTTGCTTTCTATAAAAGGTACAAGCGTTTCCCAACCTTTCCCATCGATCCACAATTCGGAACTGGGTCCATTTCCTTAGGATAAAGGTTTACTGCTTCACTCACAGTCTCACGCATATATCCACAAGTGTACGGCAGGGGAAAACAAAGTTTCCAAGGAGAGATGGCTATCGGCCCTAGCTGCTTCAATCTGGTACCGGGCTTACCGACTCCCATATATCGGCATGCATGTGGTACGTTCAAAAACTTGACACACTCATCCACACATTCCGACCTTAAATCAATTATCATACACGGACGGGAGATCTACATCTATCATCCCGCCCGTCAATCCTTATGATTCCAACATAAGTAAAGACAAGCAATTCCTATGTCTCGCGAGTGACAGGAAATCACTCGACTTGTAACGGACCTATAGCAATGCTCTATCGATCTCTTCATACGAGTGTTGCAAGTCATAGGTACTAGGAAATTTGCAGCTACGGTATTCAATCAACTCCTTGAAACGTAAATGCACAAACATAGAGAATTCAAAGTGCATAATTTGGTAAAGTTAGGTTATGCTCCGGGGCTTGCCTTCTTGCTCGGACTGGGGGTTAGCCTCCGGGTTGGCCGATTCTTCGCCGGCACCGTGCTCCGGGACTCCTTCCTCGTCTGCGGGGATGAGGTGGTAGTTGCCGTCAGGGATGGCGCCTTCTACATGAGATGCATAGTTTAAGGCGGCTGCCTTTAGATTCTAAGACTAAGGCCTTTGAAGGCCATAGTCACCTAGACATGCTTAAGCATTACTATGCTCTTCACAAAAACAAGGTGTAGGTGTGGAAATAGTTTTATTGATTTCGATGGTGATTGTGTACATATATAAAAGAATTCTATTTACTACTTCACATTTTAGGGTGCTGTTCTGAAATTTCATATTCCATCCATTTTATTCTAACTAATTAATCAAAAAGGTTTATTCTTTTATATAAATCAAAATCCACCTAGATTCCTTCTCATTTTTGTTTCTCCATTTCTGTTCATCATTTTTAGCTATAAACTTTATGACAGCTACTGGAGTATAAGAGCTAAGCCCACTCCAAAGTTTAGCTAATTTTGAGCTATACACAATTTATTAAAAATATACAAACAGCTAACTGCAGAAAATGAAATAAATTCATAATAAATTGAAAATTCATCCATTTCAGGAGATTTGCCTACCAAAGCTAGGCATAAGCATGAGGAGGGCTCTGGCCAAGTGGTGGCTCAAAATAACCCTTGGGTAGTCCTCAATAAATTTCTATCTAAAAACACATATTTAATTATTTGCTATCCTAAACAGAGCAAAAATTAATTTTTTCATTTTCAACATCTGTGCTAACAAGTTTTTAGTCCTCTGGAGCAAAAAGGTGATTTTTCACTGCACAGATTATTTTTAATGATTTCTGCACTGTAAAAAGACAGGAAATACATTTTAATTCATAACTGGAGCTACACTGCATATTTTTAGGTCCCCTTTGGACACAAGCTGTCCAAAGTCACTACAAGCAACATATCCAAAGCTCAACCCTAGCGGAGCTCTGGATTTGAAATGGTGCACAATTTTCAATTTTCCTAGTTTGAATTTTAATTCAAAAACAGTTCATCAAAAGTATAAACATGTCTAATAGAGATTGTAGTTTGGACTCTCACGAATCCAGGGAGTATTTTTGAGCATTTTTCTGATTTTTGTACGATTTTTAATGGATTTTACAAGATTCGGGAAAATCAAATCTAGGTTTAAGAATCTATTTTCGCAGGGAACCCTAGAACTTTCAAAACTTCACGAACAAGTCCCTGGACTTTTGCACAGAGACCCCTAGACAAACGAAGAAGACGAAGTTCGGTCCCTGGGACCTCGCCGGAGTTGCGCCGGCCAAACGACGGCGAACTAGGCTCGGGGAAGTGGGGGAAAAGCATCCTGGGCTCACCACGGGTCGTTTGGGGACGGTTGGGAGGCCGGGGATGGTCGGAGTTGCGCCGGCGACGAGGTGGTGGCGGCGCGGCCGCCGCGGCTTCTACACCGGTGAGCTCGGGGTCGTTCGTTGAGGTTTGAAGGGCCCTTGAGCACCAGTGGAGCTCGAGGAAGCTAATGACGTGCTCGGTTGACCTCGGGGACGGCTCGGAGTAGGGGCTCGACGTGCGGGTGCTCCGGTGGCCGGAATCCGCGATTTGGGGGAAATCTCAAATTCTCGCCGGAGAAGGGACAATAGCTTGGGGAAAGTGGGGGGAAATGGAGCCGGAGTAGAGGGCTAGCTTCGTGCGGGACGAATTTGGGAATGGTGGAGTGTGGGAGGCGAATTTCTCGGAGAAGCTCGGCTCGGTTTGCGCGGCGCGAGGAAGAAGAAGACCGAGCGCGCGCGGGGAAGTGGAAATGGCGAAGTTAGAGAGTGAGAGGAGGAGTGTGAGTGCTCGGTGGAGTGCTTGGGCACGCGAGAGTGGCACAGTGCGGCCTCGGGAGCGTGCGCGCGGAGTTAAGGCCGACGCGACGCGCCATTGATGCTCTGGGAGCTAGGGCAGCGCGCGAACGGCTCGGTCGGCGAGGGAGATCGTTGCGTGCTGCTGTAGGATCGTCTACAGGGCGTGTTGGAGCGTAGTGGAGGGGAATCGCGGCCTGCAGAGCGCTCAGCGCGACCGGCATGATGGCGTCCGCGGCACGAGGCGAGGCGAGGCGACGGCGGCGAAGTGATGGCTCGGGAGTGGCCGGACAAGGACTAGGCGACAAGCGCCAGCGTCCGCCGCAGCTTGGCCAGCTCAGCGCCGCCTGCGCCGCTCGCCGGCCACGTGGCGGCCGAGCTCCGGCCGGCGCAGCGCGCGCCAGGGGCACTGTAGCATGCCCGTGGAGCTCCGATTTCAAATTCGAATTTTCTCCAAAAATTTGAACCGAACTTGAAAAAGTGTAAAAATAAAAGTTGGAGTTTGGAAGATGGGACACAACTTTCTTTTTGGGGTGAACTTGAAATTCCAAGTTTTTCAAGCTCAAACAACCCAAAAACAAAAAGGTGCCCAGAACGATAATTTGAGTTTTTGGGGGACTAAACTGCAAAATTTTCAAAAGTTCCCAACAGTGACTAGGGTTTATTTGTGATGAAAAACAACTTTTATTTTTGGAGATTTTCATGTTTAGTACAAAAATCTCGAGTTTTCAGTTGGGTGCCAAACAACCCTTGTTTTTGAATTAAAATTTGAATTTTCGATGAATTTTTGAATTTTACCCATAATTCCTTGTTGCATTGGTTTTAATTGCACTTTTAATCCTTTTGACATCAGAGATGTCACAAGTAGATCCTTGCTTTCATAGTTTTAGCATCATATTCTACTAGATTTAACCTTTCTAGATTAGCATCCTCTCTAAACATACAAGTGGTGCAATACAATTTATTTCATACAACAAGTTCATCAATCTCATAGTTCCACTTGTTACTCAATGCAGCAAGGCGGTCAAGCAGTCTCATTAACCGCGAGAAGCGGACAGTTCGAACCGAATTTTGCTACCTGGCCAGGGAAAACCCAACACACACGGATAATGCTTGCTATAAAAGGTACAAGCACTTCCCAACCTTTCCCATCGATCCACAATTCGGATCCGAATCCACCTTCCTTAGGATAAAGGTTTACTGCTTCACTCACAGTCTCACGCATATATCCACAAGTGTACGGCAGGGGAAAACAAAGTTTCCAAGGAGAGATGGCTATCGGCCCTAGCTGCTTCAATCTGGTACCGGGCTTACCGATTCCCATATATCGGCATGCATGTGGTACGTTCAAAAACTTGACACACTCAACCACACGTTTCGACCTTAAATCAATTATCATACACGGACGGGAGATCTACATCTACCATCCCGCCCGTCAATCCTTATGATTCCAACATAAGTAAAGACAAGCAACTCCTATGTCTCGCGAGTGACAGGAAATCACTCGACTTGTAACGGACCTACAGCAATGCCCTATCGATCCTTTCATACTAGTGTTGCAAGTCATAGGTACTAGAAATGTGCAGCTAAGGTATTCAATCAACTCCTTGAAACGTAAATGCACAAGCATAGGGAATTCATAGATGCATAAACTTTAAAGGTTAGGTTATGCTCCGGGGCTTGCCTTCTTGCTCTAGCTGGGGGTTAACCTCCGGGTTGACTGCTCCTTCGCCGACACCGTTCTCCGGGGTGCCTTCTCCGTCGGCGGGGATGAGGTGGTAGAAGCCGTCCGGAATAGCGCCTTCTACAAGAGATGCATAACTTATAGTGGCTGCCTAGTGATTCCAAAACTAAGGCCTTAAAGGCCATATTCACCTAGACATGCTTAAGTACTACTTTTTCCTTCACAAATATAGAGTAGGGGTGTGGAAAAAAAAAATTTATTCATTTCCGATGGTGATTGTATACATATATAAAAAAATTTCTATTTATTATTTTGAAGTTAAGGTGCTGTTCTGGAATTTTAAACCTTTCCATGTTTTATTTTAATTAACTATCAAAAAGGTCTATTCTTTTATATAATTCAATTCCACCTTAATTCTTTCTCATTTTTGTTTCTCAGTTTCTGTTCATCATTTTTGTCTATAAACTTTATGACAGCTACTGGAGTATAAGTGTTAGGCTCACTCCAAAATTTAGCTAAATCTGAGCTACACATAATTTATTAAAAATAGTTCAAACTGCTGCCTGCAGAAATAAAATAAATTCATATAAAATCTAAAATACATCCAAATCAGGAAATTTTCCAACCAGAGCTAGTCACGAGTGCAAGGAGGGCTCTGGCCAAGTGGTGGCTCAAAATAACCCTTGGACAGTCATCAATAAATTTCTATCCGAAAACACATATCTATTTATTTTCTTGTCTACACAGGGAAAAAATTAAGTTTGGCATTTTTAACAGATGTGTTAACAAGTTTTTAGGCCTCTGGAGAAAAATGGTGATTTTTAGCTGCATGGATTATTTTTAACAATTTCTGGACTACAAAAAGACATAAATCACAAATTAATTCATAACTGAAGCTACAGTCCATATTTTTAGGTCCCCTTTGGACACAAGGTGTCCAAAGTCACTGCAAACAACATATCCAAAAGCTCAGCCCTAGCGGATCTCTGGATTTGAAATGGTGCACAAGTTTCTAAATTCACAATTTGAATTTTAATTCAAAAATGGTTCACCAAAAGTATATCCATGCTTAAATGAGATTGGAGTTTACAATCTCACGAGTCCAGGGAGTATTTTTGTGCATTTTTCTGATTCTTGTATGATTTTTAGTGGATTTTACAAGATTCAGGAAAAATAGATCTAGGTTTAAGAATCTTTTTACGCTGGAGACCCTAGAACTTTTAAAACTTCGTGAACAGGTCCCTGACTTTTACACTGGGAACCCTGGAAAAACGAAGACGATGAACTTTGGTCCTCGCCTCGTCGCCGGAGTTGCGCCGGCCAAACGACGGCGAGCTAGGGTCGGGGAAGTGGGGAAAAGAACCAGGGGCTCACCACGAGTCGATTGGTGGCGGTTGGGAGGCCGGGGGAAGCTCGGAGTTCGCCGGCGACGTGCGGTGGCGGTGCGGCCGCCGCGAGCTTGATTCCGGCGAGGGTAGTGGGTCTCGTTGGGGTTGGAGGGGTCCTAGAGCACCAGTGGAGCTCGGGGAAGCTGTTGGCGTGCTCGGTTGACCTCGGGGACGGCTCGGCGTAGGGTCTCGACGTGAGGGTGCTCCGGCGGCCAAAAAATGGAGATTTGGGGGAAATCTAGATTTCTCGCTGGAGGATTGGGGACGGCTCGTGAGAAGTGGGGGAAATGGGAGGTAGGGTAGAGGTCTAGCTCTATGCGCGAGGAATTTGGGAATGGTGGAGAGTGGAGGGCGAATTTCACTTCGAAGCTCGGCTCGGTCCACGCGGCGCGAGGTTGAAGACGACGGAAGCGAGCGCGAGGGAGTGAACTGGAGGAGTGCGCAAGCTAGGGGAGTGTGTGAGTGGCTCGGTGGAGTGCTTGGGCACGCTAGAGAGGGGTCGTGCAGCCTCGGGAGTGCGCGTGAGGAGTGATGGACGACGTGACGCGCCATTGATGCGCGCCGAGCTCGAACAGAGCACGCGCGACGGTTGGGCGTCGAAGATCGTCGCGTGAGGGAGTGGAAGATCCTCTGCAGAGCGTCTTGGCGCGGAGCGACGAGAGAATCTAGTGCGAAGCGGCTCAGCGCGACGCGCGCATGCGCGCGGCCACGGCGGCGCTCCGACCGCCATGATGGCGCTCGCGCGGCGCGAGGCAAAGCGAGCGGTCGAGCGGCGATGTGACGGCGCGGAGGGCTCGGACAAACGCGTGAGGACAACGGCCACCCGACGCTGCGGCTTGGCCAGCTCGGCGCGGCCTCCGCCGCTCGCCGGCCACGTGGCGGCCGAGCTCCGGCCAGGCGCAGAGCGCGCCAGGGCCGAGCTGGCGGCTCCGTGGAGCTCCTGTGCCCCTTTTGAATTTTCTCCAAAAATTTGAACTGAACATGAAAAAGTGTAAAAACAAAAGTTGGAGTTTGGGAGGTGGGACACAACTTTCTTTTTGGGGTGAACCTGAAATTTCAAATTTTTCAAGCTCAAACAATCCCAAATTCAAAAAGGTGTTCAGATTGGTTTTTTGAGTTTTTGAGGGGTTAACTGCAAAAGTTTCAAAAGTTCCAAACAGTGACTAGGCCTTATTTGTGATGACTAACAACTTTTATTTTTGGAGATTTTAAAGTTTAGTACAAAATTCTTGAGATTTCAGTTGGGTGTTAAACAACCTTTGTTTTTTTGAATTTCAATTTGAATTTTGATGAATTTTTGAATCCTAACACCATTCTGTGACATCTCTGATGTCAAAAAAATTAAAAAGTGCAATTAAGAGCAATGAACAGGAATTTATGGGTGAAATTCAAAAATCCAACAAAAATTCAAATTTAAACTCCAAAAACAGGGGTTGTTTGACACCAACTGAAAACTCAAGATTTTTGTACTAAACTTGAAAATCTCCCAAAATAAAAGTTGTTTGTCATCACAAATAAACCCTAGTCACTGTATGGAACTTTTGAAAAGTTTGCAGTTTAGTCCCTCAAAAACTAAAATTACCGTTCTGGGCACATTTTCGTTTTTGGGTTGTTTGAGCTTGAAAAACTTCGAATTTCAAGTTCATCCCAAAAAGAAAGTTGTGTCCCATCTCCCAATCTACAACTTTTATTTTTACACTTTTTCAAGTTCAATTCAAATTTTTGGAGAAAATTCGAATTCAAAATCGGAGCTCCACGGGCAAGGAACAGTGCCCTGGCGCGCGCTGACGCCGGCCAGAGCTCGGCCGCCACGCGGCCGGCGAGCGGCGCATGCGGCGCTGACGCGGCCAAGGCGCGGCGGAAGGTGGCGCTTGTCGCCTAGTCCTTGTCCGGCCACCCGCGAGCCGTCAAGTCGCCGCCGTCGCCTCGCTCCTCCTTGCGCCGCGCGACGCCATGATGCGGTCGGAGCGCCGCCGCGGCCACGCGTGCGCGCGACGCGCTGGGCAGCGCTGCAGAGCGCGATTCTGCTCCACTACGCGCCAAAGGCACTGTAGGAGATCCCCGCGACGTCGCTGTAGCGATCCCTCGCCCCGTCGAGTCGAGCGCGCGCTGCCCGAGCTCGGTCCGCATTCATGGCGGCCTGCTCGCGCCGCGCAGGCGCGCTCGCTCGCTCCCGAGGCTCAACAGTGGTTGCCTTGGGTGCTCGAGCACTCCACCGCGCACTCCCAACCCTCCATTCACTCGCTCACTGCCTCAGCTCGGCTCCTCGCGCTCTCCCCCCTTCTTCTTCCTCCTCGCGCCGCGCCACTCGAGCTAAGCCCCTTCGAGAAATTCGTCGCGCACACTTCACCATTCCCAAATCCATCCCGCACGGAGCTAGTCCTCTACCTCAGCTCCAAAACCCCCAACTTTCCCCAGGACATTGCCCCTTCTCCGGCTCGAATTTTCGATTTCCCCCAAATCGAGTTTTCCGGCCGTCGAACCACCTCAACGTCGAGCCCCTACTCCGAGCCATCCCCGAGCTTCCTCGAGCACGCCATTAGCTTCCCCAAGCTCTGCTGAAGCTCTAGGACCTCTTCCCCCTTCGCGAACGACCCCGGGCTCGCCGGCGTAGACCCCGCAGCGGCCGCGCCGCCACCTCCTCGTCGCCGGCGCAACTCCGACCTCCCCCGGCCTCCAAACCGTCCTCAAACGACTCGTGGTGAGCCCAGGACCATTTCCCCCCACTTCCCCGAGCCTAGTTCGCCGTGGTTTGCCCGGCGCAACTCCGGCGAGGTCCCAGGGACCTTTCTTCATCTTCTTCCTTTGTCCAGGGTCCTCCGTGCAAAAGAGCAGGACCTGTTCGCGAAGTTTTGAAAGTTCTAGGGTTCTCTGCGAAAATAGATTCTTAAACCTAGATTTGTTTTTCCCGATTCTTGTAAAATGCATTGAAAATCGTAGAAAAATCAGAAAAATGCACAAAAATACTCTCTGGAATCGTGAGAGTCTAAACTACAATCTCTATTAGACATGTGTATGCTTTTGATGAACTGTTTCTGAATTAAAATTCAAACTATGAAAATCTAAAGTTGTGCACCATTTCAAATCCAGAGCTCCGCTGGGGTTGAGCTTTGGATATGTTGTGAGTAGTGGCTTTGGACAGCTTGTGTCCAAAGGGGACCCAAAAATATGATGTGTAGCTCCAGTTATGAATTTAAATGTATTTCCTGTCTTTTTGCAGTGCAGAAATCATTAAAAATAATTCATGCAGTGAAAAATCACCATTTTGCTCCTGAGAACTAAAAACTTGTTAGCACACATGTTAAAAATGAAAAACTTAATTTTTGCTCTGTTTAGGATGGCAAATAATTAAATATGTGTTTTTGGATAGAAAAATATTGAGGATTACCCAAGGGTTATTTTGAGCCACCACTTGGCCAGAGCCCTCCTCATACTTGTGCCTAGCTTTGGTAGGAAAATCTACTGAATTAGATTAATTTTCGATTTTATATGATTTAAATTCATTTCTGCTGGCAGCAACTTGTTATATTTTTAATAAATTATGTGTAGCTCGAAATTAGCTAAATTTTGGAGTGAGCTTAGCTCTTATACTCCAGTAGCTGTCATTAAGTTTATAGCCAAAAATGATGAACAGAAATGGAGAGAAAAAAATGAGAAGGAATCTAGTTGGAAATTGGTTTATATAAAAGAATAAACCTATTTGGTTAATTAGTTAATATAAAATGATTAGAATCTGAAATTCCAGAACAGCACCCGACTTTGTGAAGAAATAAATATAATTCTTTTATATATGTACACAATCACCATCGAATTAAATAAAACTTTTTCACACCGACACCTTGCTTTTGTGAAGAATTAGTAATGCCTAAGTATGTCTAGGTGAATATGGCCTCCAAGGCCTTAGTCCTAGGATCTAAAGGCAGCCGCCTTAAACTGTGCATATCATGTAGAAGGCGCTATTCCAGACGGCGACTACACCCTCATCCCCGCAGACGAGGAAGGAGTCCCGGAGCCCGGTGCCGGTGCAGACGTGACCAACCCGGGAGCTAACCCCCAGTCCGAGCAGGAAGGCAAGCCCCGGAGCATAACCCAACTTTACCAAATTATGCACTTTGAATTCCTTATGTTTGTGCATTTACGTTTCAAGGAGTTGATTGAATACCGTAGCTGCAAATTCCCTAGTACCTATGACTTGCAATACTAGTATGAAAGGGATCGATAGTGCATTGCTATAAGTCCGTTACAAGTCAAGTGATTTCCTGTCACTCGCGAGACATAGGAATTGCTTGTCTTTACTTATGTTGGAATCATAAGGATTGACGGGCGGGATGATAGATGTAGATCTCCCGTCCGTGTATGATAATTGATTTAAGGTCGAAACGTGTGGTTGAGTGTGTCAAGTTTTTGAACGTACCACATGCATGCCGATGTATGGGGATCGGTAAGCCCGGTACCAGATTGAAGCAGCTAGGGCCGATAGCCATCTCTCCTTGGAAACTTTGTTTTCCCCTGCCGTACACTTGTGGATATATGCGTGAGACTGTGAGTGAAGCAGTAAACCTTTATCCTAAGGAAGTGGACCCGGTTCCGAATTGTGGATCGATGGGAAAGGTTGGGAAATGCTTGTACCTTTTATCTCAAGCAGAGTATCCGTGTGTGTTGGGTTTCCCCTGGCCAGGTAGCAGAAATTCGGTTCGAACTGTCCGCTTCTCGCGGTTAATGAGACTGCTTGACCGCCTTGCTACATTGAGTAATAAGTGGAATTATGAGATTATGAACTTGTTCTATGAATTAATTTGTATTGCTCCACTTGTATGCTTAGAAAGGATGCAAATCTAGAATGATTAAATAAACTAGAATATGATGCTAAAACTTGAAAGCAAGGACCTACCTTTAGTTGCTCTTTGGCAAACAAACCCACCAGCCAAAAGCCTCTCATTGTCTAGATGTCGGTGATGTAGTTTTCACCCGACGGGTAAGCCTTGCTGAGTATTAGTATACTCAGCCTTGCTTGTGGCAATATTTTACAGGTATAATTTTGGATGTGGATGCTATGACTTGGCCTGCCCAGGTTCCTCCTGGCTGGCACATCGAATGGGTCCCGTCCTCTGCCGAGGATCGGGAGGAGTAGCTTCGTGGTAGGCTTCAGCACGGAGTTATTTGTATCGTCGTTAGATCGTTTTACTTCCGCTGCATTGACACTCTAAATTTCAGTTGTTATGAACTTTATTTCCGCTGCAAGACTTTTTAAACTCTGATGTAAAATTGAACTTGGTTTGTAATAACTTTGTTACCTATGTGTGTAATTTAATTTGTGGAATGTTGTAATCTCTGGAACTCACCTTCGTGTGGGCCTGCTGTTGTTTCGATCGAGTAAAGTACGTGGTTTAATCGGGTTTAATCCGACGGCGCTCCAGCTTATTCCGGATTAAGTGCCTGACTACGTGATTAGTGGTCCGAGGGTACTTAACTTGGAATAATTTCGGAGTGGTCCGCCACAGCTGGCATCAGAGCCGAAGCAGCAGCCCGGAGAGAGCAACAAACCTTTAATAAACAATTTTGAATAAAACTTGCCAACTCGTGCTTCCGATGCGTTTCATAGGTCCTATGATAATTGCTAAGGATGTTACCTAGAACGTGAAGCCTATGTGGGTTAAGGGATCACGATATGCTAGGTGGCAATTAGTATATTATACTGACTTCCAGCACATTTCATTCTGTCATTTACTTTCCGCAATGGTGGGCGCAAGGTACGGCGATTGCTGTAACGTACCACGGCACTATATGAAAATATAGTGGCGGCATATAGTCAATACGCTGTGATGGCGTATGAAAATAGAATAGGATGGTGAGCGCAAGGTACGGCGATTGCTGTAGCGTACCACGGCATCATATGCAAATATGATGGCGGCACAAAGTCAATACGTTATCCCAATAGCGTATGAAACTGTCAATATGTTGCCTCGGTGACATATGAACATTGCCCGTTCAATGTAAAACGTTCGGGTGCCACCTCTATAGTGGGTGGTAATGAATGGAGACGCTTTCGTGAGTGCTGGCACGAAAGGTTGATTATACATGCTCTGGAATGAAATCTTCTGCAGGTATACTAACCGCGATTACGTATGTTGAACGGTTAGAGAATTCCGACTAGTTAATATAGGGAGAGACGGATATTGCCTAGCCACCGGCACTAATTTCGTAAGCCAAAAGTTATTGGCATGTGTGTTGTGAGATCGAATAGGCCGCTCATGCATTGCATCTCACTGAAATAATAATTAAAATTTAACACGTGAACCAAATCGAACCCCCGACAAGGAAATTGAAATTACAATCCGAAAATCCTGCCGAGAACAGTCTGTTTGTACCATTAATTCGAAATTGAAAACTCGGTCAAATGCAAAAGTGTTCAACATAAAAGTTGTCATAAACATTATAAAGAGTATGCTGGAGAAATTTCAACGAAAATGGATCAGTAAAACTGGAATTATGTTAAAAATGGTAACCCCCTGTCTGCTGGAAATTTCTGGGGACAGTGAGGTAAGAATTGAATTTTTACACCATCTTAACGACGGTTTCTGATCAAACCTCCAACAAGAAACTTGTTAGGAATCACTTGAACTATCTTCTGGCCAAAGTTGGGAATTTTTGAGCTAGCAGATTTCGAGTTTTGTAATTTTTACTACCCTGCACAGAATCTGTTTTCGTTTTGGCGCTAACCGGTTCTCACCCTTGCCCCTCTTTCTTTTGGTTCAGATGGCCGCCCTCGCTAACCTGGCTAGCTACCCCAACGACGTGTCGTTCTCTGATTGCTTGGGATGGGAAGGATTCCCTAGCATCCTGTGGTCGGTTCTACAGGCTTTGGACTACCCGACACCGCCACAGTACGAGAGGACGATTATCCGAGACCGTGGTGTGGTTCGTTCCCGAGTGCGGCTGGTAGTATACCGCCACCCGCCGTGTCCTAGCTCTCCCACCTGGACGGTGGAAGTGCACGGGCACCACATGGAGACGACGTGCGAGCTTGCTGCCTTGAATGGCATTAGCTCCTTTGTGACTCAGAACCAGGAGTTAGTTGAGCACCAGTTACTTGGTTTGTTTCCGCCGACTCAGCCAGATGACCCCCACTGGATAAGGCGTTACCTTAGTTCTCCTCTGAGGATGGCGGAGAGCCCCGTCGCAGCAGCCGCCTTGATGATGAGGTGGATGCGGGCGTATCACCGGTTACAGGCACTTCTTGGACGATCACAGAGCGAGTTGCTCAATGTTGCCATGGACATGTCCGCTCGTGCCCGTGACATAGGGGTTGGGAGGACCTCTCTGTCCATTGAGGTGACTACTAGAGATGCCATGATTGCTGACCTAGAGAGGCAACTCAATGACCTCCAGATTGCACACAACAACACTCAGAATGAGTTAGCCCAGACTAGAGATGAGCTTGAGGAGGTACACGGTACCTTGGAGCATGCCAATGCCATGCTTGCTGCCCACGACGCTCAGCACCTCTTTGAGCAGCAGGGAGGGGACGTGGATGGTGAAGGAGAGGCTCCAGACTCCGACATGGACACCGAGGACGACATGCCGCCCCTTCCAGCTCCACCTTCTCCTATGGGCAGCGAGGCTACCGCTAACAATTTGGATGATTTTTAGAGTGGTAGTAGCAAATTCACTCCTCCGCTAGGCCTAGATTTTGGCTTCATGTTGTAATAGGCTAGTTGGAGTTGAGCTCCCCATGTTATCTTTTGTGGCATTGTAAAATTGATGGTGTGGTTGTGGTGCAAAACTTGATGATGTAGTAGCTGTGTTGAAACATTTCTGCAGCTTCCCCTTGTTTTAATTATTGATGGGTTTTCCTTTCATTTCTGGGTTGTGAGGTGAACTACAAAGTTGTTTGGAATTTATCAAACTAAATGATCACCAAATTGCAACCCCATTGGTTAAGCGAAATAAAAATGGCGATCAAAACACTACAGCTCGGCCTGCTGAAAAACAGCAAATGCAGAGAGCTAAAGATTGAATTTTTCGGCTTAGTTCCAGTCCGAATTTGAATTTGAGCCCAACATGAAAGTTGTAGAGCATGAAATTTTCGAGCTACTGACCGAATGGGAGCTTATGACTTGCTTCCTGTTGGGAGATATGAATTTTCTCCCGAACTGCATGCTGATGTGTCACTCTGCGCAGTATACTTCAATATGTTGTCACATTCTATCTTGTCATTTCTTATGCAAGCTTATGAAATGTGGCTAATATAAGTCCCTACTGCAGATGGCAATCACCCGCAGCGGTCACGATGCTAGTGGCTCCAATGCTAACCAGCAGGGGCCTGAGGGGCAGCAACAGCCACCGCCACCTCCTCCACCGCAGCAACCTCCTACGTGGCAGCAACTGTATGCCACGCAGACGGAGATTCTCCGGAACCTGCAGCATCAGCAGCAGATGATGCAACAGCAAATGCTGCAGCAAGGAGGTCAACGGGCCCCTCAGCCTCAGGTGGCCCGATACGAGGATTTTCTGGCGACGCACCCGCCGATCTTCTCTCGTGCCGACGAACCTTTGGAGGCCGACACCTGGATTCGAGCTATCGAGTCCAAGTTCACCATTCTGGCAACGCCTTGCACCTCCAACCGCAAGGTCGTGTTCGCGGCGCAGCAGCTCCGCGGCCCAGCTCTCCTTTGGTGGGAGAACTACCTGGCCCTGCAGCAGGAGGGCCATGTAGTTGAGTGGGATGAGTTCAAGGCTGCATTCAAGGCTCATCACATTCCGGCCGGTCTGGTTGAAAGAAAGCTGAATGAGTTTTTGGCGTTGACTCAAGGAACTCGCATGGTTCTGCAGTACGCCCAGGCCTTTAATGGTCTGTGCCCCTACGCAGGTCACCATGCTGACTCCGATGAAAAGAAGCTTGAGAGGTTCCGACGTGGCCTTAACACTAAGTTGAAGGCACAGTTGGCCACCACCCGTGCTCCCACGTACGGTGATCTTGTCAACCTTGCCATTGCTCAAGAAGACGCCAATGTGGTGCACAAGGCGGAGAAGAAGAGGAAGACTCCCGCTGGACCGTCAAGCTCGCAGCCCCAGAGGTTCCGCCTGGTTCCCCCGGCTGCACCGCAGGGACAGTCCAGGGCACCTCAGGGAGGTGGATGGGTTGCTAGGCCGCCACAGCCTAACGCACCTCGTTTTCCTCCACCGCCGCAGCAGCAGCAAACACCTAGGCAGAGTGCACAGCAGCCAGCTCGCCCTGGAGCCGGCTACCAGTGCTTCAAATGTGGAAGCAAGGACCATTTTATCAAGGATTGCCCGCAGAACAAACAGCAAAACCAACACCCGGGAAATCAACAAGGCAAGGGCAAGCAGCAGCAGCAGCGTGTGCAAGTTCGCCAAGGACGGCTCAACTACATCACCCTGGCCGACTTACCCGAGGGAGCCCCAGACATGACTGGTACCTTCCCTATCTGCACTCAACCTGCTGTGATATTGTTTGATTCCGGGGCAACGCATAGTTTTATAAGCACCAGATTTCACGTGAAATGCGGATTAAACTCATACCATACCAAATCATCCTATGTGATATCAACTGCGGGAGGTAAAATTGCATCCAACCAAGTCACACGAAAGGTTCCAATCAGGCTGGGAAGTAAAACATTTCCTACTGATTTGATTCTGCTTGGTATGGAAGGGATTGACATTGTGTTAGGAGCCAATTGGATGACTCAACATAAGGTTGTCCTAGGTGTTGCGGAACGAGTTGTTGAAATAAACTCGCCTACGCATGGCCCGAGTGTGCTATATCTGCCACAACGGACTTGCGTCGACGCGTGTGCTTATTCGATGGTCGAAACCCAACTAAAGGACATTCCGGTGGTATGTGAGTATGATGACGTATTTCCGGATGACTTACCAGGGATGCCGCCGGATAGGGACATTGAATTTGTGATTGAACTTCAGCCTGGCACAGCACCTATATCAAAGAGACCATATAGAATGCCACCCAATGAATTGGCTGAATTAAAAATTCAACTCCAAGAATTGCTAGATAAGGGTTTCATTCGTCCAAGTGTTTCACCTTGGGGATGTCCCGCTATCTTTGTGAAGAAGAAGGACCATTCCTTGAGGTTATGTATTGATTACCGGCCTCTCAATGCGGTAACTATTAAAAACAAGTACCCGCTCCCCCGTATTGACATCTTGTTTGATCAATTAGCTGGCGCCAGAGTGTTCTCCAAGATTGACCTTCGCTCTGGCTATCACCAAATAAAAATCAGGCCTTGTGATATTCCAAAGACTGCCTTCTCCACACGTTATGGACTTTATGAGTTCCTGGTTATGTCTTTTGGACTCACCAATGCCCCAGCCTATTTCATGTACCTCATGAATTCGGTCTTCATGTCTGAACTAGACAAGTTATTCATGCTCTCAATATGTGGAGACACTATTTGATGGGTGTTCCCTGCAACATATACACAGACCACAAGAGCCTCAAATATGTCTTCACTCAGGCACATTTGAACATGAGACAGCGCAGATGGTTGGAGTTAGCAAAGGACTATGACCTTAGTGTGCATTATCACCCCGGGAAGGCTAATGTAGTTGCGGATGCACTAAGCCGCAAGGCTCATTGTCATTGTCTTTCCGTGGAGTCCTACGCTGACACCCTGTGTCACGAAATGGCAAAGCTCAATTTAGAGATTGTTCCACACGGGTACTTCAGCCATATTGCAGTGGAACCAACCTTGCACGATCAGATTGTTGTAGCCCAATTGAATGATGCGGGCATTAAAGTTCTTAAAAGGAAATTGTCTAAGGAAAAGGTGAAAGAGAAGTACAAGTGTTTCCGGTTAGATGGGCAAGGAGTGATGTGGTTTGGACATCGCCTCGTGGTGCCCAAAAACACGGAACTCCGGAGGAAGATTATGGATGAGGCACATCTCTCTAAATTTTCTATCCATCCCGGCAGCACCAAAATGTATCAAGATTTGAAACAAAACTTTTGGTGGACTCGAATGAAGCGGGAAATTGCAACGTACGTGTCGGAATGTGACACATGCCAGCGGGTTAAGGCCAGCCACTTGAAGGTAGCAGGCACGCTTCAACCTCTACCTATTCCCTCATGGAAGTGGGAAGATGTAAGCATGGATTTTATTGTTGGACTTCCCAGGACCCCTCAGGGCCACGATTCCATTTGGGTAATTGTGGACCGCCTCACCAAAACCGCACACTTTATTCCGGTCAACACCGTTTATACTGCTAATAAGTACGCGGAGATTTATTTGGAGCGGATCGTTTGTCTACACGGGGTACCCAAGACGATAATTTCAGATCGGGGTGCTCTGTTCGTAGCACGCTTTGGGAACAATTGCAAATGTCCCTAGGCACCAAGCTGATCCGTAGTTCAGCATATCACCCTCAGACCGATGGGCAGACGGAAAGGGTAAATCAAATACTTGAGGATATGCTTCGAGCTTGTGTTATTCATTATGGGAAGAATTGGGAGAAGTGTTTATCTCTGGCCGAATTTTCCTATAACAACAGCTACCAAGCGAGTCTTAGGATGGCACCATTCGAAGCATTGTATGGTAGAAGATGTCGGACCCGTTGTGTTGGTCCCAGGCAGGCGAGAGATATACCTATGGCCCTGACCTTGTGAAGGAAGCAGAAGAAAAGGTTAGGATCATTCGAGAAAATTTGAAGACCGCCCAGTCGCGACAAAAGAGTTACTTTGATCAATGGCGGAAGCCACTTCAGTTTGAAGTTGGTGACCACGTGTATCTTAAGGTCTCCCCGACCAAGGGTGTGCAAAGGTTTGGACTCAAAGGCAAACTTGCACCTCGCTATATCGGTCCTTATGAAATTACTCAGCAATGTGGACCGGTAGCCTATCAAGTGAAGCTTCCCGAGAAACTTTCAGCGGTACACAATGTATTTTATGTTTCTCAACTCAAGAGGTGTCTTCGTGTTCCGACCGAGGTTATTGAAGAGGAACTCTCGGTTGAACCGGATCTCTCTTATGATGAGCATCCTGTCAAGATCCTCGACGAGAAAGAGCGACAAACACGAAGGAAGGGAGTTAAAATGTTCAAAATTCAGTGGAGTCATCACTCCGAAGATGAAGCCACGTGGGAAACCGAGGACTATCTTAGGAAGAAATTCCCCGACATACTTCCTTAAGCCGAGGTATTTCTTTTCCCCTCTTTATCGTTAAGCTTAATCGAATCTCGGGGCGAGATTCCTTTTAAGGGGGGTAGGCTGTGACATCTCTGATGTCAAAAAGATTAAAAAGTGCAATTAAGAGCAATGAACAAGAATTTATGGGTGAAATTCAAAAATCCAACAAAAATTCAAATTTAAACTCCAAAAACAGGGGTTGTTTGACACCAACTGAAAACTCAAGATTTTTGTACTAAACTTGAAAATATCCCAAAATAAAAGTTGTTTGTCATCACAAATAAACCCTAGTCACTGTTTGGAACTTTTGAAAATTTTGCAGTTTAGTCCCTCAAAAACTCAAATTACCGTTCTGGGCACATTTTCGTTTTTGGGTTGTTTGAGCTTGAAAAACTTCGAATTTCAAGTTCATCCCAAAAAGAAAGTTGTGTCCCATCTCCCAATCTACAACTTTTATTTTTACACTTTTTCAAGTTCAGTTCAAATTTTTGGAGAAAATTCGAATTCAAAATCGGAGCTCCACGGGCAAGGAACAGTGCCCTGGCGCGCGCTGACGCCGGCCAGAGCTCGGCCGCCACGCGGCCGGCGAGCGGCGCAGGCGGCGCTGACGCGGCCAAGGCGCGGCGGAAGGTGGCGCTTGTCGCCTACTCCTTGTCCGGCCACCCGCGAGCCGTCAAGTCGCCGCCGTCGCCTCGCTCCTCCTTGCGCCGCGCGACGCCATGATGCGGTCGGAGCGCCGCCGCGGCCACGCGCGCGCGCGACGTGCTGGGCAGCGCTGCAGAGCGCAATTCTGCTCCACTACGCGCCAAAGGCACTGTAGGAGATCCCCGCGACGTCGCTGTAGCAATCCCTCGCCCCGTCGAGTCGAGCGCGCGCTGCCCGAGCTCGGTCCGCATTCATGGCGGCCTGCTCGCGCCGCGCAGGCGCGCTCGCTCGCTCCCGAGGCTCAACAGTGGTTGCCTTGGGTGCTCGAGCACTCCACCGCGCACTCCCAACCCTCCATTCACTCGCTCACTGCCTCAGCTCGGCTCCTCGCGCTCTCCCCCCTTCTTCTTCCTCCTCGCGCCGCGCCACTCGAGCTAAGCCCCTTCGAGAAATTCGTCGCGCACACTTCACCATTCCCAAATCCATCCCGCACGGAGCTAGTCCTCTACCTCAGCTCCAAAACCCCCAACTTTCCCCAGGACATTGCCCCTTCTCCGGCTCGAATTTTCGATTTCCCCCAAATCGAGTTTTCCGGCCGTCGAACCACCTCAACGTCGAGCACCTACTCCGAGCCATCCCCGAGCTTCCTCGAGCACGCCATTAGCTTCCCCAAGCTCTGCTGAAGCTCTAGGACCTCTTCCCCCTTCGCGAACGACCCCGAGCTCGCCGGCGTAGACCCCGCAGCGGCCGCGCCGCCACCTCCTCGTCGCCGGCGCAACTCCGACCTCCCCCGGCCTCCAAACCGTCCTCAAACGACTCGTGGTGAGCCCAGGACCATTTCCCCCCACTTCCCCGAGCCTAGTTCGCCGTGGTTTGCCCGGCGCAACTCCGGCGAGGTCCCAGGGACCTTTCTTCATCTTCTTCCTTTGTCCAGGGTCCTCCGTGCAAAAGAGCAGGACCTGTTCGCGAAGTTTTGAAAGTTCTAGGGTTCTCTGCGAAAATAGATTCTTAAACCTAGATTTGTTTTTCCCGATTCTTGTAAAATGCATTGAAAATCGTAGAAAAATCAGAAAAATGCACAAAAATACTCTCTGGAATCGTGAGAGTCTAAACTACAATCTCTATTAGACATGTGTATGCTTTTGATGAACTGTTTCTGAATTAAAATTCAAACTATGAAAATCTAAAGTTGTGCACCATTTCAAATCCAGAGCTCCGCTGGGGTTGAGCTTTGGATATGTTGTTAGTAGTGGCTTTGGACAGCTTGTGTCCAAAGGGGACCCAAAAATATGATGTCTAGCTCCAGTTATTAATTTAAATGTATTTCCTGTCTTTTTGCAGTGCAGAAATCATTAAAAATAATTCATGCAGTGAAAAATCACCATTTTGCTCCTGAGAACTAAAAACTTGTTAGCACACATGTTAAAAATGAAAAACTTAATTTTTGCTCTGTTTAGGATGGCAAATAATTAAATATGTGTTTTTGGATAGAAAAATATTGAGGATTACCCAAGGGTTATTTTGAGCCACCACTTGGCCAGAGCCCTCCTCATACTTGTGCCGAGCTTTGGTAGGAAAATCTACTGAATTAGATTAATTTTCGATTTTATATGATTTAAATTCATTTCTGCTGGCAGCAACTTGTTATATTTTTAATAAATTATGTGTAGCTCGAAATTAGCTAAATTTTGGAGTGAGCTTAGCTCTTAATACTCCAGTAGCTGTCATAAAGTTTATAGCCAAAAATGATGAACAGAAATGGAGAGACAAAAATGAGAAGGAATCTAGTTGGAAATTGGTTTATATAAAAGAATAAACCTATTTGGTTAATTAGTTAATATAAAATGATTAGAATCTGAAATTCCAGAACAGCACCCGACTTTGTGAAGAAATAAATATAATTCTTTTATATATGTACACAATCACCATCGAATTAAATAAAACTTTTTCACACCGACACCTTGCTTTTGTGAAGAATTAGTAATGCCTAAGTATGTCTAGGTGAATATGGCCTCCAAGGCCTTAGTCCTAGGATCTAAAGGCAGCCGCCTTAAACTGTGCATATCATGTAGAAGGCGCTATTCCAGACGGCGACTACACCCTCATCCCCGCAGACGAGGAAGGAGTCCCGGAGCCCGGTGCCGGTGCAGACGTGACCAACCCGGGAGCTAACCCCCAGTCCGAGCAGGAAGGCAAGCCCCGGAGCATAACCCAACTTTACCAAATTATGCACTTTGAATTCCTTATGTTTGTGCATTTACGTTTCAAGGAGTTGATTGAATACCGTAGCTGCAAATTCCCTAGTACCTATGACTTGCAATACTAGTATGAAAGGGATCGATAGTGCATTGCTATAAGTCCGTTACAAGTCGAGTGATTTCCTGTCACTCGCGAGACATAGGAATTGCTTGTGTTTACTTATGTTGGAATCATAAGGATTGACGGGCGGGATGATAGATGTAGATCTCCCGTCCGTGTATGATAATTGATTTAAGGTCGAAACGTGTGGTTGAGTGTGTCAAGTTTTTGAACGTACCACATGCATGCCGATGTATGGGGATCGGTAAGCCCGGTACCAGATTGAAGCAGCTAGGGCCGATAGCCATCTCTCCTTGGAAACTTTGTTTTCCCCTGCCGTACACTTGTGGATATATGCGTGAGACTGTGAGTGAAGCAGTAAACCTTTATCCTAAGGAAGTGGACCCGGTTCCGAATTGTGGATCGATGGGAAAGGTTGGGAAATGCTTGTACCTTTTATCTCAAGCAGAGTATCCGTGTGTGTTGGGTTTCCCCTGGCCAGGTAGCAGAAATTCGGTTCGAACTGTCCGCTTCTCGCGGTTAATGAGACTGCTTGACCGCCTTGCTACATTGAGTAATAAGTGGAATTATGAGATTATGAACTTGTTCTATGAATTAATTTGTATTGCTCCACTTGTATGCTTAGAAAGGATGCAAATCTAGAATGATTAAATAAACTAGAATATGATGCTAAAACTTGAAAGCAAGGACCTACCTTTAGTTGCTCTTTGGCAAACAAACCCACCAGCCAAAAGCCTCTCATTGTCTAGATGTCGGTGATGTAGTTTTCACCCGACGGGTAAGCCTTGCTGAGTATTAGTATACTCAGCCTTGCTTATGGCAATATTTTATAGGTATAATTTTGGATGTGGATGCTATGACTTGGCCTGCCCAGGTTCCTCCTGGCTGGCACATCGAATGGGTCCCGTCCTCTGCCGAGGATCGGGAGGAGTAGCTTCGTGGCAGGCTTCAGCACGGAGTTATTTGTATCGTCGTTAGATCGTTTTACTTCCGCTGCATTGACACTCTAAATTTCAGTTGTTATGAACTTTATTTCCGCTGCAAGACTTTTTAAACTCTGATGTAAAATTGAACTTGGTTTGTAATAACTTTGTTACCTATGTGTGTAATTTAATTTGTGGAATGTTGTAATCTCTGGAACTCACCTTCGTGTGGGCCTGCTGTTGTTTCGATCGAGTAAAGTACGTGGTTTAATCGGGTTTAATCCGACGGCGCTCCAGCTTATTCCGGATTAAGTGCCTGACTACGTGATTAGTGGTCCGAGGGTACTTAACTTGGAATAATTTCGGAGTGGTCCGCCACACATTCTTTCCCTGTTTGCACTTGTTTTAAGTGTACTTTTAATACTTTGACATCAGAGATGTCACATGTATCTTATCTTATGGTGTTGTGCTAGGATTTCTTAATTGATTAGTATATTTTCTTCTTACTTGCTTTGATTTCGTTGGTTGTTGGTTCTATTTCGTTCGTTGTTGGTTCATTTCCGATGCCTGTTTGATAAACTGCTTAATAGATTCGGTGTACCGAAGTTCGGTGGACTTCGGTTTGGAAACCGAACACCACTCGAAGAACAAGAACAGTATCCGGCTGACAGGTGGGACCCACTTGTCAGGACGGTCCACAAAAGGGGCAGAATCAATACTTGCTTTAGAAATAGGTATATATATATCATTTAATTGCTTTGTAGTAATTAATCACCTAGCATATATAATCACCTTCCCAATAATCATTTAATATACTCCTTCTTGCCAATTTATAAGTCGTTTGATTTTTTTGGCTCTAACTTTGACCACACGTCTTATTCAAAAAATTATATGAAATATAAAATTTTTTGTTATAACTTGCTTTATTAATGAATAATCTTGAAGAATGACTTAAATTTTACTATATTTGCACAAATTTTTTGAATAAGACGAGTGGTCAAAGTTGAGGTCAAAAAAGTGAAACGACTTATAAATTGGGACGGAGGTAATATTTCAATGCACGATTAAAATCAATTTCTGCGTTGGCCTGTAGCAAAAGCCTAGAGAGGTAGATAAAAAAAATACTCCAACCATTTCAAATTATAAGTCATTCCAAGATTCTTAGAGAGACAAATTATCTTAAGTTCAACCCAATTTTTAGAATGAAGTATTGACATTCATGATCCAAAATGAGGGAGTATCGTTATATTACAATTAGTTTCTTCAATTCGTTAATTAGATATATTTTCATAGTACATGGTGTGATATATAAGTCTTTGTGATCGTCTATCTATATCTTTTGTCAAATGTAAAAATAGTTGTTTGACTCTCCAACAATATTATTGGAATGGCTATAATTTGGAATGGTGTAGTTGGTTGGGTATGAATAATGGAGCCAAGTGTGCAAACTACTACACACACATACTATACAACATATATATTATATAGCTACCTTTGCACGCAATCTTGTTTTATGAAGTCATGCAAGTAGAAGAATTCTATATTCATATATATACATATATAGCTAGCTAGGTGCATGTAATTAATAAATAGAAAAACTAAGCAACATGAACAAGATCTATGACACACATAGTATCTAACTCGAAAACCAACACCAATAAATGAATAGAGTGGGTATTTTAGGTGCTTTAGATTGTTATTAAAAGATCATATAGTTTTAGCAAAGTGGGGCTATATATACACATAATGTTCACAAAAGAAGACGCATCTCTCCTATGCATCATAGTGTTGATCCCTATCTGTAGCTTAAGTCATACTTAATTTCAAGTATGCAAACATCATTATAGTTTTGTACACAACCTCATGGTTAGTTTTGTTTTAGATACAATATTCTTATATATGTGTAAGAAACTATTATGAGATACGCAAGAAATATATGAAATAGTATCTCACTTGCAAACAAACAGTTACATGAAAAGAGTGTCATTTTAGGAAAACACTAGAAAAAAAAATTCGTCAAAATCAGAGTTCATACGATGGAGAAAAATGAGTTATCAGTTTAAATGTCAGATTAAAAAGAGAAAGACTCATGTAGACATTTTCTATGCCTCTTGCACATGACCTTCTTCCACCTCCAGCCAAGTTCCACCTCTGCCCCCGCCTGCGTGCCCCGTAATCTGGATGGAGGTGGGGAAGGACCACCCGCAGCCATGGATTGGAGGAAGGAGGAAGAAGAAGCCTTGGAATGGTGGGAGGAGGAAGAATAAAAATCTACTTGTGATAGGCCAGAATCGCTAGAATTACTGCAAAACGCTAGAAACATTTACAATAGAACTTTGAACCGGTTCTCATTTCTTCACTAATTGAAAGAAACAGGAATAACTAGCCATTTGCCAAACAGTTCGACAAAAGTGATTGTGGTTCAAGCAAATTCAATATTAACATTGTTCACCATAACTGCAACAACTACTGATTAGCAGACTACACATAATATCATCAGTAGACTACCATGACTGCACCAACTACTCCCAGACTACACAAAACATCATCACCATTCAGAACACTACACAACAGAACATATCAGCCACATCACTCCTCCTTCCGTACAGCTTCAAGTTCCTTGATCCTTGTCTGTGACTTCCCAAGGGAACGTGTAAGTGAAGTAATCTTGGCTTCCGCTTCACTCAGACTGTCGCAAAGTTTCTTCGCGTGATCGAAGGCGAAGTTCATGTTTTGCGTTAGGAGATAAATTTCTTCGTCGTCAGAGCCGCGGTGGATGTAGTCGGCGGAGCTGGTTGAGACCGGGGTGTCCGAGGAGCTGGAGGAGTCGTTGGCCTCCTTCTTGCGATTCTTCGTTGGGTGGCCATGGGGATTCTTCACCTTCGGCGAGGTCGTCGAGGGAGCCATGGCCTTGGGCAGCCGTCTGTGTGGTTGCTTTGCCGGCGCCGAGCTCGTTGAGGGAGCCATGGCCTTGGGCGGCCATCCACGCGGTCGCTTGGCCGGTGCCGAGCTCGTCGAGGGAGCCATGGCCTTGGGCGGCCCTCCACGCGGTCGCTTTACCGGCGGCGAGGTCGTCGAGGGAGACCTAGCCTTGGGCGATCGTCCGCGTGGTCACTTTGCCTGCGCCAAGGCTGCGGAGGTCGTCGACGGCAACTTCGCATTTGGCGGGCGACCGCGGTGGCGCTTGGTCGCCGGTGTTGGCAGAGGGACTGCCCAGGTTGGGTCCCTTGCCTCCACTGCAGCAGTTAGATAGGACGGCACGTCAGAGTTGGAGATGTTCATGCCGGAGTCGGAGATGCTCATCTGGAGTCAGACACGTAGTAGCCGCACTCACAGTCAGAATCTATTTGGATGATGAGCTTTGGCATCGGTGGGGGTTTACTTGAGAGGGCGAGAGGTAGGGAAGGGGAAAAAGTCAGGGATGTGTTAGTAATTTCCTTCCTTTCGTTATTGGCATCCATTATTCTTTTAACCCTATGTTGTTGACATGTCATGCCACATGCCACACGAAATGACTTTTCTGGCCCGGCCTATTAATCCTTTAAAGTTTTGGCTAGACATCCCTGATATGGGTATAAAGGTTTGTTTAGTTGTAGAGATTGGAGAAAATTTCCTGTAGCAAAACTAGTGTAGCAAAAGATGGTGAGGGGAATCATGGTTTTTAATGGAACGAAAAGACTGAAGGAATAGTGAATATCTGGGAACTAAATAAGACCTTAGAGATGATCTCATTTGATTAATCTTTTTTGTCATTCAGCTATGATTTGGTGAATCTAGTTTTATTTTCCTTTTGAGATTTATATGCATCGCAATATCCCCTGGCTGCGCTTGCCTAGTCACCCGACCGTATCGCTATGCCATCCGGCCACACGCGGCAACACTTTCACCGCCCCGCCCAAGCCGAAAACATTTCGAACCAAATTTGGCTTCAAACATTGAATCCAAATTTCACGCGGCAAGTCTCCCGCCCAACCCGAAACCATTTCATCCAAAAAGCCCGTTGTACCCTTATGCAAATCCAGACTTCTCTTCACGCGCGTGTTGCACTTTTCCGCATACCACCAAGGGCAGTGTCAACATGTCGCCCCTTGTTTCAATCTTTCTTCTCCCTTCCTCCCTTTATTTCCCGCCTCCACCTCTCCCCAATTCCCCATTCGCCTCCACCTCCCACTCCCCTCCACCATAGTCCGTACGCCACCCTAACAGAGCTTCGACATCATCGACGATGCTGAACGCTGCGCAGCTACTTCCCCGTCCACCACCACCGCACCGGATCTGCTTCCCAGCCGATGCCCCCGCCGCACCGGACCTACTCCCGATCCTAGTCACCACCGCCACGAAGATTCTTCCTCGTCCATTACTCCACCACCATCTTCGGCTACCGTCATGGTTGTTACATGCCGAGGGACCGGAGGAATAGGTATGCAAATCAATCTATGTTTTGTTGTTCTATTGAAGTAGTTTAGATTGGGGACAAGTGGGGAAATACACTTAGTAACTTTTCTGGAAAATGTGTTCTGTGAGGTGGAGGAATAGTGAATTTCTAGGGAAGTTTTCTAGAAACTAAACTGGTTAGTGCAAAATCTGTGTTCAGATTTGGGTAAAAAACTCTGTAGCTGCAGAAAATCACTGCAACTAAGTGCTAGGAAGCGTGCTCTGTGTGAGGGAGGAATAGTTGAATAGTGAAAAGTTGGAAAGAATAGTGTTTAGTTTGTAATCCGAATAGGGAGTTCCATTCGGTGAACTTAGTTTTCTTCATGTTGCACTCTTTGGAGTTGAGCCTAATACTTACAATTTGTTTAAACATGTCAGAACATACTGAATACGAAAGACGACGGGATGAAACGGTCAAGACGAATCTGAAGGTGTTGAAAGAACATGGTATTCTAGCTACAACTGCATAATTTGATGGTATGGGTGGAAAAAGGGGTACTTCAAAGAGGAAAAGTTCAGTCAGTAATGGGACCCCAGAAGCGGATGGAGATTACAGCCCAGAAGCTGATGGAGATGACGACACAGACCAAGAAGACGAAGCGACAACCGAAGCTAATAAGGTTCATGCATTTGTAGAAATATCACATGCTTAGTAGGACCAGCTATTTCCAATGTTTTATGAGTGCTTTTGATTTACGCATGCTGACAATTGTGGTCTCTGTTATCACTGAATGTATGAAGGGCTGTAGAAAGAAAACTAAAAGAACTGGTGTCATGCCTGCCCGCGTCACCAAATTCTCTGAGAGATTGAAGGGAGTGGAAGAAGCAAGGATCGCATCAGAATCACATCAACAGTCAAGCACCTGCAGATGAGTCCGCCTGTACAGGTTGGTTTGTAGAATGTCAAGCTATTTTGCATTCATATAGTTCCATAACATATGACTAATGGAAACTTGAATGTAATTGCAGGCCGTAGACGAAGAGGTGACCAGCCAGGTAAGAGGCAAGCATCCACGGGAGCTTTGCTTGACAAGATGAACAAAGCTATGGGGAGAAGGCTGCCCATCATTTTTGCTTCAGGGAATTCGAGGCCGCATGATCCGGTGCAAGCTGCCAAGTTCGCATCAGAGGGAGGTGTTGCTGTTAGGTCTAAAGTTCCTATCCTTCCCAGCTGGAAAGAGTACAAGAACAAAGAAGAACTCGTTCAAGGCTTCATGATCAGGCTATCTGTGTGTGCCTGTCTATACTCCCTCTGCTAATTTTTTTATATTGCCCTTGCGTAACATTATTTGCAACTCTAATCAACAGGGTAGGATAGGAATTGATAGAACAGACGTGGTAACATCTGCTGCATGTCTCAGTTTTCTCAAGAAACATGTGCGGCAGAGGCGGTATGAATTGAAGAAGAAATACTTTGTTGGCATCCCTGCTGATCAAGTCCTGACAACCTCTCCTGTTGAAACCATGACTGATGCACAATGGTGTGAGCTTGTTCAGAAGTGGTCATCTTCAAAGAACAAGGTATTCTCTATCGCTTCACATTTCCCACTTTACAGTTGTTATGTTGTCAAACATAGACATCTCTTGTGCTATCCAACATGTAATAGTGATGGAGACTAAATAACACAAGTACATCTCTTGCAGACAATCTCTGAACAGAACAAGCTAAACCGGGGTAAAGTCAAGCGTCATCATGCAACAGGATCTCTCTCTTATGTTGTACAATTGCATACATACATAAGTGTAACACCCTAAAAATGCCTCTCTTGAATTTAGTAAATTAAATTTGCTTTTTATGTTTTAGTGCTCATAATTAATGTAGGGAAATAAAACTCTTGAGAAATTAAAAGCAAATTAAGGCTTTAGAAACATTATTGTGCATTGCATGTTGGTGCATTTCTTTTGATTTGTTGAATTCAAATTGTGCTTGAATTTAAGTGAGTGCTATAATTTGAAAAAGGAAGAAAGAAAAAAAGAAAAACTTTTCTTATTTCCCTCTCTCATTTCTCTCTAAACCAGCCCAGCCGGCCCACTTCTCTTTCTCCACTGCGTGGCCTAGTTTCTTCTCCTCTCCCCTTGCGTAGCGGCCTAGCTTGGCCCACCGCTGCAGCTCGCCAGCCCGCTTCCCTCTCTCCTCTCTCTGCCGCTAACAGCGGGGCCCGCTCGTCATCTTCTACCTTGCGCCTGGCCGCGTCCGACCGAGCCAGCCTCGAGCGCAAGCTCGGGTCTGCCTCGAACCTGACCCCGAGCCCATACCAAACTCCCCTGGCTTGACGCGCACACAGAGGCCCCCCTGCCGCCCTATAAAGCCGCCGCCGCAGCCTCCCTCGTAGCCCTCCGCCCAAACCCTAGCCGCCTCCAAGCTCGAGCGCCCGCCGCAACCCTAGCTCCGAGCCACTGCCGTTGCCTCACTGTCTCGCCGCCTCATTGCCGCCAAGAGCTTTCCCCGGAGCTTCGCCGGTAGGTGAGGAAGCTCCTCGTCCAATCACGCTCGCTCTCTCCCTCTCTGTCGTCCGCGCGAGCTCGCCGGCGTCCGCAAGCCGCCGCCGCACGTCGCCAGCTCTCTCCATTGCGCAAAACTCGAACCTGACCCCCAAATCGAGACCCCCACAACGTCCTCTCTCTCCCAAGCCTTGAACCACTCAAATCCGAGCCCCGTAGCCCTGGATTCGCCTCGCTCCGGCGATCTTCCACCGCGGCCGTGGGCGGCGCCGCCGCTGTCCGGCGACCCAGCGACCCAACCAAACCCTAGCCGTCTGATCTAGATCGAACGTCCCATATTAGATCTAACCTAGGTCATACCAACGCGTACTGGTCAGCCATGGTGATTTTGCAAAATAGCCCCTGCCTTTTTGCAAAATCAACCCGCAGTCCAGATCTATTCAAAAGTATTTTACGGTTTAGTCTTTTTTTCTTTTGTTTTAGCCCCTGAGCTTTTGAAAATAAGTAGCCGCTGTCCAGAGCTGTTATTTTACCCATAGGCCCTCGAGTTTTTATACGAAATTATGTTTCCAACCCTCGGTTTCTTTCAAAAACACCCCTGGAAGCCAAAAACTTTCACCAGCAAGCCCCTAGAACCCGTTTTATGCGTCGTTTCTTCGTTTTAGCTCTGATTATTGTGATTTTCATGCTCACGTGTTCGTAGTAAAGCGTACAATATTTCTAAATCTTTGTTTTCATCATTTGCATATGTTTGGTGTACTGTTCTAATTAAATATCTTGTTTGCATGTATGTGTGGATGCTTGTGTGGTGATTGATTTGAGTAGTTGACGAGCTGTTCGAGTTCGCCAACGATCCCGTTCCCGAGGAGCAGGTGCAGCAGTAGTAGTTCATTGAGGAAGGCAAGTATAACACGGACAATCCTTCTTACCTACACACCATTTAATTATACGTTCATATGCATGTGTCTAGATTTGTTATACACTAAGATTGTTCCTAGTCTTTACCCTATTCCTTGTTTACCCGGGTTTTATGCATTATGGTTAGTACTTGCTACGCACCGTGAACAACATTTGTTTAATTGTTAATATTGAATTAATGGTTCACTTCAATGATGGTTAAAAGATGCTTTTTAGCAACATGGTATTGGGAGCTAGAACATGTACTTCGTGCTTTGTTCTAGTGTCTCTTTAAGGTTGGTTCAGGGAATTAGAGCATATGCTTCGTGCTTTGTTCTAATGTCTCTCCGTAAGGTCCGGTTCTTAAAGCGGCAACCCAGGAACTTGTTCGCCGCTGTTGGAACTATAATGGCTCTGGTCTTGGATAATTAGCTTGTACGTCTCTAGCTCACTAGTGGTTACCAAAAGGCATATGTGGGGAGCATGAGTGAGAGTGTAGTTTGATCCATCGAGGACGGATTTATCTGTTGGCTATGTCTCGTTAGGCACAGTCCCGTGTTGTAAGCGCCCGAAGTACGGCAGCTTCACACGTTGCGATGATTGCGCTCTCGCTCTGGACACCATTGACCCCCTCACGTTGCGCCCTGAGCGTACGTCAATCTCGATGCCTTGGGTTATGCTGCCTATGTTGAACCAAAATGGCTACTATGCTTGTTAGGGTGTTTTGTGAAAGTCCTCCTAGCATAAGTTCTTTTGGATTTATGTGGCCAGCGGGTAAAGGGCGAAACCTCTGCAGAGTGTAAATCTATCATGATAGCCGTAAGCTCACGGTCACGAGCGGCCTGGATCCTTTTTTATTAGAAGATGATGTTAGAGGTTAATGTTGGTATATTCTATAATTACTTATATATTATTGGGTTTATAATTGGATTCTACTCATTTGGATGATAATAAAATGAAACAACTAAAAGTGCTAATGTAGTATAACCATGTCAAGCCTTTTGTTCTTGCATAACCCGTGTTATACTTGTTAAGTAAGATGGTTTACTTACACTTGCAACTATTCAACAAAATCCCAGATGGATAACAGATGGAGAAGTGAATGATCAATCGATTGCTGAGTTTTCGGAGGATCTGCCGTATTTCTAGGTGTGTTCAACCAGTCGGTGTCCCTGTGGACTTGAGGCTCTACTTAGTTAAGAAATATTTAATAATATTAAGACTTCCGTTGTGTTATTTGTGTAAGACTATGTCTTGTGCTAAACTCTGATGTAAACTATTTTATTTCGAGCATTGTGTTCTCTGTGATCCATATTTATAATCTATATGTGTTCTGTCGACATCCTGGCCACACATATGGAAGCATTCAGGTTTCTGTGAAATCTGGGTGTTACAGTAAGTGTCAACAGGCTTGTAATGTAACACTTTCATTCTTTTGTGCTTTCTGTTTGAATGACTACACATAAACATGTCTACACACACACCCTTGCAGCTGAGATAGCTCTCGTAGCAAGTGCCAATCTTCCAATTCGGTTCCCGCACTTGTTCAATATATGATAGCATTAGTTATTCTATCTGCATGGTTCAAAGTCAATCTCTCGTACCAACTGTTATTCTTCAAATTTGGTCCCTGTACTTATTCAATTTATGACATCATTAGTTGTTCTATCTGCTTGATTGTGATGGTTGAGAGTTGATCTCTCGTAGCAACTGTCATTCTTCAAATTTGGTTCCCGCACTTCTTCAACATTCTCTCGTAGCTTGTGCAATTCTTCAAATTTTGTTCCTGCACTTGTTCAGTATATGGCAGTATTAGTTGTTCTATCTTGTTGACTGTGATGGTTGAGAAACTATATTGTTTCCCAATATTGAAAACCATTTTGTAATGTTTCTCAATTGTTGGTTTTGCTATGTGTCTGACCGCCATTTTTGGTATCCCAGTTGCAGGACAGGCCCCGGGCTGAGCCTGAGGACGCTGATGGCCAGGAACAAGCTAGTACCGACGAGCTTGATGCCGTCGAAGCCTTCAGGGTCTGCCATACCAACAGGAATAATCTTATTAGTGACGCGGCTAGAGAGGCACTTGTAAGTCCCTGCACATGTTTGTCCCAGAAATTTGTTTGATACAACCCTTTTTTTACTGTAACCCCAAACTCGGTCCTTTGGTACTTTTAGGAGTCAATGGAAGCTCTGCGTACAGAAGCTGTTGCTGCTGAGACACCACCATTGCCTAGTGCTCAGGTTGTTTCCAAGGTCCTCTCGCAAGGCGGCTCCAATAGCTGCTCCAGTGGCACATTTTTGAAGAATACTAGATTGCTTGCTCCTCTAGGTCTTGTTCACGTGGTGAAGATGCGCTCTGTTCTCAACTTGCTGCTGAAGTAGAAGGTTCAGCTGCCCTCGAGGAACAAATTGAAGTAATGAAAAAGGACAATGCGGCAACACGGGCTGCGTTCCTGAAGATGAAGCTTGATCAGGAAGAGGTCATCTGATGGCTGTCCAACAACCCCAGAGTTAGTGGCACTATTCCGAGCCCTGATCCGTGCGTGGAACTATTATCTTCTCAGCCCTGATCCTTTATTTTTGTGTATGGAACTATCATCTCAGCCCCTTATCCCCAGTGGGTTGAGTTATTATTAGGTTGTCAACTCTACTGGTGTCAGAAGAACTATTTGATGTCTGCTGTAATATAAATTGCTAGCTATTGTATTAGCTTCTGATTTAAAATCTGATGAATTCTGTTTTGAATGGTCCATGATGAAACGTGGACACTTACGCTGAGTGATAAATGGACCAATTCTGGACTGGCACGTGGACCATTTGTAAGTCGACACGTGTCTAGGGGCGAATCCAAGATGTAGGCGAATGGTTGGATGACACGTGGACTATAAAAAAAAAGACACGTGTCAACGCCTCTGTGGACACGTGGACCAATGAGAACACGAAACATGTCCAGGCCCGAATGGACACGTGGACCAATGAGAACACGAAACATGTCCAGGCTCGAATGGACACGTGGACCAATGAGAACACGAAACATGTTCAGGCCCGAATGGACACGTGGACCACTCTGAAGGTGACACGTGAACTAACGGCACGGTGACGGCGCTAAGGCAACGTTGACGGCAGTAACGTGTAACGGCACGTGAATGGAGAAGCGTCAACTGCCAGCGTGGACCGCAACACGTGGATCTATAGGTTCAGCGACGAAATTTTCGGTTCATCGTGGATCAAAACGGTTCTGCGAAGATGGCTCAGTCGTCGCTGAACAAACCTCTTTTGCGACGTTTTCGCTCGTTACGTCGTCCTGGACTTTTCTTGTTGCTCGTTAGGCGACGAACACAATTTCGTCACTAATTCGTCAAAAAACACCCAGGACGACGTTTTTGTTCCTTTCAATAACGAAAGCAGAACGTCTAGTAGAGTGATATCTCTAGTAGTGGATCCACCTAATGAAATTAAGTTGAATATAGGTGTTGTCGACAATTTATGCTGACAAGGTTCTCGAGGGGGTACTCAGGGAGAAGGGTTTAGGGAGAATTCGTCGGGAATCAAGAACCAAAGGTGACAAGAGTTGATTTAGACAGGTTCAGGCCACAATATGTGTAATACCCTATGTCCTGTTTGGTGTATCTTGTATGAGATATTGTGATGCAATGCCTAACGGCGTTGCTCAATGATCTAATCCCGGGACCCCTGCCCTCCTTTATATATCCCAAGGGATAAGGCTTACACGGTAAGTCTCCTAGTCGGTTATAATTGAGGAGTCCTAGTAGGACAAGGTGTCCTAGTAGGAGTCTAGCTTGTTTAGGAAACCCGGGGTTTCTATACCCGTCAAGCCCCCGAGCGCTTCATTGCCTGAAGTACAACCTTGTTGTGAGTCTTGGAGTATTGCCGAGTTGTTTTGAAGTCAATCTGAATTCTTGTGAAGTCATCCGAGTTCTCTTAGCTTGGTTATACAAAGACATTGAGCTGCTCAAGAACTTGTAGACAATCTCATTGGTGTGCACCCAATTGGGTAGCCCTCGAGCCTCGTTCTGCTTTGAAGAAGTAATTCGAGGGTCTTCAATGAAGAATCCGAGTTCTTTAGAATCCAGACGTAGCCTCCGAGATTCGGTATTAACCAAAAAATTCTGAAGAATCTTTGACGATATACCCGCAGCCCCTGAGCCTTGATCTGATTTAATAAATCGAATTAAGGATCTAGACTCTAGGATTTGAAGAAGATTTGAAGTAACATTGTTGAAGCAAAGATGTCCGAGTACTTTGCTGAAGAAAGTACTCGGCTAGCGTCATGGTCCGAGTTCTTTGTTGAAAAAGAAACTCTGCTAGCGTCGTGGTCCGAGTTCTTTGTTGGAAAAAGAACTCTGGCATCAGCCCCTGAGCGCGAAAGCGCGCGGAACTACAATGGTGCGCCGAAGCTTGATCTACAAAAATAAAAACATTATGTAGCTAATATTGAAGAATATTCGAAAAACTAAAATTTATTCAGTGTAGTCGACGAATCGACAAGATATTGCGCATTGTGTAAAGACGAAATCGATGAGCACGTAGATCCCGCATGAAGAAGTCCACTAGAGCGCAAATTGTGCGAGGTGTCTCATAACATGAGATTATTTTGGTGTTTGTATCTTTTCCAGATCGTGTGCCCAAGTAGTTAGTCCCGCTAGCCGTGCCCCCCATGATACTATGGTCAATAACACTTTGGCTTGGAAAACGCACGGTTTGCATCGTCAAACAAAAACTCTCGATACAGTCGACTTTAGAGATAAAACAGAACACATCGAACAAGTCGGCGAAAGCGTGAAACGCGCATGAAGAAATCGACGAAAGCGTGGATCGCGCATGAAGATATCCGCTTGTAGATGCAAGCTAAAAAATAAGAAAAAATAAGTAAAACATGTGACTTAGCTTTTCGTGGACTATTTATCGATGAGGTCGCGGTGGGTCTGAGTTCTTGATTGAAAAAGAACCCGGCTGGTCATCGTGGTCTGAGTTCTTGTCGAAAAAAGAACCCAGCTAGCGTCGTGGAGTCAGCCCCCCGAGCATGAAAGCCCACGGAACTGCGCTGACACGTCGAGCAACCTGAAGAATTATTTGATTCAAAATCGATAATGATGAAGCCGTGCCGGTCGTCGATGAAGATGGACTAGTTGGAGTTGATTCTAAGAAGTTGGTTCGTGTTTCCGAGTTGTTTCGAGAAAAACAGAGTAGTTGGAAGAAATTGTCGGCAAGTTGATGCGGCCAAAAGTCGACGTAGTTGATATGCTTGCTTGCTTGCTGGCCAGCATGTACGTAAACATGCAATGCGTCTGGTGGACACACGTACCAAATTCTCACCAGTTTGATGTCCAGCTGCAGCACGATAGGACTCTGTTTCTCCTCCGCCTTGGCACCCGTGCTCGCGCAGGACAGAGGCCTACACGCTTCTGGATGTTTGTACAGCAGCCAAATCTTTTTTCTTGCTTCGCCCTTGATGCATCGGACATGGTATAGGGATGCTTGCCGCCCTCTGGCCCTGAGAGCAAGGCACGTGTTGAAGTATAGCACGACAGACCACTCGGTCTTGCAGATCGACAACAGCTTGCATCGACTTCTGTTCAGACTTGTCTCCAAAACAGTAATCACGCTGGTGGAGTCCGACTCAACCTCGATGAAGTCCTCCTAATAGATTATGCAACCACGCAGCAAAGATGAAAACCAAGTAGATAGCTCGCCAGGTGATCTTGACGATGTTGAAGTTGAAGTTGTGGTCCTTCGAATTCAACGGCGGATTTTCGGCGATTATCCCATAGATGGCGCCAAAGTGTCGGCGAGTTATGCTTACAAGGTTCTCGAGGGTATACCTCGAGAGAGGGTTTAGGGAGAAGTCATGGACTATCAAGAACCAAAGGTGACAAGAGATGATTTAGATAAGTTCAGGCCGCAATATGTGTAATACCCTACGTCTTGTTTAGTGTATCTTGTATTGAGATGTTGTGATGCAATGCTCTGACGGCGTTGCTCGATGATCTAATGTAGGGACCCCTGCCCTCTATATCTCAGGGGGCAATGTTTATATGGTAAGTCTTCTAGTCGGTTACAATTGAGGAGTCCTAGTAGGACAGGGTGTCCTAGTAGGAGTCTAGTTTGTTTAGGGAACCTAGGGTTTCTATACTCATCAGGTGCCTTGATTGCTACCACATCTTTGGATGTTGAACGTTATTTGACTGATGATCCATATCGCACCATGCTTTGTACACATGTTCCATCTGCCATTGATCCATTGCATAGTGGTTTGCACCCTCTTGTTACTAACGTTTTGCAGAGTCGAGAATGATGAGGACATCACCACGCTAGATACGCACGAGCCAGCCTCATCTCCGAGTTCAATTTCGTTGCCAACATGGACAGCAACTTCGGTTCGGTTTCAGCCGGCAGCGCTGCACCAAATCGGCGATATCTCCCACATCCGGCGTCGGAATGAAGTGATCTTGGATGCGTTAGAAAGTTAATGACGAGAAGCTTCTTTGGATGTGTTCCAAGCTTCAGATCACTCATGGTTCATGCTGTGTGACCACGAGAAGCTGTTGCGTCACCGGTTTTGGTCTAACTCGGGCCTTGTATCGTGTCGGGCCTTTGGCCTGAGTTGTGGCCGACCCCCCCTGGTCGCCCCCCAACCTTAGGACGCCTCCTTTTGCTTCCTAAACTCATTAGCTACCACCACCTCCTAGCCTCAGGTTTTGTTTAGTTATAGTTTTCCATCGATGTAACTGAGACGCCAAGTCCGTTTACTGGTGATCCAAGGCAACCCTGTGACGAATAGTCCTTTGTTGTTCAGAGCTCGAACCCCATATTCATCCTTGTCTTCATATTAATCTGTAATTTCATATTGTGTATTTATTCCTTCTTGCATGTGTTCTCAATTCGCTTGTAGGAATGGCCTTCTCGGCAAGGTCAATCAAGTTGTGCTTGGTTGATAACCAAGGAGCTGTGGTGTAACGGTTGTAGGGTTTCGATCATGTTGATTTGAAGCCAGATCACCAACATCGATGTTCCACCTATCGAGTTTACCCTTACCTCTCAGAAGATCGGGCCGTGTTCTATCATTTGGTATCAGGATTGGTTTACCGTGAGGTATACCATTGTTTCCCCTTTAGATTCAGTTCGTGTTAATCTCCTACAGTCCACAAAAAACCCTAAAAATAGTTTCCGTTGTCCTACAAACTGTTTTAGCCTTTGCAATTTTTCGATTCAGATTCGCTTTGTTGAGTTTGTGTCCGTGGTCGAGTCCTTGTTGCTGGTTTAGGGTTTGTTCATAGTCGTAGTTCACTCACCGTTTTTTTCTGTCGCTGTCCTATCCACCTTACAAGATTACATGGTCGTGCTACCATATTACTCGACTTGCCCTCGCTAGCCGCCTTGTGTGAATTCTCGTCGTGCAAGCCTTAGATAGGTTGCAAGCCGTCGTGTGCTTTCCGCCTTGCATCGCAGCCCCTCTTGATCGATCTGGAGATACCTATTGCTGCATATACCTATCACAAGTCACCACTAAAAATAGGGCAGGCTCCCCAGCGGGGTGCCGCCGGTCCCAATGAGTTGCGTAAGGTGAAAGTGTCGTGGACTTGGGAACGCCGCGACAATTAAGGAGCTTCGCAATCTAGCGAAGAGTGTTGCCCCTTCTGTCATGTATGTGCTGGAGACTCAAGTTCATAAGGATAGGGTAGAGGGTCTGAAAAAAAAATCTTGGGTTTTGATAGATCATTTGCCATTAGCAGTGAGGGTCGTAGTGGCGGCCTGGAATAATAATACAGAGATTACTATTTTACCGTATTCTCAGTACCACATTGATGTGATTGTTAGAAAAGGACATGATGATCCATGCAGGCTAACATGTGTCTACGGGGAAGCTCAGACAAGCGAGAGGCATAAGATGTGGGACTTCATGAAGTTCATTTAAGTCCCCGTCTCCTCTTCCTTGGGTATGTATTGGGGACTTCAATGAGGTGCCCCATCAGCATGAACATGTAGGAGTACAAGAGAGAAGTTAAGCACAAATTGTTGGCCTCCGAGATGCAGTAGATGTGTGCGGCCTAAATGACCTCGGTTTCGAGGGGAAGGAGTGGACATACGAGAAAAGGTGGCTGGAGGTACGTATTGCAAGATGAGGCTGGATCGGGCCTTGGCGACGGGTGACTGGTGTGAGCGCTTCCCTATGGTGTCGGTACAACACCTGACTACCGCGGCATCTAACCATTGCCCCATCAAGCTCACCTGGTCGAGGAGGGACTCGCCGTGACCAAAGAGGAAACAGTTTCGGTACGAGGTGATGTGAGAGACCCACGACGATTTCCCTAGAACCCTAGAAGAAGCATGGAGAAAGGACGGGTAGGCTACGAGCATTGATGAGTGGCATGCAAAACTAAAGTCTGTGGGCACCCGGCTGAGTCGATGCGACAGATTGACCTTTGGTAGTGTCAAGCAGGAGCTGCGACGGCTAAATAGTGAGCTCGAGTCTATGCATGTTGATCATCATGGGACTGGGCCGTCGTATGCTGAACTAAAGATCACAGAGCGCATCATGGAGAGAGGAGCTTATGTGGCGCCAACGGGCCAGAATCGGATGGCTCACGGTGGGAGATAGAAACACGCACTTTTTTCATTTGCGCGCGAGTAGAAGACAGCGGCGAAATAAAATCACGAAGTACCTAGTAACCAAAGGTCTAACTGTGCACCTTTTGGCGTGGAATTGGAATACACAACATAATTAGAAAAATAATTTGTTGTAACGTAGATTTATCTTCCACTTACCTGGGCCTCCAACCTAAGAGCAGGGCGGCAGTAAACAACATCCGCGAAGCGCTGCAGTTTAGCCCGTCAAGGCCGGCTTGGCTCTAGGTGTCAACGTATGCGTCTAGATGTCCACGTATGCGGATTCGCTGGCATCGAAATTACTTTGACTCGTTCAAGCATGCATCCCTGTAGGCTAAGCCATGTGTAAATTCTGCTTACGGGTTAATTTAACCCGTTCCAAATAGTGGGAGCTCCTAAACCAGGTCATACTCAAAATTTTAAGAGTCAAAGCAAAAAAACATTCTCTAGTGGGCCTTCTAAACTCCCTCCTATTTTACATGCCCTCCCAAATTTCCCCTCCAAGCCTAGCCTCTCATCCTCCCTCTCAAACCATCATCCTCCTTCTCAAACCATGGATCCCACCATTTTTCATGCCTCACTAGTGTATGGATGCATGCCTTATTGGAGTTGGATGCAAATTTAGACCCCTAAATTTTACATGTGGATTTGTAAAATAGGATTTAGGAGCCCAAATTTACATGCCCCACTGGAGATGCTCTAAGGGACTAAATTAAGCCAACATTTTGGTTAGGGGTGGGATGAACAAAGCTAATAGATGAGCGGAGTAAAATGAATTTTTTTCTGCTAAATCTAAATATCTATCGTGTGATATCGATATCGTACCATAAATTTTAATATATTTTTATATATAATTAGTCGAAATGATTTCTCAGAAAGTGATAAAGACGATTATTTTGAGACAGTGTGAGTAGCTCAATAGATGAGCAGAGTAAAATGAACTTTTTTCCTGCTAAATCTAAATATCTATCGTGTGATATCGATATTGTACCATAAATTTTAATATATTTTTATATATAATTAGTCGAAATGATTTCTCATAAAGTGATAAAGACCATTATTTTGAGGCAGTCACTACCGGATCCAGGCTCTTTGCCGTGAGCCTGGAACTCTCGGCAAAGAGGATCTTCCTCTCGGCAAAGGCTTTGCCGAGAGCCGGCTCTCGGCAAAGCTGACTCGGCAAAGTTTTTCTCGCCGAAGCTACCTTTGCCGAGAGCTTTCTGTCGGGATCACGGCAAAGGCTTTGCCGTGTGCAACGGAGGTATTTGCCGAGAGCATGTAGCCTCTCGGCAAAGAGCCTGGCCCTAACGCCGGCGAGACGGCGTTGCGCCGTCTCTGTGGGGCCCGCAGCTGGGTTTGCGAGAGAGCCACGTGCCAGGCTCTCGGCAAAGGACTCAAGGTTTGCCGAGAGTCACGTGCCAGACTCTCGGCAAGCAATTCAAGGTTTGCCGAGAGCCACGTGCCAGGCTCTCCGCAAAGAACCCATGGGGCCCACACCGGGGGGCAGGCGCGGGGCCTCTGCACAGGGGCTTTGCCGAGAGCCTTGGCCAGGGCTCACGGCAAAAAATGGCATCTTTGCCGAGAGCCTGGCCCCTTGCTCACGGCAAAAAATGGCACCTTTGCCGAGAGCTTGGCCCCATGCTCTCGGCAAATCCCTGGGCTGAGGCCTTTTTTATTTTTTATTTGCTCATATATGGTGCCCAGCAACTGAAATATATCACACATACATCTCAAATACATCACAGGCAATTAATATAACCAATACACAAACACTTCATGCACATAACATACTGTTTCAACCACAAGTTTAACCAGAAGTTCAACAACAAGTTATACCACAAGTCCATGCACATAACATTCAAGTTCGACCACAAGTTTAACCACAGATAGTTCAAACTCCAACATCCGTCAACTACCTAATGGTGGTGCCGCCATTCCCACGGGTTGTGTGCTTGGGAGGGGTTGGAGAGGTCGCGATCCTGTGAGCCCTGTCCGTCCTGCTGAGTTCCCCAAGGCGACCAGTCCGACACACGACACGCAGGCGACACACCAGGCGACATGTTGACCATTCCAGCGGGATCATTTGATCCCGCCGAGAGACCCTGCAGAAAGGAGAAATGTTTTCACGTGAGACAAGATTTAACCAATGAACTTACAAACCAAAAGTTTTTATACTCACAGGGGTCGGTTGCCGAGGCGGTGGCTGAAACTGAAGCTGTGGGGGAGGGACGGACACTTGAGTGCCCACGCTCTGTATCCAGGCGTACATCTGGGTCAAGTTGGCCTGTAGGCTCTCCCGTTCGGTCCTCTCTTGGGCGAGCTGGGACTGCAATACATTCAAAATATATATGTTAGAATGCGAAGCAATCGTACATCAAAAGCAATGGAAAACAAACTAAAAAAGAAATAGCCTGTAGAGACGATATCTGCAGCTGCTCCTGTGTCATGCGTGGGCGGATTTTGTCACTTCCGCTCGGCGCCCTTTGTTGAATCCCGGGGAGTCTTGGCGTCGTGGTAGAGTCCATGACGCTGTCACCCATCCAGTACCGCCCATGCTTCTTCCCTCCGCCCACCTCCATGACGACTCGCCCATCAAAGTTCTGGGTGCTTGGAGCGTAGTCTGGCCCATGGACCTCCCTTGACCTAGACGTGTACGAACTGACCCTCGGAGGGATGGTGGGGTTGGTGAACGCCGAGTCGGGAGTGTCCTCGCTGTAGTCGATGTCGTCCGTTGCCTTGCCCATATGAGCTAAGCACCACGCCTTGAACTGAGGGCAGTCCCGGTTGCCATGTGCTGCCGACTGCAGAAAAAGAGAACAAAGCGGTTAGAATGTTTTCATAATGTCATGCATCAGAATAAACAATTAAAGCCGCTTACCCATGCCTTCGCGTATCCCGTGAGGTCTCGGCTGCCCTGGTGGTGAGATGGTCCTGCCATCTTCAAACGCCTGTCCCGGTGAATATTCTGCCTCTCCTGCCACTCGGGAGAGCACCACTTGTCCACCATCTTCTCCCAGGCCTCTGTGTGATTATTACACCAACTAGGAGGCACCTGCAATTCAATGCAATTAAGGTAGAAGATCCAATGAAGGCATGTTTATTCTCAGAAAATAAAAGTTTTGATGTTAGTTAGTTACCTTGAGGAAATCCGCCCTCTCCAACGTCATTGTTACGGCTTGCCTCTTGGTGACCTTTCGATGTTCGTAGTGGGCGTGGTAGTGCACGATAGCCTGGACGCGCGCCTCGTAGTGAATGTCGTGCAGGAGCTTCTGGCAGGCTCGGTGGGCGTTACGCTCCGCCCTCACCTCAGTTCCCTCCTCGCACCTATAGAAATCCTACATATACACACATCAATTATTATGTCAGTATTGAAAATGAGATGAATTCAGTAATGTAGTGCCAGAAAGACTTACCCACAACTCGGCCTTCACCCGCTCCGCCTTGTTGTTGTACGCTCGGCCCAGGGTGTCCGGCTGGTCCAGCGCGGAGTAGTAGTGCTCAAAGTGAAAAGCCGGCTCGTACTTTCCGGCATGCTGGACCATGCCGGGGAAGTGCTCCTTGCACAAGAGGCCGGGTATGCCGAGTAGGTCCTAATCCCACCCGAGGATGCGGCGATGACGTTAGTTTCCATGCTCTACTCCTATCCGAGACAGAATTTCGGCAACATCTCCCCGCTGTTCTCCAGATACACGTCCTTGAAAGGACAGTGTGCATCCGAAAAACAACAGGGAGATGCTGCCGAAACTCTGTCCCGGATAGAAGTAGAACATGGAAACTAACGACATCGTCGCATCCTCGGGCTGTCCAATAAACGTGGACAATTCGAAACAGATACAGTTTTACATATGATATGCAGAGATCTGCATATCTCAAACTGTATCTCTTTCGAACGGGAGACGCCTAACTAGGTTACGTGACCTAAAACATGAAACGAAAAGACAAGTGTTCTATGTCTCACCTTGCTATCCGGCTAGCGTCGATGACGGTGAGCGTCAGCTAGCGTCGAGGAAGACGAGCGTCGACTCCTCTCCTGGAAAAATAACATAACAATTTCAATGAAAAATTTCGGCAGCAATTCCCCTACACGGTGAGGTTTCTAAAGCCCACCATCATATCGATTTAGTCACAAAGAATCACATTCACATATATAGAATCACATTCACTTTATAGAATCACACATTCATACAATCATATACATCCACAAATATAGAACAACCATCATATCAATTTGTATTTTTAAATTAACTCATTCCTACACATGAATCCAAATTTTCTACAAGTTTATACAATTTTTAATTCAAAACAAATATACCAAAAATAAAAAAATTACCTACGCCGAGGAGGACGACGGGCGTGCGGTGTGGTGGCAGGCCGGCGTCGGCAGCCGGGCGACGCGGCTGGGCGTGGGGCCGCGAGGGCGCAGCCGAGCGTGGCACGGGGAGGGGGGGGTGGGCGGCGGCGCGGGGGGCGGCGCGGGGGTGGGCGGCAGCGCGGAGGGCGGCACGGGGGGTGGGGGACGGCGCGGGGGTGGCGCGGCGGCGCGGGGGGTGGCGCAGCAGCGCGGACGGCGGCGAGGGGGTGGCGCAGGGGAGGAGAAAGAGGTTTGAGTGGGGGAGAAGAGAACGGTGACGTTGTTTTTGTGCCGCGGGTACTCAACTTTGCCGAGAGCTTCGATCTGGCTCTCGGCAAAGGCTGTCTTTGCCGAGAGCCAGATCTAGGCTCACGGCAAACACTGCCTTTGCCGAGAGCCTAGATCTGGCTCTCGGCAAAGACAGCCTTTGCCGAGAGCCAGATTGAAGCTCACGGCAAAGATTCAATTTTCAGTTCGAAAAATTTCAAACCAGTTTGCCGTGAGCTCCATTGCAAACTCTCGGCAAACAACTCTTTGCCGAGAGCCACAAGGCCGAGCTCACGGCAAACACCATGTTTGCCATGAGCTTGCCTAGAGGCTCTCGGCAAAGAGTTATTCACCCATTAGTTTTTATTTTATTGGGCTCTCCATTTCTTTTTTCTAAAGTGTTGGTGATACTGATCTTATTTCATATGATGAGTAAAATCATGAAGTCCTATTTGTTTACATATTATTTCATTATTTCATGTGTATTTTAGTAATTTTTCATTATTTCAGGTATATATGAAGTAGAAATATATATCAAATTATTCTGAAAAAATACCAAATTTTGACATAGACCATATTATAGTGTCTATAACATGTGCACAAAGTTTTGCATGCAAACTCAAATTTAAAGTTCACTTTGAGTTCAAATTCTAGAGATCACATGTGATGTTTACGAAACTTCTACGGAGATGTTCGGATTTGTGCATGGTTTGACACAAAATTGCCCGAAACCTCGTCTAACTTTTCCCACACTCTTAGTACACCAAATCATTGGATGTCTACAAAAATCATGATTTTCGGACTCCATTTGCTATTTTTAATAATTGCAAAACTATTAATCCACGTGGTTTTTTCCATGTTTTCATCGAAATATACTCTTATTTTGTTGGTAAGGCTTCAAATCACACTTACTTACATGAATCTCATTAGTTAATTCATTTCTGACCATTTTTCAAATCGTTTCTCTATTCAACTTAGAATTATTCCGTAAAGCCAACAAATTGATACAAAGAAATTAAAAATAGCAAACAAATTGGTAAAATAGTCAAATGCTCACATGTTGTACTTTGTAGGATGTGTGAACTAAGAAAATTTGTTTGGGCGTTGATATGTGAAAAATATGGGACACGTTTGCCGAGAGCGGCCAGGAAGCTCTTGGCAAAGATTGCCTTCGCCGTGAGGCTTTGGAAAGCTCTCGGCAAACCTTGCCTTTGCCGTGAGCTTAGGCAAAACTCTCGACAAAGAGGCTGCCACGTGGCCATGCCGACCTGACGGATGTCGTGCCACGTGTCTAGTTTTGCCGAGAGGACGTCCGCTGCTCTCGGCAAAGCACCCTTTGCCGTGAGCACCATGTAGGCTCACGGCAAAGAGGTTGACGGCCGTTAGCCGCCCCACACGCCGTCTCTGGCGGCGGGAGCACGAACGTGGCACGTGATCACGTATGCCGAGAGGCCCAAGTTTGCCGAGAGTCTCTCTGCTCAAGCTCTCGGCGAAGTTCGCTTTCGTCGAGAGCTCAAACTTTGCCGAGAGCCCAACCTTATAGGCGCACGGCAAACATTGTTGTTGCCGACGGTTGTTCCTTTGCCGAGAGTCTAGAGGCTTGGCTCACGGCGAACGTCTGGTTTGCCGAGAGCCCGACATTTGGCTCACGGCAAAGATTTAAGCTCTCGGCATATTAGGATTTTCCGGTAGTGAGTGTGAGTCGATCGCTGAGCGTGGAGCTCGAGCAGGCAAAAGCGGGGTGTTCACGTGTGGAAGTCAGCAAGGATTCGAATAATCCATGAAGAGCCCATCAATCATATGGTGCAAAAGTGCAGTGGACCTGAAGAAACAGTAGCATTTGGATGCGATAAGCAACAGTACCTAATGTAGGAACTATGTTTTGCCATTACAAAGTCACAAACGACAGTTTTCTCTGAAACAAGACGCCAAGATGGGATTTTGTGCGATGCATCGTCATGCGCAAGTTTCGTCGAGGCGTGCGGTTCGCCGTTTGTCTCCATCTCGTCGAGGCGTGCGGTTCGCCGTTTGTCTCCATCTCGTCGAGGCGTGCGGTTCGCCGTTTGTCTCCATCTCTATCGTCCCGTCCTGAAGAATCTGAAAAAGGGATTGTAGTCGCTGTCCAAACGACTTTCTGGACCTGATGTGAATGTGCTTTGCATACTTGTTGAGACGAAATGATAGCACTCTATTGTTTAACCGTAGTACTATTATAGGCTTTCAAAAACATTATAGTTGCGCTTGCTCGAAGCATACAGACGTGGATTTCGTTTGCTGGTCACTTGTCTAGACGACAAGCATCTGGATGCCAACGCCAAGACAGGCATCTATCGCAAACAAGATTTGCAATAATGAGCAAAGAAATGCAGGCATCTATCGCAAACAAGATTTGCAATAACGAGCAAAGAAATGCGTCGACGATGGTGACTAGCAGCAAGAACTGCTGCACTTCTTGTCACCAGAACCTTTCAGCTTTCATATCTGAACAACGAATCCACCGAATTAACCTAGTAGCCAATCCTTCATCATACTAGCGATTACATAATTGCTCGAGATGCCAGACTGCAATTTGTCTACCATGACATAAATGCTCGAAATGCCGGACTGCAATTTGTGAAACGGTAGAGTCCCATTTCGAATTGAGCAACCATCAAATAAAAGTATAAAACTAGGAAACAACACTGCTCTGTATGGATCAAATGGATTCCTCTTGTCAACTCTTAACACCCACATCCAAAAGTATAAAGACAATGTGCTCAATGGTACTAGCTAGTCAATCACCAAGCATATATCAGATGTTCTATCTACCAATTGTCCAGTAGCACTTGCACCAATGCAAATAGTTGAGAATTAAAAACTAAATTAAAATACTCCTAAGCATATATACAATCTATACATTATGAAAGTGCGAACAGTAAAAGAACACACATGCTCAACTTACATGCGAAGTGACTATTACCTGCGAAGTGACTAAGGCTTCTTCAACTCAGTTATATCGAGTCACATCTTCTCTCGTGCCAATGCACTACTCACACATCCAACTTTCTCCAACTTTCTCCAACTTCCCCACCTAAACATGCCCTAACTTGCTTACATTGCATATAGCAGAGCACAGATTCAGAAACAAATAAGTTCATCTTCCCACTGGAATCTCAAATAGACATCATATAGTACTAACATAGAAACCAACGAAATCCCCACAAAAGGAGAACGGTTCTTCTGACACGAATTCCAAATAGACATCGATCTGATAAGATAGTACTAATAATACTATAACCATAGACGCCAACGAACCTCCGAGAGCAATTTACGTTGGATGAAAACGTGGGCGACGCCCTATTGCCCTACTTCCGGGAGCGGCTGGAGGAGCAGCTGGAGCCCGCTCGCTTGCTGCTGGAGCTCGCGCGCGGAGCAGACGCTGAGGGCAGCCCCAGTAGAACGGGTGCTGAGACGACAGCGACAGGAGGCGGCTGAGCAGCGGGCCCTGACCTTGAGGTGCCGGCGGCTTGGGGTCGGGACGCCTCGTAGCGGTAGACCCTATGCCACACCTCCTTCACGTAGTTCCGGTAGAGGTTGGCACGCTCCTCGTCGGTAGCCACGGACTTGCCGGCCGCGTACGCGGAGGCTGCAGCGAAGCCCTCGGCCTCCGCGGCGACGGCGATGCGACTGGCCTCGGGCTCCGGGGTGAAGCCATGGAGCCGCTGCGGGGGGCCCATGACCCCAGAAATCGTCTGGGCGATGAGGGACACAAACTTGTCGCGATTGCTCTGCGACAGTGGCCACACCGCCCCCAGCGTCCTGTTCACGCTCGCCGCGACCTCCGGTGGCATCGGGGTGAAGCGGGGGACCCTCCCTGGACGAGGCCTGAGAGCTCGGAAGCGAAGGATCTCATCCGCAACGGTGCGGGCCCACCGGTCGCCGGCGCCGCCGCCGTCGTTCGGCATCGTACTCGGGAGCGGCGGCGCTGAAGCGTATCGGGTAGGAGCAGAGGGAGGGGAGGGGAGGGGAGGACGGATGGTTAGGGTTGCTGTGCTCAGATAGATTTATATTCCCCACAGTGATCCGTTGCCGTCCGATTTTGATCGACGGCTGAGATGACCCCGCGTTAGGGTTTTGTGGGAGATTTTTTTATTTTTATATTTTTTATTTTATGTTATTTCAAAAATATATACCTGATAAATTTTTTTGCAAGTTTTTGCAAGTTTGTCAGCCTGCCACCGTTTGGTCCGGCGTTAGGAGCCTATCGCCAAATGAAACGGCGATAGCCATAAAAATCGCCATTTGGGCCGGCGGCACAACTAACCGCCGTATGAAACGGCGATAACCGGTGGGCCTCGATGGGCCAGGTACTTATCGCCGTTTCATCCGGCGGTAGGCAGACGAGGCGCGGCGCCGAATTAAATGCCACTGGATGAACCGGCGGTAAGTTGGTGGCGCCTGGGCCCCACCGCTTATCGCCATTTGAAATGGCGGTTGATGTGGACTAGGGTTCCCGATCTTCCGAAAGGTTCAGATAAGCGACGATTTTGGCGGAGTCGCGACACAATTCGATCCGGCTTCCGAACAACACGTCCTGAACCCCGCAATCGCAGCACCACGTCTCCTCAGGTTATCGACCTAAGTCGACCTTGCCCAGAAGGCTAATCCTTGCCTGCAAATCGAAGAACACAAGCAAGAACACAGAAAGATGCAACACAATTGCAGTTGAATGATTAATCTCACGAGTTGGGGTCTCACAAACCGATGACGGCGAAACTGTTCTAGACAGAATAATCTAAGCAAAACCCAAACCCTAACAAGGGCGACGGCTACTGATATATAGAGGTTAGGGTCGTGGTCGAACCCCTGCACGCGCCCCTAATGGGCTCAACGAAGATACACGGCCCAAAGGCCAAATATCGGTGACGCAGCACCGGGACAGATTCTGGACGCCACCTTCCTCGGACGATTCCCGTCGACTCAGAATGAATTTGGACCTGGTTCTAGTTCCATTGGAAGCTCTATAAAATCTTCTTTCCAACCATATGTGGATCGTCGAAATCCGAGTCCGTATGCGACCTGGGCGTCCGTTTTACTCCAGACTGTTCCTGGACTCCGAGTTGGACCCGAAGTCGAGTTGTAATGGACCTCCACGATGCTTGGCCGACCCTTGGCTATTCCCCACGCCTCCAAGCCTCCCTCCATGCGTCTCCTTGTCTTCTCCTTGGTTCCTAACAACATTATAAACAATAGGTAGCGATCTATTCTCAAATCTATTAAAAGGAACACTAAGAAGCGAGCTCACCTCTAAATTTAATTGTCGCGCACGAGCTCTTGTGATTGGACCTTGAATGAAAGGCGTAGGCATGTCATGTGCATCCGAATGAGTGATGTCCTCATCAGCGGTAGGCGGTGCTACCGCCGTTTCATCCGGCGGAAGGCGCCCAGGCGATATAAATCGCCGCGCCGCGCCGAGGCAGCGGCTCTCCCAGCCCGTCGCAGCCAGAAGGAGAGGAAGAGAGAGCGTGGAGCGCTGCCGCGCTGGTGACCAGAGTAGAGGAAGAGAAGAAGAGAGGAAGAGAAGAAGAGAGGAGGAAGAAAAAGAAGAAAAGAGGAGAGGAGAGGAGAGGAGAGGAGAGGAGAGGGGAGGGGAGGGGAGGGGAAGGGTGAGATGCTGCTCTGCTAGATCTGTCTTGTGGTTTAGGTATTTTTTTTAAATCTCTATATCTCTATAGATTGTAATTATATGTCTTTGTTGCATAGAAATATTTCAGATACATAGAAAAAATAGTTTAGATAGATAGACTAGTCCAATACAAATCCAAATTTTAGCCTAGTTTAGATAGATCGAAAAGGTTGTTTAGAAATATTTGGAAGTTAAATGTTTTATATAGAAATGGAAGCTTAGATAGATATTGCCTTGTTTAATTTGTGAGATTCAAAAAATAGTTTAGTTTAATTTATGAGAATAAAAAATAGTTTAGATAGATAAAAATAGTATTCAATAAAATTAGAAATATTTTGCACTTAAATATTTTAATAGGAAAAATTATTTGAATAGAAATAGTAGTCAGTAAAATTAGAAACATAGTAGCTATACATATAAATATTATTCAGTGAATTTTATGAACAGAAATATTTGTTTAGTTTGTGTAGTTATATTAGGATTCTTTAGAAAATATTTGAGTAGGTGGACTAAATTTATTTGAATGGAAACCTTTTTGCCCCCAGATTAAATATCTAAGTTTGAGAAATCGGTGTCAATTGTGTTGGCAGGCATGTCAGAAAGATTACCTTTTCAAGTGTTCTATGGGTCTGGGGATGTTAGATATGGTCCTGAAGGGGTAGATTTGTCAGACTTTAGTTCCTTCAGAAAGAAAATACCCCGAGCAAGAGAGAGGACTTGGGTTTCAATCTGCAATTGGCTATTTAAAGCTGTCGGACTTAATCAAGAGCAACATGAGATTTCGATCATGACCGTTGTAAATCGGAGGGAACCGGTATTTTGGGAGTTATTGCCACTTCAAGGCACCCAAAACTGGAGGAACTATGGGAATCTAACCACTAGTCGAGGTTTACCTCTGGTATTATTTGTGCAAGCGTTCGAAAAGGCTACAATTAGTATTGAAGCAGTTGACGAAGATGGAGGCCAGGGGGATGCAGTATTAGAAGATTCGGAGACGATGCATGGACAACCTGATGAAGATCCGGATATGATGCATGAACCAGCTGAAGATGGAGATTGCTCACAGGAACCTCGTCAAGCAACTGGTGAGGCTGATGAGGGGGAAGACAATCCCTGCATAGTCAATGAGTTTCAGAGGGAGGGTGAAGAGCATGCAGTGGATGATTCATCTTCAGACGATGAAGATGATTATTATGTCCCGCAGAACTGGAACGGGTATGACTTTTTGAGGCTTGGTGTAAATGATGGTGAAGCGGTGCAATGGGAGTATAGGGAGAATGAGGTCTGCGTCGGTTCAATGTATGCTAATGCTGATAATATGAAAGAAGCAATAAAACGTTGGTCCACTCTATCTTTGCAAAGACAGTTCAAAGTGCTCAAGAGCAGTCCGCAAACATATGATATTCGTTGTGTGAGAAGCGAATGCCCGTTCAGGGTGTACGCGTCGAAGGGCAAGTGGCAGGATTTCTGGCAGGTCAAGATTGTGGTAGATCACACATGCGAGCTTGAGCAATTAGCATCAAGGCACCGCAACCTGACAGCTGCCTTTATTGCTAACTACATGTACCCTCAGATCGTGGAGAATCCTAGCTACGAGCCGAAGTCAATTATTTGTGCCGTTGAGGAGGAGTTCAAATATAAAATTAGCTATAACAAAGCTTACAGAGCGAAGCAAAAGGCGCTTGAGATGAGGTGGGGCACGTATGAAGCTTCATATCATAACTTGTAGGCGTTGTTGCAGACTATATGTCTTCGAAATGTAGGAAGCTTCTATGACTTGAAAACATATCCTTGCATCCAGAAGCCTGGGAAGCAGGTGCTCCAACGGTCATTCTTGGCCTTGGCTGCTTGCATTGAGGCGTTTCCGTACTGCCGACCAGTAATATGCATAGATGGGACATTTTTAACAGGAAGGTATAAAGGCATCATTCTCACAGCCATTGGATGTGATGGTAATAGGCAGTTGTTGCCTTTGGCAATTGCTTTTGTTGAGAAAGAATCTGGAGATAGTTGGTATTGGTTTCTAGAAAGGGTGAAGCAAATGGTTGTCAGAGATGTAGCCAATGTGTGTCTAATTCATGATCGGCATAAGGGCATCTTACAAGCAATCGACGACATGCAGAATGGTAACCAAGAGCGTCGTAGGGTTCCACAATGGCCGGACGTAAAGAGCAGGTGGTGCATGAGGCATATCGGAGCAAACTTTCACAGCCAATTCAAAAACAAGACCCTTATGACCCTATTTAAGCGATTATGCAGCCAGAATTAGGAGAGAAAATTCAACTTGTTGTGGAAGAAACTAGATCAGCTCACAAAGAAGCAAACCGCTAAGCTAGCGAAGATAGCTATCAATACGGAGGAGGACGACCTCATCTCCCTTGAAGACGTGGGCTTGGATGGCCCAAATGTCAGGAGGAAAAGAAGAAGGCAAATTAAGACATTCTCGCAGTGGATTGAACATGAGCCCAAAGAGAAATGGGCTTTACTATATGATGAAGGAGGGGCTCGGTACGGTATAATGACTACAAATCTAGCCGAGGTCTATAATTGGGTGCTGCGTGGTGTAAGAGGACTCCCCCTTGTGGGGATTGTGGAGTTCTTTTTATATCGCACCTGCAAGTATTTTATGGACCGATTCGCGGTGGCAGATAAAGATATGCGCAATAGTCAGATAACTTATGGCTACAAGATTACTGAATACATGGAGAAAGCATTTAAAAAGGCTTCTCTACACCGGGTTTGTCCAGTTGGTGCAGTGGAACGTCGCTATGAGATTACATGCAGGGACAAAGGTCGGATGGGTGGCAGGCGTGAGAAGCACACACATGAGTGTGTTCTCAGCAATGATGGTTGTGTTTGCTCATGTCAAAAGCCAACGCTATATCACCTGCCATGCACATATGTTATTGCTGCATGTTTCGAGGCAGGGGGTTTGCAGCCTCGTATGTTTGTCTCAAATTACTTCATGAAGGAAACAATTTGGAACACCTGGCGGCGTGAGATTTTGTAACACCCTAAAAATGGCCTTATTTAAAATTTAGTAATTAAATTACTATTTATATTAAAGTGCTCATAATTAATATAGGGAAATAAAAATTTTGAGGAAAATAAAAGAAAATATAGGAAATAGAAACATTATTGTTGCATTCATGCTGGTGCATTTATTTTTTTTATTGTTGAATTCAAATTTGAATTTGAATTTGAATTCAAATGATAGTTTGAATAAAAGTAAAAACATTTTCTTTCCTCTCTTTTTTTCCTTCTCCTTTTCAGCCCAGCAGCCCAGCTCCTTTGTTTCTTTCCGCGCGGCCCAGCCCCCTTCCTTTCCTCCTTTTCGCGCGGCCCAGCAACAGCGCCAGCCCACCGCCGCGGCCCGCTCCGCGCGCCCTCTCTCTCTCTCTGAGCCGCTGACCAGCCGGGCCCACCTGTCAGCGCCCTTTCCTTCTCTAGCCGCGCGCTCTCTCCTCCGCCTGAGTCGCTGACCGCCCGGGCCCACGCGTCAGCTGCTCCTTCTACCTCTCGTCGTGTTCAAGCCGGACACCGCGCCGCCGCCGAGTCCGCCTCGCGCACGCCTTCCGCCCGGCTTGGTGCGCACGCCAAGGAGACCTTGAGCCCCTATATAAAGCCGCCACCCCCTCCCCACGAACCCCTAGCCCTAGCCGCCTCCAAGCTCGTAGCGCCGCCGCCGAACCCTAGCCGAGCCGCCGCCGCCACCAATCCATCGCCTCGCCGCCGCATTGCCGCCAAGAACTCGCCCCAGAGCTCCGCCGCGAGGTGAGGAACACACCGAGCCCAAAACCCCTCGCTCTCTCGCTCTTCTGCGCTTGCACAAGCCCGCCGGAGTTCCCAACCCACCGTCGCTCGTCGCCAGCCGTCACCGCCATGGAATCCTCGAGTATAACCCCCTAAATCGACTCCCCGTCGTCTCCTCTCTCTCCAGGACCAACTGCGGCGAGGTTTGGAGGCCCCTAGCTCTGAGCAGAGTCGACTCCGGTGAAGTCCCGGCCGTGCGCCGCCGCGAGCCGCCGTGTTCCGGTGACCCAGCGCCTAGATCTAATCTCAGCCGTAGGATTCAAAACCGACGGCTAGATCTGAAAACCGTTTTAAACCGAGTCGGTTCACCGTGAACCCGTGAACCGCGGTTCAGGGCCGGTCCACGGTCCGGTCCACCGTGACGTCAGTCGACGTCAGCATCCAGCCGTCGCCGTGCCTGTTTTGCAAAAGAGCCCCTCTATTTTCTGGAAATCAACCCGCGGTCCACCTCTATTCAAAAGTATTTACAACCAAGTCCTTTTTCTTGCGGTTTAGCCCCTGCTCTTTTGAAAAATAGTGCCCGCCGTCCTAGAAGTCGTTTTTACTCGTTAGCCCTCGAGTTTTTATTCGAAATTATGTCTTAGGTCCCTGGTTTCTTTCAAAAACACCCCTGGAAGCCTAAAAGTCTTACCAGCAAGCCCCTAGAGCCCGTTTTAAGCGTAGTTTCTCCGTTTTAACTCCGATTTGAGTGATTTTCACGCTCATGTGTTCGTAGTGAAGCGTACAATAACTCTAAAGCCTTCTTTTCATCTTTTGTTTATGTTTGGTGTATTTTTCTAATTAAATATCTTGTTTGCATGTATGTGTGGATGCTTGTGTGGTGATCGATGTGAGTAGTTGACGAGCCGTTCGAGTTCGCCGACGATTCCGTTCTCGAAGAGCAGGAGCAGCAGCAGTTCACTGAGGAAGGCAAGTATAACACGGACCATCCTTGTTACCTATACACCGATTAATCACATAAATCATATGCATGTGTCTAATATTGTTAACCACTAAGGATATCCTAGTCTTTACCTTATTCCTTGTTTACCTAGGTTTTATGCATTATGGTTAGTCTATGCTAGGCGCTGCAACCAACATTTATTTTTAATGTCAATATTGAATTAATGGTTCACTTCAATGATGATTAAAAGATGCTTTTTAGCAACATGGTTCGGGGAACTAGAGCATGTGCTGTGTGCTTTGTTCTAGTGTCTCTATAAGGTTTGATCTAGGGAATTAGAGCATGTGCTTTGTGCTTTGTTCTAATGTCTCTCCGTAAGGTCCAGTTCTTAAAGCGGCATCCTAGGAACCTGTTCGCCGCCGTTGGAACTATAATGGCTCTGGTCTTGGATAATTAGCTTGTACGTCTCTAGCTCGCCAGTGGTTACCGAAAGGCGTATGTGGGGAGCATGGGTGAGAGTATAGTTTGATCCATCGAGGACGGATTTATCCGTTGGCTATGTCTCGTTAGGCAAAGTCCCGTGATGTAAGCGCCCGATGTACGGCAGCTTCACACGTTGCGATGATTGCGCTCTCGCTCTGGACGCCATTGACCCCCTCACGTTGCGCCCTGAGCGTACGTCAATCTCGATGCCTCGGGTTATGCTGCCTATGTTGAACCAAAACGGCTACTGTGCTTGTTAGGGTGTTTTGTGAAAGTCCTCGTAACATAAATTCTTTTGGATTTATGTGACCAGCGGGTAAAGGGCGAAACCTCTGCAGAGTGTTGATCTATCATGATAGCCGTGCTCACGGATATGAGCGGCCTGGATTCTTTTTTATTAGAAGATGATATTAGTGGTTGATATTGGTTTGTTCTATAATCACTTATACCTTATTAATGGGTCTATACTTGGGTTCTACTCATTTGTAGTAAATTGGATGATAATAAAATGAAACAACTAAAAGTGCTAATGCAGTATAACCGTGTCAAGCCTTTTGTTCTTGCATAACCCGTGTTATACTTGTTAAGTAAGATGGTTTACTTACACTTGCAACTATTCAACAAAATCCCGGATGGGTAACAGATGGAGCATTGAATGATCAGCCGCTTGCTGAGTTTCCGAAGGATCTGCCGTACTTCTAGCTGTGTTCAACCAGTCGGTGTCCCTATGAACTTGAGGCTCTACCTAGTTAAGACGTTTAATAATATTAAGACTTCCGCTGTGTTATTTGTTTAAGACTATGTCTTGTGTTAAACTCTGATATAAACTATTTTATTCGAGCATTGTGTTCTCTGTGATTCAATATTTGTACTCTATATGTGTTCTGTGGACATCCTGGGCACACATATGGAAGCATTCGGATTTCTTGGAAATCTGGGTGTTACAGATTTATGGATTCCGTATACTGGGAGACTTCATAACTGACCCTGGACATAATGCAACTTATATTCCAGACCCGAATCCAGAAATGATTCAAGGTATTGGGCGTCGTCAGAAAAAACGCATCCGAAACAACATGGATCGATCTGAAGCAGGTCCTGCAGTGCGCATCTGTTCGAAGTGCCATGAGACGGGTCACAACTACAAGAATTGCACGGCTTTAACCTACGGTGCCGCCATAGATCAGGCCGGTCCAAGTGGAAGTGCTCCAGGTCCTTCAACGCAGACTGCCACAAATCAAGCGGGTCCACAAATCATGTGACTAATGATGGGCTCATGTAATGTTAAGAAGCTATGTATAATTTAATACTGAACATTGGCGTACCTATAATTATGTATGTGAGAAGCTATGTATAATTTAATACTGAACATTGGCGTACCTATAATTATGTATGTGAGAAGCTATGTATAATTTAATACTGAACATTGGCGTACCTATAATTTAAGAAGCTATGTATAATTTAATACTGAACATTGGCCATAAATCGGACACGTGTTCCCATGGCGACGATGCCGATAGACCCTCGCTGGCTTCCTAGGTAAGGGTTATTTCAGCAGTCACTGTAATGGTTTAGTCACTCTTATATTGGAATCTGATATATATTTCACGATGCAGGTTACGAGCTTCAGGTCTTCTGCCGCTCGCGCGGCTGGTTAAGGGAGACATTGTCGATCCCGACCGTCGTCCCAAGGACAAGGCCACACGGTTTCAGTTCGACATGTCCCTGATCGCGGCACTTTCTCGACCGTTGGCGTCCGGAGACGCATACGTTCCACTTCACGGTAGGTGAGATGGCTCCTACCCTACAGGACGTGGCTATGCTTTTAGGGCTGCCTTGTGCGGGCCGAGCTGTGGGCGCACATGACTTGCCAGCTTCGTGGCGTGACGAGCTTTTCGCTCGCTTTGCGGTTGTTCAGCAAAACGCCCGCGCCCCACCATACCGGTCCTTCGTTTCCATGCACGGGCCGACGAAGAGGTGGCTCCTACAGTTCAGTGTACGTAATAGTGAATTGAATATATCATGTGAGATATTGTTTAGTTCTTGGACTAACTATGTGATATATTAATATAGGCAGAGTACATGCGAGACGACGCAGACGACGCTACAGTCGCTAGGCACTTTGAGGCCTACTTACTGTGGTTGTTTGGCTGGGTCATGTTTTGTAGCTCCCAGGGCGACTTGTGTCCGAGGCACCTCCTTCCAGTGGCGAGGGCGATAACAGATGCCCCACTTGACGATATGCCACAGTACAGCTGGGGTTCGGCTGTGTTGGCCGCGACGTACAGGGGCCTTTGCAAGTGTGTCATGAAGGTTTCAGCAGACGAGCCCATCTTTGTTGGGTGCCCCATGCTCCTACAGCTCTGGTCCTACGAGCGGTTCCCCGTGGGCCGGCCCCTGATAAACTTGGACCCGTACACTGATCTGTCCCCAGACCACGATGAGGTCGACATGCCTACGATGGGTTCGTTGTGCTGCCTCAGGAAGGTATGTGATGTTGATTTAGTTATTTTAACTGTCAGTTTGTATAGTAAAATGCTCACCGAGTCATGAGACAGTTCGGCCTCCACCAGGACTTTCCCGTTCCCGTGACACACTCAGTTCAGGCACACGTGCACAGGTATGGATCTGTATGTTACTTGTAATATCTTCTAAAAAAAATAGTACATATAGCCTGTCATATTTGTATTATTCCAGGTGGACACGTCAGGGTCAGCCTCCAGGGTCACTATGGGCGGCAAAGGTCCTCCCGTTCGTTTAGTCCTGGGACCAGGCCTTGGACGACTTGGTCTTGGAGAACCATCCACACACGGACGAGGCGTTCTCTTGGTACCTATTGTGGTACCTTCCGAGGATGCGCACGCGCATGGTGCATGTTCCTCCAGAGTCGCCTATGGCTATGGCGCAGCTGTCTGACACGTACCCCCTTGTGAGGGACCAGAACTTTGCTATAGCGGTATGTTTTCTTACTTGAACTTATATTTTCTTTGAGTTATTATATCTAACTTTTCACATTATTTATTCTCTATAGTACGATGTCATACAAGGGATTGAGGCAGAGGCTGCGTCGAGCCTTGCCCATTGCTCCGACATGACGCACGCGCAACACCTAAGCGCATACAAGAAGATTGCTGACCTTTGCGGTCGGTTTCGCCGAGCCGTCACTTGTCGTAGTGACGACACCACCCTTCCACCTCGTGGTCCACGTCCGGGAGCGTATGGAGGTACTGTACACGACAGGACAGCTCCGCCACGGCATGGGGTGCGCCTCCTCCGGCACCCTTTGTTACCACGACCACATCACCTCGTCCTCCTCCACCCATGTACACGCCACATCCAGGTACACCATACTAGATAGCTTTTCTTACTTATAATAGCAATACAATTTCAAACTAAATATGCAATGCGCAACCCTTGTTGGTGTACTTGCAGGCTCATCGTCTTTTTCTCCTATGGGTGCATACGGGGCCGGATCTACGTCTCGTCTACGACCCATGACCAACTTAGGTATGTATCAAACAACGTGTCACAACTACGATAGCAAGCATCTATTATGTTAGATATTTGACATTTATTTGTTTAAGCAGAGTACCGAGACATTGGTGGGACAGACGACGACGACGACGCAGACGAGATCATGGGTCAGTTCGACAACCAGGAGTGGGTTCAGTAGTACTACGGCAGTGGCCAACATGACATTGTTGGCCCTTCACAGCTTAGTGGTGCACCAGTACCGACGCAGGGGGCCACGCAGGAGGATCTGACACCACTTCCTGAGGCAGGTCGTCGGCCAGGTCGTGACATAGTTCCCCCGGACCCACTGACGTACCCGCGGCACCATACCAGAGCGGCACAGGCTGCGGGGAGACGTGCCAGGAGAGGGGCGCCAAAGCGTGGGCGCATCTAGTCATTATGATCACCGTGCTTTAGTATTTTGTATGCATGGCTACTTCTTCGTACATGCAACTCTGTTTAATAATTGTGGTTTCATCTACATTGAACGTTGGTTCTTTGATCCATCACATCATGCGATTCCTATAAACGTGACTGCATACCGTACACTCTATAAAGGTCGTAGACTGAAAAGGCTAAATAAAGTAGCATGGAGGAATCACGTGGTACTACACCACGCAACACTCTGCCTTATCACCAAAGACTTTTGGCATCTACAAATACCAGCCCTCCAACATTTATGTCTTCAACTAGAGCAACAAAAACAACAAATTAAATGAAAAGGCTCTTCTACATTAATAATGACTTACAGCTACCATCCACTGCGGGGACAACAACATCGGATTCCTTGGACTATGCAGCTTTCACTAAACTAGTACGATAGACGTAGTCCATGGACCAACACGATCGTGCTCTATATAACACACACTACCACCAACGATGAATGCACCCAGTGCGCATTGAACAACCATATCTATGTCGACATGGAGGGATGACCCGAATGCGATTCCTCCATGGAATGAGCGGCCCAAATGCCATTGCGGCTTCCGTACATGGCTGCAAGTTTGGACTGACCCATTACCTCAAGGAAGGAAAGGGTATAGGTTCTTCAAGTGTCCTGAGATAGATGATGATTTCAAGGTACTTTCATTTCTAATATCTTTTGTAGTCTTTTTTCTTCCCTTAACTAATTGAAGTAAACACTAATTTATATCCAGGCTTGCACATTCATGCAATGGATCGACACACGTCCACTAGGAAGGGTTTCGTTCAACGAAGTTGAAACCAAAGGACAATACTATGCAAGGCACACTCAGGCTCGGGTGGAAGCACGTCTTGCAAGAGAGGAACAAGAAAGGCGAGTTCGACAACAACAGATCCGTTTAAAGGGTAAAGAAGATGAGCTAAAGAGACGGCGAGCTGAGTTAGGTCAGAGAGAGGCGGCCCTCAAGATTCAAGAGGAACAATTCCAAGCTCGTGAAGCACAGTTTCAAAGGGAAGCGGACGAACAGAAAAATCAGTACAAGGAGCCTGCACAATCTTCCACAACCGATGGAAGGAACAAGAAGGTAAAATTTCTTCGCTTCACCCAGTAGATTGTTCGTTGTCTATTGTCGTTTTATGTTATCTAAGGCATGTTATCCGTAGGCACGGTAACCTATAGGTTAGTAATTAGAGGTACCGCTCATGCCATTGTACTCATCTCTCTCCCTCCCTGTCTCTCACACTGTTTGTATGCGTGTCTATGTGTTCACATGAAACACTGAAAAGGCTATGCATGACTCATGAAGGTGTAGCTTTTGGAGAAGTAGCCTTTTCAGATGGACGAGACAAGTCCATGTCCAAGCACAGAGCAAAGCAATGCTCTTGTCGCATCGCAATTAATGGTAGTACTGCACTTGCAACAGGGGCAATAAATAGCCTATAGCTGAGTAACTAGCCTTTTCAGATGGATGAGGCCCGTGCATAGGTCTGCTAGGCTTTTCAGAGCATTGGATGCGTCCTTCAAACATGAACACTGCCACGTTCAGTACACTTTCCCTCACACAACTCAGCTGGGGGTGCGTGGTACGACCAGGCACCATCCTCGCAGTACTCTCAGAGCAATTATTATTACTAGAAAACTTCATTAAGTTGAACCCTCAACTTCTTCAATTATTATTACTAGGAAACCTATAGGACTAGTCTATTAAAAAGCAAAACTCAAATTCATAGCATTATGAACCATTATATAATGGAAAATATATTTTTGTTAAAAAAACAACATATCGCCGGTTCAAACGGCGGTAAGCCGGCCCACCCAATCCGCCGGGCGATAGGACTTACCGCCCTTCCATCTGGCTGTAGCCGCTACATCGCGGCGGTAGCACTTATCGCCGGATGAAACGGTTGTTATAACCGTTTCATCCGGCGATATGTCTCATGGGCCACGGCCCAGGCGAGAAATCGCCGATTGAAACGACGGTATCTGTTTATCGCCGGACCAAACGGCGGCAGGATGACAAACTTGTAAAAAAAATTATCAGGAATATATTTTTGAAAAAATATAAAATAAAAAATATAAAAATAAAAAAATTTCGTTTTGTGGACTGGAACGTGGGGAGAAGGCCTGGGGCATTAGATGGGCCGAAAGCAAGGCTGGTCACGGTTGCTTAAGGGTGCTTGCATCTGGGCCATCCAGCTCCCCAGAGCAGGTTGGCCGGCCTAGTATGGTTGCGCAGGCTTTGATTTGCGGAAAAAAAGTCCTATTTTCCTCCCTTACCTTTTGCCAAAATTCGATTTTGCTTCCTAAACTGTAAAATATTCTTGTTTTACCTCCCTGCCTATTATAGCTGTATCGAAGACTGTTTTGTATTTTTTTTATTCTTTATTTTTTGGCTGAATCATTAAAAAATCATAGTAAATCATAGAAAATTTTTAAAATAAAAAATTCATTTTTTGGACTATAAATTAGTAAATAGATAGATTGAATATATAGTATGATATATCTGAGTACAAAGTTTTTGTTGTTGATTTAATTATAAAAAATAGAACTAAATTTACATCAACAAAATTGTACTAAAGTGTAATGCCCCGCATTTTGTCAAGGCGTTAATCACAGCTAATGTTGAATAAGGTTCAATTTTCAGTTAACGCAATGGGAAATAAAAAGAATTCAGATTTGAAGGACATTTGACTAAAGTCAAATCTTGATCAATAATCTGAAATTTTTGTAAGGAAGAATGAGAAATGCAAGTTCATGGTATATGAAACTTATTACAATCAAATGTGTGAGAAAAAAAAAAGAGCTAGAGCCATCAAATGGAGTTATTAAAGAGAAGAAAATAAAGGAGAAAGGGTACTGTACAGAATCTGAAATTTAGAAGTGAGATTCAGTTTTTGGGGAAAACTGCAGATAAGATTCAGAATTTAATTATGGTAAATTGGTTGGGCTCATGGCCAAAGTGTTTTTACAAGAATTAAAGTTAAAAATATAAACGATAACTTCTACCAAAGGTCTGAATCGAGTTGGGGTTTGGACGGTTGAGCTAAAGTGGAATTTCACTTTCAGACAGTACTAGGGAAATATAAGATTCGAGTGCTGAAAAAAATTCAGAGTTTAATGTTGTTTACACTGTGGTGTTTTGGACAAGCTATCCATAAGAAGGATGAGTTTCAGCCAATATCATATAACCAAGTATAAGTTTTGGACAGAGATCCATTCTATGTTTCAAGTAAATTGAAATTCGGTGTTCAGATTTGAAATAGAAAGATAGAAAGCGAGGGGATAATGGTTGAAAGGTTCAGCAGCTGCTAATGATCAAGATGAAGTTACCTTTTAGCTTTAAAAGAGATGAGTTAAGCATGTCAAAGTTTTGATTGGAAATTTGACTAAAAGTCAAATAATTGGCAAAAGTCGGGAATATGATGAACCAATTAGGGATTTGTCGAGTTTAAGGCAAAAGAAACTTAATGGATGTAAACTTTGGGTTGGTTCAGTTCCTAAGCACTTTAAATTGAATGGCCAAGTAAGAGTGAGAGATGGATTATTGTTCACCACCTGAAAAATAACAAGTCTGAAAATAGCAGCAAATGGCTAGGTTTGAGCTTTGATTTTTGGAAGAATTTGAGCAGAAAGGTTTGGAGAAAACTTGATCAGAAATAGATTTGAATATTTAGAGAAGAAATTCGAGTACTCAGGATTTAAATTTGAGGTCTCATTTTTGGACTGTTTCAGGAATGTCAGTTCTGAAATTGGCGAAAACTGAATAGCAGATTCCATGGAGTGCCTTCTCCAATATGTTCAGAGTTAAAGGAAATTAGTGCACTCAAGTTTAGGAGTGAATCCCGTTGAAAAGCACATCAATTCGAATGGTTGATTTGAGAGCTGAAGTTACTACTCACAGTCTGAATATATATAGCAAATCTGAAAATATGGCCAATTTTGGTATCCATTTGACAGCAAGAATTTTTGCAATAAGTTAGTTCTTATTTAACAAGGTGGGATCCTTGATAAATGGTGAACACCTAAGAGTAGAAGTGAAGGCAGCAAACTTGATTGGAGGCATCCATTTGAATTTAAAATGGTGTTTCACTGAATTCAGTGACGAAACTGAATGGATTTCAGATTGGGGAAATATTCAGCCATGTTCAGGGTTGGATTATGTGAAAACTAATGTTCTGTTAGAGAACCTTTCGATTCAAGTTCAGTTCAGAAAAAGGAAGTAACTCAAAGGAGAAAAAGAGAGATTGAAGTTACTATTCGTTATCTAAAAACAGAAGAAAGCTGCTATGTAGAGCTTCGATTTTTTTTTTTTATGATTTCTGACCAAAACATATGATGGGGACCGAACATAAGTGAACTTGGTTATGTGAAGATGAAATGTGAGCCCTTGTCAGGTTCTAAACTGAAGTTTTCAGATTTGGATGATGGAATTTAAATTCAAAGAGCACACAATGAAATTCGAGATGGCTGCCTACAGTAAAGTTCAGAACTCATTTTCAAGATATTCATTGATCTTCTGGACAAATCATCTTTATGGATGTTGTAGGGCTATGTTTATACCACAATTTTATTTCAAGGTTTGAGTGGAATTTGTGTTCGAACTTTGGATCTGAATTTCGGGTTCAGAACATGTTGTGTCATGGCTGCAACTTTGAAGACCCATTTTAGAGCAATCGGTTGATCCAAGCACCAAAGTTCAAATATAAGAGTTTTAGAATTTGTGTTTCTTTACAATTGTACGTTAAGGACCTTGCTGACTTTGGATTGAAATTTGGAAGAGAATTCGATTTTTAAATCACTGGTTGAAAGAAGAGAGGAGGGAACAGAGCTGTGCAAACAGAGCCGACGGGCAGAGCTGCCTGGCAGCTGCTTGCCGCCCCTGGCAATGACGGTTTCATCATGCCACGTGCTGCTGTTGAGCAAAGCATGAGGTGGCAAGTTGAGTCGGTAAGTTTTGGGCATAAATACGGCGCCACCAGCTCGAGTTCTTCCTTTGCCCACCGAACTCATCAGTTCACCGCCGTCGTGATCGAAATTCTCGTCATCTGAGCATCTACACTCGATTCCCTCTCCCAAAAGCGTCGCCAGGACGTCCTCTATCACCTGCACAAGACCTCATGCTGCGCCATCCACTCCAGAGCTTCCAGCACCCTAATCTGCCTTCGTTTCGTCGCCGTCCTATGAGAATGTTTAGATCGGGGAGACATTCCCTGAAAATATCCTGTTTATAAAAAAAAACACCGTAGATGAATAGTATTCTGTGAGTGTTTAGATCGAGGAGAGATCCCCTGAAAATATACTGTTTATCAAAAAACACCGTAGATGAATAGTATTCTGTGAGTGAGAGGGATGAGATCAATAAAAAAAGTTAGATGAATAATGTTTTTTTTAAGGAAATAAACGCACCCTGTCGGCGATTTATGCTGACGGGGTTCTCGAGGGGGTGCCCCGAGAGAAGGGTTTAGGGAGAAGTCGTCGAGAATCTAGAGCCGAAGGTGACAAGAGACGGTTTAGACAGGTTCGGGTCGCCGGAGCGTAAAACCCTACGTCCTGTATGTTGTATCTTGTATTGATGAGATGATTTGAGGGGGTCCCTACCTCGCCTTATATAGTCCGGGAGGTAGGGTTACATGGAAACCGTATAGGACTAGGAGACTTTTACAAGTTTATCTCTAATTCCCTAATACAGTATATCTAAACCGACTAGGACTAATCCTTGTCTTGTACGTCAAGTCTTGTTCATGGGCCGGCCCAAAGGATGGGCCGCCAGGGTTGTTTAGTCCATCAGGACTCTACACCCACAAGCCCCCGAGCACCTTATCTCCTGAAGAACAGCTTTGTTGAAAATACAGAGTTCTTTGAGGTCCTCCAGAGTTCTTTTGAAATCCGCCAGGGTTCTTTGGAACCGCCAGGGTTCTTTGAAACCTCCAGGGTTCTTCGAGACCGCCGGGGTTCTTTGATCTTGGAAGTTGCAACCATGCTGTTCAATAGGTAATGATGTGCTCATAAATCTTCTCGAAGTTCGGATTGGTGCGCACCGATTAGGTGCGCCCAATTGGGCAGCCCCCGAGCCTCGTTTATCTTTGAAGAAGAAATTCGAGGCTCTTTCGAAGCCCGAACCAAAAGAGAATCAATTTCCGAAGAAACCCGAAGTCTTGTAGAATTCTTCAAAAGTTTTCAGAAAAATATTTCCTGAAAATATATCCGCAGCCCCCGAGCCTAAATTTGAACGAATTCAAATATAGGATCAAAAAAGGACCAAAAGGGAAAATTACCGAAGTAACCGCTTCGAAAAGCCCATATAAGCCGCCCGCGACCCCTCGTATCCATACGCTTGCGCGAAACAGATCTAGGGTTTGCCGCAACCGCAGTTGACGCAATCCAGAGACCGTGCTCAAGCATCCACCACCTCCCTCATTCTTAAAGCCAATCCCACCAAATCTCAAGAGATTCCAATGGCCGGTGGTGAAGGCTCCAGCCGCGGCAAAGGCTCGAAGAAGAAGGCGGAGGCGATGAAGCAGGTCGTTACGACCGAGGAGGTCACACCCGCAGGGGGGACGACCGTTATTGAAGATCCCATCAGTGACTGGCCGACCAGTAACCTGACGGAGAAGCACATTAAGGCCCTGGAAGCAGACGGATTCTTGCCCGCGCAGCAGATCAGCCAATGGAGAAGCGCGCACAGGCACGAATACCCTTCCGAGGAAACCGAGGAAATCACGGTATGGAAGCCCTTTTATGAAGTTGGATTTGGGATGCCAACTTGTGATTTCTTCCGCCGTGTCCTCCAATTTTATGGGATTGAGCTTTGCCATTTGAATCCCAATTCCATTTTGAATCTATCCATCTTCATTCATCTCTGTGAAGCCTACCTAGGGATAGATCCCCATTTCGCCCTGTTCCGCCACCTTTTTAGGGTTAAGACCTCGAGCGGGCCACTACAAGTAGTTGGCAAAGTAGTCATCCAATTCCGCCAGGGCATGAGGTCATTATATTTGGATTATACAACCAAGGAAAGCCTCAAGGACTGGCAAAAGGAATGGTTCTATGCTTGGAACCACCAGCCACAGCTGCAGGGGCGCTCAGGGAATCCGCCAGTGATGAAGTTGAACTGGAACGAAACAGTTGGCACAAATCAAGCGATTCAAATCCCTGAGTTGCTTGCCATGATCAGAGATCTTAAGGCACAAGGCCTAACAGGAGCCATAGTCTTTCGATCATTCCTACTGAGGAGAATTCAGCCCTGCAGACAACGCTGCAACCCAGGGTACAAGTACTCTGGGAACACAGACCCCTCAAGGAATGCCACCGGGGACTTATCAGAAAAGAGGGTGAACCAAATCTTGAAGAAGTTCCTGGTGATGAATGATGAGCAATTTCCAGATATACCAGAGATTTCCGCAATAACCATGACACCTGAGGTAAATTCCGTAGCTGAATACATTGCTGCAGTGTTGATAATGTATGTTGAACTAACATGGTGTTCATCACAGTATGAAGCTCGGCGCACACTCTATGTGAGTCTGCCTCCTCTGGACCCTACCAACACTGAAGAAGCAGCCGTGCTAGCACGCTGTGTGGATCCCAAGGTAAGGGAACAAGGTCGCCCAAGCAAGCCAACCCCAATTGAAGAGCCTGATGAGCCAACAATTAAAATTGAACCACAGGACCCAGAAGAGGCCCAAGCCAAGGCAGGAGCGACCTCCAGGGGAGGTGAAAGGTCCAAGAGACCGGCGCCGACTGAAGCTCAAGCACCAGTGCCAAAAAGAGCGCGCACCATGCCCAAGCCCCGCGCCAGATCAATTCCAGAAGGGAGGGCAAAGGTATCCCCACAACCCAGGGCAACAGCATCGTCAGTGGGGATAGCCATTGGAGAAATAGGAACCAGCATGCCGCAGCAAAGCAGTTCTGCGCGGCGTGTCTTGTCAGATGAAGAAATCCTTCATGAGATCCTCAACCCTGCCTCCGTGCCGTTCGAAGGAACAACGCCGATTCTTGAAGAACCCTGTCCAGCAGGGCCCTCAACGGCGGGGCAGGAGGCGGAGGAAGAGTTCACCTTGGGGGAGCCAGAGATCCCCATGCGGCCCTCCAATATGTAAGTACTGTCATCCATTAATGTTGAATGTACCATTGTAATATACCAATGTGACTAACTAACTTCATGATTCCAGTGTTGAAGAAACTCCAACAACAACCCGGGTAGAGTCCGAGGTTGATCATATGGCAGTAGAACCAGAGGCCTCAGTGCCCGAAGAACCCAGGGTTGTTCCAGAAACAACCCTGCCAGAAGTCCAGGCGGCTCTGCCAGCAGACCTGCCAGCACCAGCAGAAGCCCAAGTCGAGGAAACAGTCGCTGAAGTGCTGGCAGAGCTGGAACAATTGGTCACGGCGGCAGTAGTTGAAGAATCCGAGCAAGAACGCCGTGATCAGTCCTCTGCTCAGCCCCCAAGCATTACGGTGACAACTCAAGCCGGGGCAGAAGCAGAGTGCTCAAGGGGGAAGCGAACCGAAGAAACAACCCCAGAGCAAGGCATTGAAGAAATCCCCAGAGTACCTCAGAGTACCGGAGCTGAAGAGGAGGGAAGGAGCTTCCGCATCGGGAGCTTCGACCCAGTGTTCAATCCTAACCCGCAGACGTTTGAATACATTTTGGACGCGGAGGAGGACGAACACCACATTGACAGGGGATTATACCACGCCGAGAGGGCGGTAGCGTACTTCAAGGTTAGTAAAACAACCCTGGTCTTGTAGTATTGATGAAGCATTGTGGATAATCAACTCTGTTGTAGGCTGTGGGCGAGGCATCAAGGAAGAAAACGGAGTACCTTCACAATATATCCTTGATGCACGCCAAGGCGGACCGTCTCCACAAGGAGCTGGAGCGTGAGCGCGAAGATCGCAAGCTCCAGGAGGCGGAGGATGCCAACACTATCCGGACTCTGCACCTGCGCACCAAAGAATTGGCCGCAGAGAAGGAGGACGTGAAGAAGAAACTTGCAGCAGCGAAATCTGAGCTCAAAGGTACGCTGTCGCCACCGAATTCTTGCACTAATGTGTCCTTTGCCTGTGTGTAATAACAACTCTGCCTCTGTCTTGTGTTTGCAGGGGCACAACAACAACTTGCAGCAGCCCAGAGCAAGATGACGGATTGGTCCAATGTGGCCAACCGTTATGAAGACGTGCTGAAGACCCTCACTGCGGACCATGAAGGACTTAAAGAACAACTCCGAGTAGCGGTCCAGCAGCGCAAGGATGCCGATGAACAACTAGTTCAAATCCTCGAGCAGCAGAAGTAGCTTGCCAAGAACCTGGAAGGTGCTCAGGAGGAGAACAATCGGTTATCCAGAGATCTCGTCCAAGCACAGAAGCATCTAGCAGAGTTGTTCTTTAAGTCCTTCAGTCTTGAGAACTATCACCATGGAAATATTCTCTGCTGCAGTTGTGAATGGTGGCTGAGGGATGGTTTGTGTCGATCGTGAGCTGCGGATGGTGTTTGCTGTGTTTGTTGGTTGGGAGCACTCCGGTTTTGGAGCTGGTACGTCGCGCCACCGCGGGAGCGCCGCCGCCATGGCACCTGCTCGTGTGTAGTCCTTCTCCAGCCATTCGAGTCCAACCTAGCAAGAGCGTGGGGAAGATCTTGGTCCGGTGATGCTCTTGAGTTTGAGGAGAGTTCCTAGCTCGCAGCCGTCGAGCCGCCCGCCGTTGTCATACCTTGCGTCGTCGCCTGCGCAGCTGCCATCCTCTTTTTTGTTCACGAATCTAAGGAGATAATATGGGGTTTCAGTGCAAGGAGCTGGTGGGGCTGCTGTGGAGCAACCCCGTCACTGGAGCCCTCGCCGCCAGCGAAGCTTGCTGCCGGTCAAGCCCGGACTGGCTTGGTCCTGCCTGGCCGATGCCCCTGTTTTGCTCTTGGTGAGAACCGTGGGGGAGAAGAAGAGAAATGTTAGGGGGTTTTCTGAAAGAAGGTAAATAGGTTTTTAGATTTAGATTTTACTTTCGAATTTCACCATTTAATTCTTAACAATTCATAGAAATGTCCAAAATTAGTGAAACCAACTTTATTAAGATTTTTTTATTTTCTTTTATGCATTAAAATTCTTAAATCCTAGGAAAGATAATAAAAGTTAAGTATTTATTTAATTACCTTTCCTTTTAAGGTAAATAAATAAATACTTAATCTTTTTCAAAATGTATAAAACTCTGAATAATGATTTATCAATTACAAATTAATAAGAAATAGGTTTATTTTGATTTATTTATTCTTTTTAGGTTATTAATAATTCTTTTTCAGCAAATAAAAAATATTGAAGGACAAGTTTAATTAAAGAAAAATGTGGGTTGTTATTTTTAAAATGGGTAGATAGTGTTGACTTGCAACTTTATCAAGAAGTAAAGTTGTGAGTTACGTTTTCAAACTTTGTGCATATGGATCTCTGACTTGCATCTCGCTTTAGAACCCGAGCTTCAGAGGATGGAATGCGTCAAGCAAGCAAAGCAACCCGAACCGGTTCGTTGTTTTAACTGAGGATCAAGTGATTTTGCTTGATTCCTTACTGGGTTATGGGACCAGCAAAGCCCGGTAGGTTGACTAGACTCTAGATTGGAAATATAGCTCCTTGTGCTATCGGGAGATGTGGTGAAGGCGGGGAGTAACCTGGAACTCACGGGGTGGTCGCTCAGACGTGGGGACCCACATGGGGGTTATGTACCCCAGGTGTGGGGGTCTATAAATCTAGTCTTGAGCCTTGTCAACCGAAAGGTTGTGACGTGTAGCCTGGACAGCTGCACGTAGCTGGGAACTGGGTATCCCCTGCAGGGTGTAAATCGGTCCGGATCGCCACAAATCTTGGTTATGAGGGCACTTGATCAGCTGTTAAGCACCGTAGAGGAAACAAGTGGAACAATGTGTTTTCTTAATTCAATATGCTGGATGAAGCTTAGTACCACCTGTATGAAAATAGTTTTATAACCTAGATGGATAAGTAACCACTCAATGGAGTCTAAATATAAGAAAAGCTAAGGATCAAGAATTTAGTAAGCTCTTTAGCAAAAGAGTTGAGTCAGCCAAACCACTTATAAAGCCGTGCATACTCCTTGAGAGTCTTTTCTTTGGTAAGGTGGGTAAGTCTTGCTGAGTACCTTCGTACTCAGGGCTCTTCCTTGTTGTTTTTCAGAAGAAGCTCCTGAAGAGGGCGCGAAGGAGTTCCCGAAGACCTAGAACATTGTGGTCCCGATGTTTCTAGGATTGAGGTGGAGATTGTAGATATTTGTGTAATAGAACTACCACGACTGGTTTATATTTAAACTCTTAGTAATGGTTTGACTTTACATTTAAGTTCACTTCAAAACTTGGTCTGTATTAAGTAAGAATCTTGGTATGTTATGTAAAAATGGTAATGTTCTTTGTGTTCTCCTTACCGAAAACGATCCTGTCGTATGGCAAAGATAAGAGTATAATGTGGTTTATTGAGGAGTCCTTGGACACTCGACATATCACCAGCTTAAATTGTTTGAAGTGCGTTCAATGTCCGTAAAAGGATGTTATGGCGCACTTGAGCCAGTTTAAATTGGACGGTTCTGGCATAGCTGGTATGAGAGCCATAGGTTCAGATAAGCAACAAGCATTATGTCTTTTAACCTGGGGACCACATTTTCTATAAAAAAAACAGTCGAGCCGTTAGGCGGCAAGCAGTGGTAATGGTTTGCTTGTTTTGCAGGTACCTGTTCGTGCGTGTCGCTAGAATCGTTAGAAATTTATGTTAGGGAGACGATGCCACCAATTTTCTACGAGTCAGAAATGTGTCAGTAAGGACGTAGGAACCGCTGCATCATGCTTACATTGCATGTTTTCAAACTTTTGGGTTTGGAGAGTGGCGTTAGACCTAAACCTATCCTTTTGTTGGGTTGTCCGGCAAGTCACCCTAGACCTTTGGGGTTGGGCAGTTCTATAGGATACTCTGATGGCAAGTTAAGCATCTCTTAGTTTCTTTGGAAAGTCATGTAGAATGAGCCATAACTAGGAGGATGTTTCTAAAGTCTCTAAATCAAGTGTACATGAGGATAATCCACCGAATCTTCCCTCACTGGTGGATGCATTTGATAGCATTGTCAGCATGGGGGCTGAAAATATCGAATCCTGCATTTGTTTGCACATAGTTTGGAAGGGGGTAATGAAGCTTGTTTTTTCCTCATCTTCCTGTTTCATCCAAATTTGATGGTATCCAGAGAAGCAGTCCAGGAGGGATAGGATTTCGCTGTTTGCTGCATCATCGACGACGCTGACTATTCTGGGTGGTGGAAAATCGTCCTTAGGGCAATCCACTTTCCATTTTTCTTGTTCATTGGTACTGTATTTGCCAACCACTGAGGGTATTGTACTTCTCTTATGACGTTAGCTTCTAGCAGTCGTTGTATTTCAGATTTCATCCCCTGCACTTTCTCGTCTGATATTTTTCTATGCTTTTGCTTTTTTTGGTTTCATTTTCGGGTCTATGTTGAGGTTGTGCTCGTTATTGTTCTGCTTACGCCCTTAAGATCGGAAGTTGACCAGGCGAAGACATCTTTGTGTTTCCTGAGGAAACTCACTAGTTCTTACTCTTCTTCCATTGTTAAGTATGATCCAATGATAACTTCTCTGCCTTCAATTCCTGTCTCGAGGAAAACTCGCTTGGTGTCTTGTGTTTGTAAGGTCCCTTATTCTTTTCTGGTTTCGAGATCTGGAAAATTTTTCTTAAGACTTGTGCCTTTGGTTTCTTCATCGAGTTGTTTTGTTTCTGACTGTAAGATGTTCACATTTTTTTTTCTCCTGGAGTAATTCCTTGTTCTATGTCCCTTGCAACTTGTTGATTTCCATGGACCGTGATTACTCCTTTTGCAGCTGGGAGCTTCATGCATAGATAAGCATGCGCAGGGGGTAGAAAGGCTGATCCAAATTTATTGCTTACTATGGCTTCCAAAGTGTTGAAGAAACCTCTTCCAAAGATGATGTTGTATGGGTAGTACATGTCAACTGTGTCAAAAGTGACTCGCTCTGTTCTTGGGTTGTTCAAGTCTCCCATGGTCACGGGTAATTCAATTTTGCCAAGAGCTCGAATTCTTTTTCCGCCGAAGCCAATGAGAGGAGTTTATGATCGAAAGCGCTTGCAAAGATAATATTTGCTGAACTGCCATCATCTATTAGTATTTTGGTCAACTCTCAATGTGCGACATTTATTTCGATGACCATGGCATCGATGTGAGGGCAGCATTGGAGTTTCAAGTCTTACTAGCATCTTGCCCGTGCGTTGCTACGGGACAAAAAAAAACTTGTGTACTAAAATATAGATTGCACCATAAGATAACAAAAATGTGAAGTGACATTTAATACAAAAAATAAATAATGATAACTATACTATGAAATTAAATATGGTGCCCAAGTCCGAGTACTACGACATACAATACATTTTTAATAGTAGAGATAGTGCTCGTACTAACACTACGGCAACAAGTCAAACTGCTAACAGATAGTATGTTTATGTAATCATAGTATTGTGCCCGTGCGTTGCTACGGGATAAAAAAAATTTTAAGATACAACATAAAACATTGCAGAAGATATAATATTTCAATAATATAGTTTTATTATTGTATAAGTTTGTGCCAGATTTTATTTAATACAAAAGGAGCATAAGAGAACAGAATGTGATTGTAAATCGTACAACCAAGCTGATAAATGCAACTCTATTATACATGGTTACCATTTGATGTAAGAAATGGCAACTGTGTGTGTCGTTCTAGACATTTTAATTTGGGCATGAAATTCTAAATTTCTAATTCCTAATGTAGAAAAAAGGCCTACATCTGCTATTTCCCTCAAGTCTCTATAAAATTCACAAGGCAAAACCAGATTAGTCGCTTGTAGAGCTACCAAGCATCTTAAAAAGCTCAGTGACTGCAGAGCATTTCTCAACCACAGAAAAGCATGAATCAATATGGTAAAGAGAAATACAAAAAGGAAATTTGACTCAACATTTGTGATTGCAAACTGGTTGCTTTGATTTGCCATTATTTTTGTCCTTCCTCTCCTTTCCATAATTCTACACAGTAGTTATGCCATTGCTTCACAGTAGTTGCATTTCCAGACTTGTTTGTTTGCTCTCACCAGTTGACATTCATGAGCCATCCTGCATGTGGCATCTTAGAAAATAGAATGGATCGGACAGGAGATCATTGCACAAAATTGTTGCATTATCAACAAAATCCTATCAAAATCTCCATGCTGTTCTCAAAGTGCTTATCAACTAAACACAATTAAAAACACAATGATTAAGGGATCAGAATAATTGCTAGATAACTCTGTCATGCAATGAAACCATTATTGTCCTCACAATATGCAGCGACATATGAAAAGCGATCTATCACAAAGTTGCAACATCTAGTGGTATTTGATGTACGCCTACCATAATAGTGAGAGTATGAACCAGTAACCACATTTGAAATTTTGTTGTATGTCATTTAATTTGGGACAGAACGCAGACGTGCACATGCAACTTGCAAGCATCCTTTACAGATGCAACAAACAGGAACCCAATTACTCTCTAAATATTCTTTTTCTATAAGACCAGATCACCAGAGCATGCGCCCAAGTGAGTTCGTGGCTTAAAAAGTCCATAAAAGCAAATTGTAGTTCAATATAATGAAAAATAGAAGAAATCAATCTCAGAACAGAAGCAAGATAGCCTAAATTTCACACTTGTAGGGGGATCTTGTGCATCTTCCATTCACGCCATGATGATTCAAGCTCAATATAATAAGGTTAAACTAATTCAAAACCCTTTATTAGTTTTAACAACCATCCTACGAGAGCAGCCCTTAGTTCTGAACCTGCACGAACAGTGAAGAACAAAGACAAGAACAAGGAGCGCTAGCAAACTTCGAGGCCAAATTAGTCACTCAATACTTGATGATTCGAAGCAAGATTTGAGCCGTAGATGCAAAGCCACAAGTGCTAAGAGATCCAAGAAGTAGATTCGAAAAAGCTCATGTAAATCTTGCGAATTTTGGATGAACTCGAAACCCTATTAAAAAGAGGAAATTCAAGGAAAACACAAAATTCAAGCCTAATCCATGAGGGATTTGTTGGGGAATCACATGGGGATTGCTCACAAGGTTCCTAGAAACAAAATCCTCCAACAAATTTACCTGAGGCGCGAGACGAGCGCGAGGAAGCCTTCCTCCGTGACCAGGAACGCTTCCCTGATGGCGTTGGCGGTGATGCCCTGCGGACCGGAGGACACCTCTGCGAGCATATCAAACATCCTGTGTGGTCGTCAATGTCGCAGATAGGAGGGGCGGCGCAGCTGTCACGGCGAGGAGGAGGGGCGGCGCGGGATCTCGCGCGGAAACCTCGTCGTCATGGCCGGTCGGGAACCGGTGCTCAGGGTCGAGAAGGGGCGCCGCGGCCATCGATCTCGTGGCGAGGAGGCCAGGAGGAGGGGCGCCGTGGCTGTCACGGCTAGGAGGATCTCGCGGCGTGGGATCTCATGGAGCGGACGTCGATCTTGTGGCGAGGAGGCGAGGAGGAGCGGCGCGGTGAAGCCGAGAGGTGTGGCAGCGGGGATCTCACCCCACGGCGGAGGGAGGAGGGTGTTGCGGCGGCGGCAGAGGGAGGAGGGTGTTGCGGCGGCGGGATCTCACCGCACGGCGGAGGGAGGAGGGTGTTGCGGCGGCAGCAGACTTCAGAGGGGAGGCGAGATGGACAGGAGAGGATGGGAAGAGCATGCCGTAATTTGCGGGCGGGAGGAGAGAGAGGGCGAACGACGTGGTGCGTGGTGAAGCCGATCGCTTGCCCTCCCGCTCCACTCCGTGCTCGATCGCAAGCGCGTAATCAGAGGGGAGGGCGTTGCGGCAGGAGGAGAGGAGAGGCGAGATGGATGGGAGGGGATGGGAAGACGACGCCGTAATTTGCGGGCGGGAGGAGGGAGGAGGGCGGACGACGCTGTGCGCGGTGAAGCTGATGGTGAGGCGCGACGCGACTACCCCTTCCGCTCTTTTTAGGGTAGAGACTCAGTGAAAGTTATCGGGATGTGTGACCAACGAGTCTTTACTACTGGGCCTTCGAGAAAAGTTACGTGTACTCTTGAAGTAATCTTTCCTTTGCCGTTTACTTTTGAAATCAATTGAGGATCTGCCTGCTATTGGTAGTATAATTAAAGGGATGGGGTTTTTGGTCACTGATGTGCTTTGTGCTGCTGCAGGTTGTGCGGTGCCTTCTTCTTTTCTTGTGGCGGTGGATTGGATTGAACTATGAGCCTGTTGATTTGACTCCGTTAGTGTTTGGTGTCATGCGAGCCGGGGTTGATGATATGTCGAATAAGATTCTGAGTGAGCAGGGAGTTGTGGTTGTTGACTTGAAGCGTTGTGAGGGGAATAGTGCCAAGAATTAGTGTGGATTGTACGACCTTGATTTTTGCTTTGGTTCATTTCCTGTTTCACTCTGATGGTTATAGGACATCTTTCTGTACTGTGATCCGGATTTTCTCCATGAAATTGATAGAACTAGGAGTGAGGTTGATTTTCTTGCTGAGCTCGGCCTCTTCCTTGGCCTCTGCCTCGTCCCCCCCTTCCCCCACGTGAGGTTGTGAGGTTGAAGTCTGGCTTTGTTTCGTTTGGATTGTTGTGATGGTTGTTCTCATTCTCTATGTTGAAAACCGGATCTGGGCGTTTGCAGTTCTGCCTTTCATGGGGATGTTGTTTGTAACTTCCGTTTGTTTTCCGCAACATGGCTCTTTCACTGACTCGTCTTCTGTGATCATCGTCTGATCTGCAGAACTTCTCCATTTCATGGAACAACTCGTGAATGCTTCTTGGTTTGTTTTTGACGAATTCAGAAGCGTAGGGGCCCGGGCCTAAACCGTGGATGCACGAATCGATTGCTATCGAACCTGGTATGTCATCTGTTTGAGCTTTTAACTGGATAAATCACTTGAAGTACTGGGCTAGTGGTTCTTTTTCCTCTTGCTTGCATGCAAAGAGATCTTCCGAGGTCAAGAGTTGTCTATTGAACCCTTGAAAGTTTTTTGCCTTTAGTTGTTCCCAGCTATAAATTGACCCAGGGGCTAAGTCTGGTTAACCATGTTAGTGCCGGGCCTTCGCACGCTATGATGAATGATTTGGCCAGAACAAGTTCATTTCCTCCCGCCAAGGCTACAGCAACTTCGTAGCTCATGAGGAATCGTCCTGGATCGCATGTTCCGTTGTACTTGGTGAAGGTGGTGGGTTTGTATGTGCTAGGCCAAGGGGAGTTCTTGAGCCCCAGAGACAAGGGTGAGTTTGCATCGAAGCTTTTGAAGCTGGCTGACTTGATTTGAAGTTTCGAGGTGATGTTCTCTTTCGGGCTCCTGACTGTTTTCTTTGTTGGCATTGAGTTCATTCTGAAGTTTGATCAGCTCTTTCTTGGCTTATGTGATTTTTCGCTCCTTGTTGGCTTCTTTCTTTTGAATTTCTGCTTCTTTCAGGAGTTTCTCTTTTTCTTGCTTGAGGGTCTCCATTTCTTGCAGTAACTGGTCAAGGCTAGCTTCGGTCTTTGCTTTGGCTGTCATTAGTGGTGGCCAGTTCTACATGTATCTGGGCCTCGGCGAGTTCTGTTTCGTTCTAACCCGGCGGCCGTGATGTTTGCGGATCACCAGTTTGTGGCCTTTTCTTGGGTGGCATCGTGGGTTTTAACTTCATTCCTAACACGCGGTCGACGCCAGCTGTTGTAATATGGATCTTGGTATTACAAACAACGTGATGTATTCAATTATTCTCATATTACATGCCCCGTACAGTTACAATTGACTTGCTATTAATAGGGTCAATCTCGTGTATTTACATGACTGTCGCTTCCCGCCATAATTTCATGAACTAACTTGACTCCAAAAAGCCGTTGCTTCCCACAAACTCAAGGCTTGACTTCGCAGCGCCGAATGTTCGAATGGTCTCGTCCCTTATCTTTGTGAGTTAACTTCGGAGTTAACTTCGAGCATGGCTTTCAGCTTGGTCAAATCCCCTCCTGATTTCGCCAGTCGACTTCGAAGTCTCACGAGCCGCCGTTTCAAAATCATCCTCGTTGATACTTTGTCCTCGCATTTGTTTCCCGACGAAGTTATCCACACACTGTACCTGTGAAACCAAAACATAGAGGTATCTTCAAGCGACGCCTTCCCAACAGTGGTAATACATATGTTATCAAAAGTTGGGGAGGTAGTTGTAACATCTGTAAAAATCACCCAATTAAATCACTTCAAGATGTGTCTCTACTACTTAATAAAACCAAAGAGGAGAAAAAACTTGGTGATTCTTTTTGCCCTCCCCTCACGGTACGTCCCTCCTCCTCGGTTCCGCATCCCCATCTCCCTCGCGGGAAAACTTCCGTCTTGCCCACCTACCCGCCTGCTCTCGTGAGATTTGCGTACACCTTCTATTCTTGCAGTTGCATCTTCGTGAGCATGCCTACCTTCTCCCTCGCTCACACCACTCGTGAATCTGCCATCACGGAGAGTAGCATCGCGTCCTCCAACGATCGTCGTCCGCCCGACGTCCTGTACGGCTTCGCGTCCTCCCGGCGCACAGCCCGTCGTACGGCATCGATCGACATCCTCCTGGCTAGCAGCAACTGTCCCGTTGTACAGACGTTTGACTTCCTCCCGGCAAGCGGGGTCTGCCCGGCGATCCCGTGAATGACTTCCAGCCTGCGTTTCCTGGCGATCGCCGTTCTCGCGGCGTACTCCCGGTGATCCCGAGCGACGACGTCCACCCAGCAAAGCGGCGTATGCCCGGCGATCCCATGAACGACATCCAGCCTACGTTTCCCAGCGATCGCCGTTCTCGCGGCGTACTCCCGGTGATCCTCGCTCCCCCCGATCATCTGTGGTCACGCGGTGGTGCCCTCCTCCTACTTGGTCCGATCTAGCCCTACTCGTGAAACCCTAACCAGTTTGTTCCCTCGCCGTCATCGCAACCGCCATCCTCGACAACGCCACGCCACCATCGCAGGACGCAATCGCAGTTCGCCGCCATCTCAGCGTAGGACTCCGCAACCGTCGTAGTTCGCCACCCTCGCCGTTGTTGTTTTCTCTCAATTTATTTTGCATTCAGTTCATATACCCAAAGTACTATAATGATTTGCATTGCACATAGAAATTAATTTTTTTAAATTTTTGTACATTCGTTCACAATATAATTTAATTGATGTTTTGTGTATTGCTATGTAAATATTTGGATGCCCGTAGCAATGCACGAGCACGATCCTAGTATCCAAAAAGGATAAGCCATTGAGAGAAAAGATTTGTGACTCAAAGAAAGCACGAGCTTATGTCCAAAAAGGAATAAGTAGAAGATGATTTGATAAAAAGGAGTCAACATACCTAAAGTGCTGAGCATAGAATATGACTTGTTACTTCTGTGGGTTGATTATTTGATAGAAATATATGAGAAATAAATATGTTTATACTCCTACAGCTCCAGATATCGACATTTTTAATTTTTGGTGAGGAATAAAATATATATAAAACTGACTGAGAATAATAAGAGTATGAAGTTGTGTTATTCTACTTAAAGAATAAAAAGTTCAAGTTTTTGACAAAATAAGAATCATGAACCTAAACTTTTCTTTTCAAATATTATTACATTTTCCTCAATCCTTCACTCGGGACGAGCAAAGGACTAAGTGTGGGGGTATTTGTCGATGGCTCTGAACTATGAATAATCTTTGTCAACAAAAGCATAAATCAATCAATGAATATATAATAAGGCTTTTATACTAATTGTATCCACAAGTTTTGGTGATTTGTGCTATGTAGGCCTCCATAGGTGGAAATATCAAGAAAAAAGAAAGAAGATACAGGAAAATGACTACCTTATGCTGCACACTTTTTAAAGGGACCAAATGAAGGGCCTATCGAAGTCAACAGAAGCCAACGTCAACGAAACACAGAAAAAGGCCCAGTCCATGGCCCACCACACGAAGGCGGTGGTCGGAAACCTGCAGCGTGGGACCAGGAGGGCCCACGGACCCGCCAGCCCACCGCTGACACCGTTGGCGCCAAGTTTTTGTGAGGCGGTGCTAAGGCGGCAACGTCTACTACCATACTTAGATCATTTCGAACGGACCTATAGGCCTATATAAGCGTGGGTACCCCCTGTACTCAACAATCAGAGAATTCATTTGTAAATTCCACCAGAGAAGAGGTAGTCCTAAGGGAGAAGAAAGAGGAGAGAAGCCTCTGATCTATTAGAATTAGAAGTGTTTGTGGGAGAGATTAGAAGGAGATTAGAGGGTATTAGAGCATGATTATAAGAGGATTCAAACTTGATTGGATTGTTCTTCGGCTCCTTCGATTATATACCTCGTTGGATTCATACACTTGAGTAAGTCTCCAAGTTCTTCTTTTGATTACTTTATTGATAAGTTATTTCTTGATATTGATTGCTTTTGGGAACACGTGTTCGCTATACTGGTGTATGGGACCCTCATTGAGGATAATCCCAGCGCGGCACTATGCATAAGTATTTCGGGTGTAGACATGGGATTGAGACTTAGAAATTCCATTCATTGGTTCGGGGTCTTACCAATAAAAAGAGGAAGGTGTCAAAGGTGACAGCTTTGACATATAGCAAGTAATTCTGCCCTATCTGTCAATACCTTGGATCAAGTGGTTTTATATACCTTATGGGTCTATTAATAAAAGGCAAAATAGCTAATTTAGTCCTTGAACTATCGTCGAAGGCTCAGTTTTATCCCTGAACTTCAAAAACGACCATTTTCGTCAATGAACCTTCCCAACGGGCTCGTTTTAGTCCCTAAGGACTGCCACCTCAGCGCTACCGCACCTCACCTGCTACCGCGCCACCCCCACCGGCCATGTCTTTGCCGATCTCCTCCACCCCACCAAGCCTACTCCCCGGCCATGTGTAGCAGTTGTTCGATTTGCCTTCGATGTGTTCGATTTGGGTTCGATTTGGCCATGTCCAGGAGCGAGGCCGGGGAGGAGGCTCGGTGGGGTGGAGGAGATCGGTGCAGACATGGCCGATGTGGGCGGCGCGGTAGCAGGGGAGGCGCGATAGCACTGAGGTGGCATTCCAACGTGGATAGCCATGTCAGCTCAGGGACTAAAACGAGCCTGTTGGGAAAGTTCATGGATCAAACTGAGCCTTCGATGATATTTCACAGACTAAATTGGCTATTTTGCCTTAATAAAAGATCATACTAGGTCACCGAAGCAAGCAAGAGATAAATAGAAGTTTCCCACCTTGAAAGTTTTCATTAGAGAAAAGGAAAAACAATATCTTAAGATTCAATCTCTCTTTCCCAACTCCTAGGGGTAATTTAGTATGAAATAGTTATATTTTGTTCCCTGTGGATTTCGATACCCTTAATACTTTTGGGTGAAGTACTACATCAGTATTTCCGTGCGCTTGCGGACTAGTAAGAGTTAAGGAACACCAACACCCAACATGGTTCTTGCAAAAGGTTAGTTGTGGAAAAAATCCCTAAGGAGTATGACAAGTTAGCAGGTTAGTAAACTGTTAGTCGTCCTTGTGGGGAGTTGCCCTCCACAAACGTTTTCGTTCACTTGCCAAACTTGTTAGAAGAAGGGAGTTTTTATATATTTAGCGATTCAGCAAATGTGGACAACATAACCACTAACTCTTTTCTTTATTATTCAGTGAATGGAGAGATTATTCCTAAGCCTATATACTAAACAATTCTTAGTGGCTAATTAATCAAAGAGGGGATTAGGAACACGAGGAGACGAGTAGAGACAAGGGGGCTTCTACTCACAGGAAGCTTGGTGCGAGGAGGAGAGATGCCCGGCGTCGGCTTTTATAACCGCGGTGAGGTGGGTGGCAGGTCGGTCGGTGGACGGTGGCAACTCAGCCACGTCGGTGGCCTATGTGTAGTGCTCAGTTGCTGTTGCTTCACGGTGGGTGGTGCCGAGACATGAGCGGAGGAGGGCGGCCGGCCAACCATGGAGTGGAGCCACCCGACCCTCTACAACATCTATCGTTGCACGTTCTCCTCTAGATGGTGCTCCTTCATGTTAGTGCACTGTCTACCAGAGGACTTGGGCCAGTGATTGACACGTGGGGCCAATCGACCAGAGGTAGGGCTAGTCGGCCAAAAATTCGACTATTTTTTCTGATGCAATGTGAAAGAAAATGTGATGGAAATTAAGAGAGAAATTGAAACATGCTATGATTTGATAAAGGAAAATATAATAATTAAACTATCCCATATGCCAATGCAAAACAAATGAGAGGTACATACCAATGCCTATCACGAGGGCTCGGGTTTCGTGTCCTGAGTAGGACTGTCCTTACCTTCCTATATTGTAGTGTCATTTGATGGTGACGCTTTCTTCGACTTTCTTGGTTGGTGGAGCCTTTTCAACCTTCTTTTATCGGCTTCTAGAGCTATCTTACGTTGGATTCTTCGCTTAGCATTGATGTAGATGTGCCGCTTAATCCCTTCATGCAGCTTCAATGCCTCGATTGCTATGGTGAGGGCTTCGATCGTTGGGGTAGATGGTCTACCTTGCTTGTTATCGGTTTATTTTCCATCCATGGCTTTGAATTGTGCACATTGCTCTACCTTCGGCTTGAAGGCAAATTTCTCCTTGCACCCATTTATGTTGATCTGGATTCCTCCGGCTCCAACATCAATTTTTCCGTTAGCTGTACTCAATAATGGGCTCCCTAGGGTGAGAGGAGTCTTTGCATCAACCTCTATCTCGAGGACGAAGAAGTTCTAGATTTTCACCATAATATCCTCTGCTATTCCAAAGGGTAGCGAATCCATTGATCCGCCAGCTGCAAACACATAGAGGTAGGCACTGTTGGTGTTTCTTAACTCTTATAGAATAATCCACAAGCACACAGAAATACCGTTGTAGCACTTCACCCGTGAGTATTCAGGGTATCATATTTTCCATAGGGAATAGAGATATAAATATCCCCTAACTAGAATACCTTAACATAGGGAAGGGATTATTATAGGGAAGTGTGTTTCCATCTAAAGGTAAGATCTAATATAAGTTAACTCCATTATATTTTGGTTACGGGCAACACTGGTTTGATCTTAATCCAAAGACCCTCCAACTATTAGCTCTACGCTGCGTTCAGACAAGGAGGGAGTACACAAAACTACATCTTAAATAAAGACGTGCCGGATGAATAGGGTTGTCACCTTCTACCTGCATAACCCTCTAATATGTGGAACACAAGGCAACCAGTGGTAATCCAAGCCACTGGTTGCCTTGTCTAATCCGTTGACTACTTATTCTAGTGTGTGCACAGGGTGACTCGTATTAGAGGCCCTTCACCGGAGTAATCGAACACTGATCCCGCAAACAAGCAATAACAAAATATGACTTAACAAAGAACTTGTAAACTTACTTGCACATGAAGAATCAAGATCGATGAAGGATCATATGGTTGAAGAAGAATCCAATAGAAATAATCCAATAGAGATAATTCAATAGATCTTCTTCTAATCTCTCTCTAATTGTCTTCTCATCCTCTTCTAATCTCTCTTCTAACCACACTGCCTATGCTAATTGTATGAAGCCCTTCTACATCTCCTCTCCCCTTTCCTAGGTGTATCTGAGTTGATCCTGAGTTGAATGATCTGCAGGAGGGGGGTCTGGGTCACTTATATAGGCCTCCAAGGTTAGTTCTAGGGCTCCAAAGTTGGTGTCGTAGGTGTTACTGACCTATGCAACCTTCCTAGATGCCTAGACGTGCATGTTCTTGGGCCCTTGAGTATGTTTTCCTTCCATATGCAGGTGTGGTCTCCTGAAATCAACAATTCACCAAAACTTGTGTAAATGTTTAGTCATAAGCTCCTATCACTAAGTTTGGTGGCTGTTTCTAGTAAATGTTGACGGTTAAATATGGTAGTTAAGGACCGTCAACAGGCACTAGGGCATAGTTGTTAAGTTTATCATATACCACCTTGGGCATGCTGCTAATGCTGGCTTACAAGTCATAAAGCACATGCTAGAAAGTCTGTGTCCCAATCGAACAAGTGATTGTAGGACACCCTGGGTCTTTCTTCCTCTTTGGGATGGGACTGAGTATAGCAGCGCTACACTCTTTCGTGAGCTGTACAATCTCAGTGGTTGGCAAGGCCCTCTTGTTACCAATGATATCCTTGAGATACTTGGCGTATGTAGGTACCTGCATTACATCAAGAAGTGGTATATTGACATAACTTCCTAATTACCTCGATGAATCTTCCAAATTGTTCGTCGGCCACCAGCTTCCTCCTCCGCTCTGGGAACCATAAGGTGGTCGTGTCATGGTATTCTCGAGAAGCCCTTGGGACTTCATTGGCTTCCTCCCGGATAGCTTCAGTTGGTTCGGCTATCTCGTCTTGGTCTTCTAGCTTGATAGTGCCGGTGGTCTCCCATCGAGTACCTGCACCCTGTGGATAAGGCAGGTCTTGTGTAGACTTTTTAGCTCGCGTAGTTACTGTACTAACATTCTCCTTAACATGAGCCTCCGGTTGCCTAGGAAATTCCCTGACATTGGGGTTAGGACAAGATGCAGCTAGCTAAGCTACTTGAGTTTCAGTCATTTGGTTGAAGCTCAGCTGGTTCTTAAGGACTCTCGAGCCTGAGTGTTGGTTTTCGGTGTCAACACTCTTTTGACACGCCCGGTGGGACACGTAAAGCTTCATCATGTCTAAGAGTAAGGAGGTTGATCCGAATATCAATGAAGATAATGTGATCCAAGTTGACAAAAGCCAGCTAAAGGCGGATCAGAAAGCTGAATTGGATTCAGTTGTTGAAGCTTTCAAGAGTGAATGCATTAAGGCATTCAGCACTTCCAGAATAGGGGAAGTTTTTAAGATGATCTGCCCTCTCCAACACCTTTGTTAGAGATTCACTGGGGAACAGATTTATTGATATGATTCAGCAGGAAGTGGGTCAGTCCTTTATGCGTTGAAACAGGGAGCATCACCAAAATTTACAGGGCCTTGTTATCAACAACCTGGTGTTTGGGCTCCTAAATCTAGTGTCGTAGCACATGGTAATGCAGGAGATCAATCAGCTGATCAATCACCACAGCTGAAGCCACTTGAAGTTCTACCACCAGAGGCTCCTGCGTCATCACCATTGACCTCTACATCGGCGCATGGGGTGGTAACTACTGAAATCCCACCTGGCTAGGATCTGAAGACTGGTTTGGGTGTGCCTCCAGAAATCTTTAATATAATAACACAAGTTCAATCATCTTTAGGAGGTGCCCAAGTTTTAGCGGATCAGGTGACATCGGTTTCACAGCAGATAGCTCAAACACACATCGGCTTCTCTCTAATTGTGTCAGAAAGCCTATGTTGCTCAGATGGTTGAATAGATGGTATTCCCAAGGCAAGCACCATCAACTGATCAGCCGATAAGACCAATGATAGTTGAGGAAGCTAGGCCACATGTCATGAGGATTCCCTATCCAGGTGGAGTCACATTTGTCTACTATGATCCAGCCCTGGGTGCTTTGAGACATGTCAATATTCCACATGCTCAAGGGAAAGCACAATAGTCGGCTACGTCCAATGCTTTGGTACCTTACCATGTGCCAAACCAAGCAGGTGTTGGCCGACAGCCTCAAACAACATCAGTTGTTAAGCCGATAGCTCCAGCCACTGCCCAGTTGGAGCCAGTCCTGAGGATCAGTAAAACTGTTGCACAACCCAGGTAGAACAACAATCAACAGGTGGATTGGAATGCTAAGATAGCCGATGTGATTCGGAAGCAGTTCAGTTTCAAACCAAAGCCTACAAGTCTGATGTACATGGTTCCTCATCCTGTCACGCATGATGCTTTGTCGTATCCTTATCGTTACAAGATACCAGATTTCACAAAGTTTTCTAGTCAGGATGAAACCTCCATAATTAAGCACATCAATCGATTCATTATTCAATGTGGAGAAGCTGCAAGTCAAGATGCGTTGAGGGTTCGATTGTTTTCCATGTCGCTTTCTAGATCAGCCTTTGCTTGGTTTTCATCATTGCCGACCAATTTGATTATATATTGGGCTGATTTAGAAAATCAATTTCATTAGTTCTTCTATTGCAGGACATATGAGAAGCAGCTTTCAGATGTTACCAGTCTCTGGCATGGGAACGACAAAATTGTGGTAGTTTATATTCATCGGTTCTGAGATGTCAAGAATAGGTGCTACAATTTGGCTTTATCAGATCACCACCTAGTCGATGTGGCTTTTCGAGGCCTCCTACCACACATCAAAGAAAAGTATGGTTCACAGGAGTTTGAAAGCATCAGCCAGATTCTCCATCGGTTGTCAAGTGAAGGCAAGCCATATGGGCAGAGGAGTAACTTTCAAAAGAAGATTAATTATGCTAGGTATTCTGATTCCTCTGACTCTGAAGATGATGAAAGTGCATTCGGCTTGGCTGAATGGGTTAACAATAGCAAGAGCTCGATCTCTTGTCCATATGGGTAGAAGGAACCCGATAGGTTTGGGTTTGATATTACTAAGGCCAACAAGATCTTTGATATGCTGCTATCGGAGGGGCAAATCAGGCTGTAGCTATATCATAAGATTCCATCAGCCGACGAGCGTGCTCAAAAATATGAGGTATTGCAAGATATAGCAAATCCAGGTGGCTATTGAGCAAGGGCGAATCAAGTTTGAAGTCCCTAAGAAACTGATGAAGATTGATAGTCATCCATTCCCAACAATCATGGTTGATCACTACAAGAAACCTCCCCCCCTTTAGATATGTTTTATTTTTAATGCCACTTGAAAGCATTTCTACCCCGGGTTATACACATGTATCTTGATAGGTTTTAGAAACGCAACAATGTGAGACGATATTTGTTACGCTTTCAACGTCATAAGGTATGTAAAGATGTTTAATGACACACTTGCAAAATCATCTCAATTTACCACGGTGTTACACACGCTTTTAATCATTGCTATCATCTAGAGACGTTGTAAAGTGCAACAACTAATTGTACACATGGACCTAAGGACGCTTCTTGACATGATACTTAAAATGTATCAAATTGATACATTGTAGACATGCTTTCGACTGTGTGTACATGGTACACACGATTGAAAATGTATCAAGTGCATAAAAAAACGTTTCATAGACCTGTAAATATGTTATTTGGTGTGATACAAAAGATATTGCACCTGACTCACAACTGATATAACTTGATTAACATAGTGGTTTAGACATCTGATTTGGAAATTGGAGATCACTGGTTCAATTCCCAGACCAGTCGTTTATTTTTATATTTTATTGAATTTTTGACACGTAGTTAAGCGTTACTATACTATGTAGCTACATCTATAGACACGACTTACATATATGTCTTTTCAAATATATCATTTTATTTACATATTGTAACACTCTAAAAATGCCTTTCTTGAATTTAGTAAATAAATTGCTTTTTATATTCAAGTGCTCATAATTAATATAGAAAAAATAAACTTTTGAATGAATTAAAAATAAATATAAGGCTTAGAAACATTTTTGATGCATTTCATGCTGGTGCATTTCTTTGGCTTGTTGAATTAAAAAAGACAAAAGTTGTTTTAAATTCAAATGTATGCTGAAAAATAAAATGGAAAAACCCTTTCTATTTCTCTCTTTTTCTTTCTCTTGGCCCGGCCCATTTTCTCCTTCATACTTTTCCGTCTCCCATTGCGCCAGCCCATCTTTCTCTTCCCTGTGCGGCCCAGCTCGGCCCACTGTAGCCCAGCTCCCACCGCGGCCTCCCTCCTCCTGAGCCGCTGACACCCCAGGCCCACTCGTCATCCCCCACCTTCCGCCAAGACCGAGCTGAGCCCGAGCTCGCCAACCGCGCCGCCCTGCCCTTCTTGCTCCGCACGCCAAGGCCCACCTCTCCCAGGCCTATATAAGCGCCGCCAAGCGCGGCCGCAGCCCCCTTGAAGCTCCTTCACCCAAATCCCCAAAACCCTAGCCATCCCCCGAGCTCATCCAGTGCCGCAGCCCTAGCTGTGCCGCCTGGCTGCGTTGACCCACCGCCTCACCATCTCTGCGTCGCCAAGCTTGTGTCCCGAATTTCCGTGGTGTGGTGAGGAATCCCCAGAGCTCACTTTCCATCTCCCTCTCGCTCTCCAGCGTCCGCGCAGTGCTGCTAACCTCCGCCGGCCGCCATTGCTAGCCACTGGCCATGCCTGTGCCCCCAAACCTCCTTCTCAACCCCTCAAACGGATTCTCTATCTTTCCTTCTCTCTCCTACGCCTCGAGTCGCATGCAACGGAGCACCCTAGACTCGGATTGGCCCAATTCCGGTGAAGCTCCACCGCGGGATCGGGTGGCACCGCCGTCTCCAGTGAGCCCAGAGCCCCGATCGATTTAGCACCGTTCGATCTCCATCCGACGGCCTAGATCGGATCTCAACCGGTCAACTAGAGTCAATACCGGTCCACCGTGGACTCGTGGACCAGCTCCACGTCGCGGTCTACGGCCGGTCCACGGCACAGTACACCGTGACGTCAGATGACATCAGCCCTCAGTCGCTGTCGTGGCCTTTTTACAAAATAGCCCCTGTCTTTTCGCAAAATCAACTTGCGGTCCAAATCTATTAAACAATAATTACAGTTTAGTCCTTTTCTTCTATTTTAGCTCCTGAGTTTTTGAAAATTAGTACCCACCATCCTATAGGCTTAGTTTTGTGCTTTAGCCCTTGAGGTTTTATACAAAATTATGTTTCAAGCCCTCAGTTTCTTCCAAAAACACCCCTGGAAGCCTAAAACTTTTACCAGCAAGCCCCTAGAACCCGTTTTATGCGTCGTTTCTTCGTTTTAGCTCCGATTCGAGTGATTTTTGTGCTCACGTATTCGTAGTAAAGCGTACAATAATTCTAAAGCTTTCTTTTTATCATTTGTTTATGTTTGGTGTACTGTTTTGATTAAATATCTTGTTTGCATGTATGTGTGGATGCTTGTGTGGTGATTGATGTGAGTAGTTGATGAGTCGTTCGAGTTCGCTAACGATCCCGTTCCCGAGGAGCAGGTGCAGCAGCAGTAGTTCATTGAGGAAGACAAGTATAACATGGACAATCCTTGATACCTAAACACCATTTAATCATACGTTCATATGCATGTGTCTAATCTTGTTATACACTAAGGTTGTTCCTAGTCTTTACCTTATTCCTGGTTTACCCGGGTTTTATGCATTATGGTTAGTATTAGCTACGCGCTGCAATCAATAATTATTTAAATGTTAATACTGAATTAATGGTTCACTTCAATGATGGTTAAAAGATTCTTTTTAGTAACATGGTTCGGGGAGCTAGAGCATGTGCTTCGTGCTTTGTTCTAGTGTATCTATAAGGTTTGGTCTTGGGATTAGAGCATGTGCTTCGTGCTTTGTTCTAATATCTCTCCGTAAGTTCCGGTTCTTAAAGCGGCAACCCAGGAACTTGTTCGTCGCCGTTGGAACTATAATGACTCTGGTCTTGGATAATTAGCATGTACGTCTCTAGCTCACTAGTCGTTACCGAAAGGCATATGTGGGGAGCATGGGTGAGAATATAGTTTGATCCATCGAGGATGGATTGATCCGTTGGCTATGTCTCGTTAGGCACAGTCCCGTGTTGTAAGCGTCCGATGTACGGCAGCTTCACACGTTGCGATGATTGCGCTCTCGCTCTGGACGCGATTGACCCCCTCACGTTGCGCCCTGAGCGTACGTCAATCTCGATGCCTTGGGTTATGCTGCCTATGTTGAACCAAAATGGCTACTGTGCTTGTTAGAGTGTTTTGTGAAAGTCCTCATAGCATAAGTTCTTTTGGATTTATGTGACCAGCGGGTAAAGGGCGAAACCTCTGCAGAGTGTAAATCTATCATGATAGCCGTAGTCTCACGGCAACGAGCGTCCTGGATCCTTTTTTATTAGAAGATGATGTAGAGGATGATGTTGGTATATGTTCTATAATTACTTATGCATTATTACTATTGGGTTTATAGTTGGGATTCTACTCATTTGTAGTAATTTGGATGATAATAAATTGAAACAACTAAAAGTGCTAATGCAGTTCAACCGTGCCAAGCCTTTTGTTCTTACATAACCCGTGTTATACTTGTTAAGTAAGATGGTTTACTTACACTTGCAACTATATTCAACAAAATTCTGGATGGGTAACAGATGGAGAAGTGAATGATCAGTCGCTTGCTGAGTTTCCGAAGGATCTGCCGTACTTCTAGCTGTGTTCAACCAGTCGGTGTCCCTGTGGACTTGAGGCTCTACTTAGTTGAGAAACGTTTAATAATAATAAGACTTCCGCTGTGTTATTTGTGTAAGACTATGTCTTCTGTTAAACTCTGATGTAAACTATTTTATTTCGAGTATTGTGTTCTCTGTAATCCATATTTGTAATCTATATGTGCTCTGTGGACATCCTGGTCACACATATGGAAGCATTCGGATTTCTGTGAAATCTGGGTGTTACAGATATGCATCTAACGTGTCTAGAAAACGTCTTTCCTTACCTTGATACACTAAATTAATTCATCTTTACAAATCCTAGCACGGTGTTGACAGTCGATTTGATATATTTTACCTTCAACATCTCGGGAATAAAATGAGGAAACTACACCATGTTCTATGCATAATTTTGCTTATTGCTTATGAATTCCATAAGTTTTGGATGAGTTGTGAACGCAAGGACACAGGTGTAGAAACTAGGAAAATTTGGAGGAAATATGGGCCGGCTGGCTTTGGCCTAGCCGGCTGGTCGCAGCCCGGCCAGCCAGGCACCACCGGAATCCCGTTACCACGTCACTGATCCGAGGGTCCAAAAACTCAGTTTCGGTGAAGTAGCTCCCACGCAAAAGAGGTAGCATGCAAAGACAACAGTAGGCCGGCCGGCCCGGGAGCTCACCTGGTGCCACCTTTCTCGTGTGCGGTTAATAACTGAATTCTGCCCGAATTATCCATGCAGGTGGGCCCTCTAATCAATTGTTGAGCATTGTGGACCACCGGATCAAACCGACTTGTATTGCACGTCTCTGGATCACTTGTAATGTGTTTTTGGACCCTCGGATCAGTGACGTGGCAACGGGCTTCAGGGGTGGCCGACCGGCCTAGCTACGGTCGGCCGGCCTCGCCTAAGCCGGCTGGTCGGGCATTTTCTACATTTTTTCCCAGTTTTCACACCTGTGTCCCTGCATTCACAACTCATTTAAAACTTGTGGAATTCATTAGCATTAAGCAAATTCATGCATGGAATATGGTGTGATTTCCTCATTTATTCCCGAGATGTTGACGGTAAATTATATCAAATCAACCGTCAACACACCCCAAGCTTAAACGTTTGCTTGTCCTCGAGCAAATCTAAATACTCAGGCTCAGTGGATCAGGAATTGCATCTATGTCTACACCTTACAATTGCACTACGTAGAAACCACTACTTTCTAGTGTACAAAGTATCTGTTAGTTAGCTAGTTGGTTAGAGGCTTGACTCCTTCAGAACATGCCGAGAGTTCTGCTCCTGCCGCGCTGTGTCGTGGGCACGAGCGAGTCGCGTGGGCGGCAAGATCACGGGACGTGGGATGGCACGTCCGGTAGTTGCGGTACTGCTGCGTGTTCCCGGTGGATTAGCCACCGTTCATTTCTAATTCCCTTCGAGTACTTAATCAAAGTCGCAACGAAAAGCTGATTAGCAGCACCAAAAACATTGTGTCCACAGAGTTCGCGTGCGTTCCATTGAGTTCACCGGCGTTCCTCGTCGCTGCCCGCCGGAGCAAACCCAACAAGCAGCAGAAGTCAAGGTATCAGCCTGTGATAGAACATACAAGAATAGGAAGTCATCTATCCTAAATCAAGGAATTTGTGATGCTGAAGTCTTGCAAACTGTACACGGACCATCAGCAAGGATCATCTTACCTCATCACCCGCAGCATCTTTCCCTCCCTGTGGCGTGTCCATCAGTTCAGTTCCAGGCAGGCCCATTTTGCTTGGCGCAGCACTTGATGCAAGGCTAGTTTCAGAAGTGATGGGCAACTGTGATAGAGCCAGAGGATTGCTACTCTGAGGAGTGTCTTGCACGCTTGGGCTGACACCTTTTGAGAGCATTAGAGATGACGTCTGAGACCCTCCTGGTGTTGCTGGTATGATAGTACTTCCATCATTGATCTCCGCCACCACTGCATTAACTTGGAAGGTGATGTTTCCTGACTCAATTGTGCTATCCGTGAAGCTAACATTCCATATATAGGTCCTTTCAAGGAGCTTTGTAATCTCATCAGGAATGAACGGAACTGGGTTATCAGCAATGAGGCTGTCAGCCGCTTTCTTGGTCAATCGCTGAGCTATCCTTCCAAAAACAATGAAATTGGCGTCACCGGTCTCATCTCCAACAAGTATAGCCAACTTGTACCTGCAAAAAGTAGCAAACAACGTGGAGACTTGGCATTAGAAATCATGAGAACAATCAAGGACAACTTTTCTAGAGAAGTGAAATAAATATGACAAAGTCAATCAGTAAGCTTGCACGAATAATTCACTACTGCAAGCAAACCTTTTCCAGCAGCAAACCATCATTTGGAAGCCATACTATTATAAATTTCTGCCCATAACAAATTTTAGTGCAACCTTCTGATGCGGGGGCTTGCCCGATCTTCTCGTGTAGGATCGTGGGGATAACTTGACCCATGCAACCTGACGAACCGAGGCACCAACAGCTGCTCGAACAGCCACCTGTGACAAAGATTTCGCCCAACCACACGGTTCGGTCGGTGCCTTACCTGAACCACGCAAAGGTAGAGGCGATGATCTTGCAAATCGCAAGGAAACACAAGAACAAGTGGTAGAGAAAACTCCCAATCCTTAAGGGGGCAGCTATGGCTCAACCCTAAGGACAAGAGCACTTGGCTTCTCTATTTTTCTGATTTCAATTCATGGTTAGGATTTCCACCAGCACCCCCAAGGGGTATTTATACTAGGAACATCCCTCCTAGTTGGGATGGAGGCCTCCCACAAAGGCCCAATACGAAATACTAAGGTCTGGAACAAAATACAACTAAAACAGTTCGGACTAATCTGAACTGCACAGCCAGACCAGTCTTTACTAAAACAACTCTACCGGTCGCTGTGGAACTCCAAATGATGATCCGTCAGTTGTGTTGAAAAATAGACTTCAGTACGCTTCCAACCATGTATAGTATGCACCATGAATCTTAGAAGAATGGTATAGTTTTGTATGGCAAGTTGACCCTTCATAAATCTGCAATCAGACTTTGGACCTTCTGACCAGTCTTCATTAATCTAGTTGGACCTCCATAATAGAAGCTCAAAAGAACTCAGAACTTGATGGCATTGTAAGGTAGACTTCATAAGTTTTCCATCAAGTACTCATGGACTTCCATAGCCCTTGAGAATCACGAGAAAAAGAACTCCAAAGTTTGCCTCCCGGGTAATAGGACGAGAAAGAACTCTTCATGAGGAAGAGGACTTGAAAGAACTCTGATCCAAGTCCAAAGAATTTGAAAGAACTCATCGTAAGGAAAAGTACTTGAAAGAAATCTGATCCAAGTCCAAAGAACTCGGATAAGTTGCATCTTCACGAGTAAACCTGAGCACAAGTAAAACACCACTATTAGGTAGTAAACAATTCTTAGTGAATGCATGTTCATTATCAACAAAGAATGAGTTCACCTCAAGTTGTAGTTGCTGCATTCTTGACCGAGTCATTGGTCCCTTGTTGATAATATTATGAGCCTCATTGGGGATGTCCTCATCATCCTCCCCTTCTTCAAAAAGAGTCAACCTCGACTCGGTCTGGTCATGACCATGGAATGGAGACAAATAAGCAACATTGAAGGTGTTGCTAGCTGCATATTCATCTTCTGGAAGCTCAATCTTGTAGGCATTGTCATTTATCTTCGCAAGAACCTTGAATGGCCCATCTCCTCGAGGTAGCAGCTTAGACTTTCGCTTCTCAGGAAATCTGTCCTTTTGAAGGTGCACCCAAACTAAATCACCCGGCTCAAAGGTCATCTTCTTGCGGTTCTTGTTTGCCTTCGCAGCATAGTACTCAGATTTCTTCTCAATCTCTTGCTTCGTCTTTAGGTGAATTTTCTTCACATATTCAGACCTCTTATGTGCTTCCATGTTTCCCCGTTCTTGAAGTGGTAGGGGCAGCTGATGGGTACCCGCTAGGGTTTGCGCCCAATCTTTCGATGAGAGGCATGGGGATAACTCGATTGGATAATGGTGGCGTCGCTCATGGCCCGACTATAGCCTTCCAAGGCTGCGCCTTAGCAACCGATACTCCGCCTCCAATGGCTGCCGCGATCTTGTGGAGCGTGTCGCCCGGCCACTAGGGCGTCGTCCCTGCAAGCAATCGAAGAACTAGCAAGAACAAGTACTTTAAGTGCTGAATCACAAAATATAGATGAAGGTTTTCAAACTCAATCTCAACAATGGTGGGTTTCCGATTACAACAAGACGGGCGGCTAGATCAACACACGCGCTTGAAGGCAAGTAGCAAAGGCTAAACTTGATCTAAACAAAACCCAAACTGTTCTTGGCAGCAGCCAAGGGATATTAGTATGTGGGAGGGCGAACAGAGAGGTTCTGGGGTCGTCCTCCAACCCTAGGACGCGTCCGTAATGGACTCAACTAGATACACGGCCCATAGGCCAAAATAGCGGTGATGCAGCACCGTGGGCTGAAAAGGACTTGGTGGTATTTTGACGATTGCGGCTGACTCCGAACAGATATGCCATTGAGTTTGGATCCATTGGAAAGTAGACTTGATAAACTTTCCATAAAGTACTTGAACGCCCAAAACGGAGTCCGTATGAAGTCATGGCGGTCGTCACAAGTTGGTGCTGTCGTGCAGTCCGAATCCAGCGCGTGCAATGCCCCTCTCCGTGTTATCCACGCCATCATTCCTGAGTACAACAAGAGTGCACGCGTCTCCATTGTCTAAACATGAATAAGGGCTTAAGAATGAACTTGCTTGATGTTGAAGTTGACGAGCACGAGCACGAGTAATAGGACCAAGTGGTGTTGGCGGAGGTAGGGATGTATCGACGGTGTTGATGTCCTCACCATCCCCCTTTCTTGCATTTGAGTCGTCCTCGACTCGAGTTCATCTTCCTCTCCCAAATATGGCTTCAAATCTGCAACATTAAAAGTCAGACTAACCCCAAAATTTTTAGGCAAATCCAGCTTATATGCATTATCATTAATCTTCTCTAACACTTTAAAAGGTCCATCTGCCCGTGGCAGCAATTTAGATTTGCGCAATTCAGGAAACCTTTCTTTTCACAAATGCCGCCAAACTAAATCTCCAGGTGCAAATTGTATTTCCTTCCTACCTTTGTCACCAGCATTCTTATACTTAGCATTCATGCACTCTATGTTTTCTTTAGTGGTTTCATGCAGTTTTAACATCAACTCAGCACGACTACTAGCATCAAAATTGACCTTTTTAGAAGTTGGCAAAGGCATTAAATCAATGGGAGCACGAGGCAAGAAACCATAAACAATCTGAAATGGGCACATCTTTGTGGTCGAATGCAGCGAACGATTATAAACAAACTCAATATGAGGCAAACATTCTTCCCACATCTTATTGTTTTTCTTTAAAACAACCATTAACATGCTAGACAAAGTTCTATTCATAACTTCAGTTTGACCATCAGTTTGGGGATGACATGTAGTAGAAAACAAAAGTTTAGTCCCCAATTTTAACCACAATGTTCCCCAAAAATGACAAAGAAACTTAGCATCACGATCAGAAACAATTATATTTGGTACACCATGCAAACGAACAACTTCATGAAAGAACAAATCAGCAATATGAGTGGCATCATCTGTTTTATGACAAGATATGAAATGTACCATTTTAGAGAATCTATCAACAACCACAAAAACACTATCACGCCCATTCCTAGTCCTTGGCAAACCTAGCACAAAATCCATAGAAATATCCTCCCAAGGAGTACTAGGAACAGGTAGAGGCAGATACAAACCGTGTGGATTTAACCATGACTTAGCTTTTTGACATGTTGTGCAACGAGCAACAAATCACTCCACATCTCGTCGCAACCGTGGCCAAAAGAAATGACCAGCAAGTATGTCCACTATCTTCTTTATACCAAAATGCCCCATCAAGCCACCTCCATGTGCTTCCTGCAACAACAACAAACGAACGGAGCTAGCTGGAATTCATAGCTTGTTAGCTCAAAACACAAACCCATCACTAACGATGAATTTGTTCCATCCTTTCCCATCTTTACAATGGAGCAACACATCTTTAAAATCAGGATCATAAACATATTGGTCTTTAATCGTTTCTAATCCAAAGATCTTGTAATCAAGTTGATTCAGCAAAGTATATCTCGTAGACAAAGCATCAGTAATCACATTTTCTTTCCCTTTCTTGTGCTTAATAACATAAGGAAAAGACTCAACAAATTCATCCCACTTAGCATGTCTACAATTCAGTTTTTCTTGACTACGAATATGCTTCAAAGATTCGTGATCAGAATGAATAACAAACTCTTTGGGCCACAAATAATATTGCCAAGTTTCCAAAGTTCCAACAAGAGCATACAATTCTTTGTCATAAGTGGAATAATTCAAAACAAGTCCGCTCAATTTTTCACTAAAATATGCAATAGGTTTTCCTTCTTGCAATAAAACACCACTCAAACCAATTCCACTCGTATCACATTCAAGCTCAAAAGTTTTATTAAAATCAGGAAGTTGGAGGAGAGGTGCATGTGTCAACTTATCTTTCAGCGTGGCGAAGGCATTCTCTTGCACAGGGCCCCAAGAAAAGGGCACTCCCTTCTTTGTAAGCGCATTCAAAGGTGCGGCAATGGTGCTGAAATCCTTCACAAAGCGACGGTATAACCCAGCAAGTCCAAGAAAGCTTCGCACTTGGATGAGGGTTGTTGGAACAGGCCAACCCTGAATAGCTTCCACCTTGGCTTGATCAACTTCAATTCCCCGTGGAGTGACAACATAGCCAAGAAAACATACTCGTTCTGTGCAAAAGGTGCACTTGTCTAGGTTACCGAATAAACGTGCATCACGTAAGGCATCAAAAACAGCACGTAAATGAGCAAGATGTTCATCCATGGATTTGTTGTAAATCAACATATTATCAAAATAGACCACAACAAATTTCCCAATGAAAGCACGCAAAACCTCGTTCATTAATCTCATGAAAGTGCTAGGTGCATTAGTTAACCCAAAAGGCATGACTAACCAATCATATAAACCGAACTTAGTTTTGAAAGCAGTTTTCCATTCATCACCCAATTTCATACGTATCTGGTGGTAACCGCTACACAAATCAATTTTTGAGAACACAACAGCCCCACTCAATTCATCTAAGATGTCATCTAAGCATGGAATAGGGTGACGATATCGAATGGTGATATTATTGATAGCTCGACAATCAACACACATATGCCATGTTCCATCTTTCGTAGGCACTAAAATAACTGGAATATCGCAAGGTCTTAGGAACTCATGAACATAACCTTTGTCGAGTAGTTCTTGCACTTGGCGCTGAATTTCCTTCGTTTCTTCTGGATTGGTTCGATACGACGCACGGTTCGGCAATGATGCACCTGGAATTAAATCTATTTGATGCTCAATCCCATGAATTGGTGGCAGCCATTCTTCCCACATCTTAATTTCTTTCTTTAAAACAGCCCTTAACATGCTAGACAAAGTTCTATTCACAACTTCATTTTGACCATCAGTTTGGGGATGACATGTAGTAGAAAACAAAAGTTTAGTCCCCAGTTTTAACCATAATGTTCTCCAAAAATGACTAAGAAACTTAGCATCACGATCAGAAACAATTGTATTTGGCACACCATGCAAACGAACAACTCCACGAAAGAACAAATCAGCAATATGAGTGGCATCATCTGTTTTATGACAAGGTATGAAATGTGCCATTTTAGAGAATCTATCAACAACCAAGTGGTGTTGGTGGAGGTAGGGATGTATCGGCGGTGTTGATGTCCTCGTCATCAAGTCGAAGGGTGTGATTGGCTTGAAACCATAAACAACCTCGAATGGACACATCTGCGTCGTTGAATGGACTGCCCTATTGTATGCAAACTCAACATAGGGTAAGCAATCTTCCCACTCTTTCAGGTTCTTCTTGATCATCGTTCGCAGCAGCATGGAGAGTGTACGATTGACCACCTCCGTTTGTCCATCAGTTTGTGGGGGACAAGTTGTTGAAAATAACAACTTTGTCCCAAGCTTGGCCCACAAAGTCTTCCAAAAATAGCTCATAAACTTCACATCACGGTCTGAAACAATAGTCTTTGACACACCATGTAGCCTCACAATTTCCCTGAAAAACAAGTCAGCTACATGCGACGCATCGTCGCTCTTGTGGCAAGGAATAAAATGTGCCATTTTTGAGAATCTATCCACAACAACAAAAACTGAATCCCTCCCCTTCTTAGTTCTTGGCAACCCCAAAACAAAATCCATGCTAATATCTTCCCAAGGTGCATTTGGAACAGGGAGTGGGGTGTACAAACCGTGGGGGTTCAGCTTTGATTTGGCCTTGTGACAAGTGGTACATCGCTGCACCAACCTCTCCACATCACGTCTCATCTTTGGCCAATAGAAATGGTCACTAAGCAGCAAGTATGTCTTTTCTCTTCCAAAGTGACCCATCAATCCTCCCATGTGTGATTCCTGTAATAAGAGCAAACGAATAGACGAATCTGGAACACACAATTTGTTAGCTCGGAACAAGAAACCATCATGCACATGGTACTTGTCCCATCCTTTCCCTCCTTGACACTTCATGTATGGCTCTGCAAAATCATAATCAGCAGCATATAATTCTTTCATGCTCTCTATCCCTGGAACCTTGACCTCCAATTGATTAAGCAAAACACTCTTTCTAGACAAAGCATAAAAACAACATTTTCTTTCCCTTTTTTGTACTTGACAACATAAGGAAAAGACCCAATGAATTCAACCCATTTGGCATGCCTACGGTTCAATTTTGCTTGGCCTTTCAAGTATTTTAATGCCTCATGGTCAGAATGAATGATAAACTCCTTAGGCCAAAGATAATGTTGCCAAGTTTCAAGCACACAAACTAAGGCATACAACTCTTTATCATAAACAGGATAATTCAGTTGAGCACTACCAAGGTTTTCACTAAAGTATGCTATGGGTTTTCCTTCTTACATCAACACACCTCCTATGCCTATCCCACTAGCATCACATTCAATCTTAAAAGATTTGTTGAAATCAGGCAAAACAAGCAATGGGTCAGAAGTTAGACAATTCTTTAACCCTTGGAAACCAGCTTCCTGTGTCTTACCCCACACAAATTTAACACCCTTCTTGGTTAATTCATTCAATGGGGCTGCAATGGTGCTGAAATTCTTCACAAAGCGTCGATAGAAACCAGCAAGACCATGAAAGCTTCTCACTTGGCTCACATTGACAGGGCTAGGCCAATTCTTGATAGCCTCAACCTTGGACTCATCCATCTCTACACCCTGTCCCGAAACAACAAAGCCCAAAAACACAACCTTGTCGGTGCAAAAGGTGCACTTTTCCAGGTTAGCATATAACTTTTCAGTCCTAAGCACCTCCAACACCATTTTGATATGTTCAACATGTTCTTCCATGGTGCGGCTGTTTTCAAAATGTCATCGAAATAAACCACCACAAATTTTCCAATGAAAACCCTCAAAACATGGTTCATCAAACGCATGAAAGTGCTGGGTGCATTAGTTAAACCAAAAGGCATCACTAACCACTCATACAAACCAAATTTTGTTTTAAAGCCTGTTTTCCATTCATCTCCTTTCTTCATTCTAATATGATGGTATCCACTACGCAGGTCAATTTTAGAGAATATAATAGCACCACTAAGTTCATCAAGCATGTCATCAAGTCTAGGAATGGGATGACGATATCGAATAGTGATGTTATTAATTGCTCTACAATCAACACACATTCTCCATGTACCATCTTCTTTGGAACAAGAATAACAGAGACAGCACAAGGACTAAGACTTTCACGCATGTACCCTTTGTCAAGTAGTTCTTGCACTTGTCTCTGAATTTCCTTGGTCTCTTATGGATTGGTGCGGTATGGTGGCCGGTTTGGGAGGGAAGCTCCTGGAATGAGATCAATTTGATGTTCAATCCCACGAAGAGGAGGAAGTGGCACACTGTCATTGGCACAACATCACATTCAATGGTGTCAGTGTATCCTTGTATGCTGATGGTAACCTTCACCATATATTGCACTTTGACTTCACCACAATCGCTGAGCCACTACACATGATAAGGATGAGGATGTTTGGTCATGCTCAGACCTAATTTCTCACACATTTGTTTGCTAGCAAGGTTGTGGCAGCTACCACCATCAACTATCACCCTAACTAACTTGCCATCTATCTTGGCTTGGGTGTGAAACAAGTTGAACCTTTGTGTTTTTTCTTCTTCCTTGAGCTGGACACTCAATGCCTTGGTGACTACAATGGTGTGACCAACCTCAAAAGGACAAACCTTGTAGTCATCATCTTCACCTTCTTGTGCATCATCAACATTTTCATTTTCATTTTCAGTGGGGAATTCACACTCACCTTTACTAGCTGAATCATATTCTACACCCTCAGTAACAAACATAACTCTGTTGTTGGGACAATCTTTGATGACATGGCCTCGGCACAAGCACTTAAAACATTGAATCCCACTACTCCTAGCAGCAGAACCCACCGTAGTATTGTCCTTTGAGGATGATGGCCTAGCAGATTTCAGTGGGTGTGGAACGAGTGTTGGCATGAGAGCTTGCTTTGGATCAGAACATGCCACACCCCAAATCAAACTTAACTGTTTTTGGAGCACTTGATGGGGCTCTTGAGCTAGAAGTAGAATGCTTTGTTGGCTTAGCATTATCATGTAATTGTCTCTCAGCTTTTTGGGCAATGTGCACTAGCTCTACTATATTGTTGTAGGTCTGAAATTCCACAACACGCTTGATTGGCTTGTTTAGACCGGAGAGAAAACGTGACATGGACTGCTCTTCATCCTCTTGCACACATGCTCTAATAATGGCTTGCTCCATTCCATTGTAATACTCTTCTACAGATTTACTTCCTTGCTTCAAATTCTGCAGCTTGTCAAAGAGATCACCTTTGTGGTGCTTTGGAACAAAACGTGCTCTCATTTTCCTCTTCATTTCAGCCCATGTTGCCACTACAAGTTCACCATTCTCATCTCTTTGATTCTGAATTTGTTCCCACCAAATGAGCATACCCATCAAAGTCAAGTGCAGCCATGTGCACTTTCTTTTCCTCTGAATAATTGTGCACACGAAATATTTTCTCAACTTTCAGCTCCCATGTGAGATAAGCATTAGGGACAGACGTACTCTCAAACTTAGGCATGCTGAATTTCAGCTTCCCAAACATCACTTTATTGGGCTGATCTTGTATATTGCGAGCACGACGTTGGAAATTATCATTGCGGTGCAGCTAAAATGTTTCTTCATATTCAGATTCATGTGCAACACCACCTGCAAGCCCACGGCGTCTTCCTCGGCCAAATGTCGCACCACCTCTTCCTTCTCCACACTCACGCCCTTGAACATTCTTTCTTCCATGCTCTTTCTTTTGCATCCGAGCTGCATACTCTTCATCGGTTTCATCTAGCTCTTCATCATGTATACTTCCATCACCAGTTGTTGGCTTTAAAGCTTTAACAACTTGTGCAAATCATATTGTCTTGGACTGTCTTCATGTTTGCAATGAGTTGTTCATTGAAGTTATGCATCAATGTTTGCAGCTGCTCTTATGTGACATACCGTGGCTCATCTTCATCTTCATCACCTGCCATGGTTAGTAGAAGAACAAGACAATAATTCTAAGATATGTGTCTTGGTGGAAATCACTCAACCTCACCTTCTCTTACCACCGAAGCTCTTATGCCTCCTTGCTGAATTTGTGAACTGCATTCACCTTGGTGGTAGTAGGCACAACAAAGGTGATAGATCAAGCGAAATCAAAGTCACAGTGCATCCTAAACATAGGCTTATATGTGGAGTTTGGAAGGTTATGTATGTGGTAAGCTAGTAGTACAATCTGAAACTTCAACCTATTGTAAAGCTAAGTAAAAATCCAACCAAGTCTAGTTGCTGAACTGAAAGTAGAGAAATGATAGATTATGTTTAGCAACTCACGCAGAAGGATAAGAAACTTATTGTAGCAAAAAGGAATGAGTTAAGATGAAAAATATGAGTCAAGAACTAAGCTCAATGTTGCACAAGTTAGAATGTATGCTAGACAATTACTCCAAGATATCAAGTTAATTCAAACAATCAATATGGTGATCTCAACACTTCTTTCTTTCTTTCTTTTGTTTTTTTTTCTTTTTGCTACTGAGATTAGCACACTAGGTTGTCCACAAAATATTGCTTTTGCTCAAAGTTATTCTCAGATTTAGCAAAGTACAAAGCTTATGAGCAACAATATGTATATAATCTTTCTTTCAGCTGAGAGAAACTCTGCTCATCTAGATCTGAAATATTCACGGATCTGAAACTATATCAAGATGATAGATTTGCAAAATCCAGTCTGAACATAAAAGATGTGTCTCGAAATAACCTTTCCAACGAGTACAAGAACACTAAAAACGAATTTCGGACGTAAAAGTTATGCTCGTTTTAGCGTACTATACTCAAACTTCAGATCTGACCGCGAAATGGATTCGGGATGACAGTAAACAGACCAAGAACACAATTGAACGAATGGAGAAAAACAAATATGGATGGGAAGACAAAGGGAAACACAAATCAGAGGCGGAAAACAAGAAGAAACACCAAGGAACACAAGGATTCAGCAACTAAACTCGATCTATTGGACAACTTAACCAAACTCACTGAAATTTCAGATCGGGTTACGGTAGTAGAAGTTTTTGTATTTTCAGTTTAGGGAAACAAACTAAAGGGGAAAAACAAGGATAGATCCTACCGAGTAAACTGTAGCTCTGAATACCTAGATGATGCGGGGGCTTGCCCGATCTTCTCGTGTAGGATCGTGGGGATAACTTGACCCGTGCAACCTGACGAACCGAGGTACCAACAGCTGCTCGAACAGCCACATGTGACAAAAATTTCGCCTAACCACATGCTTTGGTCGATGCCTTACCTAAACCACGCAAAGGTAGAGGCGATGCTCTTGTAAATAGCAAAAGTTGTACACCTTTCCTTCTTTTAGCATCTGCTTGAACATCTCACTATGAGTAGGATAGACCTGACCATGCATGGCATTGCCCTGCCCAAAAAAAAAATGTAAACAGTGATATATATGTATATTCAAGGCAGTGTGCCTGGGAACAACTTGCTAGAGTAACATGCTAAATGATGATGGGTACCTCCTCATCAAGAAGAACCACGTCTGTATGCAACAGCTTCGTCTCATCATGAGGATTGTACAGCTCCCAAAACCTAGCAACACGCACGCATATGTGCTGTGAGCAGTCTCCTTCCATAAGGTGTGGAATCAGCATGTCCCCCATCTGTAGACAGTCAGAGACCATCAGCACACAAATAGAGTTAACAATAAAGTCACACACAGATACACATGAAAGCTTACAGATTAACAGCTGATCACCTTGGACCAAAATGCACACACCAAAACTTACACCAAATTAGTAAGCTAACAGTGAGAAGCCAACAAAAGCACATAGTAGGGTATGATGTAAAAAGCACTTGTATTCACAAAAATATTTACAATAAAAGACAGTGGTGCAGCAGGAGCATTAGGTTGATGCCGCGTTAGCGGCATCGAGAACCTCCTTGTACACCACATTTCAAGTCTTAGATCCACATGAACCATCATCGTTCTCAATCAAAATTCTCAGACCACTCCGAGATGTAGCCCTCGAAACAGCAACGTAAAGTTGTCCATGGGTAAATACGGGTCTCTTAAGGTAAAGGCCTACCCTTGATAGGGTCTGACCTTGACTTTTATTGATCGTCATTGCATAACATACCCACACTGGGAATTGTCTCCTCTGCAATGTAAAGGGCCATTTAACATCTTTCGTCGTAAGGGCAATCCTAGGTATATAGACAGTCTCACCAACGTTCGTTCCCGTTAGGATCATGCACTGCAGCACACACTGTCCAAGTTTACAAATGAGCAGTCTTGTTCCATTACAAATCCTATACTTTGATTCAGGTTTCTTAAAAGCATCACCACAGCACCTTTCTTAAGCACGAGTTTATGGCATGGGAAATTGCTTGCTTCTATAGAGTTAAGGAACTTAGTAGGGTAAAGTAAATCAAAATCAAGTATGGGTTCAGAAGTTTTTCATATTGTGTCACAGCTTATGTATTGCACACTCTCACCAGGAAGCGGGGAAACTATATATTCGTTTATCTCATCAACCATTGAATTATTCGGAAACAATGGCTCGTGATGCTAGGTATTCTGGATCTTGATACCTTCCTAACAAATATGGGTACACCTCGGACACAAGAGCACTGATTTTGTCACCCTCAGTACGAATAAGCAGATCATCAGGGATAGTGACCCATGATGCCTCATGTTCATCTCCTATTTTTTCAGCAGGGAGGGTGCCATCACCAACAGCTAGGACCCATTTGCTGAATCTGTCAAGTTCATCACGCTGATTTCCTACCAACGCAGGGTTCTGGAGACGCATGTTAATCTTCAGTTTGAGAAGCACCACATGCTGTCATAGCTTAGAATTCGTAATTGATGCACCAACTATAGAGGAATGTGATCCTTTGCGACTACTGGTAGTATCTGCCTAAAATCGCCGCCAAGAACAACAGGTTTGCCTCCAAACGGAAGCATTGCGTTGCTAGGCATATGTTCAGAAAGAATATCTCTCATTGTTCTATCTAATGCTTCAAAACAACGTTGGTTGGTCATTGGAGCCTCGTCCCATATAATAAGCGCCGCAACCTGAATTAACTTAGCAAGCATGGTACCAAGTTTGACTTTACGCGTAGCAGAATCATTTATATCGAAAGGAATTTTGAATCGAGAGTGTGCAGTACGGCCCCTACGCAAGAGTAGGGATGCTACACCAGATGATGCGACCACAATCACTATCTTTTTTCTCGGATCGTAACTTAGCAATTATAGCATTCCATAAAAAAGTTTTTCCTGTGCCCCCATGACCAAACACGAAGAAAAATCCAGCAGAACCACTTAGAACACGTCCAGTTATTCTATCAAACACCTTTTTTTGGTCAGCATTTAGTTGGAAAATCAAAGACGAAGCGTACATGGATAACATCAATGGCTCAGGATCAAGTTCATCATTAATTAGCCCATTTTCAGTCACCCCACAACCATGTGTCGTCAGCCTTGGCAGGTCATACATATTTATGTTGCCACCATTATTAGCAAAGAGGTCTGTTAATTTGTGTATTAGAAGGTTCATCAGTTGTTCTTGAGGGACAATATAATTCGGGTTATCAAGTGCGTTTCTGAGCCCTTTGTGTATGTCATTAGTGAAATAAAGACAATATTTATCAAACAAGGTGCGCACATTACCAACAGAGCAGAAGAGCACCACAGTCACAAACAAATGTCTAAACTGATGTGCGGACGCACTGACTATAGCCTCGTCAAACAACAGAATCCACTCGTTATCACTTTCAAGAAAACCTCGCGCCTCACATGCACCTCGAAACGTTCTATACACTACATTGTTGAAGGTCCTCACATCAGCATAGTTTTTGCGCCTTTAACTATCATCAACAGCATGCGTAGGTAATAAAGTTCAACTGCAGTAGGGTGCACATAGTACATACGACCTATCTTAGCAAAGGGCACTCTTTTTCGCCAATGGCGATCAGAGGCAACCCAGGTCCACTCCTTTGGAAAATCGCAGTATGTTAGGTGCCTAGCGTCCTCATATTTTGCATTCGCTTCAAACCATTCAGTCAGCATGGTGCTCTTTGCTTCTGGGCTATCAGCCAACGCTCTTAGATCAGCGTCTGGTTCATATCGCACGTGATTCATTCATGGAAAATGAACCCACAGTCGCTCTACCAAAGGCATTCTATAGTGAACGTCAAACTCAAAGGCACGCCACAAAACCTCGCAGGCAGTTAGAAATCTAGCATCCATGTACTCCTGGATCTCATTCCACGGAGGCAGTTGAGGGCCAGGAGATGCATTCGACGTTTTAGCAGTGACCTCGAAATATATTCTCGCTCTATCACTTCCTTTCGTGACATATTTAAATAGGTACTTAATCATGTTTGATTTATTGCACCACTCCACATTGATGTGTGCATTGTATTTCTTCAGAAGACTCATGTTGTAAGGCACTACATTCCTGTTATCTAGTTTAATACCATTTTTCAAGACATGTCTGCCATCATATCTACGTTTGTATATAGTAAAACAAAACTCATCGACAATTGTTTCGTCCTGGAATGATTTTGGAAAGTTTTTCGAACATTTGTCATCTTTCATGCAATGACATTTTTTTATTGGCATCACCACATGACCATGTATCATGAACTCCTCAACTAAAGCATAGCCTAGCGGGTATGCCTCCTTGTCTGGTATTTCTGCGGAGATGAAGGCATCAATAGCTGAAGCATTGAACTCAGGGTTTGAATCAGCCAACCAGACAAGGCAGTGTATGTGTGGTGGGCCACATTTCTGGAACTATACAGTGTACAAAACTGCACAGACAATGGTGCATGTTAAACAAGTTAATGACGAAGGTTGCAGAGGAACACTACAAGCAAGGCTGCAGCAAAGCTCACCTGCATGGATCGCACCAAATGTTCTTCCCTCCTTAATGCCCTCTATAAATTCGTCTACTTTTATATGGAAAACTCGCACAACCAGATCAGAACGATCGCTAAGCTTCTGGCCAGGCTCGAATCTCGGCGCATCGGCTATTTCTCTCCACTTACAGTTGCACGTGAACGTCACAAAAAGGTCAGGAGGGCTATATACCCTACATATGGCCATAGCATCCTGGTAATTCATCACAAGATATCATCTCCCACCGGTAAAAGAGGCAGGCATAATAACTATCTCACCAACAGAACTCGCGCTAGTAATACCTTTACCAATCGCATCAGCTATTCCTTGTACGGACTCGCACCGTAATTCTTTTTGGTGGTCAGCTAACCACTTAAGCCTAGAGCCTTTGACCGTGGAATTGAAGTCAACAACCAACTGGTCACTCAACCTGCCATAACACGTGAATGGAATCGCCTCGTTTAATCTGTAGTGCATGTGAAACCGACCAAATTCAAGCATGGTAATGTATTTACGGGTCAAGCCAGACTCATCAGCATCCGAATATTTCAAGCCAAGATGGAAGCCATGTTCTTCGTAGGGAAACAATAGAGGGTACTGCAGGGCTAGGTAAGCTGGGTGCAAACAGGAAACACGCTTAAGTCCATGGTTTCTATCATGCAGAAGAACATCATAAGTATACTCCTTGGCAGAGTAATCACCCACTATTATCGCTGCAATCTCACCACTCACAGGTAGGTTGTATTGGACATCTTGACGCGAGTTGCATCCTAACAAGCGCAACGTCACTTTTTGATCGCCAGCCTGCTCCAAGCGTTCCCTAGCTAGCCTGAACGCTTTGACAAGGCTATTATGCTCATTCAGCATATCTAAGAGGGCCTGCGCAATATCTGGGTCTGGCTGGTTGGAAGAAAGGTCATCGACCTGAAACAGGCCTAGACGGTTGCTTGATTCATGCCCGGTATCGTATATGTAAAGCTGCGCAAACTTCGGTCGTGAACCATTTTTGGGCACCAAGGAACCAATACGATGGTGAAAAAACCCATTTATTTTGAAAACATAAGGCGCAGTTCCATTATTTATCATCTTGTCAACAGATGCACCTAAAGAGGTGAACGCGAACATGGAGTTGTAGGATCGTATCTGCCTAAGAAACCTCCTGGATCGTGAATCGCCATCGAATCTCAATAACTCAGCAAGAGGTGCAGGTGGTTTCGCATAAGGTTTCAGACTGATTTTGGCTCCTCTACAACATGGGTCGTACACAATTTTTCTTTTCGAAACAACAGACATGGTTTTTGCTCGTTCCAGGAACCAAAAAACCGCACCACAGTAGGGATACTCATGCGTCGGCCCACCATAGTAAGACCGTTCCTTGTAGGAATCTACAGATGCACACAAGGAAATCAGGGCAAACATAGCAGCAGGGATAACAAAGAGGAGTCCTCTATAAAAGTAATACCCACAAACCTTTCAGCACTTCTATGCATGTCTTATCAAGAGGAGACACTACAGGCATGGAAAGGCCTGCAGTGGAGGACCTCTGGCAGTGCATCCTACTAAGGCGCCGATGCAGATTAGTCTTTGCTACCTCTACAGGAAAATCCATGAGGGTCCTTTTTCCTGTTCAGTCTAGGGGAAGCAGAAGTTAACTACCTACTCACTCGTTGCCATCTGCAGACCCAGAGCCTGGGCGTGCACAGGCACATGACCAGCTTGAGGTAGGCTAGAGGATGCACCACTGCCAGCAAATACTGGTCGTCTAAGGAAACCTTGTGAAACCGCAAACCTTCGCCTCTGACTCTTTTCGCGGCAACGCACAACCCTCTCACACGAAGGACAAGGCATCACTAATAGGCTGCATAACAATATAGGATGAAAAGCACAAAACGACACCTCAGGTTCGCCCCACGGTAGATTAAACCAACAGAGAAACCTATGCAAATCAAAATCAATCAATAGAATTAACAGGCACTGCAAGGAACACATAGTATTGTCACCTATATCGCAAAACATTTGTACTGCTCTAACAAGGAAAGCATTGTGGCACTAAAATATAAAGGCATACACTCAGGGCGTCTAAGATTGACTATTCCGGCTACACAGCAAAGCGATAGTATCCCAAGTCATGGAACACTGCAACACACAAAATAATTCTGTAATAGAAAAGGCTCAAATACAGCTGTAGAAGCTATAGTTAGTGAGCTATAGTTAGTGAAGCAACTTTACAGAGAAGAAAGAAAGACCAGAGAGAGGCAGGACAACCTTAAAAAAAGCAACTATAGTCAGGAAGGAAAGAACAGAGAGAAGAACCTAAAGAGCAGCAAGTTGTACAGAGAGGAAACTAAAGACCAGAGACACCAAGAAAACGAATGAGAAACCCCCCTAACCCCTGTCCCACACTTACACAGGGCACCGTTGCCGCGTGAGCCGGGCCGGGCCTACAACTGTGCTCTGGTGCAGGGACAAGCGAGGGGATTTGAACTATGCAAGTCTGTAGATAGGAAAGGAGAAGCTAAGACAAGAAGAGAACCTAAAAAGGCAGGTCTACAGAAAGAAAGACCAAGACAGCAAGAAAAGAAATGAGCATAGAGAACAAGGAAAGAATACAGATAGGTTCTAAACTACGCAGAGCCTTTTCCTTGCAGCACACATGGCAAGAGCAAAAATAACGCAGTGCACGATATGAAAACAGGAAAGTTACATTTTTATCATGAGACTCATTTCTCATATAAAGGGTATTAATTATAAACAACATCCATATTGTGCTGACAGAAATCAGCAAGATAAAAGAGACTTTATGACCAACAGCTCCTTCCCCTATTGTCTCTCCACTAAGCCTGTTAAGACAGAGGCCCCTGATGAGTTCAGGAAAGAAGAAGCTACTATAGCTAGGAAAGAAGAAGCAACTATAGATAGGCAAGAAGAAGGATTCATAGATAGGAAAGAAGAAGAAAGTCACATTCTTCATGAGACAGTAAGCAGATAGATAGAAGAGAAAGGAAAGCATTTATTTTTTTTACCAACAGTGTATATGTTTTTTTTATCAACAACATGTATAGATAAGAGAGAAAAAGCATTTGTAGTCAGGAAAGTCTGACAGAGGAGAAGAGAGCAGCACAGAAGAGGCCAGTAGCTCCTTACACTGCCACTTTATATGTCTTACACTGCCACATTATATGCCACACTTTTTAGCTCTTCCTACCCATTTTTTTCCACCAACCCATTAAGGCAGAGGATACTGAATCAGACCAGGACAAAGATATCCAGCAAGGTAAATTCTCTCTTAAAGCGTTGTGGCATTAAAAAGAAACCATAAAGGCATATATCCAGGGCGTCTAAGAGTTGACTATTTCAGCCGCAAAACAAAGTGATAGTATTTCAGGTCATGGAACACTGCAGCACACAAAATAATTCTACAATAGAAAAGGCCCTAATACACCTGTAGAAGCTATAGCTAGGGAAGCAACTTTACATAGAAGAAAGGAAGACCAGAGAGAGGCAGGACAACCTTAAAAAAAAGGGGCTATAGTCAGGAAGGAAAGAACAGAGTGAAGAACCTAAAGAGAAGCAAATTGTACAGAGAAGAAACCAAAGACCAGAGACAGCAAGAAAACAAATGAGAAACCCCCCGAACCCCTGTCCCACACTTACACAGGGCACCGTTGCCGGCGTGAGCCGGGCCGAACCTACAACTGTGCTCTGGTGAGGTGACAAGTGAGGGGATTTGAACTATGCAAGTCTGTGGTTAGGAAAGGAGAAGCTAAGACAAGAAGAGAACCTAAAGAGAGGCAGGCCTACAGAAAGAAAGACCAAGACAGCAAGAAAAGAAATGAGCATAGAGAATAAGTGAAGAATATAGATAGGTTCTAAACTACGCAGAGCCTTTTCCTTGCAGCACACATGGCAAGAGCAAAAATAACGTAGTGCACGATATGAAAACAGGAAAGTTACATTTTTTTTCATGAGACTCATTTCTCATATACAGTAATCAGCCAGATAAAAGCAGCGATTCAAAGACATCAGGCCGCTGCACAGGTTGAAGGAAGGCCACTTACCTTTCCAAAGCTAGGAAGACACCTCAAGAGACAACAACCTTCCAACCCAGCACAGACCAAGCGAAGAACACCTTTAACCTTGGCAAAGAAAACACAAAAGCACATCAGTGCACCTACAAAGTACAGGGGAGGCATGGCAAAGCAGAGGAAAGCAGTCAGCTCTATACAGAATCTGAGCAATCAGTTCTATACAGATGCAAGCAGCATAGCAAAACACATGTGATTAATCAAAGCACACTACAATACATCACTCTGCTCTAAGCATGACAAACACTAAGAGTGGAAGAAACACATGTCCATACAGACACAGCACAGAAGCACTAAAAGCATGGCAAACATGCTTCTCCAAATAAAAGACCCTGCTAAAGAAAACATATAAGCACACCAGTGCAACTACAAAGACAGAGGTAGGAATGGCAAAGGACACAGCACAAAAGCAATCTAAGCATGGCAAACATGCTTCTCCAAACAAGAAACCCTGCTAAAGAAAACATATAAGCACACCAGTGCAACTACACAGGCAGAGGTAGGCATGAAAGGATCAAAATGGCAGATTCTGAGCAGATCTATTTCAAGGCCAAAGAGCAGAGCATAACACATGTGATTAACCAAAGCACACCACTACACATCACGCCACCATACATCACACTACTGTACATTGCGCTGCTTTAAGCATGGCAAACATTAAGAGTTAGGGACTACATCTCCACATACACACAACACAGGAAGCACCCTAAGCATAGCAAACATGACTATCCAAACAAAAGGTCACCAAAGACCGATGCACTGTCTGCAATCATAAAGGAAAGGCTTGAGGAAAGGAGGAACTCACGTGAAATCTCGTCTACCAGAGTCATGAACCTCACTGCAACCACCAGAAAAAGGAGACGTCATCATTCATCATACAGAAAAGGTACAACAAAGAAATCACTGCCACGAATGCCCAGCTCACCTTCCAGCAACGGCGAGCACAAAACCCCACTGCAACCTCAACAAAAAGAAAGGAGATATCATCAGCCACCACACAAAGAAAACACAGAACAGACAAACCGCCGCGATGAACCTCCATCTCACCTTCCTGCAACGGCGAGCACCTCTCCGAACTCAGGTCACCGACGCCATGGAGTGTGCTCACCTGCACAGGGACGCGAAAGATCTACAGATTCGGCAAACAATAAGCAACAGAGGCAACGGGAGGAAGCGAGCAAGGGCACGGGAAACAGCCAGGGGGCATGGATCTAGACCTAGCTGCTCGAGGAGAGGAGATCGGCCAAGCGGGTCAGAGAGGGGATGAGGAAAGCTCGCAGCTTTGGGAGCCGAAGCGAAAGAGAGAAGCAAACGGAGAGAGAGGCGAGGAAGGGGGTGGAGGTAAACTTATCTGGGCGGCAGGAGAAGCTCTGGTGGAGCCCGGCGAGGGGTGCCTCCCTCCCCCCGATGCTCCGACGTGACAGGGATGCCCTGGTGTCATCGAGAGAGAGAAGAAAGGGGGGCCTCCTGTACGATGCCGTGCGGCTCCATGCTTGGGAACTGTTCCGGCGGGGAACAGTGAGGGGGCGGGGCTGTGCACGCTGCACGGACAGGACGGGAGGTGAGGCAGGTCACGAAGGGAATGATGGCGGCCACGACTCCGCCGCACCAGTGGCCGTGGGAGGGGCGCAGACGATTTGAAGACGCCTTCCGTCCCACCCTCGCAGTAGATGACAGCAGCTGGGGCCTGGGGAGGTGTCTTCCAGGGCCAGGGGCCATCGCACAGGAAGTGCATGACCGATCCCAGCTGCCCTCGTTCGCTGCCAGTGGGCCAAGCTCCCCAAGGGACCCAGCGATCAGTCGTTGTGCAGGCCGAGGCGGAGAAGCAATGTGCACATGTGACTGCACGCAGAAGCACCACGCGTGCTCTGCCGAACGAGATTGCGCGAGGGGTACGTGACCTGCCAGTGGGCCAAGCTCCCAGAGGGACCCAGAATTCAGTCGTGGTGGCGGAGGAGCGAGTCGTGCACATGGTGCTGCGCGGGAGCACCACACGGGCTCTGCCAAGCGAGCGCTCGCGGGCGGAGCGCAGGAGGGATACGTGTCGACCTGCGGAGGGTTCTTCGCGCCCGGGAAACACGGCGGTGAGAGCAAACGAAGGGATCCTTTTAGAACTTTGATAAGAATTGTCATGTATAATCGAATTGGTGTTCTTATTAGTTTGTATAATTTACAAATTTTACGAGACTCTTCTAATATGAACGGGGTTTGTAATCGTATAAAAGTAGCGACAATTGACATTGATGAACTAGGTTCTTTATTTAAAGAGTGGATTTGTGACCAAAGGTTATAAACTAGTTCATGATTGGAGGAGTTGATCAATTTTTTATTCAGCTGTAGAGGATCATTTTTGCAGTTAAAAGTTTTAAAACAGCACCATAAGATATACTTTATAGATACAAACCATTTAAAGTTTAGTACAACTTTATATTTACAGAAACACGACTATAAGAAATAGTATACACAAATCATTTAAAGGTTAGTACAACTTTATATTTACAGCAGCGTGACCATAGGAAATAGAAGACACAAACCATTCAAAGTTCAGTACAACTTTATATTTACAACAGCACCAAAATACTCATGTCTCATATAAGGTCTTCATCACTATCTCATATAACTGCCGGTCACATCTAAGGCTTTTAGGAAGCATGCCTTACGCTTCCAGCCTATCTTTGTTGATGTGGGGAATTTTGCATCAGTTCCCCCTCCATCTTTCATCACCTAAATCGAACACCCTTCTAGTGTTAGGAACACCCTATTCAAGGTATCATGATCATAGTTGTCAAACTCATTTTGGACATTCTGAATCAACTCATCCAAGTTTCTAGAGATTGTTTCACCAGTTAAGGACTGGAGAGAAGCCAAGAATCCAAGATCTAGTACTGTCGGTGTCCGGATTAGCGGGTCCGGCACCAACGAGTGATTATGCTACGAATCACTCCTCTGGATGATGATGCAAAGTGGATGTTGGTGCTCTTTAGCTACGCACTTTTAGTGATGTATTAGCGCTATTTTCGGGAATGATCATGTACTAACCCGCCACTTGACACCCGAAATAACACTGTCTTAGATTGTGTCTTGTATTTTGGATCATATCATTGTTTTGCAGGAAATAAGGCATTTTCGGAGGAGTTTTGGCATGAATTCACAATAGTACATGGCTAATGATCGAAGGGGAGAGTTAACATGAGAAAGACGAAGACGAGCTTGGCCAAAAGAGGCCCAGGCCAGCCGGCCCACCAAGGACCTAGCCGGCCGGCCTAGCCCATTCTAGGGCCTAATGGTGGACCCCTTTCGCGTGCGTGTCTCTCTCGACAACCCTAGCCGCCGCCCTACAGAAACCTTCGGCCAGAGAGGTCTACAAAAGACAGAAAGTCGCCGTCATTGAGGGGAGATCCCTCAGAAGAGATCGAATACCCGTCGTTGAAGGACAACTCAAGAGCAAGACGAAGGACATCGGGCCTCATCCTTTGCTGTCGACTTCTACACCATGAACTCCATCAGCATGACTAGTTTTATGGGGTGAAAGCCTACGTTTGTCCATGGGGTTGTAAGGTGAACTTTTTTTGTAATCACCGACATTCTTTATTATATCAATCTATCTTTACATAGATCGGTTCTCTTTGCTTGATGATTGACTACCCCTAGTGCTGTGTGACGAGTGTGGAAGGGAAAGACATCAGCTTATGGAACTCGGTAGATTAGATTGGTGCTTTAATTCGGCGGTTGCATTACCAAGTGATCCTAAAACCCTATGGGCAAATGCTCTCCATATCTTATTCTCTAGGAAGCATTGATTTACATTAGTTCTTCTTTAATTTAGATTAGGTTAGGTTTACTTTTCATCCATAAACTTCATTTGAAACACTTCTAGATCAACATAGTTAGTGCTTAGATAGGTGTAGCAATCTTCTTGTTCCACGGATTGATAACCTCGGGGAATTCTCTAAGGGAAAAGCTACAACTAACCCGTGCACTTGCGGTACATAATTGACGTGGCTAAGCACCGTCAACAAGCTTTTATGGCGCCGTTGCGGGGGAACAAGATAGTTTTGCTACATTTATCTTTATATTAATTTTGTTGGTTTCTAACCCCTAACCTTTTTCTATAAATTTTGCTTTTCATTTTTCTTTATTTTTGATTGACTAGATGGCTCTTCTCGTTCACACCATGGAGGAGAAGAAATCATTGAGGGATTATGCGATCCCAAAAGCGGAGGATTTTCACATGCAAGAGTCGGATTCATGGCCCAAGCCATTGAGTATGAGATCAAGCCTCAAATCATCAAGATGGTGGCCACAAAACCATTTAAAGGAGAGGAGGTGGACAATCCATAACGACACATAAAGTGGTTCACTATGCTATGCAATACAGTGCAACAAGATGGAGTCCCCTTAGCTTGGTTCTGGTGGAATCTCTTCCCATATTCACTCGCGGAGAAAGGCAAGATGATGGCATGAGCTAGCACCCTTCGAGGTGAAAGGAAATTGGGATGAGTTAATGAAGAAGTTTTGCAAGAGATTTTTCCCACTAAGCAAGGTTCACCACATCCGGAAGCAAGTGATCAACTTTTTGCAAAGAGAAGACGAAGGAATAGACCAAGCTTGGGATAGATTCAATGACTTGATTGAGCAAGGACCGAAGCTAGGATTTTCTGGTGACTTACTCTTGCAAACCTTTTATTTTTCCCTAACCTCTGAGTGTGCAAAATATGTTCAAATGTGTGCAGGAGGAGATCTCATGGAGAAAACGCTTACGGAAGCCGCTCAACTCCTACAAAAAATTAGCAAGGGTGCGGCGATGCGTAGAGATCGGGAAACACAAGATTTGGCGAGCCGTGCACAAGAATCCCAACCGGCGAAGCTTGCTGAAAGTTCTGAATAAGATACACCGAAGCTGGTTGAAGAGCAATCGAGGCATAAAAAAGATTCAACCAAGGAGACCTCGGGTGAAGTGAAGAATGAAGAAGCTTGGAAACCGCAAGGTCATTAAGGGAGTTCGAGCAAATGGATTGGATGCCAATTGATTTTGGAGATTTGTTCAACGAAAGAAGGCCCTTCCCAAGCCAAGTGATGTCGGCAAGAGAAATAGAGTCGGATTTCCCCTCAAATCCACACAGGGGATATGAATTGGACAAAGAATCGGCCAAAGAGATAATTTGGAAGCTCTTCAAAGAAGAAGGAAGGATCGACGACAACCACATCGAGGAAGCAAGAAGGTTCTTGGGCGTGAGGCCCGAGTTGTCACCCTTTGCACACATAGCTAAAGTCTACGCTATAGGAAGCGACCACAACGAAGGTATGGCCTTGCCTAACCCACATTTAAGTTACATGGTAGATGGAAAAATTATTCATAGAGCTTTATGTGATGTTGGTGCCCATGTTAGTGTGATGACATCTAAGATTTATGATAAACTCTTTGCTAAAAATTTTAGACTTGCTCCTACAAACATTAAATTGATCATGGGAGATGGTAGAAATGCTAGGCCTCGTTAGAAATCTAGGTGTCACTCTCATGAATAAAACAATCCTAACAGACTTCTTTGTGCTTTATTCTTGTGAGGATGATCATGATGATGTTATTCTTGGAAAACCCTTCCTAAAAATAGTTAATGCAATTCTTGATGTGGGAAGGAAAATTTTAACACTTGAGATAGATGGGATGAGATGGGAATTTAATTTCCGCCTAGAACATTGTGATGCTTCACGTCTACCTCTTGATCATGATGATCTATTTTTCCCGAATCTTGTAAAATCCACTAAAAAACGTACAAAAATAAAAAAATGCACAAAAATACTCCCTGGACTCGTGACATTGTAAACTCCAATCTCATTTAAGCATGTATATACTTTTGGTGAACCATTTTTGAATTAAAATTCAAACTGTGAATTTAGAAACTTGTGCACCATTTCAAATCCAGAGCTCCGCTAGGGCTGAGCTTTGGATATGTTGTTTGCAGTGACTTTGGACACCTTGTGTACAAAGGGGACCTAAAAATATGGACTGTAGCCTTGGTTATGAATTAAAATGTTTTTCCTGTCTTTTTGTAGTCCAGAAATTATTAAAACTAATCCATAAAGTGAAAAATCACCATTTTTCTCCAGAGGACTAAACAACTTGTTAGCACACCTGTTAAAAATGCAAAACTTAATTTTTGCTCTGTTTAGACTAGCAAATAAATAGATATGTGTTTTTGGATAGAAATTTATTGAGGACTGTCCAAGGGTTATTTTGAGCCACCACTTGGCCAGAGCCCTCCTTGTACTCATGACTAGCTCTGGTAGGAAAATTTCCTGATTTGGATGTAGTTTCAATTTTATATGAATTTATTTCATTTCTGTAGGCAGCAGCTTGTACTATTTTTAATAAATTTTGTGTAGCTCAGATTTAGCTAAACTTTGGAGTGAGCCTAACTCTTATGCTCCAGTAACTGTCATAAAGTTTATAGATAAAAAGAATGAACAGAAAATGAGAAATAAAAATGAGAAGGAATTAATGTGGAATTGAATTATATAAAAGAATAAACCTTTTTGATAATTAGTTAGAATAAAATAAGGAAAGTCTAAAATTTCAAGAACAGCACCCAAACTTCAAATAATAAATGGAAATTCTTTTATATATGTACACAATCACCATCAAAGATGAATAAAAATTTTCCACACCCCCTACTCTATTTTTGTGAAGGAAAGAGTAGTACTTAAGCATATCTAGGTGAATAAGGCCTTCAAGGCCTTAGTTTTGGAATCAATAGGCAGCCACAATAAGTTATGCATCTCATGTAGACGGCGCTATTCCGGACGGCACCTACCATCTCATCCCCGCCGACAAAGAAGGAATCCCGGAGGGATGTGCCAACGAAGTAGAAGTCAACCCGGAGGCTAACCCCTAGCTAGAGCAAAAAGGCAAGCCCTGGAGCATAACCTAACCTTTAAAGTTTATGCATCTATGAATTCCCTATACTTGTGCATTTACGTTTCAAGGAGTTGATTGAATACCTTAGCTGCACATTCCTAGTACCTATGACTTGCAACACTAGTATGAAAGGATCGATAGGGCATTGCTTTAGGTCCGTTACAAGTCGAGTGATTTCCTGTCACTCGCGAGACATAGGAATTGCTTGTCTTTACTTATGTTGGAATCATAAGGATTGACGGGCGGGATGGTAGATGTAGATCTCCCGTCCGTGTATGATAATTGATTTAAGGTCGAAACGTGTGGTTGAGTGTGTCAAGTTTTTGAACGTACCGCATGCATGCCGATATATGGGAATCGGTAAGCCCGGTACCAGATTGAAGCAGCTAGGGCCGATAGCCATCTCTCCTTGGAAACTTTGTTTTCCCCTGCCGTACACTTGTGGATATATGCGTGAGACTGTGAGTGAAGCAGTAAACCTCTATCCTAAGGAAGGTGGATTCGGATCCGAATTGTGGATCGATGGGAAAGGTTGGGAAGTGCTTGTACCTTTTATAGCAAGCATTATCCGTGTGTGTTGGGTTTCCCCTGGCCAGGTAGCAAAATTCGGTTCGAACTGTCCGCTTCTCGCGGTTAATGAGACTGCTTGACCGCCTTGCTGCATTGAGTAACAAGTGGAACTATGAGATTGATGAACTTGTTGTATGAATTAAATTGTATTGCACCACTTGTATGCTTAGAGAGGATGCTGATCTAGAATGGTTAAATCTACTAGAAGATGATGCTAAAACATGAAAGCAAGGATCTACTCTTAGTTGCTTTTGGCAAACAAACCCACCAGTCAAAAGCCTCTCATGTCTAGATGTCGGTGATGTAGTTTTCACCCGACGGGTAAGCCTTGCTGAGTATTAGTATACTCAGCCTTGCTTGTGGCTTTTATTTACAGGTACAGTGTTGGATGTGGCAGTCGATGCCATGACTTGGCCTACCCAGGTTCCCCCTGGATGGCACATCGAGTGGGTTCCGTCCTCTGCCGAGGAACGGGAGGAGTAGCACCATGGCAGGCTTCATCATGGTGTTACGTTGTATCGTCGTTAGTTTATTTATTTTCCGCTGCAATGAACTACTTTATTTCCGCTGCAAGAATTTGATACTCTGATTTAAATTCAAACTCGGTTTGTAATAACTCTATGATGCCCCTTTATGTATGTTAAATTTGTGGAATGTTGTAATCTTTGGAACTCACCTTCGTGTGGCGCGTGCTGTTGTTTCGATCGAGAAAAGTACGTGGTTAAATCGGGTTTAATCCGACGGCGCTCCAGCTTATTCCGGATTAAGTGCCTGACTACTTGATTAGTGGTCCTGGGGTACTTAACTTGGAATAATTTCGGAGTGGTCCGCCACATCTACACGGAATGCATGATATGCAAAGTTAGCCACAGAGCAAGTCGGCCTAAAGAGCGGAACTTTGACTAGCGATAAAGAACAGCAAGAGCAAAAGAAGGTTGGTCACTTTAACAAGTCCTACTATGTTTTTCTAGGTGACTCCGATTCATTTTATAGCTCTGGTCAGGAGCATTTGTGTTCTTGACTCTTATTTACATCTAGGTGGGTTCTTTATCATATTTTTATTAATGCAACACAAGATGTCGTGCATGGCTCGGAATGGAGCAAGAACAGGGAGGTAAATACACACCTTACCACAAGGATCTAAGCTTAGAATGGATCTACACAGGGAACTAGAGGAAAACTGGTGTAACTCTAAGGCTTAGGCAGGAACACTTTGGCTCGGTGGCAAGGAAACAAGAACAAAGATGACAATGGAGTGAGCTGCGCAGGCGTGAAGGAGGAGGAGCGCTGCGCCGGTATTTATAGATGGAGAAGCGGCTCGGCTCATATGGAAATCGGCTTGAGCCGGCGAGGACTAATTCAACGGCTCGGTGCAAGTGGGAGCAAAATCAAGTGCTGCCATCAGTGGAGGATGGAACGGGAGAGAAGAGGCGTGGGAGACATATCGGAAATTGGCAGAAAGGTTCTGAGCGCTGTATGGAAAAGTGAGGAACGTTACCCTGCGGTGGAGTGGCGCAACAGAGGATCCACGCAGTCCGTGCCAGACAAACGGATACGACAAAACTAGCATTGGAGGAGAGGATCCAATGCTAAAGATTTAGTTGACTTCCGAGGGAAAAAGGAACTCGGAAGGCTAGAGTGAAAAGCTAACAGAACTAGGGCGCACTAGTCAATCTGACAGGTTGAGGAACAGGTAAAATCGGATATTGGTAGAGAAGGCAAAATCGGCTGGGATTCCGATTTAGCGCGGGGCTGAATCAGCAGTGGATTCCGATTCGCAGATGAATAGCTGCGCTGAGGGCTGAATCGGCAATGGATTCCGATTCACGGAGGAATAGCTGTGCCGAAGGCTGAATCGGCAATGGATTCCGATTCACGGAGGAATAGCTGTGCCGAAGGCTGAATCGGCAATGGATTCTGATTCGCCGATGAATAACTGTAAGGATTCAAGATGGAGAAGAAATCCAAGGATTTGGGGCTATGGTATCCAAGGCAAGAAGTCCGATATCGCAGGGTTCTCGGAATCAGACGGGTACTCGGTCCGGTGCTCCAAGGAATCGGGGTTCTTTGAGAAACGAATCGGTATCAGGTTTCTTTTGGAAACAAGTCAGTCCACTAGTCGGAACTGAGTAGGTTGAAAACAAGGCTGTGGCCGACTCGGGATGGGATGTACAACTCGGCAAGGATCGGAAAAACAAGGGTTACCCATCGGAGAGTTTTAAGCAAGGTTGATTTACTTTAAACGGGAACAGTAACGACTGGGTCGTTACAGGGAGCTCCACGGGCGCCCCGACAGCCGGCTCGGCTGCTCTGCCTGAGGCCGCCGCGGTGCCGCCATGTGGCCAGCGAGCGCCGGCGTCTGCGTCTGCCCGGCCAAGGCTTTAGAGAAGGTGTCCCGGCTTCCCGCGCACAAATTTGAACGCTCGCAACGTCCTGTCGCTCACCGCACGCGCCTTGTCAGCCTCGCCAGGCAAGCTCATCATCACGACGCGCAGAGCTCCACGACTGGCCGCCGCGTGCCGTGCTTGCCCAAGCTCCCATGACCCGTCCGCTCGCCCAACTGCTCGCCAGCAGCACTGTCAGAGCATCCCTCACCTCGCACGCCATGATCTTTGGCCTCTATCCCATGGCCGCGCCCTACCCGAGCTCGACAGGCGCATCAATGGCGCACTGGCAGCCGCCCAACCACCCACACGCGACCCCGAGCAACCGAGCTTCCTCCTGCACATCTTGTAGCTTCGCCTGAGCCTCCTCTACCTCCCCTATAAAAGGGAAGCGTCCCCGCGGCTCGCGCATACCCAATCCCCCTCGCCGGAGCACCATTGCCGCAGCCAAGCTCCAGCTCGCCGTCGATAGCCCGCTCCAACCCTGCAGCCGCCACACTGACTCCCCGAGGAGCTTCCCCGACCTCCAGTGAAGCACTTAGGCTGGCTTTCTCCCTCGTGCGAACCACTCCACCTCGCTGGTGCCGAACCGAGCGGAGGAGCTCCGCCGCCCGTTGACGCCAGCCTGCTCCGCTCCACCTCCGATCTCGCCCTCGCCTCGTACCGACGCGCGGTGAGCCCCTCGTCCTTCCCCGCTTATTTCCCTGGCCGCCGGTGAGGCCAAGGGCCTATTTGCGTTCCCCATTTTAGTTCTAGGGTCCTTCGCGCAAGTTTTAAGGACTTGTTTGCAAGACCTTAATAGATCTTGGGTCCCCAGCGCAAATAGATTCTTTAGATCTACTTCAAATTTCTGAGATGTTCAAAAATCCATTAAAAACCGTAGGAAAATCAGAAAAATGCAAATAAATACTCCCTGAACTCGTGAGGTTGTGAACTCCAACCCCATGTTTGCATGTTTATGCTTTTGATTGATAGTTTTAAGTAATTTGTGCACCATTTGAAATCCTGAAATCCTATGTAGCTAAATTTTGGATATGTTGCTTGTGTAGTCTGTAGTAGCTCTGTGTACAAAGGAGACCTGAAAATATGCTATGTGGCTTATATTATTAATTATTTAGTGTTTTCTGTTCTAGTTCAGTTCTGGAATTGTTAAAAATATTTTCTACACTCCAAAATTACCAACTTCAACCAGAGGCTTCGGAACTTGATAAACATACAAGAAAAATGTTAAACCTTATTTTTTACTCTGTTTAGACCATCAAATAAATAGATGTATGTTTTTGGTGTAGCTTTTGTTCTGGGCTATTCAAGTCCTATTTTTACCTACCACTTGGCCAAAGAACTTCTCTTGGTCATGCCTAGCTCTGGTAGAAATGCCTACTGTTTTTGCTATGTGTTCAATTTTAAATGACTTAATCTGGAATCTAGGGGCAGTAACTCGTAGCATTTTTAATAAATTCTGTACAACTCGGTTTTTGCTAAATTTTGGGGTGAGCTTAACTCATATACCCTTGTAGCTGTCATAAAGTTTGTAGATTAAAATGATGAACCAAAACAGAGAAACAAAAATAAGAAGGAACTAGAGTAAACTGGGGGAAATCAAAAAAGGGTGGGAATCCCTTGTGTGTTAAATCAAATAAAAAATGGCTGCATGCTAGTTTTAATTTCAGAACAAAATACTTGTATAAGAAAATGAATCTGAATTGTTTTATATGTGTACACAATCACCATCGAGTAGGCATAAGCCTTGCACCACACACCTCCTCTAATTCTGTGAAGAAAAGAATAGTTAAATGAAGTGTCTAGGTGAATATGGCCTTCAGTGCCTTAGTTTTTAGATAACAAAATATGCAGCAACATTCACTCTTGTGCATCTCATGTAGACGGCGCTCTTGCTGACTGTACATACGACCTCGTCCCCGCCGTCGAAGAAGGAGCTCTGGAAGGCGGTGTGAACGTCATTGTGGTTGATCCGGAGCCTGAAGCTGACGTAGCGCAAGAAAGAAAGCCCCGGAGCATAACCTAACTTTAAAATTTATGCAACTATGAATGATTTATGATTGTGCATTTACGTTCAAGGAGTTGTTTGGAACCCTAGTTGCATAATTCTAGTACCTATGTCTTGGAATACTAGTATGATAGGTCGATAGTGCTATGCTCTTAGGACCGTTACAAGTCGAGTGATTTCCTGTCACTCGCGAGATATAGAAGTTGTTTCTCTCTACTTATGTTGGAATCATAAGGATGGACGGGCGGGATGGTATGTGTTGATCTCCCGTCCGTGTATGATAATTGGATTAAGGTCGAAACGTGTGGTTATGTGTGTCAAGTTTTTTAACGTACCACACACATACCGAAGTCTGGGCTCCGGTAAGCTCGGTACCCGATTGATACATTTAGGACCGATAGACTTCTTTCCTTGGAAACTTATTTTCACTTGCAGTACACAAGTGGTTACATGTGTGAGATTGGCCAGCATGTGTCCACGAGTATCTGATAACCTTGTATCCTAAGGGAGTGGGAGTTGGTGCCGAATTGTGGATTGAAGGGAAAGGTTGGATAGTGTTTCTGCCTTTTATAGAAAGCATTATCCGTGTGTGTTGGGTTTTCCCTGGCCATGTAGTGAAATTTGGTTCGAACTATCTGCTTCTCATGGTTAATTAGACTGCTTGACCACTGTGCTACGTTGAGTAAGAAGTGAAACCATGAGGATGATGAACTTATTGTTTGTACTAAATTGTATTGCACCACTTGTATTCTTAGAGAGGTTGCTCATCTAGAATGGTTAACACTACTAGAACTTGATGCTAAAATAATGAAAGTAAGGATCCACTCTTAGTCGCATTCTGGCAAAACAAACCCATCAGCCAAAAGCCTCTCATGTCTAGGAGTCGGTGATGTAGTTTTCACCCTATGGGTAAGCCTTGTTGAGTATTGGTATACTCAGCCTTGCTTGTGGCTCTTATTTCAGGTACTGCTTTGGATAAGTCGGTGAATTCTGTCTCTTGGTCTGCCCAAGTTCCTCCTGGCTGGCCTGTCGAGTGGGTTCCGTCCTCTTCCGAGGATCGTGAGGAGTAGCACCAAGGGCGGCTTCATCGTGGTGTTGCTATGTATCATTGTTAGTTAATTTCTGCTCCTTGAACTCTCCAACTTTTATTTCAAATTCAGACTTCGTTTGTAATAACTTATTGAGACTATTTATGTTAAGTTGAACTTGTGAAATGTTGTAATTTCTGGGACTCACATTCGTATGGGCGCGTGTGTTGTTTCGATCATGAAAATGTGGTTAATCAGGTATAATCCAATGGCGCTCCATCTTATTCCGGATTAAGTCCCTGATTGCTTGATTAGTGGTCCATAGTGTACTTAACCTGGAATAATTTCGGAGTGGTCCGCCACAGACACTGGCGAGGTAACCGTCTTCCACCGCTACTTCGAGGTCGGTTTTGGTCTGCCCACCCATGAGTTCTTCCGGGGGATGTTGTGCTATTACGGGATTCAAGCCGCACATCTAAGCTTGAACTCCTGTCTGCATTTGTCAATTTTCATCCACCTGTGTGAGGCCTTCCTGGGAATTGATCCCCACTTTGAGTTGTTCCTCAATCTGTTCCTCCTGAAGAGTGTGCCCAAGGATGATGACCCCAAGTATATTAGTGGGGCCGCTCTGCAATTCAAGCAGGGGATGCAAGAGAAATACATCCCCTACAAGACCAAGGACATCCACCGCAACTGGGAGCAGGAGCGGTTTTATGTGTCCAACCACGCCCTGTCCCTTCCTAATAGGATACCAGATCTGCAGTGGAAGTAGAACTGCTGGAACCAGATTTTCAAGGAGAGCGCCACGGACCAGATTGAGGTCTTCTTGGAGAAAATTGGCGAGTTGAGGGATGCTGGTCTGACCGGGGCCGGAGTGTATCTGAGTTTCTTGCAGCGGTGCATTCAGCCTTTGAAGATAAGGCAGAATAAGGCAGAACACCAGATATCAGTATCTGGGCAAAAAGGACCCCGACCGGAGCCAACCAGACGCCCTCAATGACGAAGAAGCCATGGTGTTTGTAAGGAGATATGTTTAGGAGGTGACAGAGATCCCTCCAAGGATTCCAAAATTTAGTGCCGCCAACCCACCATCGGAGGTAGGTGTACTTGTGCTTTGAGGTTCCCCTGTATCGAGGGTCTTAATTTCCATACCAGTATTTGATTTTAATACCATGTATCTTGTTAAGCAGGATTGGAGCACCACCTTCTTCAGCCCGGCCGCTTTCGACATCAATGATCCAAAGAATGCTCCTTTGTTGACGAATACTACCAAGGTAGGCCGAGAACAATGTGTTCCATCGCGTTCCACTTCTCCGGACCCTTATTTCCATGATGATTGGTGGGATTCTGACTGGAACATTTCCGATGATGATGTAAGCGTCAAGGATCCTAAGGGCAAGAAGAAGGCCGCCCATCCAGATCTGGCCCCAGTACAGGGTCTGTTGCAGACCGGATGAAGGCCAGGCACGCCCGAGAGTGAACCTCGGCATAGAAACCTGATAAACCTGTTGTTATTGATGACAACTCCCCTCCCTGCAAGCCTCCTGTTGCTGAAGCTGCGCGCCCCAAGCAGCCCCCGCGCCCTACCCATCAAAAGGTGGCCGACAAGCTCGAAAGCGTGGGCGAGAGCAGGCATACCCCTACCCCCATAGCTGGTATGAAGCGGGAGCGGGAGGCGCTAGTCGGCAACGGGCATCATTTGAAAAGGCCACAACTCCGACGCACGCCACCCCCCAGGTATGTCTTGGAGATATTTTGTTCTTTTACCGTTGTACATTAACTGAGATTTGGACTCAAAATGATGCATTGATTACAGCGTTGTGGAGACCAAGAGTGACACGGTTGCCGTTGTTCCGGAAGTACACCCACCTCCCGCTGCGGGCTTGTGCACCGAGGCTGTTCCCAAGGAAAATGCCGCTGCTAGCACCTCTGCTGCTGCCGAACCTTCAACTACCGCCGGTCCAAGAAGCCCGATGACTGCGCCGCAGAAGCCCCCGCCCTTTTCGCTTGAATTGATGGGCCAGGGGAGTTCACGCCAGTCATGCCAGGATGACGAGGAGGATGCCGGGCTTGTGTTTGGCGTAGTCAAAGAAGTCGGAGTTGAGTCAACAGAGGAAGTTGAAGAAATCCCTCGGGTGATGCAGCCACAGGAGGAGGAGGTGTGCCCTGTAGGGGATAACTTCCGGCTGGGTTATGTTGACGATGATGAGACCTGAATGTTTGATGGTGAGCTTGACCATGCGGAACTGAGGAAAGGCCAAGAGCTGGCCGTGTCATGCCTCCGTGTATTCCAGGTAAACGCCTTCCACATGTCTTAAATAAAATCATGAGTTATATTTTAATGCGTGCTGAATGCTCCCCACTTCCCAGGGAATTGCAGAGAGGTCCGCTCAGAAATCCGCGCTGCTGCAGCATTTTGTGGAGCGTCAGGCGGTGATGGACTTCCTCGAAAATCGCCTGAGGGAGGAGTGCGCCGCTATCAAGAAAAGCCATGATCAGATGGAGGCCTTCAAGATCGTGATGAACGAGCGCGCCGCTATCAAGAAAAGCCATGATCAGATGGAGGCCTTCAAGATCGTGATGAACGAGCGCACCGCTGCCCCACAGAAGGCTGAGGAGCGCGTCAAGGGTCACCTATGTGACTACAAAGAGAAGTTGACAGGTAACATGACAGACTTTTATGAGACTTTTGGTTAGTGTTAACAACCCTGAAATCCATGGCATATGTGCAGCTGCGGAGATGGAGAGAGACCAATTGAAGGTCAAGGCCGAGGAAGACCGCAAGTGGTGCCAGGAAGCCGAAGCTGAGGTTCTCGAAGTACGCCACCAACTCAAGGCGTCCCATGAGTTTGCGAGTACACGGCTAGTTGAGGTTGACAACTTAAAGAAGGCTGAACTAGAACTGAAGAAGGTCGGTTGGAGAAGGAGACTGAGGTTCTAAACAGCTCGCTCCAGGTTTCCCGTGAGCATTATCGGCAAGTCGCTGACGCTACGGCTCCTTTGGTGGATATCATTGGCACCGCCGGCAATTCTCGGAGCCATGAAGCATTCCTCCGGGAGCTACGCGATGCTGCGAAGGAGCTGCCGACGTACGTCCATGATACGGCGAGTACCTGTGTTGCCCATGTGCTGTCCTTGGTCAAAGCTTTGAAGCCCGATCAGGATATGACCCCATTTGCTCAGGGACGGGTAGGTAATCTTGCAGATAAGGAGTATGCTGGAGGAGCAGGTGGAGCCGGTGACTAAACCCATTATGGGGCGTCTGGACTTTTAAGCCTTGTTGGCTCCCGGTTTGTAAGATACATTTGAAGTAGCTTTTGGAACTATGTCGTGACACTTATAGTGCCACACTTTTATGTGTATTGGGGTACTGTGATGGAGTACTATGTAGATATACTTTGAAGTAGTATTCGATGTTATGCTTTTGGCATTGTAACAGATAGATAGCCTTCTTTAAAGTAGGCCGTGTGATAGGTTTGCGGTCTGTAGCCTTGCGGGTGTAGTACGTTTTGCGCACGTGTAGACAATAAAGCAAAAAGCGGAAGCACAGTTTAAGCACACACACTTTATTTATTCATTATGAGAATGACGAGTACAACGTTTCATGGAAAAGAAACAAAAAAACTAGCTAACTAAGATAGCTACTAGGCATAGAACTTCCGTAAGTGTTCTATGTGCTAGGCGTTTGGGACGTCTTGGCCTTCTTCTGTCTGGAGCCTGTAGGTGTCAGGCTCGACTACTTTAGAGATAAGGAAGGGACCTTCCCAAGGGGACTTCAGCGTGCGCAACCCCTTCGGATTTTGGATCCATCGGAGGACTAAGTCACCTACTTGAAAGGATCACTCCTGTACACTTTTGACATGGTATCGATGGATGCTTTGGAGGTAGACCGAATTGTACATCGCCGCTAGTCGTCGTTCTTTTGCGGTGTCGATATCCACGCGCCGTTGTTGCTCAATTTCCCCCTCGTCATATTGTTGTATGCGTGGGGAGCTGTATAACTTATCCACAGGGACTATTGCTTCGGATCCGTACACCATGAAGAAAGGGGATTGCCCAATTGCTTTACTTGGTTGCGTGCGAAGCCCCCAGACAATAGGATAGAGCTCTTTCCTCCAACGGCCTTCTTTCTTGGTGTCGGAGTTCTTGATTCTTGCGTGGAGTCCATCGAGGACCAAGGCTTTGGCCCGTTCTACTTGTCCATTGGCTCTTGGGTGTGCCATGGAAGCATAACAGACTTCAATCCCCGCTTTTTCATGGTATGTCTAGAAAGCATCACTGGTGAAGGTGGTACCCAGATCTGTGATGATGCGATTCATCGTACCGAAACGGTAGACAATATCCTTGATGAACTTGACCGCCTTTTCTGGAGAGTGTGTCACCATGGGATAGACCTCGATCAACTTGGTGAACTTGTCGATGGCGACAAAGAGCCATTCAAACTCACCTGGGCCTTGGAAAGTGGTCCCACTATGTCGAGGCTCCAGCAGGCAAAAGGCCAGGACGGGGGATGAACTGGATCTTATGCGCTGGTGTGTGCAAATGATGGGCGAAGTACTGGCAGGCCTTGCAATGTCGGACTAGTTGCTCCGCGTCTGCTAGGGCTGTTGGCCAATAGAAACCAAACTGGAATGCATTTCCGATGAGCGTTCAGGAGGCCGCATGGTTCCCACATTCACCAGAGTAGATTTCTTCAAGGATTCCCACGCCTTCGGCCCGTGATACACACTTCATTAAGATGCCGGAGTGAGTGCTTCACTTGTAGAGGGTGGAGCTAACAATTGTGTAAAGCTTGCTCCGACGAACAATTCGCTCAGCTTCGGCCTTGTCCGCTTGTAGGACTTCATCTTTGATGTAGTTGATCAACAGTTGGGTCCAGTCGGCTTCAATGACCATGACTTCAGGGGTAGAGGATGAATCGTCGACCGGCTCTTTGATGGATTTTTTAGAGAGCTCGTTGACTAAGACACTGCATGGTACTTTTGCTCTAGATGACTCGAGCTTGGAGAGGACGTCAGCCCCAACGTTATAGTCGCATTCCACATGATGGAACTCTAGGCCAAAAAAGTGCTTTTCCAACTTTTGTACTTCCATGCAGTAGGCGTCCATGTTCTCCTTGCTTCTGTTCCATTCTTTGTTGACATGCTATATGACCAGCATGGAGTCGCCATACACCATGAGACGTTTGATGCTGAGGGAGATGGCGAGGCATAGTCCATGCAGGAGGGCTTCGTATTCGGCCTCATTGTTGGAGACCAAGAACCTGATCTATAGTACGTACTTGAGTTGTTCCCCTGTTGGCGAAATCAGGAGGACCCCTGCGCCCCCGTCCTCAAGTTTGAGGGAGTCATTGAAGTACATGGTTCAATGTTCAGGCTTGGCAGAGGTGCGCGGGAGGAGTAGATCGTACCATTCAGCCATGAAGTCCGTCATAGCCTGGGACTTGATGGCGAGACGTGGTCTATACTCGATTGTAAACGAACCGAGTTCGACAGCCCACTTAGCGATGCGCCCTGTCGCGTCGTGGTTCTGGATGACATCCGCCAGGGGGTACCCCGTGAGAACAACCATGGTGAAGTTTTCGAAGTAGTGGCGGAGCTTCATTGACGTGATGAGGATGGCATAGAGTAGTTTTTGCATTTGCGGGTACCGAGTTTTTGACTCCGAGAGTACCTCGCTTATGTAGTACATCGGACGTTGCACCATTTGGAGGTGTCCTTGTTCCTGCTGCTCAATCACGATGACCGTGCTGACAACGTCAGTGGTGGCCGATATGTAGAGTAGGAGTTCTTCGCCTGGAAGAGGCACCGTGAGGACTGGTGGTGTAGTGAGGATCTTTTTGAGGTCTTCGAATGCTACTTGTGCCTCCTCTGTCCAGACGAATTTGTCCTGTTTTTTTAGAAGCTTAAAGAACTCTTTGCCTCGTTCACCCAACTTGGAGATGAATCTTTTGAGTGCCGCCATGTGCCCAGTTAATTTCTGTACATCCTTCGCACATGTTGGTGTAGGCATGTCTAAGACCACCTTGATCTTGACAGGATTGGCTTCGATGCCTCTGTTGCTGACGATGAATCCCAGAAGCTTGCCGGATGGAACCCCGAATACGCACTTCGTGGGGTTGAGCTTCCATCACCACTTGTTGAGGTTGTCGAACGTCTCCTGGAGGTCGGCGATTAGGTCGTCGGGGTCCTTCGTCTTTACCACCACATCGTCGACGTAGGCCTCGACGTTGCGGTGTAGCTGAGGAGCGAGGCAATTTTGGATTGCCTGCTGGTATGTGGCTCCAGTGTTCCTGAGTCCGAACGACATTATTTTGTAACAATATGCACCGTACGGTGTTATGAATGATGTTTTTCTTGGTCATCCTCTTTACGGAGAGCTGGTGGTACCCAAAATAGCAATCAAGGAAGCAAAGGAGAGAACGGCCTGCAGTACTATCAACAACTTTGTCGATACGGGGGAGACCAAAGGGATCAGGCTTTCGATGCCTGTTGAGATCGGTGTAGCCAATGCACATCTTCCATTCTTTATTAGGTTTTGGCATAAGGACTGGATTTGCCAGCCAATCGGGGTAGTACACTTTCCTAATAAATCCTACGGCTAGGAGATTTTTGAGCTCTTTCTTTATTGCTTCCTTCCTATCCTAGGCGAACCGACGTAGGCGTTGGCGGCGCGGCATGGCATTCTTGTCAACGTTCAAGGCGTGCTCGATCAACTCCATGGGGACACCTGGCATGTCCAACGGCTTCCATGCAAAGATGCGCCAGTTGGCCCGTAGGAAGTTGACGAATGCATCTTCCTATTTGGGGTCGAGGCCAGCCCCAATGGTGGCCATCTTGGACGGATCGCCAGTGTGAAGGTCGATCTCCTTTGTAGCCACTTCGTCTGCTAGGGCGACCCGCTTGACGGCCTTCTCCGCCTCGAGCTTCTCTTAAGTTCCTACATCAGTGGGAGGGGCGTGGAGCAGGAAGACTTCCTTCTATGCGGCGTCAACGGCAGCCTTCATGGCGAGGTCGACAGCCTCGTTGTCGCACTCGTAGGACTTCTTGAGGTCACCTCGAACGGAGACCTAGACGCCATGAACCCGGCGAGACCTAGACGCCCGATGATGGCGTTTGTCGGGTGTACTACCTAATAGGTATAAGAACCCCGTCCGGTATTCTCGGGTAGGTAGGCCTACCCTAAGAAGGTCTGCCTGGTTGGAGCCACCAGAAGAACACCGACCGGGTTATCCTCCTGGTCGGTGTGATGACTTAGCGCCCAAGATAAAGATCCACCAGATCTGGCGATAAGATCAACAATATCCCGAAGATCTAGGGGAGTTAGGATTATACTTGTAAGGCAATCCTTATCTTTCCTTCCTTCGGTTTGTAACCTTACCCCCTCGGTGTATATAAGGGGCAGTAGGGACCCCCTCCATCTCATCTCATAACTCCACATAATACACAAAAACCTCAAACAGGACGTTGGGTTTTACTCACCTTGAGGCCCGAACCTGTCTACATCGTGCGTCCTGTAGCCATCCTGTTCTTGAGCCTAGACGACTTCCCTACTCTCAATTAGATCTACACTACTTGGGCTACCACCTAGCAGGATCGCCGGTCTAAAACACCGACATCTGGCACCCACCGTGGGGCTATCGCCAAAAGCTCCTTCGTTGAACAAGATGGTGACCCTCTTCCCTTCCTTCATGATCAAGTTCAAGGAGGGCGACATCTTCTCTTTTGGCTCGTGGGTCGGCGTCACCGACTGGGACGGCGTCCTTCATTGGACGCTGGATGAAGTAGCTCAACCGGAGATTGCTGCCGTCCTACGTGCCGCGCCTCGGGAGGAAAGTTCCAGGCGCGACTCCGACACGATCTCCGGCGCATACCCGACGCGGAGAAGCACCTGGATCCCGGTCCGCGGGCCTAGCACAGACTGTGATCGTGAGGGCCGGCCGGTCACCAGGCCAGCTACCACGCCCTCCCACCCTAGAACCCAACTACCATCAGGACTCCGCATCACGGCGACAGTCCAAGACGGCGTCACCAATAGATCTGTTACCGCCTCACAACGGGGTAACCGATCTACGCCGCCTCAACAGATCAACCGCCAACAACCACATGCTCCTCATCAAGCACGTCCGAGTTCCCCTGAGCAAAAGCATCACCACGGCGCTGCAAGTACAAGTTCACCTCCAACAGCGTCGACATCTTCCCGAAGTAGATCCGATCTGTCCCGATTTCCCTTCGGTTTGAAGAACGCCGGACAGATCTATCAACGTGACTTGTCAAAAACAACCCACGCTGAACTGAGCAAGGGTGGACCATGCGTGAAACAGGCAACCCCCTGGGGGTCGCTGGGAGATCTGGTCATCTCGGATACCCCTGATGGGGTGGTCGTTCACTGGCCCGACACAGATCTTTCCACCATCTTCCATGCCAACGATGAATCACGCATGGTCTCCACCATAACAGGCGAGGTCCCCCAGAATCCCTTCCAAATGGGTCGGGACCTCTCTCCAGACACAACGTGCACGGTGCTGGTTGACTCCTACAGCGATGACGCTCAGAACCCCGAGCGTAAACTCTATGCTGGTGCAGGAGGATCAGAGCAAGTCAACTGTCGCCTCGCCGCTGTATTCGAGGAGGAAGGAGGCGCTTTTGCTACCCCGACTGCCAACATCGTCAAGGCAAAACACCTCCTCAAAGGCAAAACACCTCATGTGATCACCGCAGCCAAAAGATCTCCTAGAAGTAGCGGTGATCCAGACCGACAAGCTTGACCCCCTGCGATCGATGTCCCATACGGCAGAAGGAAGCCGCAGCCGTCACTCCAGTTGCGACAGAAGTCACTTCGGCAGCTCCAGCCAAAGGCATAGCCAACACGAAAACCGTGAAGTCAGCAGCGGAAGCCACAACGAGCCTTCCTACGACCTTCATGGCGAGCTCAAATAGAAAGATGCAAGAAACCACCTCGATGATATACGCAGGGAGCGCGATGCCAAATATGATGGTATTCGTGGCATCTCCAACGACATCCGGGCCTACAAGTACCCGTCCCGATTCAAAGCATCCGGTGTCGACAAGTATGACGGCAACTTAGATCCCAACCTCTGGTTGCATCGATACTCTACAGCAATAGAAGCTTCGGGAGGGGATGACAGGGCAAAACTGCTCTACTTCGCCATCGCTATGGAGGCCTCCCCCCTCACCTAGTTGGAAGCTCTCCCGGAACGCTCCAACGAAAGCTGGCACGCCATCATCGGGCATCGTCCTGGGAAATACCGCAGTCCCCCTGAGACAAATTACATTCCCCGTCATTTTCGGGATAGAGGAGAACTACTGCATCAAATTCATCACATTCGAAGTGGCGGACTTCTCCACCAGCTTCAACGCCATCATCGGGCGTCCAGGTCTCGCCAGATTCATTGCGATCTCTCATTATGTGTACCTGCTGCTCAAAATGCCAGGTCCCAAGGGGGTCATCTCCTTTCGAGGTGACCTCAAGAAGTCCTATGAGTGCGACAACGAGGCTGTCAACCTCGCCATGAAGGCCGCTGCTGACGCCGCATAGAAGGAAGTCCTCCTGCTCCACGCCCCTCCCTCTGAAGTAGGAACTGAAGAGAAGCTCGCGACGGAGAAGGCCGGCAAGCGGGTCGCCCCAGCAGACGAAGTGACCACCAAGGAGATCAACCTTCACACCAGCGATCCGTCCAATATGGCCACCATTGGGGCCAGCCTCGACCCCAAATAGGAAGACGCGCTCGTCAACTTCCTATGGGCCAATTGGTGCATCATCGCATGGAAGCCGTCTGATATGCCAGGTGTCCCCAAGGAGTTGATCGAGCACGCCTTGAACGTCGACAAGAACACCAAGCCGCGCCGCCAACGCCTACGTCGGTTCGCCCAGGATAGGAAGGAAGCAATAAAGAAAGAGCTCAAAAAGCTCCTAGCCGCAGGATTTATTAGGGAAGTGTACTACCCTAATTGGTTGGCAAATCCAGTCCTTGTACCAAAACCTAATAAAGAATGGAGGATATGCATTGACTACACTGATCAAAACAGGCATTGCAAGCCTGGTCCCTTTGGTCTCCCCCGTATCGACGAAGTTGTTGATAGTACTGCAGGTTGTTCTCTCCTTTGCTTCCTTAATTGCTATTCTGGCTACCATCAGATCTCCCTAAAGGAGGATGATCAAGAAAAAACATCGTTCTTGACACCGTACGACGCATATTGTTACAAAACAATGTCGTTCGGACTCAGGAACACCGGAGCCACATACCAGCGGGCAATCCAAAATTGCCTCGCTCCTCAGCTAGACCGCAATGTCGAGGCCTACATCGACGATGTGGTCGTAAAGATGAAGGACCCCGACAACCTGATCGCCGACCTCCAAGAGACATTTGACAACCTCAACAAGTGGCGATGGAAGCTCAACCCCACGAAGTGCGTATTCAGGGTTCCATCTGGCAAGCTTCTGGGATTCATCGTCAGCAACAGAGGCATCGAAGCCAATCCTGTCAAGATCAAGGCGGTCTTAGACATTCCTACACCAACATGTGCGAAGGAGGTACAGAAATTAACTGGGCACATTGCGGCACTCAATAGATTCATCTCCAAGTTGGGTGAATGAGGCAAAGAGTTTTTCAAGCTTCTAAAAAAACAGGACAAATTCGTCTGGACAAAGGAGGCACAAGTAGCATTCAAAGATCTTAAAAAGATCCTCACTACACCACCAGTCCTCACGGTGCCTCTTCCAGGCGAAGAACTCGTACTTTACATCTCGGCCACAACCAGCATCGTCAGCACGGTCATCACGGTTGAGCAGCAGGAAGAAGGACACCTCCAAACGGTGCAACGTCCGGTGTACTACATAAGCGAGGTACTCTCCGAGTCAAAAACTCAGTACCCGCAAGTGCAAAAACTGCTCTATGCCGTCCTCATCACATCAATGAAGCTCCACCACTACTTCCAAAACTTCACCATGGTTGTTGTCATGGGGTACCCCTTGGCGGACATCATCCAGAACCGTGACGCGACGGGACGCATCGCTAAGTGGACTGTCGGACTCGGTTCCTTTACAATCGAGTATAGACCACATCTCGCCATCAAGTCCTAGGCTATGACGGACTTCATGGCTGAATAGTACGAACTACTCCTCCCGCACACCTCTGCCAAGCCTGAACATTGGACCATGTACTTCGACGACTCCCTCAAACTCGAGGGCAGGGACGCGGGGGTCCTCCTGATTTCGCCAACAGGGGAACAGCTGTGGCGGACCACTCCGAAATTATTCCAAGTTAAGTACCCCTGGACCACTAATCAAGTAGTCAGGCACTTAATCCAGAATAAGCTGGAGCGCCGTTGGATTATACCCAATTAACCACGTACTTTCACGATCGAAACAACACGCGCACCAACACGAAGGTGAGTCCCTGAAATTACAACATTCCATAATTCAACATACATAAATAGTATCATCAAGTTATTACAAACCAAGTTTTGAATTTAAATCAGAGTACGAGAATTCACTGCAGCGGAGATAAAACTAACGATGATACAAGCAACACCATATTGAAGCCGGCCATGGTGCTCCTCCTCCCGATCCTCAGAAGAGGACGGAACCCACTCAATGTGCCAACCAGCAGGAACCTGGGTAGGCCACGTGATGGAGTCGACTGCCACATCCATAACAATACCTGAAATAAACAGCCACAAGCAAGGCTGAGTATACTAATACTCAGCAAGGCTTACCCGTCGGGTGAGAACTACATCACCGACTTCTAGACATGAAAGGCTTTTGGCTGGTGGGTTTGTTTTGACAGAAAGCAACTAAGAGTTGATCCTTACTTTCATGATTTTAGCATCAAAATTCTAGTAGAGTTAACCATTCTAGATTAGCATCCTCTCTAAGCATACAAGTGGTGCAATACAATTTAGTACATACAACAATTTCATCATTCTCATAGTTCCACTTGTTACTCAATGCAGCACAGCGGTCAAGCAGTCTCATTAACCGCGAGAAGCGGACAGTTCGAACCGAATTTCGCTACCTGGCCAGGGGAAACCCAGCACACACGGATAATGCTTGCTATAAAAGGCACAAGCACTTCCCAACCTTTCCCATCAATCCACAATTCGGCGCCGGGTCCACTCCCTTAGGATAAAGGTTTACTGCTTCACTCATAGCATTACGCATATATCCACAAGTGTACGTCAAGGGAAACAAAATGTTTCCAAGGAGAGATGGCTATCGGTCCTAGCTGCTTCAATCTGGTACCGTGCTTACCGATTCCCATATGTCGGCATGCATGTGGTACGTTCAAAAACTTGACACACAGAACCACACGTTTCGACCTTAATCCAATTATCATACACAGATGGGAGATCTACACATACCATCCTGCCCGTCAGTCCTTATGATTCCAACATAAGTAAAGACAAGCAACTCCTATATCTCGTGAGTGACAGGAAATCACTCGACTTGTAACGGTCCTAAAGCATTGCACTATCGACCTTATCATACTAGTATTGCAAGACATGGGTACTAGAATTATGAAACTAAGGTATTCAATCAACTCCCTAACACGTAAATGCACAAACATAGATAATTCATAGTTGCATAAACTTTAAAAAGTTAGGTTATGCTCCGGGGCTTGCCTTCCTGAGCTAGCTGACTGTCAGGCTCCGGGTTGCTTATGTCGACGCTGGCACCTCCCTCGGGGTTCTCCTCTCCGTCGATGGGGATGAGGTGGTACGTACTGTCTGCGAGAGCGCCTACTATATGAGATGTAGAACTTTAAGGTGGCTGCCTAAGTGATCTAAATACAAGGCCTTGAAGGCAATATTCACCTAGACATACTAATGACCTATTTTCTCCTTAATAAAAATTGAAGGAGGGGTGTGGAAAATTTTATACCTTCATGATGGTGATTGTAAACACATATAAACAATTCAAACTATTATTTTTAAGCAGGAGTGCAGCTCTGAAATTTTAACTTTAATGCTTCACATTCATTTTAATTATCAAAGTGATCTATTCCTTTTTTATAAACTCAATTTCACTCTAGTTTCTTCTCATTTTTGTTTCTCTGTTTCCGTGCATCCTTTTTATCTACAAACTTTATGACAGCTACTGGAGTATAAGTGTTAGGCTCACTCCAAAATTTTGCTAAAACTGAGCTACACAGAATTTATTAAAAATGTAACAAGTTGCTGTCCTAGGAAACAAGATTAATTCATATAAAATCAAAACTACTTCCAAATCAGGAGATTGCTTTACCAGAGCTACTTATGAGTGAATGAGAGGCTCTGACCAAGTGGTGGCTAAAAATGACACTTGGACAGCCCTCAAAAATGTTTCATCCAAAATCCAACATCTATTTATTTAGAGCCTAAACAGGGTCAAAAATTAGATTTAGCATTTTTACCACATGTCATAACAAGTTCCTAGACCTCTGTTGAAATATGGTAATTTCTGGCTGCATGGATTATTTTTAATAGTTCCAGAACCAAACTAGAACAGGAATCACAAAGAAATTCATAACTGAAGCTACGGTCCATATTTTTAGGTTTCCTTTGGACACAAAGCGTCTAAAGGCATCACCTACAACATATCCAAAGTTCAGCTCCAGAAGAGCTAAGGATTTAAAATGGTTGACAAGATTTGAAAAATGAAGTTTGAATTTTAATTTAAAATCCGTTCATCAAGAGGGTATACATGCTAACATGAGATTGGAGTTTACAATCTCACGAATTCAGGGAGTATTTATTTGTATTTTTCTGATTTTCTACGATTTTTAGTGGAATTTTGAAGTTGACAGCTTTCAACCCTAGATCTGGAATTCGGCTATTACATATAGGTCCTCGGTTTTTGCATTGGGAACCCTAAAAAGATTTTGCGATTTGCAATCGGGTCCTTGGGCGGAGCAGAGACCTCGACGGTCCAAATTCCGGCGAAGGGAGGCCGGGGATGGCCGGGCTGAGGGCACTGGAGGGATTAGGGGCTCACCACAAGATGGTTTTGTGCAGTAGTCGAGGTCGGAGGTGGACCGTAGAGGGCCGGCCATGGGAGCCGTGGCGGAGCAGCCGCTGGAGCTCGATTTCCGGCGAGGATGGTGGCTGGAGTGATGGGGATGCGGCTGGGAAAGGTAGAGTGGAGGTAGGGGAACCCATTTTGGCCGTTGTTTTGAGCGGGTGATGACCGAAGGAGGGATCTCGACGGTGAGCTCGAGCTCTGGGCGCCCATGGTGGCTAGCGGCTCTGGAACAAGAGATTCCTGACCGAGGGTGATGGGGGGCTCGGGGAGGGTGGGTCTAGGGGTGACCTAGGTTCGTGGGGAAGGCTCGTGTGGAAGGAATCGGAGGAAGATGGAATGGGGCAGCAGAGGGACGGGTGGGAACTTGGCTCTGTTCTTCGTGTCTTCGTGAGGAAGAAGAAGGATGGCGAGCAGCGGCGGCGCTGCAGGCGGGCAGGGCGACTGCTGGGTGGCTGGGCGCGATGGCGAGGTGGAGGAGAAGGAGTCGGGCGGCGTGGTGGAGGCCGTGGGGCAGCAGGACGTCGACGACGAGCTCGAGCCGAGCCTCACGGCGGCAATGGAGGCAGCGGCTCTGGAGAGGGAAGCGGCTAGGGTTTGCATCCAGGAGCTTAAATAGGAGGCGGCCGAGAGGGGTAGAGATGGGATTTCGCATGGGCAAGGGAGGAGAAGGGCGGCCACTGGCGGCAGGAGCACCGCCGGCGCTGCCCAACCCACGCAGGAGAGAGACCGTGAGGAGGAAGAAGGAAACTGACAGGTGGGGTCAGGATGTAAGCGAGAGAAAAAGAAAAATTCGAATTCAAACATTTTTCTCTAAAAGAAATAGCTCCCAAGGTCCACAAATTATGAACAAATATATTTTAGAAACCTTAGAACATCAGTAATATAATGGAGGTTTGAAGAGTTGTAAAATATTTTTGGTTTTGACGCAGTTTAAATTCAAAGAGACTTGAATTTGAATTTGGCATGAATTTTAGCCCTAGCAATTCAACTCCAAAAATATGGGGAAAAAGATGTAAATTCAACATTTGGGACCTAGTCTTTTATAAAATTTTTACCCATCACAGTTATATTAGAAAATTTGGGCTTTCTTTACAAGTCATAATTTTAATCCAATTTCAATTTCCACAATTTGAATTGCTTACAAAGATTTTTCAAACAAGGTAAAAAAGGGAAGGTGTTTTATTTTGCATACTAATCCATCTTTGTAAGACCAAAACTCAAGTTTTAAATAACTTCCTCATTTTGATGGCGGGTTCGATGGTCACGCATTAAGGTTCAATATAATTCAGTGGATTACAATGCATGAGCGGCCTATTCGTTCTCGCCAACACACATGCCAATAAACTTTTGGCCTACGAAGTTAGTGCCGGTGGCTAGGCAATATCCGTCTCTCCCTATATTAACTAGCTGAACTTTTCTAACCGTTCATCATACGGAATCGTGGTTAGTGTTCCTGCAGAAATTTCTATTCCAGAGCATATATAATCAACCTTTCGTGCCAGCACTCACGAAAGCGTCTCCATACATTACCACCCACCATAGAGGTGGCACCCGAACGTTCAACATTGAACGGGCAATGTTTCATATGTCACGAAGGCAACATATTGACAATTTCATACGCTCATGAAGTAGCGTATTGACTTTGTGCCGCCATCATATTTGCATATGATGCCGTGGTACGCTACAGCAATCACCGTACCTTGCGCCCACCATGCTATTCTAGTTTCATACGCCATCACAGCGTATTAACTATGTGCCGCCACTATATTTTCATATAGTGCCGTGGTACGTTACAGCAATCGCCGTACCTTGCGCCCACCATTGCGTAAAGTAAATGACAGAATGAAATATGCTGGAAGTTAGTATAATATATTATTAGCCACCTATCATATCGTGATCCCTTAACCCACATAGGCTTCACGCTCTATGTAACATCCTTAGCGGTCCTAAGAATAACCTTCCATCGCAATGCGCGACGGAAGTAAGAGTTGGCAAGTTTTATTCCAAATTGTTTATTTAAGGTTTGTTGCTCTCTCTGGTGCCTGTTTCGGCTATGATGCCAGCTATGGCGGACCACTCCGAAATTATTCCAAGTTAAGTACCCTTGGACCGCTAATCACGCAGCCAGGCACTTAATCCGGAATAAGCTGGAGTGCCGTCGGATTAAACCCGATTTAACCATGTACTTCCTCGATCGAAACAACACGCGCGCCCACACGAAGGTGAGTTCCAGAGATTACAACATTCCACAATTTCATCACACATAAATAGTACCATAAAGTTATTACAAACCAAGTTGAAATTTAAATCAGAGTAGCAAAGTTCATTGCAGCGGAATAAATAGTTCATTGCAGCGGAAAAGTAAACTAGCGACGATACATAGTAACACCATGATGAAGCCTGCCACGGTGCTACTCCTCCCGTTCCTCGGCAGAGGACGGAACCCACTCAACGTGCCATCCAGGGGGAACATGGGTAGGCCAAGTGATGGCATCGACTGCCACATCCATGACAGTACCTGTAAATAAAAGCCACAAGCAAGGCTGAGTATACTAATACTCAGCAAGGCTTACCCGTCGGGTGAAAACTACATCACGGACATCTAGACATGAGAGGCTTTTGGCTGATGGGTTTGTTTGCCAAAAAGCAACTAAGAGTAGATCCTTGCTTTCATGGTTTTAGCATCATGTTCTAGTAGAATTAACCATTCTAGATTAGCATCCTCTCTAAGCATACAAGTGGTGCAATACAATTTAATTCATACAACAAGTTCATCATTCTCATAGTTCCACTTGTTACTCAATGCAGCACAGCGGTCAAGCAGTCTCATTAACCGCGAGAAGCGGACAATTCGAACCGAATTTTGCTACCTGGCCAGGGGAAACCCAACACACACGGACAATGCTTGCTATAAAAGGTACAAGCACTTCCCAACCTTTCCCATCGATCCACAATTCGGAACCGGGTCCACTTCCTTAGGATAAAGGTTTACTGCTTCACTCACAGCATCACGCATATATCCACAAGTGTACGGCAGGGGAAACAAAAGTTTCCAAGGAGAGATGGCTATCGGCCCTAGCTGCTTCAATCTGGTACCGGGCTTACCGATTCCCATATATCGGCATGCATGTGGTACGTTCAAAAACTTGACACACAGAACCACACGTTTCGACCTTAAATCAATTATCATACACGGACGGGAGATCTACATCTACCATCCCGCCCGTCCATCCTTATGATTCCAACATAAGTAAAGACAAGCAACTCCTATGTCTCGCGAGTGACAGGAAATCACTCGACTTGTAACGGACCTAGAGCAATGCCCTATCGATCCTTTCATACTAGTGTTGCGAGTCATAGGTACTAGAATTATGCAACTAAGGTATTCAATCAACTCCTTGAAACGTAAATGCACAAGCATAGATAATTTATAGATGCATAAACTTTCAAAGTTAGGTTATGCTCCGGGGCTTGCCTTCTTGCGCTAGCTGAATGTTAGCCTCCGGGCTGACTGCTACTTCGTTGGCACCTCCCTCCGGGATTCCTTCTTCGTCGGCGGGAATGAGATGATAGATGCCGTCCGCAATAGCGCCTTCTACATGAGATGCATAATTTTATAGTGGCTGTTTAAGTGGTCTAAAACCAAGGCCTTGAAGGCCATATTCACCTAGACATGCTATCCTTCACAAAATTAGAGAAGGGGTGTGGAAAATTTTACGTTTCTATGATGGTGATTGTGTACATATATAAAGGAATTCCATTTATTATTTGAAGTTTAGGGTGCTGTTCTGGAATTTTAGACCTCCCATGTTTTCATTTTAATTAATTATCAAAATGGTCTATTTTCTTTTTATAACTCAATTCTACCCTAGTTTCTTCTCATTTTTGTTTCTCTGTTTCTGTTCATCCTTTTTATCTACAAACTTTATGACAGCTACTGGAGTATAAGAGTTAGGCTCACTTCAAAATTTAGCTAAAACTGAGCTACACAAAATTTATTAAAAATAGTATAAACTGCTGCTTAAAGAAAAAAGATAAATTCATATAAAAAGATAAATTCCTACCAGAGTTAGTCATGAGTGTAAGGAGGGCTCTGGCCAAGTGGTGGCTCAAAATAACCTTTGGACAATCCTCAACAATTTTCTATCCGAAAATACATATCTATTTATTTGCTAGTCTAAACAGGGCAAAAATTAAGTTTTGCATTTTTAACAGATCTGCTAACAGGTTCTTAGGCCTCTGGAGAAAACTGGTGATTATTAGCTGCATGGATTATTTTTAATAATTTCAGGACTGCAATAAGACTGGAATCACAATTTAATTCATAACTGAAGCTACAGTCCGTATTTTTAGGTCCCGTTTGGACACAAGACGTTCAAAGTCACTACAAACAACATATCCAAAGCTCAGGCCTAGCGGAGCTCTGGATTTAAAAGGGTGCACAAGTTTCTAAATTCACAGTTTGAATTTTAATTCAAAAACGGTTCACCAAAAGTGCATACATGCTAACATGAGATTGGAGTTTACAATATCACGAGTCCAGGGAGTATTTTTGTGCATTTTCTGATTTTTATACGATTTTTGGTGGATTTTACAAGATTTCGGGAAAAAGGTTTAAACCTTAAGAATCTTTTTACACGCCGGCCCTTGAAACTTTTGAAACTTCACGAACAGGTCCCTGCCTTTTTCACTGGGAACCCTGGAAAAAGGAAGAAGATGAACTTAGGTCCTCGGCTCGTCGCCGGAGTTGCGCCGGCCAAACGACGGCGAGAGAGGGTCGGGGAAATGGGGGAAAAGGACCAGTGGCTCACCACGAGTCGATTGGTGGCGGTTGGAAGGCCGGGGGAAGCTCGGAGTTCGCCGGCGACGTGCGGTGGCGGTGCGGCCGCTGCGGGCTCGATTCCGGCGAGGGTGGTGGATCTCGCCGGGGTTGGAGGGGTCCTTGAGCACCAGTGGAACTCAGCGAAGCTCGTGGAAGGCTCGGTTGACCTCGGGGAGGGCTCGAAGTAGGGGCTCGACGTGCGCGTGCTCCGGCGGCCGGAAATGCGGATTTGGGGGAAAATCCGATTTCTCGCCGGAGAGTTGGGGATAGCTCGAGAGAAGTGGGGGAAATGGAAGCTAGGGAAGTGGTCTAGCTCTGTGTGCGAGGGATTTCGGAATGGTGGAGGGACGAGGGCGGATTTCGCTCGGGATTCAAGCTCGGTCCGCGCGGTCGGAGGTTGAAGACGACGGACTTGAGCGCGGGGAGGAGAAATGGCAGCGCTGTGAACTGAGGAGAAGTGGTGAGGGGCTCGGTGGAGTGCTTTGGCACGCTAGAGAGCAATGAGTAGCCTCGGGAGCGCGCGTGAGGGGAGAAAGTCGACGTGACGCGCCATTGATGCGCGCCGAGCTCGAACAGAGCGCGCGCGAGGGTTGGGCAAAGGGGATTGTCGCGTGAGGGAGTGGGATACGATGCAGAGGAGCCTTGGCGCGTAGCGGGGAGAGAATCACGGCGGCGCAGCTCTGCGCGACGTGCGCGAGCGCGCGGCCAACGGCGGCGCTCCGCCCGCCATGATGGCGCTCGCGCGGCGCGAGGCAAAGCGGCCTGTCGAGCGCGACATGATGGCTCGGGAGGGGCTGGACAAGCGCGCGAGGACAAACACCACCCGCCGCCACGGCTCGGCCGGCCCGGCGCGGCCTCCGCCGCACGCCGGCCACGTGGCGGCCGTGCCCCGGCCAGAGCAGAGCGCGCCATGGGGCGAGCTGGCAGCCCCGTGGAGCTCCTTTGCCCCTTTTGAATTTTCTCCAAAAATTTAAACTGAACTTGAAAAAGTGTAAAAATAAAAATTGGAATTTGAGATGTGGGACACAGCTTTCTTTTTGTGGTGAACCTGAAATTTCAAATTTTTCAAGCTCAAACAACCCAATTTCAAAAAGGTGTTCAGATCTGTTTTTCGAGTTTTTGAGGGGCTAAACTGAAAAATTTTCAAAAGTTCCAAACAGTGACTAGGCCTTATTTGTGATGACAAACAACTTTTATTTTTGGAGATTTTCAAGTTTAGTACAAAATTCTTGAGATTTCAGTTGGGTGTCAAATGGCCTTTGTTTTTGAATTTCAATTTGAACTTTTGATGAATTTTTGAATTCTACACCATTGTTCCCCCTTTGTACTTGTTTTAAAGGTACTTTCAATACTTTTACATCAGAGATGTCATAGGTCCTATGAGGGAATCTCCTCCCATAAATACCCTTGGTATGTTGGTAACTAGTGACGCGTGTTAGCTGGAGATGAGAGGGGAGTAGAACTCTTGTCACTTATCACTAGCTTTGGCTGGGAGTATGCCAGGTGGCCCTTCAATCCATGTCCTTCTCTGTGATTGGTGGAGAGTGGCTTTACTAGCTCTTTGTTGTGCGCTCTCATATGTTTCAAGGACAAATGACATGTAAAAAATATTGACCAACATTTGTGGGATTGGTTAGTGGTAAGTCCCTACAACTACGTATCTGTGCTAGAGTTGACGACCTAAAAACAAGACTAGATAGCCGTGAATAGATGAACGAGTGTGTGCCATGAGAGGAGGCTCCTAGACATTTGCCCATTTTCTGGGTGAGTTGAGTCGATGAGGATGTCAGATTCATGAGGGGTGGTGTAAGTGGCACAAGACCCAGTTTGATTTAGCCCAATAATGGCCCATGTGGTAGTTTTGTAGGCTCGAGTGGTACCTGCTTTTTAGTTGAGCAAGGATGGTGCCAGCTCATAAGTGCATTTGTCTTACTAGAGGAAAAACGCACATTCGCCCCATGACAATCAGTACCGGTTGCTTACCAACCGGTACTATAGTACCCCCGAGGACCGTTTAGTACCGGCTCGTAACACGACCCGGTACTAAATGATAGCAATCAGTATCGGTTGGTGTTACGAGCCGGTACTAAATGGTCTCGGGGGTTCCCGAGGCCCCTCTTGCATTTGGTACCGGTTGGTGTTACGAGCCTGTACCAAATGCACCACCCAGGATTACTTTAAAAGGATAGCATTCTTCTCTCAACCACAAGTGCTCTATAGGTGGGATTAAGGAAGAATCACGCGAGGGGGAGGTCACGAGTTCGAGTCCCACGGACGTGCAAGCGCATTTACGCGTGAAATATTCGCGTGACTTGTGACTTGTGTGCAGGCCCCTCCGGCGAGTTCAAAAAAATTTTTCCCATTTTTTTGGGCTCAAATTCATTTGGTACCGATTGGTGCCAAATGCTCCCCTTGGCATCGGTTGTTACAACCGGTACTGATTGGCGTACCCATCAGTACCAGATTGCCAGTACCGGTTGCAAAACCAGCACCGATGGGTGCCTAGCAACCGGTACTGGGGTTTTTTTTCTGCTAGTGTCTGTCTAACCATAGAACCTTCGGTTAACCCTTTTACATGAAGTAAGACCAAAATGTAAGTAAGCTGCTATATGAATGTGGGCTCGCAAGGGCTACTCAGAGGATGTCTTCATACGAAATTTAGGTCGAAGGTACACTTGCAAAATTCGTACACAGCCAATTTTGAGGGTGCTCTTGATATGTTCCATCCACTCCAAGTGCTATAGGAAAATGAATGGTTTTTTACTGTTGTGGCTCCACCTGTTTCTATGTTATGGTACGTACCATGGTGAATTGCAACTCGCAGTCGGGGCATCCGGGATTCAAACGAGATGGACAGAACAAATTGGCTTGGGCCATTAGTGGACTCTTTGCATATTGGGCCTACCTGGACTACCCAATGACCCGTCCCTGAGAATAACTACACCCTCTTATCTCCACTGCACAAACATTGCAAGACATATGTAGCAAAGAGATCGCTCAAAAAAAATCTGATAGCAAAGAGAAATGGTGGGAGTCTCGACTTTTAATAATGGACTGTAAAGATTGGTAGATGCTTATATATGATAACATCATTGCATTGTGAGAACAGTATCTTTTAGTCCACTGACGTGGTCTTTCCAGCGTCTTTCCACCCCGACCAGCTGATTGGCAGCCATAAAACAATGCAAGTTGGGTCTGATGAAAAGACGAAAAGGTGACAAAGCTGATGCCCCTGGTAGTCAGTTTACTCAGAGCCACATAGATGGATTTCAGGGTGTATATAGATTGGGAAAAAATATTGTAGACCCAGAACGTCAATCTTTATGCATGATGCAATCTCATAAAACAAAAACCATGGCCAATTGATGTCTAGCTAAAAGAAACAACTATCCGATACACTAACGCAATAAAGGTTCAGATTTCAGCGTCAGTTTCAGTACAAACACCTGAAATACGAACCTCCCAAAATTATGCTTCCTATTTGTAAGACAAAACAGCATATACCGATTGCACGACTGAACAAGTTAGCCCAACGGCAGCTGCCACGAGCCCGATGAAGAGCCACGGGTTGTCGAAGTACTTGCGCCCCAGCCACGCCATCCATCGCCGCACACGGCTCTGGAACCGCTCCTCCACCTCCTCGCACGACGCTCTCGGGTAGTTGCTGTGGGAGTCATCCAAATCGAACACGATCCCCTTGCAGAGCTTGGCGAAGCGGTCGGCAACCTCACCGCTGTTGCCGAGGAGGTGCGCCATGATCCCCTTGCCCGAGAGGAGATCGACGTCCGCCGCCGTGCACGCCACCTGCGACATGAAGACGCAGTACGCCGTCACGTGGCTCCCGGCCACCTCCGGGTTGCTCTGCTCCAGCGCCATCAGGTTGTGCAGGATCCGCCACGTCTCGGCGTCTATGTTCAGTGGTGGAATCTCCAGCGTGCCACTGCGCAGGTTCACGTCGAGGATGCTTTGGACTCTGTCACCGTCGAGTGGCCGCGGCTTAAATGTCACGCCGACGAAGTAGTACTCAGTCGCCGTTCGCCACCGGCCCAGCTTCATCTTGCCGGTGCTGTCTGACGGAGGATTAGTGGGCTTCAAGTGCATGTGCAGCAGATGCAGTAGATTACCTGGTCTCATCGCTGGCGGCGGCAGCGGCGCCACCGAGTACTGGTGTCTCTTCAGGAGTGCTTGGACGAACAACATGATCTTGTCCCCGGCGTAAGCATTGGTGTCAGAAACAGTTATCTGAAGAATCTTGTCGAGGATGAAGAATGGTATCTGGTTCTCTGCGAGGTACAATACATCGCGCACCACTGCGAGGGCCTCCAGACCGTCCCTGCTACCTGCCGTAACATGGCCATTTGACAAGCCTGCACCCTCAACAACATGGTTCCTGCTTTCTCCAGCGCTGATCTCGCCGAACCGGACGAGCAAGTAGCAGCCGTCGAGTAGCAGCATGCGCACGAACTCCCTGCTTGTAATATTCTGTAAGGAGTGGGCGTAGCACCTCCTCGCTTGCACTTCGAGACGCTCAAGCTCGTCGACGTACACGTCCAGTGCCGTGCCGGTGCTCGCCGCCGACAGGACAGTTCGGAGACATGTTAGTTTGTCGGTGTCCATGGCGATCCGGTGGTATGGGCCGATGGAGATGTGGTCCGGGTCGTACATCGCCTCGTCGACGTTGCGCATCAGGCGTCTATCCTGAACGATGGTGATGGAGCACAGCGGCGAGCCTTGGCCGGTTTGCACCGTCAAGAGGTGGTTGTTGCCCAGTTGCTCCGTCAGCTCTTGTGCCAGGGGAGGGATGTTCACGGCATGGGAATCGCCAGATTGCCCTGCAATTAACGGTCAGGCGTTAAAAGACTATTAGGATAGATTAGAAAGAGAGGCAGCATTTCTCAGATTTGTTTTGTAAATAGATAGATTTGGAAGACAAGAAATGGCGTCTGGCGACTTGTCTTGGAACCTTGTTGATCTTCCATTTGTCCTCAAGCTGTTTGTCTTCGTTCTCGAGACTCTGCTGCCACACCGGCTTCTGCAACTAGCACAGCTGTGAACACTAAGAGTGTAGGGCTACTTGCCTACAAACATTGTGCCCATGATTGAAAATATAGGCACGATTTATATTACACAAAAGCTTACCACTATTATTGGACAACCTTTGACATAAAGCGCTTGAAGTCAGTCAAGCACTAAGATCCTTTCAAGCCTACTATGCTCTTTCCGCTTTAGCTTCTGCACATGGCTGCTCTGAGAAGTTGATAGCCAGACTTTCTTGGTTTTCAAGTTTGAGAGATATAACATGACGTAAACTTCCTTCATTTAGGGGAAGAAATACAAATGCTGTGTCTGAAATATTGCAAGCTTTCGTCACTACTCGAGAACTAGCCTTTAGTACCGGTTGAAAAACCTATTTATTACTAGTTTCCCAACTGGTACCGGCATGCTATTTAGTAGCGCATGGCTCACTTGTACCAAATCCAACATTTTTTATCGATGAGAACACATTTCCAAACACCATTTCCCCCACCGGTTTAGCCCCAACCCGTGGTAATTTTTTTCACCGCCAATGAAGCAAAACTAGTAGCGACAAATAATATCATCACTATTTCTAAGCACGAATTGGTGGTAAAAATGTACCTAAATTTTTAGTACGAAAGCAATTATTAACCTTCCAATATTGAATCGAATGAAAAGAAATTTTATGTCAAAATTCATAGTTATTCACTTCAAGTTATTCACTTCATCACTTGAATATTTAGATGTCTAAATATTTAAAATACAATCTCGTGCCTTGAGCCTATCCAAAGAACTCAAATGAAAATAAAGTCAGCATTAAAATCACAGTACTTGATGAGATCTACAACTTTGTAGTTTATAATATTTTATTTGAGATTATTTATATGTCCAAATATTACATATGAGATACAAAAAATTTCATAAGGACAATATCAGTTACATACTCGAAGTGAGTGTGTGCTGTAGTGGTAAGGTTGTTGATCCATACTTGACTTGCACGACCCATGAAGTTATGAGTTTGATCCCAGATGGTGCACAATTTGCGCATGTGTGAAAAATCGTGCCCGTTCGATATTCCAATAGCCTTCGGTGGTTGCTTGAGTAATTTTTTTTACCAGTTTCTCAATTTTTTCTGCGCTTTTTCACAGGCCCGGGCAGCATGTGCGGCAGGTGCGCTTGCATAGGGCCCCCAATTCCATGGGGTCCCAAATTTTTTTTATACAGTAGTGCATAGTTAGCCCAGCTCTTTGCAACATCTGAGCTCTAAAGGCCGTGTAGTCGCAGCGTGCGTAGCGTATCCAATTGTTATAGCCACCGCAGCTAAATCAAGGGTGAGACGATTTGGATGTCTGGCTACTTGTGCAGCCAAGGCAGAAAGCATCCCGACCTAGTCTGAGAGTCTAGCAAGCTATGCCTCCTCTTGCTTGTTCTAATCAATCAAAATTCGGAGGGGTGGACTGATGCTAAGTTTAGATAGGGCCCTCCATCTTAAATAAGTTTATCTACTACTCTCTCTATCTATAAATATATGTTGTTTTTTTGCGGGTAAATATATGTTGTTTTAAACTAATTTGCTTGTCCTAAGCGACATATATTCAAGGCTAGATGGAGTATTTTTTTTATTTCTCAATATGTTGTGTAAAGATGATGCAACCTATATTTTTTATTCTAATAGTTAATAGTTTATTATTAAACTCTTTATTTGAAGGAACAATAAAAATATAGCTGTTGAAGCAAAGATTATACAAACTCATATTAAATAGATAAATTCTTTATAATTATATCATAGTATAATAATTATACTATATCTATTATTTTATAATTCTATTTTGAGATCCTTATAGGCCTCATTTTAGTATTTGCACAGGGCCCCGATTTTTACCGGCCCGGCCCGGCCCTGCTTTTTCAAATGTTTTCATGGCCACGAATTCGTGGCTCCAACCAGAGGTGAAAATATATTTTTATTGCTGGTTTGTGTCCCAAACCAGCCGTGAAAACATTTTTACCGCGCTCCCATAGAATTCATGGGGAAAATATTCATTTTGTGAAAACAGTTTCACTGCCACCTCAAAACTGATGATAACTGGTGGTAAAAATGGGTTACAAACAATGGTGATAATTTTTTTGTGTAGTACTGGGTGCAATAGTTTGCAAGAAAAGTGAGCGAGGGCACATCACTCGACTACTCAAATTATTCTTTCATGCGCATGATCTAACGGGCCTGGCCACCCACCTTCCAAGCTATTTCGATGAATTGTGTAACTTTGGCCTTTTCAGCTGGTCTGATAAGACGGAATGATTTGTGTACCCTGGGCGCTTTGGGCAATGGTCACTGACAAGTGACAACCCACTAAGCCTTTTTCCCCATATTGTGCTCAGTAGAGTTCTGCACTAGGTTAACCTTTTTCCCCCTATTGGATCCAATGGCATATGATCCGCGCTCCAGCTCCACCACAACAGGCTGACATCAAGGATTTCGGAGCTCTACACTTTGCCTGCATTACCTTGAACCTTCTGCCGGATCATATATACCGCACGCGAATGGAATGTAAAATGAAATGGAACAAATAGGCAGGTGTGGCGTTCAATATATCTATCTATATCTTACTAAAGAGCTAACTAGACAACTTGCATGCAGATGGAAGATTAGCATGGTGTGTGAACAAAAGAATGGAAGCACACTAACATAAATTTATTGTTGTTGACTGATTCCCTGCAGAGGGATCATCTGGTGACTGCGTTGTCGTTGTCATGGACACCCTTCCCTCGTCCAAGCATTGGAGCAGGAGCTAGATGTTAGGCGCCAATATGGCAATACCACGGGCACTCAACCTCGCACCCTCACGATTGGCATGGTACACGACCTTACCCGTAACGTCGACGAGCAGGAGTACACAATTCGCACAATCGCACTATGTCTCCATTGGTCTCCACCACTGGAATAGAAACCTAAAAACCGATAGGGAGGACGTTAAACTTGCAAGCCTCGACGCCATTCTGTTGGCGTCGAGGCAGTCTAGCGCCGATGCTACGGTGCGGAAGTACCTCGACGAGCTGGCTCAGATCCAAGGCCGTGTGTGGAGCTTCGATGTCCACAGCAGGTTCAGTAGAGGCTGGAGTTTCTATAAGGACACGGCTGACGGTATCCGGAGATTTATCTTAATCTTTCATGGTACTCGTATCAAGCAACTATATATTCTCTTGAGCAATGAAACAGTTTAGGAAAATTGCTTTAGCTGAAACATCAATTATCTTTGGCAACAATGATAAGTACGACCAGTCAGTGCAACTTGCAATAATAAAATTGATATTATCCTATTCCTCAGCAGTCAGCACGTCGATAAAGACTACAGCTCGTATCCAATAACCTTCTGCGTGTTCCACTAACTGAATTACGCTCCGAACAATAACAGCAGCAGCAGCAATTGAAAATTATTCCAGAGATTAATTCAATCGGCCAACCAGTTGCACAGCCGCAACAGCTACTTATAATGTGTGTGACGGAAGTACAAGGTAGTGAACTCACGATAATAATATTGAACTAATACAGTACCAGTAGATGGAAAACTATTTCGTGAGATCATTCCAGTACCAGCGATTGCATAGATAAATAAATATTTAGGGAGCCGCTTACAGAGATTACTGCAACATAAATCCTAGATAGTTCTTTCACCCATGTTCTCGATAAACCACGATCAGAAGAAGTGAATCCACACGGGAATCGAAGACACGCCCAAATCAATACAATTTGATCACGCTTCCATTCCAACCATAGCAGGGACTGCTTCAATTTGGGTAACAGATAGAGAGGGGTCCCCTCTCTGTTCCTTCGAAGAAAAACCTCGACCCAAGAGATAAAGTCACCATAAACAAAACCTGCCCACATACAAGGGAACATGCCCCCAATTATAGGCACGCAGGTCCTTGATTTAGACTAACTCAACACAGGAAACCTGGTCTGACTCAACAAGCTAAAACGACTTGGACTCGACTGCACCCATGCATGAACAAAAGACCAAACGGAATTGACTTAAACTAACTTACATGCATGAAAGTTTATAATAAATATTTCGGCATTGTGCCCAATCAAAATACTTAACATTATGTGATCAACCCTCCTTGTACTTGTACTCAATTGACTGCCATACTTGCACCTAGAGATTATTGGCTTCAACATGGCACCTCGATATGCATGGTGCCAACATTACTATAATTATTAACATCTCCTCTTCTTTCTTCAGCAGATTAATTCCTTTGAATATCAGATTATATGGCGACATGTGTGTAGCTTGATTGATCTCCTCGACCTTTTTGCCATCACATCAATATAAAATTTATCGAGTAATAGAGAAGATGGGTTCTCATGTGATTACTTGCTAAAATAACTGAGTTCTTGCAAACACCTTGAGGAGCATGGGCTCATCAGTTTCTGCGCACGCTGCTTCTCAACGCCTGCTACGTGCTCTGCTTGTTCGGCAACGTCGTCCCAGCGTCGCCTGTTGGCAACGTGCTAACCGAACCGGACTGATCGGTTTCCTAGTTTTTTTTTAAGAATTTCATTTATCCAAAAGTCGAAACCAATCAGTTCCTATCAATTATCCAAACCGATCGAATTCGGTTTGGTCATCAGTTCGGTTAGCAGTGAGCCCATCTGAAGGACCGTGACAACCTAAAAGGGAAGTGAATTAGGTGTCTCGAAAAACTAAAGCTCCAAAGAACAAATAAAAATAGAGCTTTTTTACAATGATTGGCAAGTATCAACTATACTTGCAGGTACTTCAAATACTTTTCCTGATATTTACCGGTACTTTAAACTAGAATTTCGAATAAATAAATAAATAAATAAATAGTTGGACCTATTTTTCTGGTACTTGGTCCCACAATTTATACTTTTTGGTACTTTTGGATGGGTACTTCCAGGTATTAGACATCTTTCCCACTGTTGAATCTTATATCATGGTACTTATCAATTATTGTAAAAGAGCTCATAAAAATATATTTCAATTTCTATCTAAATATGCTCTACGTTTTCTTTATGTGTTGCTATCTCTACCGCTATAAAGCTTTGCACGCTAGGTCCAATCGTATACTAGCATGACAAGTCTAGAAATTATAAATACGAAAAATAGTGCAAGTATAAAATGAGGAAGCTTAAAGGGTAGAGAAGAGTAAACTCCCAGCATGACAATTTTACCGAGGTATCGAAAAGCTCACGAGCTTTCCACTAATCCTCGTTGTTGGAGCCCCTCTCAAAGGGAATGCCCACGCAAGGACATAAAATCTGCGGTCGAGTAACTCTGTGGGTAACCATGGGACTTCCCCATGCACAAGTGGGTCTCCGCTCGTCCCTCCCCTGATGCTCCTCACAGCCTTCACTTGGTAGAGCTTCGGCCAAAAGGCCAAGGGCCTCTCCTCCCTTGCACAACCACCAGCGGCCTTTCCACAAACTCGGTTGAGGGTTTCGCACGATTCCAAGCCCCAGATTTACAACACTTGGTGCGTGCCAGCACCAGTAAGCAAAGAGGTGTGCAAACCTCGCTAAGCTCTAGGCTAAACACCTGAGAGTTGCGCTAAAGTGTCTAGACTAGAACTAATCACTTTGCTAATTACCTAGATCTTCTGGTTAGCACTTTGGTGGATTGAGCTCTTAAAAATGTGTGGAACACTTGCCTATAGCTTCTCTCAGCTCAAGCACACTTCAAATGCCCGAGGCAACTCATATTTATAGCCCCAACCGAATGAACTACTCCCTCCGTTCCAAAATATAGCTACGTTAAGCATTCAAAATTTGTTCCAAAATATAGCTACAAATGAGTTGTGAACTCTGATTGAATGGGTGAATGGACAAAAATATCCCTCGAGAAATTAATTGTCTTGTGGTCCGATTTGCAGCATGTTTTATCGCACTTCTTAATCTGTCTTAAAAAGGCTAAATGTAGCTATATTTTGGAACAGAGGTGGTAGCTGTTATGTAGCCGTTACACATTTTCTACGTACCGCCGACTAATTCGACGGTTCCCCGTCGAAATAGTCATCGCTGACCAGAGCCAAACGCACTTTCGGCCTTCAATACCGTCGATTGATTCGATGGGCCTGCTCAACATTTTTGTTCTATTGATTCAACATTTCGGTTGCACTGATTCGACATTTCTTCTTTGTCGTTTCAATATTTTGCCTTCCGATTGCCTTTAGCACTGTCGATTGTTTCGACGGGCACCCCGTCGAATAAGTCGTGGCTTTCTAGAGGCAAACACACCTTCCAAATTCAGCACTATTGACTAATTCGACGGTAATACCTTCAAAATTTTGTTTTCACCAATTCAACATTCCTGTTCCACTGATTCATCATTTCGTCTGTGTTCTGATCGCCTTTACCACCGTCGATTGATTCGACGGGCACCCCGTCGAGTAAGTTGTCGCTTTCCACAAGCAAACACACCTTCCACCTTCAGCACCGTCAACTGATTCGCGGTTCTGCTTTCAACATTTGATTCACACTAATTCCACATTTAAGTTTCACTGATTCAATATTTTTCGTCTTCTATTTCAAATGGCTATCATTTGGATATTGATCACTTGGATGTTGAATATCATTTTGATGGCTTCCAAAGTATCCTTGGGACCTAGTAATATCTAAAAAGGTGTGTCTCAACAAACACATTAGTCCCAAAGGCTATGTTGTTAATCAAACACTAAAATCACAAACAATAGCCTAGGGCCATTTTCCTTACACCATCAAAATGAAAATTACAAGATGCAGCGCTGCCTTCACAATATTTTCACATAAAAAACATAATGACAATCTGTCCAGAAAGCGCCCAACAGCAGAAGCTTCAATAAATGGTCGTTACGAAGTTTCTTGCATCCACATTCTGACTTTGAGTACGACTCTCTGATTTAGGTCGGTTTGGTCTGTCTCGTGGGTGCCTTAAGATATTTGCAGCACATAATACTCTTTTGTTATGTCTCTATGTGCTCTTCCACCTATTGGTACCTCCAAGTCATGAGTCACCAAACTCTTGAAAATAGTTAGAATCAAAGCCCTATTTTAGTTTTATCACATTTGTGAATAATTTACACTATAAAAAAACCAGTTTTGGAGACAGCAAATTCGATTTTTGGAGGTAGTTTTTGCATCTGCCTCCGAGCCAAAGCTTCTATAGATGAGGCACGTGCCCGCGGAGCCCATCCAGCGCCACGTCGCCGCCACCACGCCATAGTCGCCCGCCAATTGCTTTGCCACAGCCCACCGTCTCTAGATGCGTCTGCGTCTGCGTCTCTAGATGCACCACACTGCCGTCGGGAGAGGAGGGGAAGAGCGCAACCAGGAAAGGAAGGGAAGAGAGCCGTCATGACCGGATTCGCCTCCGTGGTGCCGCGCCACCCTACACTACACCTCCACCACCACCAGACCTAGCCTTGGTCACGCGGCCTACCAATGTTGGGCCCTATATCAGCACCGTGCCATACCACCAGGCCTCGGCACCACCAGATCTGGGTTTGCCACAGGGTCACTACGCGTCGTCACTGGTCCGAATAGTCAGGCTTTACTATAATTTTTCGCGTTCAAAAATATATTTGTCGAGACAAACGTCTCCTAAAATAAATGATTTTCCAATACCGTTATTTTAAGATGTCCGCCCTGTACATGCCTTACCTATATTAGTAAATTCCATTTACGCACAGAGCAATGACGCAGCAATGCCACGGCTATTTTTGTATAGTGAAAATGAAATTCAAGACCACAAATATTAATTTAACTAATGTGATGCTAATCTTAACTACAACAGTCCAACAGGCCAACACTGGCTCGCTACTCTCTCGATCAATTATATTGGCAACTTATATTCTCAAAAAACAATAGAAAATTACACTGGCCAACTCAGAAAGGCATGTCAAACTGAAGTTGTTGTGGTATCAATAGGAGCAATGCGTATCGCTGCACCGGATGGTACTCGATCGGCCAGCCTGACCTCGGATTTCGTTATCTCACTGCACCTGGATGTTAACAACCTTGCCTCCCGCCGACAATTTGGGGATAGTGAGGTACAGCACTCCATCCCTGACCTCGGCCGCGATCCTCTCCACATCCACATTCTCCGGCAGCTCCACCCGCGTCCTGTACCGCCCGAAGCTCGCCGTCGGCCACGCCTCGCCCTCCTCATCTTCCTCTGCCTCCTCTGACGACTTTTCCTTCGCCCCGGCCTTCTCGGCGGCCACCACCAGCTTCCGGTCCTGCACGCTGACGCGCACGTCCTCCCGCGTCATCCCCGGCATGTCGAACCGCACCAGGTACTCCCCGGCGCGCTCCCTGACCTCCCATGGCGTCCGCCCCCGCCGGTAAGCGGCGGTGGCTGCTCCGGCGGGGACGGCGACGCCGCCGTTCTCTGCGCGTGGGACCGCGCTCGCTGGCACGACGAGGACACGGTCGTCGTCTCCCTCGCCGTCCATGATGCGCTCCATGGTGCGCACCATCTGGTCCAGCGTCCTCGCCTCCGGGAAGCTGTCCCACAGCCCTGCTTGCGACGCAATTAAATAATGAACCCATTAAGCTACTGGGCAACGAATTGTCATTTGTCTCGCGGAATGATTAGATTCTTACAGAATTATTCGAATCGAATTACCGAGGGAACCATATGGCTTACCAAACGGAGTGGTTTGGATGACCCGTCTCCTTGGAGCGCTCCCCTGCTGCTGATGCTGCCTGGGCTTGGACGGCCTCTGCAAGTGGTCCAGGCTATCCGTGGACCCGTTCCTTATGGATCGTGTCTTCAGTGAGCCTCTCTTGGGCACACAGGAAGGACTGGTCCATTTGAGCCTGCTCCTTGGAGTTGGAGCAATCGGGGATGTGGTGATGGTGTGCATGTTAGAGGCCAGACGGGCGAGGAGCAAACAAAAGGAAACGCTTTGGATTGGGTTGGCTACTTGGCGGATTAGAAGATTGAGTGCGACGACAGTGCAGAATCTGTGGCGGTGCGCGTGGGTTTATATGCAGGGAGCGGCGGATATACGACACTGAGGTCGCGAGAGGCAAGAATGACGTAGTGGCTTCTAGAGACCATGGTGTTCCAGAACCCTCACGACATGCGCAGGACGGCTGGACCACAGCAATTTTTCCAACAGGACCCGCCAGCGGCCTTCCACCGGAATGAAAAAACAAAACGTTCGTTATTTCGGTCCATCGGTCAGTCCACTCCACCGTCGGATCCAGGATGTTAGCGTGCAAACAGATCCAAATGGGTAGAAAAAAAGAGAACAAATGGTAAATGAAAGGGAAAAAAATTAGCAGTGTTTATAGTTGTAGTTATAAAAAGCTAAAAGCTAAAAAATTAGCGCAACTTCATCTGAACACATAAAAAAATTAAAGTACCCCACCAAGAGGCACGGTTGGGCCAAATGTGTGAAAGCTGCCCATCCGTGCATTGCTCGTCCCTGGACGTGTTTTTAGCTTTTAGCTTTTTATACCACTGTTGCATTAGTTTTTGTGTCGTCCGGTACCTGTGATCACCATTACAGATTTACAGTATGAGCTTGTTGTGCATTACATACTTATTATCCGTTTGGACATAGGAGCTTTGGATAGAGGAGTTGGAAATTAGCAATTGGATTTAAACACCGTTGCTAAAAAATAAGCAAAAGGATCTAAACACCCAAGACCAGTGCAAAGGTATAACTTTATAGATGTTTTCTAAGTTCTAATTTGTAGCAGGTATCTAAACACCGCCTTTGCTCCTCAAAGACCCAAAAGAGAGCAAATAAATGCCCCTCCCCCACTCCACTCGGTGCAGCATTATTTGGGCATAAATGATTCTTAAGCATGTTTGGCAGGCCTTGTTTAGACGAGAAAGTTGGTGGAAAGTTAGCGCGCTGGAAAACGTGTTCTGTGAGAGGGGACGCGGTTATCAATGTGCAAAGTTGGTGTGAAGTTGGCAATCTAAACAAGGCCATATCCAAAATAAATCAAAAGGGTAAAAGTTAGCCATCCATTTATTCTAGCAAAACTTTTGCTCTTTCCATTTGGATCCAAACACTACCTTACGATACAACAACTCTAGGAATAATGCTCGATCTGCACCCACTCAATATCAGCAAATGACATTCAAGACCATATCCGATCTGGTCGAAGGGGCGCTCGATCTCCACCAACAAGGGGTGGGTCTATGCGATTTGCTGGTGAGGCAGTTCGTCGGGGCTCTTCATGAGTTACTCTAGGGCTGGACAAAAATGTTCATGGTTCGCTAGCTCGCTTGGCTCAGCTCGGCTTGATATACTAACGAGCCAGCTCGAGCTGGCATTTTAGCTCATTAATATAACGAGCGAGTTCGAGCTAGCTCGCGAGCCCCTCAATGAGCTAACGAGCCAGACGAAAGATCCAAAGAAATCAGTCTTGATTGGTGATTTCTTGGAGGTCCAAGGCCCAAAATTGTCATCGGGTTCCCTAGGGGCATGATTGGTTGCCTGCTTCCATGCCCAGGCCCACGACATGCAACTTCGGCTTGATTGGATGGCTTTTAGTGGTCTCCGGCCAGGCCTGCCGCCAGCAAAGTGCTCATCTCGGCCAGGCTGCCCAGAAACGAAAACGAAGTCTGTTTCCCGCGGGCCTAGCTTGCGTGGTGCAGGACGGGAGCACGAGAAGGAGCGCCCATGAGAGCGGAAAACACGGAGCAGCTGTAGATACAGGAGACCAAACATCTTCCTCCCCGGGCCTGGCTGCCTAGAGGCTTCAAACCAATCATCCGCCTATTGCACGCATCTGGCCTGGCCGACAACAGCCTAGCTGCGGGATGCGAGCTAGGCTCACCTCGTCCAGAAACCAATGACGCCCTAGTTCCATCACGGCCTCAGCCTCACCTGCTCGGCTGCTCTTTTTTCTCACCTCCTCACAGCTCACACATCCGCCGCCCCCCAAATCTGTAGGCGCACATGATGCATGGCAGCACGGTCATCAGCGCATCCCAACCCCACCCATCTCCTTCTACTCCCCTCCAGCCTCCTGCTCCAACACACAACACACAACCTGTCGGTCTGGACCATGGGAAGCGCAACACTCCCCTCCACAACGACGCCGATCTGGACCATGGGAAGCGCAAGCGGCTGCCATGGAGTACTGAGTAATGAGTCGACGTCGATGAGCTGCTACATGCTGCTGGAGCTATTGGATCGGACCTTGGAGTCCGAGAGCTTTGGATGCATCCTCTCTCATTTTTGCCCAGAGGCACGGAGCTCCACGGAGCTCAAGTTGTGAAGCCTCTCGGCCAAGAGATGGTCAGCACCTCTGTTCTAATACTAGTCCAATATTCATTTCTACTTCCTGTTACTCCTATCCTCTCATTGATTCATGTTCTGGGTGGACAATTTTTGGTTAAGATGAAGTTAATCGGGTCAATCTGGGTCTCCTTGTTGCACCTTTTCTTTTGCATCTTAGGTGGCGACAGGCTCGCGAGCTAGCTCGACCCAGCTCGAGCTTTTAGCGAGCCGAGCCGAGCTAAAATTTTTGTTCATTAACTTAACGAGCCTTGCCGAGCTTGCTCTTTAAGATAACGAGCTGGAGCGAGCCAAGCCGAGATCGGCTCGGCTTGCTTGTTATCCAGCCCTAAACTACTCCAAGAAATCATCTAGGCCCCAAGTTAGTGTTTTTGGTAATTAATGATTACACTTTGTGTACTAACAATATAATTGCGCTTATGAGTATAGGTTAATCCCAAAGATGAGCTAAGTGAGCTATGGTGATGTTGTCATTGGAGCTTTAGATGTAAAAGGAAATTTGGTGAGACTTTAAAGTCTATGATAAAAAATGTGATGAAAAGTTCAAGGCAAAGGTATATGATAGAGTTTTTAATTTAACCAGTTAAGAGGAGCTTAATGAAGGAAATTAACCAGATTAATAGGTTTTTGGTGGTCCTTAAGTGCTAAATATTCTCATCAACATCTCCAGAAAATACTTACTAGTATATTTTGTTAGGATGACTTGATTCCACTTGTATTTTGTCTCTATATGAGTCGAAAAACTCAGGGTGATAATTGAGAGAAATGAGCATAGAAGAGTCCAACATAGAAGAGATGGGGCCATCACCAAAGCCCACCACGCAAATGCGGTGGCCGAGAGATGGTGATAGGGGACCAACAGGCTGAAAGGATCTTTGTAATGCCTAGAAGGAGGGGTTGAATAGGCGTTTCTTTGAATTTCCTGAAAATACTTCATAACGGTAAAATTCTACAGAACTTCCGATAGCTCACGGAACTTCTGACAGCAAGAATCTTCTCCACAAAATTCAAAACTATAGGTGAAACAAATATTTCGTATGAATCAAAAGTTGTGCAATGATATCAGCAGATACAATATGACCTTTGTAAGAGGAACAACACCATTAGATAGATCGGGTTAATTAAAGTTCTAGGCTTAGATGAGTGTTGACGTCTTGATGAGTGATAATTGCATAATTTATTAGTTTCAACTTGTCAACATTCCAACTAAAATGAACCATTCTAGTGCTAAAATGTAACAAATATTTTTACCCTAACAAGTTCCACAAGTTTTGATGTTTATTTGAAAGAGGAATAAAAGGGAGAAAAACCAGCCAAACCAGGCGAGGTGCGTGGCTGGCCGGCCACGTCGGCCCACTCGGCTGTGTCAGCCAACCAACGCAACAAATACGCTTCCAAAGAATCTGAATCGAGCAACTGTTGTCGGTTTGATCGAAAGACTCTGAAAGGATCAACAACGGATTGATGGGCCCACCTATCGGTCAATGCCAACTCTTTGCATGCAACCGCCATATTTACTGACCCCAGAGAAGATCCAGATCATTGCTGAGAAGAGGTGGCACATCAAGCGGACATGCATGTCCGGCCGACCCTAGGGTAGGCTTGGTGGCTGGCCACTGGCTCGGCCCATGCCCAACTTCTTATAACGGTTCATTTGGTCGGTTCCTAGCCCCCACCGACCTGCTGTTGCTGCTATAAAAGGACACTCTCCATGCCATTATGAATACACCACTCTAGAGGAGAAAAAAGAGTCACATTGTAGCTTTGAGTTTAGTCTTTGTAGAATAGGGAGAGTGTGGAGTGAGGCTTTGGTTGATTGCCAGGCTTGGAGTGCAATCAGGTGTTCTCTCTACTTCCTCCTTCTTTGTATCCACTCCGAGGAAACAAGCTTAAGGTATAAATATTCTGAGCAAGTTTCTTGTTTACCTTTAGTGTCTCGCTAGTTTACTTCTTTACTTCTAGTTTGCGCGAGTTAGCAAGTCTGTTTGTTTGGGTTTCTTCTTGCCTTTCCGGTAGGTGGAAGTCACTATCTTGATAGTGTAGGCGTGGGACCTAAGCTTAATGGTCATCTTGGGTTGTGTTCCACCATACAGTACCGTTGTGGTAGGCGGCAGGTGGTGACAGGCATATCCGTCCTTCGTAGTCCACCACGTTCGGATGTTTTCATAACAGTAGTTGCAAGTGTCGTTGAATCCCTCTATCATGCCTTTCTGAGATCCTTCCCTTCTAGCCATCAAATTAGATTAGGTAGTAAATATCTAGTTATTAGAGTCTCGAGTAGATTAACTAAACCTAGGCCCTCTGCCCTCCGTCCTTCCATCCTTTAGTGGAGTCCAGTTAATTAGTTCTAAGCTTAGTCGTGTCTATCATTCTGTGGATTTGACACCCAGGTTTTACTCTCCTAATTAAAGGCTACATCAGTCTCTGTGCGCTTGTGGAGTAATTCGTTAAGGCTAAGGAGTGCCAATATTAGCAAAAAGAACATGTATGAACAACAAGGACAAATAAGCATATTTAAGAGGCAAGTATTTGTTCCCAAAGTACACCTCCACAAAGGAAGCTACGTCTCCGTTGAGGAGCTCATGAAGAGCAAGGTTGTCAACTAACCTTTTTCTTCCTCAAATTGACCATAGAGGTAGTTTTAGTCACTTACTATGAGTTCCATGACTAGGGTTTGAATAGTCTTCATTCATCGGTTTGTGAAACCCAATCTCGGGTGCTTAATAATTCATCTGCAGTTTGTCACTTCCAAATGATAGTTGCATTCTTCCGAGTTCTTGCTTGTGTTCTTTGTTTCACAAGCAGGGACTAGCCTTCTTGGCGAGGTCAACCAACTAGGGACACCTTTGATAACCAGATGAGTTGTGGTGCTAATATTGCAGGGTTCTAGTTTGCTGACTTGAAGCCGGATCGGTGTGTCATGCTCCACCCAAAAAGACACCTGACAGAAGATCGGCACCCTAGTTCTCATCACCCAGGCCGAGGATGCTGACGGCCTGGAATAAGCTAATGAAGAACTTGATGCAGTGGAATCCCTTAGGGTCTGCCATACCAACTGACGTAATGTTATTAGTGACACGGCTAGAGAGGCACTTGTTAGTCCTTGTATATGCTTATCCTAGAATTTGTTTGATACAACAATTCTTTTTATGGTAATCCTTCAATTCCATCCTTTAGAATTTTTAGGAGTCAATGGAAGCAATGCGAGTAGAAGTTGTTGATGTCAGGACACCATCATTTCCTAGTGCTAAATTTGTTTTCAGGGTCCTCTTGCAAGGCAGCTCCAAAAACACTTTCTTGAAGAATGCTGGTATACAAAATTGCTGATATGAACGGGGGTGCCCGATCTTCCGTTGGGTGAAGGATAACTCGTTGTTAGCGGAGTGCAACACATTGATCCGGCTTCAAATCAGCAAACTTGAAACACACAATCTTAGCACCACAACTCCTCTGGTTATCAACCATAGTCACAACCCAGTTGACCTCGCCGAGAAGGCTAATCCCTGCCTGCGCAACAAAGAACATAAGCAAGAACTCGAAGGAACAGGAGACTTTTACAAGTTAATCTCTAATTTCCTAATACAGCCTATCCTAACCGACTAGGACTAATCCTTGTCTTGTGCGTCAAGTCTTGTACTTGGGCCGACCCATAGGGTGGCTTGCCAGGGTTGTTTAGTCCATTAGGACTCTACACCATCACAACTGTAGATGAATGATTAAGCACGAATGTTGGGGTTCCACAAACCGATGAACGACGAAACTGTATCAAACAGATTAATCTAAGTAAAACCCGACTCTAAATGGCGGCAACCGCCCTGTTTATGATGGAACAGAGGGCACCCTAGGGTTGGGGCGTCCAGAGGGGGCGCCCTCAACTTGGGCCAAAGCCCGACCCGATACACAGCCTAGCTGGCCCAAAACAGGTGATGCAACACTTTTTCGTGGTCACACTGTATGATCCAAGAGTGCTCTTGAGCTAGGACCAGAACGAAAATGACGGCGTCATCGCCCTCTTTCCAACGCATCCTTATACGCCTCATTTCGACGTCATATGTGGGAGATATTGTCGAAACCGTCTGAAAGTGTAAGCTGAATCCGAGGTGGACGTTGCAGCAAAGCCGGAGTCGAAGCACAACTTGGAGAAGTCCATGACGTGTACAAATCCAGCGTGGCGATGTCCTCATCAATTGCTACTCCAGTTCTTGTTCATATGGTGAAGATGTGCTCCGTTGCAATTTGCTGCTGAAAAAAAATGTCCTGCTGCCCTCCAGTAACAAATGGAAGTACTAAAGAAGGAGTGAGTAAAAAAAGTGAGTGTCGAGGCGCTCTGTGCTACGTAGACCAATAAAACATAGATACGTGTCAAGGCACTTTGTGGCAGCACGTCCAATATAAACTGGCTTAAGTGTGCCATAACATCCATTTACAGACATCGAACACACTTCAAAATGTTTAAACTAGTGAACTATCGAGTGTCCCAAGGACTTCTCAATAAACCACATTATACTATTATCTTTATCATATGACATGATCGTTTACGGTAAGGAAAACACAACAAGCATTACCATTTTTACTTCAACATAACAAGGTATAAAGATACAAATTATTACAAAGCAAGTTTTGAAGTAATCCTTAAGTGCAAGTCATACCATTACTAAGAGTTTAAATACAAACCAGTCGTGGCTATTACACAAATATCTACAATCTCAGGCTCAACCCTAGAAACAATGAAACCATGATGTTCTAGGCCTTTTGGACCACCTTCTCGGTCACTCCAGAAGCTGCTTCTGAAAAACAACAAGGGAGGTACTCAACAAGACTTACCAATCTTACCAAAGAAAAGACTCTCAAGGAGTATGCAAAGCTTTTGAGTGGTTGGCTGACTCAACTATTTTGCTAAAGACCTAACTGATTCTTTGATCCTTAACTTTCAAGTTTTATATCCAATTAAGTTATTACTTAACCATCTAATTTCTAAAAGCTTTTACAAACAATTGGCATTAAGCTTCATCCAGCATATTGAATCACTTGTCATCTTATTCCACTTGTTTTACTACGGAGCATAGCAGCTGATCAAGTGCATTCATAACCAAGAATTGTGGCGATCCGGACCAATTTACACCCTGCAGGGGATACCTAGTTCCCTGCTATGCAAAGTTATTTCGACTGCACGCAACAATCTTTAAGTTGCTTGAGCCAAAAACCGAAAATATTCTTACTCGAACCCGGGAATGCACCCCATGTGGGTCCCATGTCTGGCAGCCACCCCGTGAGTTGCAGGATGTGTCCCCCTGCCTTTCTCTAACCCAGCAAGCATGAGTAAGCAATATTTCCAATCTATGAACCAATTAACCTAATTGACTTTGCTGGTCCCATACCCAGTAAGCAACCAGGTAAAATCACTTGATCATCAATTAAACCACGCTAACGCCTTAATCCATTCCCCAATGTGAGCAACACTATAGGATTAAGCTCCATCTTAATCCTCCTATCCATTCTTTCTTCCCTTTTTCGTTAGATGACACAACTTTGATTCAAAATAGACTTGGATCCAATATTATAGCATTAGCTAAGCCAAGCATGACTAAGCAATGTCATCTAATCTATAATATTTAATCATGTGGCAAAGGTGTCCTTATATCAAGGCATGTTTCAATGCATCAAAGTAGGTTTCAAACATTTCCTATACCTAATGGATATAAAAGCATAAAGATTGGACACGTGAATATATTTCATAAACATATAGTAATGTATGCACCAGGGCTTGCCTGGAATCACAAGCAAGTTAGAGCCTTTAATGAGCTCTTGCGACTCCTGAGCGACAACGATCACTTCTTTGAATTGTCGGTGCTCCTCCGAGAGTTCAGGGAGCTCGTACACCCAAGCTTGAGGTGCTAAAGCGGAATGCATGTTAGTGATATGACATGCTTCATTTTGAAAGCTTAGCTATACAACTTTACTTCTCGATAAAGTTGCAAGCCAACACTATCCAACCCAAGATTTTTTAAAGGCAAGCCTACATTTTTCCTTCAATAAAACATGTCCTAAATCATTTTTAATTGATTATTAAATAATTATTATTAATTTATAAATGATTAAAGCGTTTAAATAAATAAACAAACCAGTTTATAATTCTCAAATTTGAATTGAGCATTTGAATTTTCAGTTTATAAACATGCCATTAATCCCCATTTTCAGAGCTTTGAGCATTTGAATTCTCAAATTCCTCTCAAAATTACATTCAAACTTCTCTCGAATCAAAAAAGAAAGTTGTGCGTGGTCACTTCAATTTCACTTTCTCTTTCTGAACTATGTTGAAATGCTCAACCAATGGCTCTTAACCATATCGGGCTCAAATGTCAATTTATCACTGAAACCCTAATTTCATATTTAGGGCTTCCATCATGAATTTCTCCAAAATTTTGAATATAACATGACCTAGCTTGAAATAGTAAAAGTTCTTTATCTTGACTTTAATCCCATTTCTCCTTTTTGGAACCGTGCCATATTCTTATCGGTTTGAGCTCAATTTGAGAAATTTCAACTCAGCCTTTAAAACTCTTCATTTGCTGAATATTTTTCGGATTCAATCTTTGACCCAAATTTTCTCCCTGATTCTGACCCGATGTTGGTCTGATCAAAACAACAAAGCTGTTCACTATACATGTCTAAACAACTTTCCTTTTTGCACCTTAGTCATAGCATGAATGGTTTGCTAACAAATCAGCTCTGAAGATGGCTGTCCAATATGAAAAATCCGAGATTAACTTAACTCTTTATTGGCTGTTTTCAGATTGTGAATAGTGTCATTTCTGATTTTTTTTTCATTAAATTGAGATACTTCCATACTTCCTCTTATCTCAATTTTGTATCCACTAATCTCCATAGATCTCAAAGACATATGTCACACGCTCAGTGCACGTAGACCAATGGGAAGGCACATTGAGAAACCATGTGTGTACACATGGTCTAATTGAAAATAGACATGTGGTTCGTCTGAACACCCCGACACCGTAATCAAATAGGAAAAGGCAGGATTAAACAAAGCTCAACCTTTCCACGTCTCACGACGTAGTCGACAGGAATATGCATAGTCACCACCCGTAGGCAGGCAGTTCGAACTGCCCAAAAAGTGAACCGAATCACAGCCTACCATCCATCGTCTCACCCGTCGCCTTTCGCGAAGAAGCAGAGGATCTTACGCGTGGCACGATCGACACATCTCGCTCCGAATCTTCGATTCCCAGATAACAACTGCCGCTGCCTCCCGGGCGCACCGGCCGTGCACAGACATGTACCCACTCTGCTGGGGGACTCCCAAACCAATTTCGCTAGTTCTTGCAGCAGTATAAATTACCGGCTGGTCACGCACATTAAGGCACCAAAATCTTCAGCTAGATAACAGAGGAAGCAATTAAGCTTAATCCCACACCATCTGAGCTCCGTTACGCACAAGAGAGTTGTCGTTGTGAGCCCAAAGACCTGATACGATGGCTCAGCAGCATGGCCACGCCACCACCGGCGTCGACGCGTACGGCAACCCGGTGGCCGTGCAGGGCCATGGTCAGGCGGTGGCAGGTGTGCCAGCCGCCGGCACAGGCGCACCACAGTTCCAGCCTGCCGCAGCGGTCGAACAGAAGCCACGTGGCATTCTGCACCGCTCCAGCAGCTCCAGCTCCAGCTCCGTAAGCCTCTCTCTCCCTCGAGACATCCACACTTCGATCTTCATGCTCACACACATAATTTTCCCGTGTTGTGCTCTGTTGCTGAAATGGATGTTTCTTTTTTGCGTGACACCAGTCCTCCGAGGACGATGGGATGGGCGGACGGAGGAAGAAGGGCATCAAGCAGAAGATCAAGGAGAAGCTCCCCGGCGGCAAGAAGACCAACCAGCCGCAGCCGGGGACGACGGCCGCCGGAACCTTTGCGCCGCCGCAAGGGCCCGTAGACACCTACGGGCAGCAAGGTCACGCCGGCACTGGCGTGGCCAACACCTATGTGCAGCCGGTGCAGCACGGGCACGCCGGGACAGCAACAAACGCCTATGAGCATGGGCACGCTGGCGCGGCGGGCACCTATGGGCAGCCACAGGCCGGAACGACCGGCACATATGGCCAGGCAGGGCATGCTGGCGTGACTGGGCCCGTTGGAACTCACGGTGCCACCGGTGAGAAGAAGGGCATCATGGACAAGATCAAGGAGAAACTCCCCGGTCACCATTAAGCATCTACCCAGGATAAGTGTCTGCTCCACGCTTGGTCATCATTGAGCATCTACCAAGGACAAGTGTGTCCACGTGTCACCTTGTCAGAATAATAAACATCGGTTGAGTGTAAAATAAATGTGTCTGTGTGTTTGTGTGGTCTTTGTATCTAGAATACGGTGTGTAAACCTTTTTCTTTGAAATATATTTCTTCTTCTATGTATCCTGGCATCCATATATTGACATGGACGGATATATAATAGCGTCAAGGAGGGGAGTGCCGATGAAGATGTTCTTACATCGCACTCATCTTGGGTATCATATATTTTTTATCAAAGCCCTCAACGTTTCTTAAGAGTGTGAAGGCCAGACCAAATAAAGAGAGCAAGCGCAAACGTGGAAGAAAAATGAGAATAAACTCGAAAAGCCAAAGCACTTGGCGCAAAAAAGGCCAATAATATTCTCCCAGAGTGAATTTGCATAAGATTTCGATGCCTTCGTAATAAAGCGAGATATAGGGAGCAAACAGAGGTGTACAGTGCTGCTGGATGAAGGTAAAGTCGGTAAATATCATCTTCTTCACAAAGGCTTTAAGATTGAAATGTAAAAATTTACTACTAGGGAACCTTGAGTCCTTGACACCTAACCTTTCCGCTCGTTGTAACATGTAACAAGGCCAAAACCACCTTGTATGACCTGAATGAACCCCCGAAACCCACCTTTCGCATGTTTTTGGTCGAAACTAAGTCGGATAACCTCTTAAGATGCAAATGAACTTCGGGGCCTGCCACCCCACTGGTTTAAATATGAAATGGAGCCAAAACCATCCCGCGAGATGCAAATGAATCCCCTCATTTGGGGCTGAAACAATGTAAAGTGGCCTAATTGAGCTCCAAATGATTCTGAAACTTGTCAATTGTCATTCACTGAATTAAAAATGACACAGGCAAAACCACCTGGTAATATGGGAATGAACCCCAAGACACACCGGTTGCTCGTTTTGGATCAAAGCGAAGTAAAAAAAACATCTACAGATGAAAATGAATATCGAGATCAATGATTCAAAGCGAAACATGTGTCATGATTCAAATCCAGCTAATCCTGTTTTTCCTCTTTGCCTATGTTTACAATTTCTACTTTGGAAATTCAAATATATATGGAACATATATGTTTACAATTTCCACTTTGGAATTAATTTCTCCTGCAATTTCCAGTTCACAAATGCTCATTGTAACAGAAAGCTTCTAATTTATAATAATATGTGAGTATTTCTTGAGTAGAATAAAAATTGCCACATATGCAACTTGTAGTTGAAAGAGGGGGTGGCATTAGGATTTTACAGAATTACTAGAGATGCTTACTAATTGTATTTGCATATCTCTTTTTGCCTGTCTTCATCCACACAATATAAGAAAATTATGATATCACAAATTGAATTGTGAAGGAATCACCAATTAGCAATTGTGGTAGTAGTTTCTTATAATTTTTTTTATTTTTCTGGTGCCTTTTATTTTGCTGTAAACCAAGATAAATAATCAGGCAATGTCTCAGTTTATGGTTAGAACGGGACACACAAAAATGTTTGTAAAAGTGATAAAAAATCTAAGTTGGTTATGGACACACGACTACAGTTGAGTCAGCTCCTTCTGGAGGGGACAGAGGACATGTGTGTCCCCTAAAACATCCCAAAGCGTATGGTAGGCACCAATGAACCCATGGAGAGCTGCCAGGTTGCACGTCCCAGATGCCATATTAATCTTTACTTGTAGAGCAAAGAACAAAGACCATCACGGATCATGTCCAGTCATCCATTCCAGAACAACCCAAAGAACGGGTACGTGGCAAGGACATGGCCTCGCGCCGTGCAAGTCTAGCCCCCCCGACTATCGTAGGCAGATTAAAAAGTTACAAATGAAAATAGGAAAATACCCATACGTGCCCACGTACGCCGACAACGTGGCCTTGCTACATGTCTGTTTAGAACCGCCGCGACAATATAAATAGCCATGGAGCCTTCACCTTTCTCTGCAACACAAGCTCTCAACGATCAGCAGTCCACGTTTTGCAGTCGCACACAACTTTTGATTTCGTCAACCGTTCGAGCACTGTCGTCGAAGTAGCTCACTAGGATGGAGCACCAGGGACAGCCCGGCCACGCCACTGCTCGCGTCGACGAGCAGGTCGCCGGACATGGCAACAACGCCACCGGAATCCACGGGACTACCGGCGGTGAGCAGCTGCAGCCCATGAGGGATGACCACAAGACCGACGGCGTCCTGCGCCGTTCGGGCAGCTCCTCCAGCTCCAGCTCGGAGGATGATGGCATGGGCGGGAGGAGGAAGAAGGGCATCAAGGAGAAGATCAAGGAGAAGCTCCCCGGAGGCAACAAGGACAACCAGCAGCAGGCGACGGCAACCGGCGCCGCCCACAGCACCGGTGCTACTGCGGATAGCACCGGCGGTGAGAAGAAAGGCGTCGTGGAAAAGATCAAGGAGAAGCTTCCCGGGAAGCACTGAGCTGCCTCGTCTCATGGCCTGTTCCATGGACGTCAGGACAGCAGCATGCATGCGACGTACAGAAAATCAGTGGAATAAATAAGAGCGAAACGTTGTATCTTCAGGCATGATGGCCTTGGTGTGTGTTTTTGTGTTTTCTCTTTTCCATTTGGGCGTTTGGTCATTCAGTGATTGTAATATCATTTTATTGTTCATACCTTGTTGTGCTGGTTCCCTACTTCCACGTTCGACATGATATAATATATACCTACGACTACTTATGTTGATTTACGGCCCACTTGTGCGCCTATGAGATATGGCTGCGGAATATTAGTATTTTTAAGGTGCAAGGATATACAAGAAGAAATTAATTCCTTTATCAGAGCCACGGGAACAAAAGGGTTATTATTAAAGCAATGAGTAAAATACATCGATGATCATTAATCTTGCCCCGAGGTGTCACCTAGGTCCCTAAACATGCAAATTGCACACGCACATCCCCAAATTTATCCACCGGTGTCATCCAGGTCAGGAACATTTCAATTGCAAAAACATGTCCTTAAATTTGTCGTGTACTGTCGTCTAGGTCCAAATCTCCATTTGACTACAAAAATATGCCTATATGACATTCTATATGTCAACTGATTGTGACATATTTGGAGCCACTTTCGGTAAGAATTGTTGTAATATGGCCTTCGGGTGTTGTCAGGTTCCCGTCCCGAGCTTCTTGTTCCCTTCCCCCACAGCCGAAGATTGACATGAGGTTTATGGCGAGACTTCCCGTTGGCCATCGTCTGTGATTTTGGTGATCGATTGAGAACATAGTCATTTAGACTAACAATTTGTCTAGATGAACTTTTTATATATTTTAGGTCCCAAGGATACTTTAAGCCATCCAAATGCTTAACAACATCTAAATGAGTCATCCAAATTGAAGCCATCCAAATCATTAAGAAAATTATCCTTGGTCATACTCGATGATCATCCAAAAGATGGCATGGAAGTTTGATCAAAAGCCCATGAACAAAGAAGCAAATTAGTTTCACGAATACTGGCCATCGACTATTTCGGTGGTGGTCAAAGAAGACCACCGAATTAGTCGGTGACCAAGGGAAGCGGAAGAAGGAGATCCTCAAGATCACCGACTATTTCGGTGATGCCAAAAGTTAGCACCGAATTAGTCGGTGATGGCGTTCAGAATGTTTGTTCATCTTTGGAACGCACCGATCAATTCGACAGTGTTAAGGATGAGACACTAAATTAGACGTTCAAGGCGAAGGTTGAAGACCTCTCTGTATGGTGATCATGAACTAATTCGATAGTATAGGGAGAAGGTACCGAACCAGTTGGTGCTGGTGAGAGTGTTAAAGACCTCTCTGTGTGGTTATCATCGAAAAATTTGATAGTAGCAGGGAGTAGGCACCGAACCAGTCGGTACTAGCAAGAGAGTTGAAGACCTCTTTGTGCGGACACCACCGACTATTTCGGTGGCACCAGATAGAATGCACCAAATAACTCGGTGCTGGATGGCCCAGACGTCAAAGACACAACGTCTAGCTGAGATGGTACCACCAACTAATTCGGTGGTCCCTTTTTTTGTGTGTACCGAATTAGTTGGTGGTGCGTAGAAAGTCTCAATGGCTGGTTCCTTTTGTTTGGGGCTATAAATACCCCATCCCACGGTCATTTCACATGTGCTTAAGCACAGAAAAGATATTGCTGAGTGTTCCACATATTTTCAGTGCTTAATTCATGAAGTGCTAATTAGAAGATTTAGGTGTTTAGCAAACTGCTTAGTGCTAGTCTAGGATGCTTAATGAATCTCTTAGGTGTTTAGGCTAGAGTTTGGCGAGGTTTACACACATCTTTCTCTATCTGGTCCTTGCGCACACCAAGTGTTGTAATCCGGTGCTTGCACTCTTGCCAGGCTCTCCAACCAAGTTTGTGGAGTGGCACTGGTAATTGTTAGAGGTAGGAGAGGCCCTTGGCTAGTTGGCCAAAGCTCTACCAAGTGAAGGCAGCGAGAAGCATCCGGGGAGGGATGAGCGGAGACCCCACTTGCGTGTGGGGAAGTCCCATGCATGGTCACCCACGGAGTTACTCGATTGGGGAGTCTATGCACGTGCGTAGACATTCCGTTGAGAGGGGCTCCAACAACGAGGACTAATGGAAAGATTGCGAGCTTTCCGATATCTCGGTAAAAATCACCGTGCGGGGAGTTTGTTCTTCTCTACCTTTTACCTTCCACATTTCACGCTTGCACTACTTTCCGCATTTGTATTTTCTAGATTTGCCATGCTAGTATAGGATTGGACCTAGGGGCAAATATTCATAGCATAGAGATAGCAACACATAGAGAAAAATTATAGGATATTTAGATACAAATTTAAATAGATTTTTATATATGCAATTGGAGCCATAGTTTCACAATACTATACCCCCTCTTAGGGTGTCTGTGTCACCATGGTCTGGTTTGGATCTAGCAGGCTAAAGTTTATCCCTGTCACATCAAATATTTTATGCTAATTAGAAGTATTAAATGTAGGTTAATGAAAAAACAATTCAATAACCCCTAGGCTATTTTGCGAGACGAATCGGCTAATTAGTCCATAATTTGAAAATGTAGTGCTACATTAAACCATTGCTAATGATAGATTAATTAGACTTAATAGATTCATCTCGCTAATTAGCCTAAGGGTTATGCGATTAGTTTATAATTGTCTAATGTTAAGTCCTTCTAATCGACTTCGAAACACATTCAATGTGATAGCGCTAAACTATAGCCTCTGAAATAAAAGAAAAAACCCACGTTGCACGTGCTCTATATAATTCGCGTCAGGCACTGCTGTCTCGTCACATCGAAATCGAGTTGGCCCTTGGCACTTCAGTTCAGAGCTTTTGACAAGGTCAAATAACACAAGAAGGTAGCGAGAGAGAGAGCCCGCGCTAGGAGTGAGTGACGAGATGGCGCACTTCCAGCAGCAAGACTCGCAGCTCGGGCAGCTCCAGCTCTAGCTTGGTGAGTTTCTTCTTCATCACATCCAAATGTATCAACCTGTTTTTTTATCAGTCGGTGATGACGTTTGTGAATGTCATTTTCTTCATTGGTGGCGTCGTATAAGACTAGAGTTGGTACCGCACTATGTATCAACTATGTATCAACCTGTTTATGTGCCCCTTGTTTGGTCTGTCTTGAGAGTGGTTTTGAGCGTTCTTCTCTTCTCATTTCGAAGATGTGTGCAGGAGAATTTTTTGGGTACATCAAGATCCTTTCAATTTATTTTCAGTCGCTCAACTATCTATGGCTACCTTCCACACTCTGCTATCTATAGCTACTGCCCTGTCCATATTTCAGTCCTTCACAAAAAATGACAAAATCGACCGGGAGTTAGTTTCAGTCCTGCTCGATAACCCTTTGTCCTGCTCCGACTAGAACTAGCAAGACAACGCGAGCAAAACAGCATCACCCTACTAAACGGACACATTTAAAAAGGCCTCTCAGGCGGATGGAAAAATGTCCGTCTTAATAAATGCCGGAGATTAACGGAGTTGGATATTTTTCATTACTCGGGGCGGCTGTTTTGACCGTCTCGGTTAATCTATTTTCGGAGGTGGACATATTATGATGTGCGCCTCGGAAAATCGGCTATTTTCAGAGTTAGACATGTTCAGATGTCCGTGCTAATGGATTAACTTAGGCGCATGTTTGTAAAGTGACTGCATCGGTTAATAGAGGTATTAACCAGAGGCGCATTTTGTAACGTGGCCACCCTGTTAATCTCTTAGCAAATTTAAATTTTGAATTTTTTTCAAATAGCCATGGATTAACATAGAGTAAAAATAAGAGTTGTAGATATTGAGAATTTATGAAACTTAGTTGTTGTCAACTTTTTTTATTGGAAATAATCTAGTCAAAAAAAACTAAGATTGAAAGGGTTCAAATGTGAAATCCTAATTTTGTAAACTACCTCAGATCGAGAAAGTATGAAAATAAAAGTTGTAGATCTTGAAAAGTTACAACACTTTGTAGACGATAAGTATTTAAGTTGAATTCATTTAGAGCCTCAAACAAATAAATTCATTTTAGAAAATGGGTCGTAGTCACAAGTGAATGTGGGTGTAGTGGTAGAGGAAATTGCGTGCGAGTGTGAGATTTCGGGTATGAATCCCCTTTGACCGCGTAGTGAATGAATTATGGTGAGAAAAACACGACTATGGGGGGATGAGTTGGGTGGCATCCTCTGTTTCTTTTTGCTATTTTTTGAGGTTTTCGTTGCCAGTGGGTAATTTATTAACGGAGGCGGACGCGTTAAAATGATATTTGTCTTTGTCTATATTTTCATAAGATAGCTGATTTTGAGTTTGGATAAAGGAAGAGTGATTCTGATATGTTTGTCCCTTGGATAAAGGAGAGCATGGATAAAACTCATAGAAACAAATTTATGTGTACGTGAAATATTTAAAAATAACATTTTCTCACTAAAAGGTGTTGTATGTTAAATCTAGAAATTACAATTTATACATAAAATAATTTTGAAAACTCCCATTTATTTAGTCTTTTGATGAAACTTTTTTCAACCTTCAACTTTGCTTCTTAATAAATAAAATGTAGTCAATGAACTATAACTTTCATTCCAAGGCACAAACTCTTGCACTTAACAAAATGAAATTTTATCTATATTGATTAGTAACATATAATAGCTCAAATGAACTTGGTTTTGGACGTTAAACGGAAGGCAGCCAGTGACCCATCAGTTAGAATTTAATTGATCCACACGCGCTTAGACGTAGTTAAGATGGGTTGTACTGTAGCACCATTTCCAGGAAAAATAGTAGTTGTTTGGCCCATCAGCAGTAAGTTGGAAAAAGAAAGTAAGTTGAAATGGAAAAGGGGCTATCTGGCCCAGCCCACAAGCAGAGAGACAACATCCACCACATGTATCCCTTGGCCTTGTCTATTCCAGCGCCCCACAGCCAGCCATTCTCAGCCGGAGTCCGGGTCCTTTTTTCTACTAGCCCATCCCGACTCCTTTGCTAGCCTCGCTCCTGCACTTGTGCTAGCCCCGCTCATGCTATGTTGTTACCCTCATCTTCCGATTTGTTTGTTCTAGTGCCCTCTCAGGTCAGCCGGCGAGTCTGGCACTGAACACAAGCGTCGCATCCGATGAGGATAAACAGATGGACTCATTGGCAGCATTCTGGGTCACCCTTCATCTCTAGCACGCGTTTTTCAACTGTTACGTCTTTTCTTCATCGCCTAAACTGCATTGTACATGGCTTGAGCACCATCTGCAAATGATCTGAAGCCGTCTTATTCAAACCCTTTTAGTCGTTTTTCTCTGTTTGACTGAATAAATAGGTCCACGGTTTAATATCCGACTATGGCCTAAACTACGCACGTGGTCTACGAAAACATCGGTATTATGTTATTTTGGGCAAAAATACCGATTTATGGGCTAAATTATCCATCAACGAACCGAATACATATATACCTAGAGGCAGTGGAATCCGCACCCATACGGCTCTCGGTCCTTCACCAATCCGAAATGACATGTCACTCCAACCTGTCACATATTGATATATCTAATTAACACAGCTTCCTACCATTGAATTGTAACTGTAAGGACCGTCATTTAAAAAATGACTCTTCCACCACTTAGAAAATGTACCAGTAAGGAATTAAACTATATGCTTCTATTATATTTGTGGTTAGTGTTTGTATTTTTTTAATAGGCAACGTATCCTTTGAGAACAGACTTCGTGTGAGAACTACGAGAACTCCGATCAATATCACAAGATCCTTATCTGATGGCCATGGGGAGAGATGGGTTATTTTAGCACTTCAGACCCCCACTCATCCCACCCTAATCCCTTATTCTGCTAGGAGAATAACCTACCTCCTAGCACCTCTACCCATGGCCATCCGATGAGGATCATGTGATCTTGGTTGGAATTCTCATAGTTCTCGCATGAAGTCAGTTCTCATAGGATATGTTGGGCCATGAGTAGTTTAGTTTCCAGAAAACTTCTCCAGAAATTCACTATTCAATGAGAATTCACTATTTTTCCACCTCACAGAACACGTTTTCCAGAAAAGTTACTACAATGTATTTCCCCATTTCTCCTCCAACAAAACTAAAGTTTAACTCTAATGGGGCGCAGTGAAGCATGCCATAATTTTTCCTTTCAAAAAATAAGTTGATTTGTTTTCGTTGAAACCAAAATATTAAATAAGCGGCCCTCATTTCAGCATGTAAATATATTAGTTAGACAACATTTGAATTAAATCCAACTAAAAATATTTAATCCATTTTTATAATTTATTCTCTCTCTTTAATATGAAGTAGATCCTGCCTCAGCACCAAAAAGCAAAAAAAAAAAAAACATTCTCACCTACTGGACGCGGCAGGGGCACGCCATCCGACCTAGGTATGATGAGCTGCTTTGCGAAGTCTAGCTCGGTCCATGCTCGTACTACATGTTTGCTTCCCTATTCCTTCCAAGGTTTACATTACCGACTGAACCGTTAAAACAGGTAGGAACAGGTTTGTTAATTTTTGCAAAAACCGTTAAAATGGCACACCTCAATTTTGAACGAAATTTGAAAGCAAACATGTCGTTTTTTCTCGGTTATGCCAGTTTATCTCACAGTTTTCTTTAGGGTTGGGCATTCAATACTTACTCAACCGAACCGAGCCGAACCAATTGGTTCTTTGAAGTTCGGTTCCTGAAAAACACTGCTAGGAATAAGAACCGAGGAATTTCGGTTTTGGTACCTTCGGTTCGGTATTCGGTTCTACCTGGAAGTACCGAGGTTCTTAGATTCTAGGAAAAAGCTGATTCAAAAAACCAGTAGCCATTTCAACAAAACAAACACAACACAACAGGCATTGGGGAGCAGAGCCTTGACATCTCCGCGTCGGGCAGCGGCATGCACCACCGCTCCTGGATCCAGAGGGCAGCACGCAGCAGGCCGCACCCGCACCTGGCGGTTGGTCTAGTGTGGGGCTGCTGCCTCCTGGCCGCCGCTCCTAGATCCGGAGTAGATGAGGACGCTGAGGATGGGAGGCGCGGAGGCGAGGCGCATGGGGGCTGAGCTCAGGAGGAGGGGCGTGGGGGCTGGGAGGGTGTTAGGGTTAGGTTTGCTGTTTATATAGCAAGGATAGTTGTTGGGCTGGCTGGAGTTTTGGGCGTGTTTTCTTTTGCATCGGTTCTTCTCGGTTATTCGGGAACCGAGACAAACCGAACTGAGGACTTAACATCTTGGTTCCGGTTCATTCGGTACCTGTTCCGGGTAAAATCGGTTCGGTACTCGGTATTTTGTGCCCAGTCCTAGTTTTCTTGGTGATGACATTTTTCATTTGAACGAAATCCGGGTGGTTTTTTTGGTTTACTTGTCAGTTTTTGTGGTTTAGGGCTCGGTTTTTCTGGATTTTCGGAAAAAAACTGGTTATTCGCTCAAACTGGACTGGACCATTTCACCGAAAACCGTGTACATCGACTGATTTTTATCGGTATTGTAAACCATGGCCCGACTCATTCACGTTTCCATGTTCCTATCTGACGACTGTGCTAATTTTCCAGTAGTCCTGGTTTGATTTTCCCTTTGCTGGATGTACATTTTATTGCTTGTTGTTATAGATCACCAGCGAGACCATAGTAGTGGACACAGGTGACGCGCGAGCGTAGTAGTCCAGCAACTGCAGCAAGTCTTCTGGTCATGCAATAAAATAGAAGCACTGAAGAAATTAATTGCTCGTGGCGGGACTAACATTGAGGCCGGTCTTGAAACCGGCCTACACGTGCTGGCTGACCGCCAGTTCACTGAAAGCCGTACCGCCAACGTGCTGGTGATGTCTGATGGAGAGCAGAACCACGGTGACGCTAGGCAGGTCGCCAATCCCCATGGCGTGCCCGTCTACTCTCTCGCCTTCGGCGCCGACGCCGACATGAAGCTGCTCAGCGATCTTGCCACCAACGGCGGCACGTTCAACCCGGTCCCCGACTCGGGGAACACGGGCATGCTCGCGGTCTTCTCGCAGCTCATGGCCGGTCTGCTGACGGTGATAGTGCAGGACCTGCACCTGATCCTGTCCACGCCCACTAGCCCGGATGACGACCTCGACAAGATCATCAAGGTTGCCCCTGGAGATTTCAACCAGGAGACCGATGCGCAGTCCGGCGCCGTCACCGTCAAGTTCGGCGACCTCTTCAGCGGAGAAGTGCGCAAGGTGGTGGTGGACCTCTTGCTCGTGCAGGCCACTGGCAGCGACTACGAGGCAGACATGCTGGAGGTGGCTGTCAGCTACCCGGATTCCAAGGGCGTGAGGCAGAAATTCAGGGGCCAGACTCTGCACATAACCCGCAGCGGGGCTGCCACCGGCGTCCGGGCGACCCCGAACCTGGTGGCGGAGAACGCGCGTCGGCAGCACGCCCAGTCCATTGGCGCGGCGAGGGTGCTCGCAGACGGTGACGACCTGGAGCAAGCCCGCGACAAGCTCGTGGAGGCGCAGAACGCGCTGGAGGACGTACTGGACCAGGCCAACCCGCTGGTGGGCATTCTCAGGACGGAGCTGCAGCAGCTGCTGGACCGCATGGAGTCTCCGGAGCTCTACAAGGCGGAGGGAAAGGCATACGCCCTCGCCGCCGAGCTGTCCCACGCTCGCCAGCGTTTCGCCTCCAGGGGCGACGTCGAGGGCGTCCGCCTCTTCGCCACGCCGCGCCTGGACGCCTACCTCAAGCAGGCCAAGGAGTTCGCCGAGAACCCCGACGCGCCGGTGCCCAACGCAGATGAAGATGCAGAGAGGAAGAGGCCAAGGCCAACCCAATCGTCCTGGTCGCAGGATCCCTTGCCTTCTACATCCGTACAGCGGTTGAGGCGCTGCAGGCCATCGAGAAGATCGTCACAGCCACAGCGGCCGCAGGCAACGCCTAGCTTTATACACCCATCACCCACAAGACCAATATATCCACATTTCATTTGCTTGATCCACCGTTATTTACTATATATGCATGCGTCATTTTGTTGCTTTAATTTGTTATCATCGCACCACGGGTACCACTATAATACTACTTTGTAATATTTTTATTTCTTCAATAAATTGAGTTTCAGTACAATTCGTTATATTAATGTGTGTGTCACTCTCCAACAATGCCCCATATTACCAAATCATGCATGGAGACGAGGGAGTAACTAACATTAGACCGACCCAACATATATAGCCCACACGTAGGAGTATTTAGTTACATTTCCACTCAGACGAACGTGTACACGATGACTCAAGGGAGATTTGCTGAATTGTTAGTCTATATATATCATACGACTTTAATATTTTATGAGCTATTTATAAAAAACATTATTTTATAAATTATTTATTGATTATTGACTTTTTGTGATAATTATTAATGGGTTTGGGTAACCCAATGGGTACCCACACCCATATGGGTACATGTATGGGGGAATTTGAGACCCCCATTGAGTATGGGTATTGGTACGGGTTGTTTTACTCCAAATAGGGATGGGTACGTTCCTCCATCATCCAACGGGTATTGTACCCATTGCCTTCCCTATCTACACCGGACAATGGAAAAGCTGGGAGAAAAGGCTCAAGCAGGGCCCACAAAAAGTATCAGAAGCAGTTAAGTTGAATGCTATCAGCTTTTGGATTGGCTATACATCAACGCTGCTGCACCAGGTATCTTCCTTTTCTTTCTTATTTTTGTATTATTTCCAGCTGACAAAATGTTGCAACCCATATACAAAGCTGTTGTGGACGCCCAAACTGTTATTGCTATAGTACAGCAACATAGTTGAATAGCAGCCTAGTTTTGAATATTATATAATCCAGCTAGGCGCCAAACAGCAACAAAGTTTTTAATGATGACCAGCTAGTCTCGTTTCTCGTCAGATTCCGGCAGCTGCCTCGAGCCTGAAAATAATTTTCGGACGACTGACTTGATTATATGAATAACGACGTCTGACTTGATTATGTATGATTACTAGAAGAATAAAATCATTTCACATGAGTGCGTTGTGAAATGATCATCAGATTTTCTGCTACCTAGCTTCTTCTTGCAGTTATTTCACTGAGAATTCCAATGTTCTACTGGAAAGCTGTTTAAGTTAATAAGCATTATTAACCCATTTTCATGCATCTTTCTAAGTTCAATCATCGCAGGTGAGTGACCAGCAAGTAACAGAAATATGGCACAATAAGAGCACCTTTCAAATTCAAATGCGATCACACTTAGTAGTCATGACAGAGTTAAAGGTCAGCATATGAACCCTCGACAAATGCAGCTTGTAGTACGGGAAACCGCCTGTATGCCATGTGACCATGCCTTTGCCGTGAGTATTATATCAGGTACATGGCAAAGACGGCTGTACCGGAAGCAGGGCACACGACAAATGATGTCTTTACGGTGTGCCCGAGATGGGACACACAACAAACCTTCCTCACCATCAGAAACGGCATGGTCCTTCAATTCTTTGCCGTGTGCTCATTAGCAGCACATGGAAAATACCTCAACTTTGCCGAGTGTCTCCTCAAAGCACACAACACCATTGTCATACTATAGAAGATTCAAGTGCTAGGTGATCTCTTCACTGTGATCGCGAGTTTGATTCTCTGCTATCCTTTTTTTTGTCGTGTTCTCTATATTCTTTTCCCCATTCCCGTCGCGCTTTGTTTTTTAGTCCCGCCACTCTCTAGGGTTACATTTTCACCAATCCCGCCACTCTCTCTCCAATCTCCCGCCGCTCCTCTCCAATCTCTCAGCCGAAAAGACTTGCTAAAAGACTTTAAGTTTTAGGACATCATGAGTTCCATGAAGAACAAAGATTTCGTAAGCAAGTTTGCCTACTGCTCTTTTCTCTACTTTTATCTTTCCGTTATTTTCTTTGACAAATCCTTGAGAACAGTTGCTAGATCCATTTTACTTGGTATTCTACATCCGGTTTGTCGTTGCAGACGCAGAAGATGCAATCTTTTTCTTTCTCACATTGGTTAGGAGAACAGGATCAATATGGTGTATCGACTAGAACTAGAAAACTTGGGGTGAGACGCTGTTGCGCCATCTTTGAGCTGACCAATGGTGATTTTTTCGGTTCTAAAATTATTTAAATTTAATGGTGAAAAAGTTTCAGCTCAGCTATGGTAGCAGTAAATCGAACTAATAGCAAAGAGGATGTGTTATAGTCATATCTTTGTCTAGTCTGCTACTGACATTGCTTTGGTTTAAGTCTATGTTCTTGTACATGTAAGTTTAAACAATTGCACTTGCAGTTCATGAGTGGAGAATTCTTTTTCATATTTTCTTTTTTTAGTACTGTAAAAATATTTGTTTGAGGTAAAAAATGTGGAATTCAAAATTTTGATATATTAAACATGATGTAAAAGTGCTAGGTGTAGTGGAAGGATCATGGAGTCAATGCAAAGTCTAAATTAGGACCTAGCTAGAAAGAACAAAGGGCATCACTGCCAAGATCCCTGCAGGTTTCTCGTTCAAAATTCTTATGTTTAACACAATGAATCTTAGAACACATCTTAGTTAAATATTATGCAAACCTATTGAGATAGTCGATATCCATATATAGCTAGCTTGGAATATGTATAGCTTATTTCTGGAATAAAGTGGTACGTGTTGCTAATATGTTGAGTTCACATGTGTACTCTGGATAACCACTGGTGTTTCGCAGGCCATTGACACTACTTAAAAAAAAGAGTTAATTGCTTCATTAGTACATAAACTTGGCAAGTGGGTACACTTAGGTACATCATCTTCCAAATTGCTTATTTAGAAACAATAACTTGGCGAGTGGGTGCACTTAGGTATATCATCTTCCAAATTGTTTATTTAGAAACAACAACTTGCCTTGTGGGTACATATAGGTCACTTGGATGGCATGTGAGAAAAAAATCATGTGAAGGATTACATGTTATCTGGTACTTTATTTAAAAAACCCTTGCATATCCTTCAATTTATTATAAAAATAAAAAAAATCAGCTTATCCTCCCCTAATCCTTTTTTTCTCAAGCTTAAGATATCGATTGTACTCTTCGTTTCATTCTTTTCAGTTTATATTTAACCATGTCACACTCGTACTCTGCTTCATTTTTCATTGGAGAAAACTTAGATACCTTTTATCCCAATTAGTGGAAAGAAAAATGAGATATTACAGCTGGTGACCTAACCCTAAACCAAATCTTCTTTTTATCAACACTGCTAAGAAAAAATCTGCAAAATCCTAACTAGCGGAGTACGAAGAGAATCGATAACTCAATGTAATCATGAAAGATCATCTGCCTATGTGTTGTGCGATGTCTGTCTTCACCTTAAAATTTTTACATGAGGCCAAAACCCTCCGTAAAAATCATCTCCCGTGAACACCCGAACAAAAATGGGCGGATAAACCATGAGCAAATAAACCAAGGGTCTATCTGTAATAATAGTCACGATGATTATTGTACACATAAGCGCTAAATGTACACATAAGCATCCACATGGCTTTTTCCCACATGCCATCCAGGTGACCTATGTGCACTCACACGCCAAGTTGTTGTTCCTAAATGAGCAATTTAAAAGATGACGTACCTAAATGCACCCACTCACCAAGTTTATGTACTATCAACACAATTAACTCTACAAAAAAAATGTTTTAGGGGACACTTCAAAAAAGTCCTCAGAGGCGGACATTCTGTCCGCCTCCGTTAATGCGGGGATTAACGAAGGTGGACATTTTTAATTTTCAGAGGCGGCTTCTTCTATATGCCTCCGAAAATCGATTTTCAGAGGCGGACGTTGTAAAACAACCGCCTCCGAAAATTATATATTTTCGGAGAAGGTCACATTAAGGTGTCTACCTCTATAAATCGATTTTCAGAGTAGGATGGTTATAAGGCCCACCTCCTAAAATAGAGAGGCCCAAACCAGGCCTAGATGGCCCAATAACCAGGCAACATATATACCACAACTCTAACCCTAACCCTACCTCCTCATTCTCTCTCCCCTTCTCCTCTCCCTCAGGCTCAGCCGCGAATGTCCTCCGGCGTGCCTCCTCTGACGTACGCGTGTGACAAGAAGGCAATGCGAGGGCGTGGGCGGCATGGGTGAGATGGCAGCGCGAGTTGGCAGGGCAGCGATGGCCCAGACCTGGCGCGTCGGCGGCCGTGACCATGTGGCCTAAGGGCACTGCGGTGATGGAGCTATGGTGGAGGCAGCTGCCTGGATCTGGCAGAGGAGGTGAAGCTGTGGCAGTTGTGGCGGCGGCCGCTCGGATCTGGCGCAAGCGGTCGAGCTATGGTAGGGGCGGCGATGGCCGCTCGGATCTCGAGCTATGGCAGCGGGCGACAGTGGTGAGGAGGCGTGGAGGGCGTCGACACGCGGATCCACCAAGCCCATCCAGGGCACACGGCCGCCGCCCACCACGCCTCGGGCCCATATAGGGTTTTGTTTTATTATTTTTTATTTCTAATTACGGAGGCGGACAGGTGACCGCCTCCGAAAATGCTTTATTTTCAAAAGCGTGATCATGTCAGAGGCGAATGTGAAAACCGCCTCTGAAAACCCAAAATGACCGGCTCCGAAAATCGTTTTTTAGTACTGTGTGGGCATGTTTGCCTCCCAATCTCGTGCACGAGTCATCAACACTCGCATGGCATTGGCCACTACCTAGAAGGGCAACATCTTTGTTTCTGACTACGTCACCAAGATGTGCGCACTCACCGACGAGATGGCGTCGACTGGTAAGAAACTTGATGATGATGATCTTGTTTCCTATATTCTTGCTGGGTTGGATGCAGAATTCAATCCTCTTGTCTCGGTGATTGCCACCCGCGTCGAGCCCATCTCTGTGGGAGAGCTTAACTCCCAGATGGTGAGTTTCGAGCAGTGCCTGTAGCTTCCTCATGGGCTGTCCCAGTCCTCCGTTAACTCTGCAACCAATGGGAATGGCAGCAGCAACAACAACCAACGTGGTCGTGGCCGTCGTCGTGGTGGGTGCTAGTCGTGGTCGCGGCATGGATAGTCGCTCTGGTGAGATTGGATCTTCCTCTGGGCATCTTGGCTCCAATTTTGAGTGTTAACTGTGTGCCAAGATGGGCCACACGGTTGTTCGCCGCTACAAACGCATCGACACCTCCTTCATCAGTCATGACATGACTACTACATTGGCCTCCCTCTCCTCGTACGGCATCGACACCAACTGGTACACCGACTCAGGTGCCTCCAACCACATTACCAGTGAGCTCGACAAGCTGACTGTGCAAAATAGGTACACCGGCAGAGACCAAGTCCACACTGCTAGTGGATCAGGTATGGAGATTAGTCAAATTGGTCATACCATTTTTCATACCCCAGACAAAAAACTTCTTCTCAATGATGTCCTCTACATTCCTGAGGCTAGTAAAAATCTGATTTCTTTTCACAAACTTACATCCAAAAAAAAATGTTTTCCTTGAGTTTCATCCTAACTATTTTTTTTGTTAAGGATCAGGCAACGAGGAAAACGTTGCTTCGAGGCAGATGTGAAAGAGGGCTCTATCCGCTGGGCCCCTCGTTGAATAAAAGTGCTTGCTCCATTGCCAAGATTCCCTTGTCACAATGGCACAGTTGTCTTGGCCATCCCTCTGAGGTAGTAGTTCTTCAGGTCCTTAGCAAGAATAATGTTTCTTTTGTGAATGATTTAAATAAAGGCACTATCTATGATACGTGTCAAAGGAGAAAGAGCCATCAGCTTCCTTACCCTTTGGTAGCCTATGATCTATGATAAGTCTTTGAGCCGTTTTGGTGCTCCTTCATGGAAGGATTGCGCCAGGCAACTCAGTGGGTGACCGACCGGGAAATCCTTCCCGGGTGCGCATAAGTGAGGACAAAGTACGCAGAAAAGATATGTGTTGGTCTGTGAGGGCATTCTTGGGAAAATAAGTGCTTTTACTCCGATTCTTTGATTAAAAAATGAGGTTGATTTCACTTGGGGGGAAAACAGCAAGATGCTTTTGAGAAGATCAAAGAGTATTTATCTTCACCACCGGTTATTAGGCCAACCATCGGACGGATTCCTTTTAAATTGTATGTGGGCGCCGAAGATATTGTTGTTGGTGCTGTTTTGACTCAAGAGATCAAAGGCAAGGAGTACATCATTGCTTATGTGATGCGGTGGCTTGCCCAATCTTCTCATGTAGGATCGTGGGGGATAACTTGACCCGTGCAACCTGACGAACCGATGCACCAACAGCTGCTCGAACAGCCACCTGTGACAAAGATTTTGCCCAACCACACGCTTCGGTCGGTGTCTTACCTGAACCACGCAAAGGTAGAGACGTTGCTCTTGCAAATCACAAGGAAACACAAGAACAAGTGGTAGATAAAACTTCCAATCCTTAAGGGGGCAGCAATGGCACAACCCTAAGGACAAGAGCACTTGGTTTCTCTATTTTCTGATTTCAATTCATAGTTAGGGTTTCCGCCAGCACCCCAAGGGCTATTTATACTAGGAACATCCCTTCTAGTTGGGCTGGAGGCCTCCCAAAATGGCCCAATACGAAATACTAAGGTCTGGAACAAAATACAATTCATATAGTTCGGACTAGTCTGACCTGCATAGCCAGACCAGTCTTTACTAAAACAACTCTACCAGTTGATGTAGAACTCCAAATGATGATCCATCAGCTGTGTTGGAAAATAGACTTCAGTACGCTTCCAACCATATATAGCATGCACCATGAATCCTGGCAAAATAGTACAGTACTTGATAGAATGGTACTTCATTAATCTAGTCGGACCTCCATAATAGAAACTCTAAAGAACTCAGAACTTGATGGCATTTTATGGTAGACTTCATAAGCTTTCTATCAAGTACTCATGGACTTCCATAGCACTTGGGAATCAAGAAAAAAAAACTCCAAAGTTTGCCTCCTGGGTACTTGGACGAGAAAGAACTCTTCATGAGGAAGAGTACTTGAAAGAACTCTGATCCAAGTCCAAAAAACTCGAAAGAACTCTTCATAAGGAAGAGTACTTGAAAGAACTCCGATCCAAGTCCAAAGAACTTGGATAAGTTGCATCTTCATGAGTAAACCTGAGCACAAGTAAAGCACCACTATTAGGTAGTGTTGACGCAAAAATCGAGAAAGACCTTCACGTGCTAGCACACGAAATCGGCTGTGACCAATGATGCAGGGCGTGCCAGTCAATCTGACCTGTTGATTGACAAGGAAAATCGGAAGTTAGTATCTCAGCAAAATCGGCTGGGTTTCCGATTTGGCGATGAAGACCAGATCGGCACTAGATTCCGATCTACAATAATGAAACGGCTAGATCAGCCGATTCCGATGCAAAGCAGAGTAAGATTACTAGAACGTAACCTAACAAGCTAAGCAGAGCAACACTTGGAACAGATCTAGTCGGCTGTGATAAGAGATGCAACGAGATAACACAGGTAAAAGCCGACCAAAGTGTGTACCAAGCTGGATAAAGGTTGAATAAAATCTAAACGAAGTAACAGCGATACGCCGGTTACTAAAGCCTATATACTTATTCGATAACTGTTGAGTAACTTAAACGAAGCAACAGCGATACGCCGGTTGCTAAAGCTTAAGGATTATTCGGTAAAAGACGGAACTTACGAGGCAAGCCCTGAGATCTGGTCACCCTTGACGTGCTCGAAGAACTCGTGAAAAAAAATAGCGAAGTCGCCGACAAATGTATGTAAGATGCAAAAAAGTATAAAGGTTTGTTTGATGTTGGTGTGTACAGACTTCTATGACCACGTAGGGTCGATATTTATACCCTGATAACTATGACTCCTAAACGTATACGACAAACTTACTTGACGCAAAAGAAAAGGTCTTTCTTACAACCGTTTACGACTCAAACTCTATAAAAAATAAACGACTCTTTATTTCAGTCCTTCTATAAGCTTAACCTGGTAACCTCCCAGGAGTCCTCCTCGTCATCATCCTCTTCTCCGATTTTGACTCTCATCGGACTCTGACTCTGATTCAAACTGCTCTTCCTCTCGGACTCCGATTCCGATTCGATCTGCTCCATTTCCCAGACTCCGATTCCGATCCTGTACCTCTGCTCCATTTTTGGCACCGATGTAACCTGTTAAAATCCGGTGTCAACAGGTAGTAAACAATTCTTAGTGAATGCATGTTCATTATCAACAAGGAATGAGTTCACCTCAAGTTGTAGTTGCTGCATTCTTGATCTAGTCTTTGGCCCATTCTTGATAATATTGTGAGCATCATTGGGGATGTCCTCATCATTCTCCCCTTCTTCAAAAAGAGTCGACCTCGACTCGGTCTGTTCATGACCATGGAATGGAGACAAATCAGCAACATTAAAAATGTTGCTCGCTGCATATTCATCTTCTGGAAGATCAATCTTGTAGGCATTATCATTTATCTTCGCAAGAACCTTGAATGGTCCATCTGCTCGAGGCAGCAGCTTAGACTTTTGCTTCTCAGAAAATCTGTCCTTCCTAAGATGCACCCAAACTAAATCTCCTGACTCAAAGATCATCTTCTTGCGGTTCTTATTTGTCTTTGCATCATATTACTCAGATTTCTTCTCAATTTCTTGCTTCGTCTTAAGGTGATTTTTCTTCACATATTCAGACCTCTTGCGTGCTTCCATGTTTGCACGTTCTTGAAGTGGTAGGGTGTAACACCCTAAAAATGCCCAATTTAAAATTTAGTAATTAATTGGCTTTATATATTAAAGTGCTCATAATTAATATAGGGAAAAAAAATTTTGAATAATTAAAAGCAAATATAAGAAATAGAAACATTATTGTTGCATTCATGCTGGTGCATTTATTTTTTATTGTTGAATTCAAATTTGAGTTTGAATTTGAATTCAAATGAGTGTTTGAATAAAAGAAAAACCTTTTCTTTTTCTCTCTTTTTCCCTTCTTCCTTTTTTAGCCCAGCAGCCCAGCCCTTCCTCTTTTTCTCCCTGCGCGGCCCATCTCTTCTTCCTTCTCTTTTTCTTTTTCCGCGGCCCAAACCTTTCCTTCTTTCTCGCGCGGCCCAGCTTCCTTCTTCTCTTTCTGTGGCCCATCTTCCTTCTCTCGCGCGGCCCAGCAGAGCCAGCCCAGCAAGCTGCAGCCCAGCCCGCGCTCTCTTCTCTTCTCCCGCTGCGGCTGACAGCGTGACCCCACTTGTCGGCCTCTCCCTTCCCTCCGCAGCGCGCGCCTCCTCTCTCTTCCGCAGTCGCTGACCGCCTGGGCCCACTTGTCATCTCCTCCTCCTACCTCTCGCCGTACGCGGCCGGGATTCTCCACCGCCGCGCCGCCGTGCCGAGCTCGGTCTCCTCGCGACTTGGAGCGCACGCCAAGGAGTCCCCGGAGCGCCTTTATAAGCCGCCGCCCCTCCTCGTGAATCCCCTGCATCTCAAACCCTAGCCGCAGACCCCGAGCTTGCGCCGCCGTCGCTTAGCCCTCGCCTCGTTGCCGCCTTGCCGCTTAGATCCGCACCAGAAGCTTCGCCGAGGGGTAAGCAACACGCCGAGCCTAAGACCCCTCTTTCTCTCCCTCTTCTCCGCGCGTGCGAGCTCGTCGGAGTTCCCGCTCCGCCGCCGTGCGTCGCCAGCCGCCATCACTGCTCAAACCTCGTCCACAACCCCCAAATCGAGTTCCCCGTTGTCTCCTCTCTCTCTAGGACCTTTCGCGGCGAGTTTTGGAGCCCCGTAGCCCCCAGCCGAGCTAACTCCGGCGAGTCCCCGGCCATGCGCCGCCGCGAGCCGCCGTGCTCCGGTGAGCTGCGAGCCCGATCCATTCTGAGCCGCTCGATCCAAAACTGACGGCCCAGATCCGATCCGAACCCGGTCTACCGTGGAACCGTGGACCGCGGTCTACGGCCGGTCCACGGCACAGTTGACGGTGACGTCAGCCGACGTCAGCATCCAGCCGTTGCCGTGGCAATTTTGCAAAAGAGCCCCTCTGTTTTTCAAAAATCAACCCGCGGTCCAGCGCAGTTCAAAAGTATTTACAACTAAGTCCTTTTTCTTTCGGTTTAGCCCCTGTCCTTTTGAAAAATCATGCCCGCCGTCCTGAAAGTTGTTTTTACGCTGCAGCCCTTGTGTTTTTATACGAAATTACATTTTGGGTCCCTGGTTTCTTTCAAAAACACCCCTGGAAGCCTAAAATCTTTACCAGCAAGCCCCTAGAGCCCGTTTTAAGCATAGTTTCTCCGTTTTAACTCTGATTTGAGTGATTTTCGCGCTCACGTGTTCGTAGTGAAGCGTAGAGTAACTCTAAAGCCTTCTTTTCATCTTTTGTTTATGTTTGGTGTATTGTTCTAATTAAATATCTTGTTTGCTTGTATGTGTGGATGCTTGTGTGGTGATTTATGTGAGTAGTAGCCGAGCCGTTCGAGTTCGCCGACGATTCCGTTCCCGAAGAGCAGGTGCAGCAGCAGTTCTCTGAGGAAGGCAAGTATAACACGGACCATCCTTGTTACCTATGCACCGATTAATCACTTAAATCATATGCATGTGTCTAATACTGTTAACCACTAAGGACGTTCCTAGTCTTTACCTTATTCCTTGTTTACCCGGGGTTATATGCATTATGGTTAGTCTATGCTACGCGCTGCAACCAACATTTATTTTTATGTTAATGTGGTAATAATGGTTCACTTCAATGATGATTAAAAGATGCTTTTTAGCAACATGGTTCAGGGAACTAGAGCATGTGCTGTGTGCTTTGTTCTAGTGTCTCTGTAAGGTTTGATCTAGGGAATTAGAGCATGAGCTTCGTGCTTTGTTCTAATGTCTCTCCATAAGGTCCGGTTCTTAAAGCGACAACCCAGGAACCTGTTCGCCGCCGTTGGAACTATAATGGCTCTGGTCTTGGATGATTAACTTGTACGTCTCTAGCTCGCCAGTGGTTACCGAAAGGCGTATGTGGGGTGCATGGGTGAGAGTATAGTTTGATCCATCGAGGACGGTTATATCCGTTGGCTATGCCCCGTTAGGCAAAGTCCCGTGATGTAAGCGCCCGATGTATGGCAGCTTCACACGTTGCGATGATTGCGCTCTCGCTCTGGACGCCATTGACCCCCTCACGTTGCGCCCTGAGCGTACGTCAATCTCGATGCCTCGGGTTATGCTGCCTATGTTGAACCAAAACGGCTACTGTGCTTGTTAGGGTGTTTTGTGAAAGTCTTCGTAACATAAGTTCTTTTGGATTTATGTGACCGGCGGGTAAAGGGCGAAACCTCTGCAGAGTGTTGATCTATCATGATAGCCGTGCTCACGGATACGAGCGGCCTGGATCCTTTTTTATTAGAAGATGATATTAGTGGTTGATGTTGGTGTGTTCTATAATCACTTATACCTTATTAATGGGTTTATACTTGGGTTCTACTCATTTGTAGTAAATTAGATGATAATAAAATGAAACAACTAAAAGTGCTAATGCAGTATAACCGTGTCAAGCCTTTTGACCTTGCATAAACCCGTGTTATACTTGTTAAGTAATATGGTTTACTTACACTTGCAATTATTCAACAAAATCCCGGATGGGTAACAGATGGAGCAATGAATGATCAGTCACTTGCTGAGTTTCCGGAGGATCTGCCGTACTTCTAAGCTGTGTTCAACCAGTCGGTGTCCCTGTGGATTTGAGGCTCTTCCTAGTTAAGATGTTTAATAGTATTAAGTCTTCCGCTGTGTATTTGTTTAAGACTATGTCTTGTGTTAAACTCTGTTATAAACTATTTTATTCGAGCATTGTGTTCTCTGTGATTCAATATTTGTAATCTATATGTGTTCTGTGGACATCCTGGGCACACATATGGAAGTATTCGGATTTCTTGGAAATCTGGGTGTTACATAGGGGCAGCAAGTCGAGGGGTGTGATTCAAACCATACACAAGCTCGAATGGACACATCTGTGTTGTTGAATGGACTATCCGATTCTATGCAATCTTCCCACTCTTTCAGGTTCTTCTTGATCATTGTTCGCAGCATCATGGAGAGGGTGTGATTCACCTCCTCCGTTTGTCCATCAGTTTATGGGTGACAAGTTGTTGAGAATAACAACTTTGTCCCAAGCTTGGCCCACAAGGTCTTCCAAAAATAACTCATAAACTTCACATCACGATCTGAAACAATAGTCTTTGGCACACCATGTAGCCTCAAAATTTACCTGAAAAACAAGTCAGCTACATGCGACGCATCGTCACTCTTGTGGTAAGGAATAAAATGTGCCATTTTTGAGAATCTATCCACAACAACAAAAACTGAATCTCTCACCTTCTTAGTTCTTGACAACCCCAAAACAAAATCCATACTAATATCTTCCAAAGGTGCATTTGGAACACGGAGTGGGGTGTACAAACCGTGGGGGTTCAGCTTTGACTTGGCCTTGGTACATCGTTGCACCAACCTCTCCACATCACATCTCATCTTTGGCCAATAGAAATGGTCACTCAGCAGCAAGTAGGTCTTTTCTCTTCCAAAGTGACCCATCAATCCTCCCATGTGTGATTCCTGCAATAAGAGCAAACAAATAGACGATCCTGGAACACACATTTTGTTAGCTCGGAACAAGAAATCATCATGCACATGGTACTTGTCCCATCCTTTTCCTCCTTGAAACTTCATGTATGGCTCTGCAAAATCATGGTCAGCAGCATATAATTCTTTCATGCTCTCTATTCCTGCAACCTTGACCTCCAATTGATTAAGCAAAACATTCTTTCTAGAAAAGGCATCAGTAACAACATTTTCTTTCCCTTTTTTGGACTTGACAACATAAGGAAAAGACTCAATGAATTCAACCCATTTGGCATGCCTACGGTTCAGTTTTGCTTGGCCTTTCAAGTATTTTAATGCCTCGTGATCAGAATGACTGATAAATTCGTTAGGCCAAAGATAATGTTGCCAAGTCTCAAGCACACCAACTAGGGCATACAACTCTTCATCATAAACAGTATAATTCAGTTGAGCACCACCAAGTTTCTCATTAAAGTATGCTATGGGTCTTCCTTCTTGCATCAACACACCTCCTATTCCTATCCCACTAGCATCACATTCAATCTCAAAAGATTTGTTGAAATCAGGCAAAACAAGCAATGGGCCAGAAGTTAGACAATTCTTTAATTCCATGAAAGCAGCTTCCTGTGACTTAACCCACACGAATTCAACATCCTTCTTGGTTAATTCATTCAACGGCGCTGCAATGGTGCTGAAATTCTTCACAAAGCGCCGATAGAAACCGGCAAGATCATGAAAGCTTCTCACATGGCTCACATTGACAGGGGTAGGCCAATTCTTGATAACCTCAACCTTGGACTCATCCATCTCAACACCCTGTCCTGAAATAATAAAACCCAAAAACACAACCTTATCGGTGCAAAAGTTGCACTTTTCTAGGTTAGCATATAACTTTTGAGCCCTAAGCACCTCCAACACCATTTTGATATGTTCAACATGTTCTTCCATAGTGTGGTTGTATATCAAAATGTCATCGAAATAAACCATCACAAATTTCCCAATGAAAGCCCTCAAAACATGGTTCAACAAACGCATGAAAGTGTTGGGTGCATTAGATAAACCAAAAGGCATCACTAACCACTCATACAAACCAAATTTTGTTTTAAAGGCTGTTTTCCATTCATCTCCTTTCTTCATTCTAATCTGATGGTACCCACCACGTAGGTCAATTTTAGAGAAGATAATAGCACCACTAAGTTCATCAAATATGTCATCAAGTCTAAGAATGGGATGACTATATCGAATAGTGATGTTATTAATTGCTCTACAATCAACACACATTCTCCATGTATCATCTTTATTTGGAACAATAATAACAGGGACAGTACAAGGACTAAGGCTTTCACGCACTAACCCTTTGTCAAGTAGTTCTTGCACTTGTCGCTGAATTTCCTTGGTCTCCTATAGATTGATGCTGTATGGTGGCCGGTTTGGGAGGGAAGCTCCAAGAATGAGATCAATTTGATGTTCAATCCCACAAAGAGGAGGTAGACCAGCCGGTATCTCCTCCGGGAAAACATCATTGAAAGCCTGCAGCACATTAGAAACAACACTAGGAAGAGAGGTCATATCGTTAGTAGAAAGAATTGCATCTTTGTACAACAACACAAAATGCATCATGTGAGGGTTGGCTCTCATTTCTCTCATCTCTGATTTTGTGGCTATCATGACTCTCCCTTTTCCCTCAAGCTCTCTAGTTTTACCACTCATGTTTGGCTTGTGGCGCTCACTCACCAATTTGTGGACAGCACTAGAGTTTTTCTGTTGTACCTCACTCTTTCTTGCTCTCTTTTGCATGTTTGCTGCTATGATTTGATTTGGAGTCATGGGCAGCAGCTTCACTCCTTTTTCTTGCCATTTGAAAGCATAGGTGTTGTCACCACCATCATGTTGGACATGTCCATCAAATTGCCACGACCTCCCTAAGAGCAAGTGACATACTGTCATTGGCACAATATCACATTCAGCTGTGTCGGTGTAACCTTGTATGCTGAAAGTAACCTTCACCATATATTGCACTTTGACTTCACCACAATCGCTAAGCCATTGTACATGATATGGGTGAGGGTGTTTGATCATGGTCAGGCCCAATTTCTCACACATCTTCTTGCTAGCAAGGTTGTGGCAGCTACCACCATCAACGATCACACTGACCGACTTGTCATTCACCTTGGCTTGGGTGTGAAATAAGTTGAACATTTGTGCCTTTTCTTCTTCCTTGAGCTGGACACTCAATGCCTTGGTCACTACAATGGTGTGACCATCCTCAAAAGGACAAGCCTTGTAGTCATCATCTTCACCTTCTCGGGCATCATCAACATTGTCATTTTCAGTGGAGAATTCCTACTCTTCTTCACTAGCTGAATCATATTCTTCACCATCAGTAACAAACATAACTCGGTTGTTAGGACAATCTTTGATGACATAGCCTCGGCCCAAGCACATGAAACATTGAATCCCACTATTTCTAGCGGTGGAACCCACCGTAGTATTGTTCTTTGAGGATGTTGGCCTAGCAGATTTCTCCACACTTGGTGATGCATTTGTATTTTCAGCGGGTGTGGTGCGAGTGTTAGCATTGGATCTTGCATTAGTTGAGAACATACCACGCCCCAAATCAAACTTGGTTGTCTTTGGAGCACTTGATGAGGCTCTTGAGCTGAATGTAGAATGCTTGCTTGGCTTAGCATCATCATGCAATTGCCTCTCAGTTTTTTGGGCAATGTGCACTAGCTCCACTACATTGGTTTAGGTCTGAAATTCTACAACACGCTTGATTGGCTTGTTTAGACCGAAGAGAAAGCGTACCATGGACTGCTCTTCATCCTCTTGCACACGTGCTCTAATCATGGCTTGCTCCATTTCCTTGTAATACTCTTCTACAGATTTATTTCCTAGCTTCAAATTCTGCAGCTTGTCAAAGAGATCACGTTTGTAATGCTTTGGAACAAAACGTGTTCTCATTTCCCTCTTCATTTCAGCCCATGTTGTCACCGGGAGTTCACAATTCTCATCTCTTTGATTCTGAATTTGTTCCCACCAAATGAGAGCATACCCATCAAAGTTAAGTGCAGCCATGTGCACTTTCTTTTCCTCTGAATAATTATGCACACGAAATATTTTCTCAACTTTCAGCTCCCATGTGAGATAAGCATCAGGGTCAGACGTACCCTCAAACTTAGGCATGCTGAATTTCAGCTTCCCAAACTTCTCTTCATTGGGTTGATCTTGTATATTGCAAGGAAGATGTTGGAAATTATCATTGCGGTGCAGTTGAAATGTTTCTTCATATTCAGATTCATGTGCAACACCACCTGCACGCCCACGACCTCTTCCTCGGCCAAATGCAACACCACCTCTTCCTTATCCATGCCCATGCCCCTGGGCATTCTTTCTTCCTTGTTCTTCCTTTTGTAACCAAGCGGCATACTCCTCATCGGTTTCATCTAGCTCTTCATTATGCACACTTCCATCACCAGTGGTTGGCTTCAAAGCTTTAACAACTTTCGCAATCATATTGTCTTGGACTGTCTTCATATTTGCATTGAGTTGTTCATTGAAGTTATGCATCAATGTTTGCAGCTGCTCTTGTGTGACATACCATGGCTCTTCTTCATCTTCATCACCTGCCATGGTTAGTAGAAGAACAAGACAATAATTCTAAGATATGTGGCTTAGTGGAAATCACTCAAACCTCGCCTTCTCTTACCACCGAAGCTCTTATGCCTCCTTGCTGAATTTGTGAACTGCACTCACCTTGGTGGTAGTAGGCACAACAAAGGTGATAGATCAAGCGAAATCAAAGTCACACTGCATCCTAAACATAGCCATATATGTGGAGCTTGGAAGGTTATATATATGGTAAACTAGTGGTACAATCTGAAACTTCAAGTTATTGTAAAGCTAAGTAAAAATCCAACCAAGAGCAAAGTCTAGTTGCTGAACTAAAAGTAGAGAAGTGGTAGATTATGTTTAGCAACTCACACACAAGGATAAGAAACTTATTGCAGCAAAAAGGAAATGAGCTAAGGTGAAAATGTGAGTCATGAACTAAGCTCAATGCTGCACAAGTTAGAACATATGCTAGACAATTGCTCCAAGATATCAATTTAATTCCAACAATTAATGTGGTGATCTCAGCACTTGTTCTTTCTTTCTTTTCTTTTTTTGGTTTATTTTTTGTTGTTTTTGTTTTGCCACTGAGATCAGCACACTTGGTTCTCCACAAAGTATTGCTTTTGCTCAAAGTTATTCTCAGATTTAGCAAAGTACAAAGCTCACGAGCAACACAATGTATATAATCTTTCTTTCAGCTGAATGAAACTCTGGTCATCTAGATCTGAAATATTCACGGATCTGAAACTGTGTAAAGATGACAGATTTGCGAAATCAAGCCTGAATATAAAAGATGTGTCTCAAAATAAACTTTCCAACGAGTATAAGAACACAAAAAACAGATTTCAGATGTAGTAGTTATGGTCGTTTTAGTGTATTGTGCTCAAACTTCAGATCTGGCCGCAAAATGGATTCGGGATGAAACTGAACCAGACCAAGAACACAAGAACGAAAGGGGAAAAGCAAATATAGATGGCGAAACAAAGGGAAACACAAATCAAAGGCGGAAAACAAGAAGAAACACCAAGAAACACAAGGATTCAGCATCCAAACTCGATCTATTGGACTAGAACTTAACCAAACTCACTGAAATTTTAGATCGGGTTATGGTAGTGGAAATTTTTGGTATTTTTAGTTTATGACAGCAAACTAAAGGGGGAAAACAAGGGTAAAGATCCTATTGAGTAAACCATAGCTTTGAATACCGGGTGCGCATGAGTGAGGACAAAGTGCGCAGAAAAGACATGTGTTGGTCTGTGAGGGCATTCTTGGGAAAATAAGTGCTTTTACTCCGATTCTTCGGTTAAAAAATGAGGTTGATTTCACTTGGGGGGAAACAGCAAGATGCTTTTGACAAGATCAAAGAGTATTTATCTTCACCACCGGTTATTAGGGCACCCACCGGAGGGATTCCTTTTAAATTGTATGTGGTCGCCGAAGATATTGTTGTTGGTGCTGTTTTGACTCAAGAGATCTAAGGCAAGGAGTACATCATTGCTTATGTGATGCGGGAGCTTGCCCGATGTTCTCGTGTAGGATCGTGGGGGATAACTTGACCCGTGCAACCTGACGAACCGATGCACCAACAGCTGCTCGAACAACCACCTGTGACAAAGATTTCACCCAACCACACCCTTTGGTCGGTGCCTTACCTGAACCACGCAAAGGTAGAGGCATTGCCCTTCCAAATCACAGGGAAACACAAGAACAAGTGGTAGAGAAAACTCCCAATCATTAAGGAGGCAGCTATGGTACAACCCTAAGGACAAGAGCACTTGGCTTCTCTATATTTTTATTTCAATTCATGGTTAGGGTTTCCACCAGCACCCCAAGGAATATTTATACTAGGAACATCCCTTCTAGTTGGGCTGGAGGCCTCCCACAAAGGCCTAATACGAAATACTAAGGTCTGGAACAAAATACAACTCATACAGTTCGGACTAGTCTGACCTGCATAGCCAGACTAGTCTTTACTAAAACAACTCTACCGGTTGATGTAGAACTCCAAATGATGATCTGTCAGTTGTGTTGGCAAATAGCCTTCAGTACGCTTCCAACCATGTATAGCATGCACCATGAATCCCGGCAGAATGGTACAGTTTTGCATGGCAAGTTGACCCTTCATAAATCTGCAATCAGACTTTGGACCTTCTAACCAGTCTTCATTAATCTAGTCGGACCTCCATAATAGAAACTCTAAAGAACTCAGAACTTGATGACATTGTATGGTAGACTTTATAAGCTTTCCATCAAGTACTCATGGACTTCCATAGCCCTTGGGAATCAAGAGAAAAAGAACTCCAAAGTTTGCCTCCTAGGTACTTGGACGAGAAAGAACTCTTCATGAGGAAGAGTACTTGAAAGAACTCTGATCCAAGTCCAAAGAACTCGAAAGAACTCTTCATAAGGAAGAGTACTTGAAAGAACTCTGATCCAAGTCCAAAGAACTCGGATAAGTTGCATCTTCATGAGTAAACCTGAGCACAAGTAAAGCACCACTATTAGGTAGTAAACAATTCTTAGTGAATGCATGTTCATTATCAACAAGGAATGAGTTCACCTCAAGTTGTAGTTACTACATTCTTGATCGAGTTATTGGCCCCTTGTTGATAATATTGTGAGCATCATTTGGGATGTCCTCATCATTATGTGAGTAGAAGGCTATTGGATGCCAAGACAAGGTACACATTTATTGAGAAATTATGCTTATCTTTATATTACGTTTGGTTCAATTTATTATCTAATACTTGCATAGTGGCATGTTAGGCCGACATAATCAAATATATGTTGCACAGGCCAATTTTAAGTGGTAGAATTGGTAAATGGGCTTATGCGCTTGTTGAATATGATTTGGCTTGTGAACCTTTAAAATCTATGAAGGCCAAATTGTAGTGGATTTTATTGTAGAACATCGAATTGATAATAAGCTTGACTTCGATGTTGGTCTTGTTACTATCATTCCCTAGAAATTGCACTTTGATGGGTCGGTTTGTAGAAGTAGATGTGGTGTTGGTGTTATTATTAAATCACCAAGTGGTGCTTTCTTTGAGGCTCTCAACCGATTGGAGGTAAAGTGTACTAATAACCAAACCGAATATGAGGCTTTATTATTCGGGTTAGAAATTATATATGAAATGGGAGTGAAGCATATTGAAGCATATGGTGACTCTTTACTGGTGGTACAGCAGGCATCTAAAGTATGCCAATGCTTAGACGACATTTTAAATGCCTATCTCGATAAATGTTTGGATATCATGTCTTACTTTGATGAGTTCACTATTTATCATGTGCCAATAGATGAAAATCCAATAGCAAATGCTTTATCACAGAAAGCGTCCGGTTACAATATACAGAAAAGAAATTTTCATGAGAAAAAACCGACATTTGATGTAGCTGAATATGCTGCCTAGGCAAAACTGGCCTACACGGTTTCCTAAACCGGCCAGGCCGGTATGACTGTTGAAGATCCTACTTCGGCCATTGTTGATGCTAAGACAGAAGGACGAAGTTGGAGGTTGGAGGAAGCCTCTAATTAATTATTTGCAGAATCCTAATCCAAAGGTTGACCGGAAAGTCCGGCGATGGGCATTTAAATTCACTTTGGTAGGCGGTGAGCTATATCGTCAGACTGCGCATGATTTACAATTGAAGTGCTTGGATGATAATCAAGCAAAGGTGGCTATGGGTGAGGTTCACGAAGGTATTTGTGGTACGCATCAATCGACTCCTAAAATGAAGTGGCTTCTTCGAAGGGCATGCTTTTATTGGTCCAATATGATTGCCGATTGTTTTTGTTATTACAAGGGATGTGGAGAATGTCAAAAATTTGGAGATATTCATCCTATTATCAAATCATGGCCGTTTCGAGGATGGGGATTAGGTTTTGTTGGAAAAATTCATCCTTCGTCATCAAAAAGGCATTGCTTCGTGTTGGTGGCTACTGATTATTTTACCAAATTGACCGAAGCGATTCCTCTGAAGAATATGGCTCATCGGGAGGTAATTGAGTTTTTTTAAAGAGCATATTATACATAGATTTGATATTCCTCATACTTTAACTACAGACCAAGGTACGTCTTTCATATCTAAGGAGGTACGTGAGTTTGTTGGATCTCATGGTACTAAATTGCTCAATTCTCTCCATATTATGCTCAAGCCAATGGTCAAGCTGAATATAGTAACAGAGTTTTTATAAAGCTCATTAAGAAGAAGATAGAAGAGAATCCTAGACATTGGCATGAGATGTTATCTGAGGCTTTATGGGCTCATAGGATTTCAGGCATGGTGCTACTAAAGTAACTTCTTTTGAGCTTTTGTATGGTAAAGAGGTTGTTTTGCCCGTTGAGGTGAATCTTGGTGCATATAAATTGGCTAAACAAAATGATCTTGATGTCGTTGCTTATCATGAATTGATGATGGATAATATTGATGAGATGACAGACAAGTGGTTGGAGGCATTAGGAGAGGTTGAGAAGGACAAAATCCGAGTTGCTAAAGCATACAACAAAAGGTGAAAGTAAAGGCTTTTCAAGCCGGTGATTTGGTTTGGAAGACGATTTTGCCTATAGGAACGAAAAGCAATAAATTTGGTAAATTGTCTCCGAATTGGGAGGGGCCATATAGAGTGGTAAGAGTGCTTTTGTGAATTCATATATGTTGGAAACATTGCACGGTCAGTTGTTGCCTCGAGCTCTTAATGGCAGATATTTGAAGAAATATTATCCGAGTGTATGGCAAGATGCTTGATAGGTTGGTGGCCGATGAGTTTTGGTAAGAAGCATCGTCCTTAGGTCAATTTTGCTTTAGTGTGTTTTCTGGTATGCAAGATTTACCAAAAAAAACAGGAGGCATGTGTTGATGGTCAAAATTAACACCTGGTTGATCTGGCAAGACAAACCAGCTTGGTCGGTTTTGGAAGTAGGCCTGGACGGTTTTTAGTTTGTATCCGGTCTAGCAATGAAATCCGGCTTCGCCGGTTACATGAAACCGACTTGACCAGTTTGGCAAGGAATCCGAGTAGGTTTATGGGTTTTTCTAGATTCCTATTTGTAAAAGGATTACCTTGCCCCACCCTATAAATATAATGGACCGTGGCCGATTGAGGTTTTTTTATCACACAATCCATCAAAACATATTGTCTATTTTTTATCTTCAAACCCTAAACCCTTTTCCAACCCCTTTTGCTTCCTTCCCTCGTCTCCACGGTGATTGAAGGCGTTCTGAGTGGCCAGTCGATCTCAGAACAATCCTAGGCGCACCAACCCTGATGCGGTCTCTCCCGGGGTAGTGATCTTAAGTTTTTCGGCGAACCCCGACGAAACCGGCCTAGCCTGTTTCCCAAACTGGCCTGGCCGGTTTGTGCAGGAGTGACGACATCCGCGCGATCTAGCGATTGCTGTGTGTAGGTCATAATTTGCGTCAACACAAACATGTGAGTTTTCATGGCGACATTATTGCAACTTACTTTACTCATATTGAAACTTAAGTTTTTTATACTATATTTTTTAGAATAAAGGATTATCATCAGTCCATTAGCATAACTGGACAATCAACTCATTGACCGCTTCACTGAACCAACCACGCACCGTTGACGTCACATCAGGAAAACCCTCTGCAGCAATAATTACTATAACAAACTCACACAAATGCTAACATAAAGTACTACAAATAATGAACAAACATTGGGATTCCTGATGTCCATAAGCTCAGCTCAGAGAGGTGCTTCCGCCATGTTCAATTCCAAAACCCCCTGTGGCTCTCCACTTGTCAGATTTGGCTTCAGCCTGCAGCTCCTTCTGCGCTCCCTCTGATCTTCGTGAAGACACCAGAAGCAAGCGTGTATGTGCTGAGTGTGTAGCCGCCTTGCTCCCACTTTTCAGCGCAAGACCTATTCTATCCTATTCTATGTATTAAAGGGATGTTTAGTTGGTGGAGAAATGTAGAGATTTACTGTAGGAGATATGTACTGTAGCAATTAATATAGCAATTAATAGTGAGGAAAGGATGGGAAATGATGTAATGGATGTGATGGAAGGAATAGTGAATATCTACCATCTAAACAAGTCCTAAGTACATCAAGATACGAGCGCATATAACAGGCGCGCGCAGTGAAGCCAGCGTTCCTTTCTAGTCCCACATTTGAGGAACACATAAGTTGAGTTGTGATCTAATTTCATCACAAGTCAAAGGCCCATTAGGCTCAGGTCGCTACTGGGGGTGTCCACCTAGTGTTCTATTTTATTATTGTAAGCCGCCACTATGGCGTTGTAACCCTGACTCCTCCACAATAGTGAAGTTCTTGCTGGCTGGCGCCCGTGGTTTTTCCCGCAAGGGTTTTTCACGTTAAAATCGTGTCTCGTGTTCGATCTTGTTTTCGCATTATCTGCTAACGAGTGGTATCAAGAGCCAGTTACGAGATTCGATCGCGCCGCGCCGCCGATCCGTTCCTGGCGGAGTGATTCTGCTGCACGGTGATTCCCTCGCTCCGCTCGTCATCCGTCGTTCGCTGCGTGTCTGCCCGACTTGGGGGTTCAAGACAGAATTAATTTCTGTTGTCGACTCGTCATCGAATTCAACTTCGGCCATGTTCAGATTCCCAACTATTCACTATTCATTCCAACTTTTCACTATTCATTCCAACTTTTCACTATTCCTTCCTCACAAAACACGTTTCCCAGCAAATGCTACAGTGTTTTTCTTATGCTATAGTGTTTTTTCCTACAATCTAAACACACCCTTCGAGGCTACGGAGGCCTGATCTGCTTCAGGTGGTTTCATCTACAAAAACCTGCACCGCGCAGGTGTTGTTTCAGCGAGAATTCATTCACTGCTGTTCCCGTCAGTGGATCGAGGCGAAACACTGCTCGATTGCTACTCCGTTGCTGTCCGTTGCTGCCTGCTTTATCAAACCAGTGGATCTTTGCTACGTGCACATGCAGAGGCTACCAGGGTTCTTCACTTCTTCGCTGAACGTACACGAAGGTGTACACGGGCTGCAGGTTTTGCTAGGGTTACACAGTAACGCACCTAGATTTATTACTGCAGATTATTTTCTCTGGTTATTTCTTTGCAATGACTTCGATGAAGTATGATCTACCGCTGCTGGATCATAGCACGAGGTTCTCGTTGTGGCAAGTGAAGATGCGGGCCATTCTGGCGCAATCGAATGATCTCGATGAGGCGCTGGAAAGTTTCGGCAAGGAGGATCAGAAGAAGACTCCGTGGACTCCTGAGGAGAAGTGCAAGGACCGTAAGGCTCTGTCCCTAATTCAGCTTCATCTTTCTAATGATATCTTGCAAGAGTGTCTGCAGGAAAAGACCGCTGCAGATTTATGGCTCAAACTGGAATCGATCTGTATGTCCAAGGATCTAACCAGTAAGATGCATATGAAGATGAAGTTGTTCACGCTCAAGATGTAGGAGGGTGGTTCGGTATTGAATCACATATCTGTTTTCAAGGAGATCGTTGCCGACCTAGTGTCGATGGAGGTTAAGTATGAGGATGAAGATCTAGGCCTCTTACTGTTATGTTCTCTACCAAATTCATATGCCAATTTTCGTGACACCATACTTTTGAGCCGTGATGAACTAACCCTAGTGGATGTTTATGAGGCACTCCAATCCAGGGAGAAGATGAAAGGCATGGTGCACAATGATGGGTCCTCGTCCTCCAAGGGCGATGCACTCCATGTTAGAGGCAGACCTGAGCAGAGTTACTCCAATAATGGCAACGAGCATGATAAGAGTAGAAGCCGCTCCAAATCCAGACAACCCACCACCAAGAAGTTTTGTAAGTATTGTAAGAAGAAGACTCATTTTATTGAGGATTGCTTTCAGCTTCAGAATAAGGAGAAGAGGAAGAATAATCCTGATGGTAAGGCATCTGATTCTGGAGATTATCTGGCTGTTGCTGCTTGTGTTTCTGGTCGTGATGAATGGATTCTGGATTCTGCATGTTCATTTTATATCTGCACTAACAGAGATTGATTTAGTTCTTATAAACCTATGCAGAAGGGAGATGTTGTGCGTATGGGTGATGATAATCTGTGTCAGATTATGGGCATTGGCTCTGTTCAGATCAAGGCTCATGATGGGATGATTCGCACTCTGGAGAATGTGAGGTTCATACCAACTACCAACTATGATCAAAAATCTTATTTCGATCAGCACACTTGATGAAAGAGATTTAAATACTCCGGTTGTGATGGAGTTTTAAAGGTATCAAAGGGTTCTCTTGTTTGGCTTATTGGTAATAAGAATTCTGTAAATTTATATGTCCTTAGAGGTAGAACTTTGCATGGTGGTTCTGTTTCTGTTGCTGCTGCTGACGCTAATGCAGAGACTGACCTTTGGCATATGCGTCTTGGACACATGAGTGAACTTGGCATGGCAGAATTGATGAAAATGAACCTGTTGCCTGGCTGTACTCTAAGTGGCAGGAAGTTCTGCGAGCATTGTATTTTTGGGAAGCATAAGAGGGTAAAATTCAATACCTCTGTTCACACCACCTAAGGTATTCTTGATTATGTACATGCTGATATTTGGGGTCCTTCCCGTAAGCCTTCTCTTGGTGGTGCTCGTTACATGCTTACCATTATTGATGATTACTCAAGAAGCGTATGGCCTTACTTTATAAAAAATAAAGATGATACCTTTGCTGCATTTAAAGAGTGGAAGACCATGATAGAAAGGCAAACTGAGAAAAAGGTAAAAGTGTTTCGTACTAATAATGGTGGAGAGTTCTATTCGGATGTTTTTGATGATTATTGCAGGCAAGAAGGCATTGTTAGGCATCATATCATCCCGTACACACCTCAACAGAATGGTGTGGCTGAGCGCATGAACAGAACCATTATCTCGAAGGCCCGTTGTATGCTGTCCAACGCCAATATGAATAAGCGTTTTTGGCAGAGGCTACAAACACTGCTTGTTACTTGATAAACAGGTCGTCTTCTATTCCACTCAATAAGAAAACACTCATTGATGTATGGTCTGGTACACCTGCAGATTATTCACAGTTGAAAGTTTTTAGCTGCATTGCTTATGCTCATGTTGATAATGGTAAATTAGAGCCTAGAGCTATTAAATGTCTGTTTCTTGGTTATGGTTCGGGAGTTAAAGGCTACAAATTGTGGAATCCTGAAACAGGAAAGACTTTCATGAGCAGGAGTGTTGCTTTCAATGAATCTGTGATGTTTACTGATAAATTGTCCTCAGATCATGTTCTAGAAAATTTAGCAAGAAAATTGCAGCATGTCAGTGTGCAGGTGGAGCATGTTATTGATGAGGAACGTGTGCAGGTGGAGGCCATGACTGATGTTGTTGATGATAAAGCTCATAGTGATGATGTTCAGCAATCACCTCCTGTTTTGCAGTTAGAGGAGGATGGTCCTATTGCTCATCGCAGGCAAAAGAGGGGTTATGGACCTAAACCCCGTCTTATTGAAGAATGTAATATGACTTATTATGCTTTTGAGTTGTGATGAACAGATTAATAGCACTTATGAGCCAGCAACATATAGAGAAGCTATTGATTGTGGTGATCGTGAGAAGTGGATTCAGCTATGCAGGAGGAGATGCAATCTCTCGAGAAGAATTGTACTTGGGAGGTTGTTCCATTGCCAAAGGGGAAGAAGACTGTCCGTTGCAAATGGCTTTACAAGAGGAAGGCGGGTTTGTCTCCTAGTGAGCCTCCTAGATTCAAGTCAAGGTTAGTAGCAAAAGGTTACAGTCAAATTCCTGGTGTTGATTATAATGAGGTATTCCCTCCCGTTGTGAAGCATAGCTCTATTCGCACTTTCCTTAGTACGGTTGCATCACATGATCTTGAGCTTGAGCAGTTAGTTGTGAAGACTGCATTTTTGCATGGTGAGCTTGAGGAGGAGATATATGGACCAACCTGAGGGGTTCATAGTACCAGGCAAGGAGAATTATGTGTGCAAGTTGAAAGGGTCCTTGTATGGTTTGAAGCAATCTCCCCGTCAGTGGTATAAAAGGTTTGATTCATTTTTGTTGTCACATGGCTTTAAAAGGTCTCAATATGATAGCTGTGTTTACATGAAGACTGTTAATGGATCACATATATATCTACTGTTATATGTTGATGACATGCTGATTGCTGCCAAGAGCAGCAGAGAGATCACTGCGTTGAAGAAATTGTTGAGCAGTGAGTTTGATATGAAGGACCTTGGTGCTGCTAAGAAAATTCTAGGTATGGAAATTACTAGAGACCGTTCTGCTGGTTTGTTGTTTCTTAGTCAGCAATAGTTACATTGAGAAGGTTCTTCAGCGTTTTAATATGCATGATGCTAAGCCTGTTAGTACTCCTATTGCACCACATTTTAAGTTGTCAGCTAAGCAGTGTGCTAGTTCAGCTGAAGATGTTGAATACATGTCAAGAGTTCCGTGTTCTAGTGTTGTTGGCTCTCTGATGTATGCTATGGTTTGCTCTCGCCTAGATTTATCGTATGCTATGAGTTTGGTTAGTAGATACATGACTAATCCTGGTAAAGAACACTGGAAGGTTGTTCAGTGGATTTTCAGGTACCTCAGAGGCACGTCAGATGTTTGTCTGAAGTTTGGGAGGACAGATAAGGGACTCGTTGGATATGTTGATTCAGATTATGCTGGTGATTTGGACAAGCGCAGATCACTCATAGGTTATGTCTTTACTGTTGGTAGTTGTGCTATGAGTTGGAAGGCTACTTTGCAGTCTGTTGTTGATTTGTCTACTACTGAGGCTGAGTACATGGCTATTTGTGAAGCATCTAAAGAGTTGATTTGGTTGAAGGGTTTATTTGCTGAGCTTTGTGGAGTTAATTCTTGTGTTAACCTGTTTTCTGATAGTCAAAGTGCAATATTTCTCACTAAAGATCAGATGTTTCATGAGAGGACTAAGCACATTGATATCAAGTATAACTTTGTCCGTGATGAGATTGAGAAGTGCAAGTTAAAGGTACGCAAGATTAGTACTCATGATAATCCTGCTGATATGTTGACAAAGCCAGTCCATGTTGCTAAGTTTGAGCTCTGCTCAAGCTTAGTTGGTTCGATGGATTAGCCCAAGAGGCTATTTGGCGCTAGAAGTATTTTCTTTGTTATTTCAAGATGATGGTGTTGATTATGCTACGAGATGAAAGTTGTCTCAAGGTGTAGTTTGTTGAGTTGTGATATAATTTCATCACAAGTCAAAGGCCCATTAGGCTCAGGTCGCTACTGGGGGTGTCCACCTAGTGTTCTATTTTATTATTGTAAGCCGCCACGACGGCGTTGTAACCTGACTCCTCCACAATAGTGAAGTTCTTGCTAGCTGGCGCCCGTGGTTTTTCCCGCAAGGGTTTTCCATGTTAAAATCGTGTCTCGTGTTTGGTCTTGTTTTCGCATTATTTGCTAACAACATCTTCGCCCACCCAATCTCTAAAGAACGAAACCTACACGGAAATCTTCTATCCCGTTTGCCCACGTCACCAGTAAAACAACAACCGTTGGATCTTTGGTAAAAGCCACCAGACACCGTCCGGATCAGCTCTCCACTCTGAACGAATATTCCTAAGCATCTCTAGAAGTACACGTCTCCTCCTCTTCCTCCTACGCGATGGCGGCCGGCGGCGCCAATGCAAGCACGGCGAGGCGATGAAAGAAAAGGCTCGAGGTGATGCGAGGAGGCAGAGCAAGGCCGCCGGCATGGGGGCAGCAGCGCTAGGCAAGGCCGCCGGCTCCAAGCAAGGCGACGCGGCGAGGACGGCGGTGCGAGCGCGCTAGGCGAGGCACCGGCGGGTGCAGTTGCGGCGGGATTGTCCCTTCTGCTTTGCTCCCTAGCTCTCTGTCCGTGACTAGCAAGTGCTTGACCTTGCTCTTACCGCTGCAGCAAAATAAAGAGCCAGAGGTGTCGCGTTTTTACCATCTCCGAGTTGTCGGTCACTCGGACCCCTCTCGCGAAGACTACAGGGTGTTGGCCGCAACGATACGGTGCGTGTAGCACTCCAGAGGCCGAGAGGTTCTTCGTGACTTCGTCTGCCCATCGATGGCCCAGCTAGCCGTGCCGCATTAGAGGGACTTCACCGCTGAGACGTGGACAACAACCGCGGGGGCTGCAAAAGAGGGCGAACTGCTTACCATAGATGATCGTTGTCGTCCAATATATTTATATATAGGCCATCGCAATATTAGAGCTCTACTCATATGTCTGTCTGTCCGATGAAAGCGTGAATGTCCGTGCATACCATATGCTCGATGAAATAGCTAAAGGCATGCGCCTCGCTGTATTTTTTTTAACTCACTTTGTCTGGATTCCAATTTCCCATCAGTCATGTAAATAATATTCGCTACAATAGATGCTGTGTAATTTACACAATGTTGAGTTATTTCTGAATCCAAAAATGACCACATAATTAGATATTTCTTTGGTTAAAAATAGTTGCACTTTCAGCAAATCGTCTATTGGTGCTGCTACAAGGATGGATGAACAAAAAGAGCAGAAAAGTAATTGCTAACTGCATGTCTTTACTATCTTTGTTTGTCAAATCTCCAACGACTTGCTAACTGCATATGATAAAAGCTTCCAAGGTTCTATATGTTTTCATGAGTTAAACAATTTTTACTTTATATTAAGATAACAAGCTGAATCATATGTATATAGAAAGCGGCACATGTACAGATTCAATTACTCCCTTCAGACATGCACATATTCGCTCTTGGTGCAAGGAAGACACCGTAGAAAATATTTTTTTTTCGAAAGATGAAACCGTAGAGAAATATAGCAGCGACAAAAAAAAAATATTGGGTGTCTCAGTCGGGGCACAGTACTCGATGTTAATCTCGGTACATCACCCATATATAATGGGCCAAAGACAACCCCTCATGGCGAATTTCTAAAACCACGCTAGCGATTACTTTCTTTGTCACCTTCAGCCGGGAAATATTTCTTTTTATAGAGAAATAGAAGAAGCCATACAAGGATTTAGTTTCGAATAGCATTACCGACCAATCGCCTTTACCAGGAATGAAAGCCTTTACCAGGAATGAAATCTACGGTGAATCAGAACACTTTAGGATCAAGATGTATCCTAATGCTATTTTTTATCAAACATGATTAGTGAATATAGTACTAGCTAATACTTCATTTACCGTTGCGTTTAATTTTTGCATTGTGATCTCTGATCTGAATCATTTCATGCGAGCTTCAAATTCAAATACATATAATGGTTGTTGCTCATTGTAGAAAATATACCAAAGTCTACTATTGTCCTCCATCAAGTTCTTTTTATGTCAATATATCTTTTGTTATATAGGAATACTCCAGTGCACCTGAACCTATTTGTACTACTGAGCTTCACAATGCGAAACTTCTTCAGCACATCAGTTAAATCAACGATAGAGAAACAAAGGTAAACATAGACTTATATATGGCCAAACGGGCTCGGCCCGCTGGGCCGGCACTAGCACGGCCCAAAATGGCACGGCCCGAACACGACACGGCCCGATTGCCATCGTGCTAGTGCCGTGCCCGTGCCCGGTCCAGTGCCATGCCTGGGCCGCGGAGCCGGCCCGCGGCACTAGCACGGGCACGGCCCGCTTAAACGGGCGGCACGGCCTCGGCCCGCAGGCGGCACGGCCTCGGCACGCCAGGGCCGTCGGATGGGCGCGAGGGCGCCTCCCGACCGTTGGATCCGATCGTTGGGAGGCGCCCCATATAAGCCGTCGGCCGTCGCCGCCCCCCTCTCGCAGCCCTAACCCTAATTCATTTCCCTCCCCTCTCTCGGCTCTCGCACGACTCGCTGCGGCGGCTGCGGCTCTCCGCTCTCATCCCTCTCCAGTCCTCTCTTCTCTAGATCTCCGGTGGCCTCGCGCCGCCGGTGGCCGGCACTGGCACACGGCACGGCCATCTACCACCCTGATCTCGATCTGTAACAGAAGATGTAGCTACATCCTTTCGTTGTCCTTGTCCTCGTCCTCGTTGCCGACGCCGTCCTGCTCACTCTCTGTCCCTGCTGGTGCTCCGGATCTAGATCCGTGGAGGGACCACTCGGCTTCCGGCCATCGTCATCGCCGCCGACGACTTTGGTGCTCCGGCTGCAAAGGTATGAACCCTAACCCTAGATCTGGTCTCTCTTCGCTTCTGTGTGGTACGAACTCTAATCCTAGATCTTGTTTCTTTGGCAGCCGTTGAGGGACCAAGTCATTGGCGGCTGACGGTGTCGTCCGACAAGGAGACGGTCGAGATCGACATGAACGATGAGAGACGGGGGTGCGGGCTGGCCGGAGATGACGACGAGGATGACTTGTGCGAGGACCGGGAGTTTCTATTCGGCAGAGATGCTCCCATCATCGTCGACGCAGACGGCGATGATGAGCTACCTGAGCCTGAGCCTCTGCCGGACGGCGGCAACACCGGCAAACGCACACATCCCTCCACCTCTCCTGTTTGGGATGATTTCGAGAAACTTTACACGATCGTCAATGGTAAACGGGTAAGGACTGGTGCCAAATGCCTCCATTGCTCGAAGGTGTACTCTGGTTCTTCCAGAGGTGGTACTGGACACCTTTCTCGCCACATTGCTGCTTGTGTTAAGAGGCGTGAGAAGTGTCGCTTGACTCAGTCTCAGATTACCTTTAATCCTGATGGTAGTGTTCGTGCTTGGGACTATTGTCCTCTGGTTGCTCGTACTCAGCTTGTTCGTTTGATAGCTAGACTTGATGTCCCTATCTCTATGGGTGAATCTGCGGCTTTTGAAGGATACATTAAAATTGCTCATAACCCTAGATATGCTAAAGTTTCTAGGCAAACCACCACTAGAGATATAAGCAAGTACTTCAATGAGTGTAAGGCTAATCTGATTGAAACATTTAGAACTGCTATATCATTCATCAATTCATCTAATCAAAGAATTGCTGCATATAAAAGCTACTGCATTGCAACTAATGCTACACCTAGAAAGTTTCAGCTTGATATGGATGTTAGGTGGAATTCTACCTATCTAATGCTTAAGCATTTGTTTCCTCATAAGGCCCCTTTCACTACTTTCATCCATGCTCAGTACCCTAGGGTTGAAGGTGAGGGCTTGCTGTTAACTGATGAGCATTGGTTGAGGGCACAGAAAGTTACTGCATTTCTTGAATTGTTTTATAATGCAACTGTTGACTTATCTGGTGTCTATTATCCCACATCACCACTTATGATTCATTATCTTGTTAAGATAGCTCTGTACTTGCAAAACTATTCTAATGATGTGCACATCAAATCTGTTATCCAACCAATGATTGATAAATACATGAAATACTGGAGAGACATACCTGTGCTTTATTCTTTTGCATTCATCTTGGACCCTAGAGCTAAAATGAAAGGTTTTAATAGGGTGCTTAGAAGGTTGGGTGCTCTCACCAGTACAGATTATTCTAGTTACCAAGTTGAAACTAGAGCTAGGTTGACTGATGTGTATAACAAATATGATGCTAAGTTTGGTACAGTTAGGTTGAAGAGAAATGACCCTCCTCAGCCTCCTGGTAAGTCAAGGACTGCTTGGGATGAAATATATGATGATGATGCAGGTTCTGCTGTGTGTGGTAGCACTTCCTCTATCTCTGGTTCTTTTACCATGTCTAGAGATACATCTGCAACTTCTCTTTTGCATGCAGTGACCTCATCTGCTTCTGCTTCTAATGCTTCTGAACTTGTCTCATATTTAGACTGTGATACTGTCAACCATCTTTCTGATGACTTTAACATTCTGAATTGGTGGCATCAGCATAAACTTACTTATCCAGTCCTCTCTATCATGGCTAAAGACATCTTAACATGTCCTGTTTCTACTATATCATCAGAGTCTACCTTTAGCATGACTGGCAGGATCATCGAGGAGCGTCGAAGGAAGCTCAAGCCGGAGATGGTGGAGATGCTCACCTGCATCAAGGACTGGGAGGCTGCAGAGTTGAGGCTGCAACAATTTGTCGAGGACAGTGAGCTTGAAGGTGCCTTCAAAGGCATTGAGCTTGATTCATGATCTATTTATATAATGGTCTGTAATAATTAGAGTAGGCTTTGGACTTAGACTTTCTGCTCATGGAACATTGAATCATTGATGTAATGAACTATATTAGAGCTTGGCTGTACTCTTTTCCTGTCTAAGGTTTCTCACAAGGGTGAGTTTTACCTAGATAGGTTTTTAATGAGGCAGTCATTGCACTAAGCTCCATCTTTTGTTAAATCTGTGTCTCCTAGATAGGTTTTTCGTCCTAGTGCCGGCACAGGCACTATAGTGCCTCCTGGCACGGCACGGCACTATGCCATATCTGCCGTGTCGTGCTAGTGCCTGAGGTAAGGCACGGCGGCACTAAGGAGCACGGCACGGTTAGATGGCGGGTCGTTTAGTGCCGTGCCAAATCGTGCTCGTGCCGTGCCGTGTCGTGCCGGCCCGTTTGGCCATGTATACATAGACTGGCCAACCCATGTCAAGCGCGGCAACGGCCGCGCCAAGTTTCTAGTGAAGGCCTAAACCTCCATAACCTCACTTGCGCAAACATAAACAATGATAAACCATCATGAGCCAAATTTGATCTGGGGCACTGGGCAGGATGTCACACGAAGATATTTTACCAGCTATTGGCGCTGACTAAAATGACAGGTATTTGTTTTCCATGGATTAGTTTTTCACTTGGAAACTTAGTCTGAATTTACAGGAGCCAGTCCATATAATATGTACAACTAGTTACATGAGCCATAACCAGTGCAGTCATCTGAATGCACTGGAATGCAGCAAGGCATCATCTTTATTTACAGCATCCAGACGAGCCACACTGTCATGAGCTAGACAGAAAACAGAGCTACACGAGTTCAGAACCAGTCAGGCCCAGTTCTTCCGCTTGGACCTCAGCTGCATTAGTTTGTCCTTCCATGTTGCTGTAGGTAAGAAAAAAAACAACTAACTCGTGAAACAAAAGAACACTAAAGTTGCACTTTAGGTTAAAGCTTACTACTTCTCGAAGATTGGCACACTTGTGCGTATCAAATAAAGTGATGTATTGTTAGCTGGATGAATTGGAATGAAGCCATAACAGAATAGTATCATTACCGGCATCCTTGTATCTCTCTTCAACAGCTGCAATGAGCATGTTCCGAACTAATCCGAACTCTTGAGCCTCGACACAGGGCTGTCCATCAGGTCTGATAAAAGTGCACGTCATGAAGAATTTGAGAATATATGTTAGTAGGTGAGCTTTCTGCAACCGAAATAATGAAGTGCAGACAAATCTCCTAAAACTGTGCCCGATGCAAGGACTATTAAGGATTCCCTAACAGTTAACTATTCCATAGAGCTTCTGCTGCCCCACTCTCATGTACATCAAAATCCAGAGCGCATATCAGCATATTTAGTTTGTTTGTGGGATAATTTGCAGAAGCATATAACAAATTTATGGGCAAATATAAACCAAAGTTCAACCATTATCGCAACAGCTGTTGCATCACATTATTGATTTCTGGTAATCAACAACAAAAACATACATATACTTTCTAAAATACCTGTCAAGTTCTGTAAACAACAGCCCCTCTGATAGACCAGCCGCTACGGCCATTCTTGCTGGCTCAACTGGCCTTATGCCATCGCTGTATGCAAGACTTCTATGAACTTGAATTGGAACCTGTTCTTGTCAGTAAAGTGGCATCAAAATGGAGAGAGTGGATTTTTCATGTCTTAAGAATTTTGTAAACATTGTAAATATAAACCTTTTTTTCATGTCTTAAGAATTTTGTAAGCATTAAAGATATAAACCAGTGTCCATTTTTCCTATTCATTGCAACTCCTCACTTTCACGGGCTAAGATTATGCACTAACACCATTGTTTCATGTCTCTTGCTACCATTAACCCTCAATAAGCTTGTGAGCATGGACTAACATTTTTATTATCATAAAAAAAAATAGACAAACGAGATTCAGAAATGTAATAGAACTGGTCCAATCTTAAAAGGAAAGCCACTATGGAAACAGAGAGAAGGACTGGAATTGAAAACATCAAACTACACAGTGAATTAGCATCCCTCAGGTACTTAAAAAAGAATAATAAATATACCTTGCAGCGAACTGCAATGTTGATAGCATCTGAAGGTCGAAGATCAAAGGTGATACTATCTGTAGGATCTTCTACCTGCAGGAAAGGTGGTCTCTTGTTTATAATATTATAGATTAAATATAAAGCAGTTTCATCCTAGAAAGAAAAACTAAAATATGTTATAAAGATTAACACCTTCGTCAGATAAAGCTCAGCACAATATGCTTCTTGAATTCTTTTGTTTACCCGAACAAGTTTTACCTTGAAATACAATACAAACATCATGATAGAAGGAACAGTGAATCAAAATGTTAATAAGTGAGCTTACAAATTAACCTTACCTCATACCCCATTTTATCAATCATTTCCTTGACAACTTGATATATAGTAGGTCGTGCCTACAGCAGAAGAGTCATAGACTGCATCTAGTGTAATAAACTGAAGCAAACAGTTATAGTGATAGAAGGTATTACAATGTGCACATTGCGAATAGCTGCCATCAAAAGTACGCTTGGCATCTCCACTGCAAAAAGAAAATGCATAAATATGAAGATCAACCAAAAGTTTAATTTCAAAACAAACAGATAAAAGTAATAAAGTTCACATACAGACGATGATTGGAAGCAACGTTTCGCTTCCATCTTCAATTCTCAAAACAATAGCTGGCTGTGGTGCACTCTCTGGAATATTTCTTCCTTGAGAATTATTATGCACACATCGTAGGTTTTTCCCATCTCGCATCTTGATTACATATCCTTCTGATCCACTTCTCACCTCAACTGAGATAGATAAACAGAATAAGTTATCTTCAATAGTTAATGGGGACACCCACGTCCAGAATGTTATTGTTTAACTAATTAGTCGGTGGACAATAAATTTGCTCATTTTTCCACCAGTAGAACTTAGTTCAATTCATATTTAACCATCATTCAGATTTAGGAACATCTGAACCATCATCTATAAGTACAAACGCAATCTAGGACAGTTCAAAACCGTTTTGATAAAAAAAACACCCTAACCGGCTGGCCACAAATGCACTTCTTGCAAACAGTAAAATTGCAATTGAAGTTGAGACATTGCAAACTGTCACAGCCTGTTGGGAATGGTTTTGAATAACACCATTTTGAACACCCTACTAATATATGGTAGCATCATGACATAACAGTCCTGAAATAGTACAAAGGTAATATTAGAACTACAAAACATGGCTAAACTGCGTTGGAAAATAAAATATTCAGTTGTTTCCTTCAGCTAGCAATGCCTAGTAGTTCACCAAAGACATTTGAAATGTTCAGAAAATCATCTTATCAGGAAAAATAAATTTCAGAGTAACAACTTAAGGAGTCACCTTCATGCGAAGAGATTACCTGCTTCTAGTACAGTCGAATCAACATAATCTTCATCACTCTCGCTGAAGTTTCCAGCCATGTATCCATTGCCATCAGAAGATGAGCTGAAGCTACAGCAAACATGGCTCAAGTTCTTCGCAGGCGTCTGAGATATTGGAGATATGAATCTAGTAATGTTCCTGTATTTTGACATTGAACCAACGAATGCAGTTCCAAGCTGCCCAGATTTGATGAGGGAGTTGCTGATGAGCGCTGCAGTGGGCAGTTTGGCTTGCATTGCGGGACGGCACAGAACAGGCCCCTCCATCGCCATCAATCTACCTACAAGGTAAAATTGGAACCAATAAACAAATATCCACCACGGTGACCGGATAATGTCCCGAGGAATAAGTCCAAGACACGGCTAGCAACGAAAAAGTCAGGAAAAATTCTCGCTCTACGTGTATGCATTATCAGTTTTCCATTTCCTGACACTGACGTATCAACCAACAATCTGGCTTTAGAGCCGACGCGGCCTGCACTCTACAACTACAATATATGATCATAATTGAGTGATGATTGTTTACCCTCAACCACGAATGTAGTGTCCTAGAAAATTATGCATCGAAATAAGCATTCAAACAAATTTCACTAGCGCAGCTGGAGATACCATAATTATCTAAAAAAAAGCTGGAGATACCATGTCGGAATGTCAACATCGAATATTTGTCCCTACAGCAAAGCTAGCAGTAATCTCTTGATTTGCATCAGCATCGGAACAAACTATTTAGCAAGGTCATCCTCCTTGAACCCAAAAATTGATCAATCGACTGTACTGATCACCCAGGTCAGAATTCCTACGCGTACGAACTTCCCCGATTGCACGCCACACCAACACATGGAAATCAATGAAGCACGGGTCAAACAGTCATGAAGCTTAACTCCAAATATTCCCCGATTGCAGCGATAGCAAAGCAAGCAAGAATCCACATAAACAGAAGCTTAACCGCGAAGCACTCACCGCAAGCCAAAATCCCACAAGAAAGAACAGAGCCAGCGGCCGCCTGCTCCCAAGAAACGAGGAAAAAAAAGAAGGGAAAAGGAAGAGGATCCCAGAAAAGGGAGAGAGGAATCGCAAGAGAGTGAGAGGAAGCCGAAAGAATCGGATCGCGAATCGCGTCACAGCCAGCCAAGCCTGATTTGGAGAGAAAGGAGGCGAGGAAAGGATCGGCTTACCAGCAGCAATGGCCGCCGCTCCTTGGAACCGAGGAAGCAGAGCACGAGCGCAACTTCAGAGGGGAGAGGAGCGACCGGAGTGGATTATTGTTGGTTTGTTAGGGTGGAAGAAAAAAAAATGAAGTGGAAAGAGGTGGTCAGGTGGGGTCGCCTTCGCTTTATCTGGAAGAGATCAGAAGCATGAAACGGTGGGCGAGCCGGGGAGTTTCCTCCCTAGAATTACACTTTTGCCCCTACCTTCTCGGCTTGGCTCTGTTTTGGCACTCCTCGAGGGACTTCGATACCAAGGAACTAGACTCCACATCAACCGGGAATACAGTGTTCTATAGAGCCATTTGATTACTCCCTCCGTCCCAAATTGTAAGTCATTCCAAGATTCTTGGAGAGTCAAACTCTTTTTATGTGGAAAATTATAGAGTGAATCACAAAAAAATTATAAAACCAAATAGATATAATCTAAAAATATACTTAATAAAGAAGCTAATGGTACTTATTTGGTATCATAAATCCTACTACTTTGTTATATAAATTTAGTCAATTTTGAGATAGTTTGACTCTCCAAGAATCTTGGAAGACTTACAATTTGGGACGGAGGGAGTACGTAATATCTAGCAAAGCAAGCATGCGTATAGTCCTATTTATACAGTGTTCTATAGAGCCATTTGATTGCATAATATCTAGCCAAGCAAGCATGCGTATAGTGCTATCTATACCACGGAAGTAATCACTGAGCTCTCAGCGGTTTCTTCCGTGAGTTTTCTTCTTCTTTATTTTTTTTACTTTTCACTTTTTCTTTTTTTCCCTCCTTTCCTTTATATATTTTTATCTATACCAATTGTATATTTTTTGCCGTAAAGTAATTTGGTAGCTTACGAAAATCTTCTTCGTCTGTCGCGTGACGATGCGTCAAATTAACCGTAATAAAAAAGATAGGGACTCTGCTCTGTGTTAGAGAAATACACTATGTCCCTTACAACCTTTATATGGATAGGGCTTTCGTATTAACCGCGCGTCATCACAAAATCAAGAAGTCAACGGTCTAGGTTGCCCTTCTATTGGATTGTCGGTTCTCAGGAGCTTAAAATATACCTTTCCAAATAAGATGTTTCGATGTTATTTACGAGGATTATGAAACTAATTCCTTAAGCCCTAGACTTCTCCGGGAGATGAATCTATTAAGTTTAATTAACCCATGATTAGCATAAGCTCAGTACAACATCAGATGAGGTAATCATGGCATAGTTAGGCTTTATAGAATCGTCTACCTATAAAAAATTAGGGCTCATAGAATTTATTATGTCATTGGTTTATATTTAATACTCTCAATTAGTATCAAACATAAAATATGATTGTGTTTCTTTTAAGTCCCAAGGGAACCAACACTCTCTTACCTCACCTCTTTCTTTTATAGTGCATGGCAGGGCGGCCCATCATGCTTAACTATGAACGTAATGTATGGAGGTCAACAAGGATATTGTGAATAAATGTTTATATTTTGTACGATTAGCCTTTTACACTCTTTTGAGATAGAGTTAGTGTAACTGCACCTCAAAATAAGATGTTAAGTGTGAGGGTTATGACATTATTTTAAAGACCACTTACACATAGTCTGATCGTGTATTTGTACTTCGAAGATGTGTTGTTGTTGCCTTTTTTATTTATTTTTTCTATTTACTCTTGTGTTCGTAATATATTATTTTAGGAGAACTATAAGAGTATCTTTTTTATATTGCTAATATAATATATGATTATCTATTCTCATACACAATTAAGTATTGAAGCTAAAACACATATATTATCAAATATTATGTGGTAAAGACATATCTTTTACGTAGTTTTAAGCTGCTCAATGTTCAATATTCTAATATCTGATCACCAATATTTCTAGAAATAAGTTATTTTAATCCAAATGCCGGCTATGCATTATAGTATTTGGAGGTTGTTTGGATGCCGACCAGCGTCCGTCACGCCACACATGAGGCGGCCCCGAAGCTTAGCCGGCAAAATTTGGCGCCACGTCAATGAATTGGGATTCTGAATGATTGTTTTGGCGTGCCGTAGTTTATTCAACCAAGCATAAAAAAAACTTTCTAACTTAGGACCATAAACCTAGACACAGTATTGGACAAAAAGATTTCATATTTATGTACTTTTTTATGCAAGTAACAACGACAACAACAACATACAACCCTAGCTAGCCAGCAAAAGCAACAGTCGTAACGGCTAGCAGTGCCACGCAACTTAACATGCTAATAATCTTTAGTACCAAGCAAGCTGTAGTAGGCTACTTTTTTATGCAAGAGTATGTATAAAATTATTTGAAAGCTACATTGAGAAGTTGATACTTTGGTTGCTAAAAGACGCAGAGATTATATGTACACAAAAGAATAAAATATAATTATCTTTATCGTTGATATTTTTGTCAAACTTTGTAATTAAAAATAAGTTGAATACTTATTTAACTTTTAGATTTATCTATTCATATGATAATTATTTTGTCAAACTTTGTACTTAAAAATAAGTTGAATAATTTTTTTTAATTTGTAGATTTATCTATTCATATGCTAATGATTTATAGAAAAGGTGAATAATAAAATGAACAAAGAAAGTTAGTAGTGTTATTATATATGCAGTAACAATTTTCTTTTTCCTATAATAGGATTAAATGTCTTGCAATATAGAGAAAATGCCTGACCCCTCTCGTTTTCAAAAAAAAAAAAAAAACCAGCGAACACTGCATAGGGTCTGCTAGGTTGGGGCCCAGTCGCCCAAAGATGCCAAAGCAGCATCGAGCCGTAACCTGCGCACGTACGCACACACTGTGGGCGAAAGACGCAAATACCCTGCATCATCCGTGGCAATGGCCAATGGCAATGGGGTAAGGACCCCGGGGGCTTTTCCGTCCTTGCGGGCTTCGCTCGGCTAGGGAGTCAGGGCGCTCTGGTGCGGTGCCCGGTGAGGCTTTGACGGGGCGCTGTCTGGCTCAATCCCGGAGCAACGCGTCACCAGCACTCTGCGCAGTCTCCAGTGCGGTGGAATGGATAAGGCTCGTCTGGCTTGGCTTCCTTCCCCTGCCTGCGCTACGGCCTACCCATCCATCCCTTTCTCTCTCTTTCTTTCTCTTTCTCTTTCTCTCACCACATGCTCACGGCTTTATATTTTTTTTAAAAAAACACTGTTTTGTATTTCTTCAAGCAGTTTTCTACCCACGCAATTGGTAAGTTGCCGAGCTAAGAAAGGCTCCGAGGAAAGGTGGTGCGATGTTGTATTCCATATGCTCCGATGACGACAATAATTAATTCATGTTTTAGTTTTGCAAGTGGAGGGGGGCTGTTATAGTAAACTTTAAACACCAGGCAAAAAACTTTAAAATATTTCATGATCCGCCCCAGAGGGCTCTTGCGTAAAATATTTCATGATCCGCCCCAGAGGGCTCTTGAGCCATTAGGTCCAAAACTTATACTTTGTACGGTGTGGTTCTTAAAAGAAAAATCAAACAAGATAGAGTGTGCATGATCTTTCTCCCTCACCGAAAGCAAAGCTTAGGTTCAGAAATGGTGTTGTTTCGCATTCTCAAAATTTCGTTTCTGATTGTAAACATTTTCTTTGTTGAAACCGTTTGGTTAAGTATATGTTTAAATTGAAAAGTTTGAAAAAAAAAATCATGCTTCTCAATGCATAAACTTTTTGCCAACTTAGAGCCTAAGTATAATTTTGGATTCTCTATAACCTGTAACTATGAGGAGAGAAATGATTCTGATGAGGAACAACATCTTTAGCGATACACCTTTCATAGTATCGGTGCCTGATTTGGTCGCACCGGTACCGACGAGTGATTGTGATGCTAACCACCCGTTTCCCTGATGGCGAGAGTGAGAGACAGAGGTTTATCCTGGTTCCGGTCACTGGGCCGTACGTCCAGCAGTGGTGCGATGCACCGGGTTGCGTGTTGCTTGTAGTAGGGGTTTACAAGCAAGGTGGGAGAAGGAGATGAGCTCCTAAGTCCCTGGCTATGGCGTGTGAGGCTTGTGCTTTCTGCGTGTTCGTATTCGTGTGTCTTGTGACCTCTGCCCCTTGCATGGGCTTTCCCTCCCCTTTTATAGACCAAGGGGGCGGGGTGCGAGTACATGTGTTTGTCGTTGCGTGCACTGTTCGTCCATACCGCACAGTACGCGAGCGAGAATCGCGCCTTCCTACTCCGCTGACGACATGGCAGGGGCTGACGTATCGTACTTCCTTCTCGTGAAAGTCCACGGCGTCGAGGGTGGTGTCTTGCGCACGGGTTTCCATGGTCTCCTTCGAGGCTGCCTTCGAGGGTGGCCGCGCGTCCGTCGGGGGGCTAAGTCAAAGGAGTGGTTGGCACAGTGCCGCTGACAGGGTTTGGTCTGGCGTGCAGCATGGCGCTCAGAGTTCACTGTGGTGATTGGATTTGACCGATGTCTTCTTCGGAGGGTAGGAGATGGCGTGGAGCAGTGATCCCTGCTTTTTGACCGCGTCATGATGACTCTGATGAATCGCAGTGCGTTGGGCGTTGTTCCCGTCGAGGCGGGCTCGGACCTGGACGGCAAGCTCGAGGTCGCCAACCCTCGATCGAGACGGAAAAACCCCCCTTGAGGGTGGGGGTCGCCCTCGAGGCCGGCAAGCCTCGAACGAGACGGAAAACCGCCCGTTCGTGGCTTGCCTCGAGCCGGATGGGCCCCGAGGGCTTGTCGCGATGGTGGGCTTTCTGCTGGGCCGTGGCGCCTGGTTGATGTCGTCGTGGGCCTTGACGCCAAATAGTTTCGGGCCTAGATTGGGGTACCCCTTTTGTAGGTGCCCGACAGTAGCCCCCGAGCCTTCGCAGGAATGAGGTTCAATCCTGCGAGGGTTGTTGTTCGTCGAGGCCTTCGAGGCTTTTGTATCTTTGCAAGTTCTGGGATCCGTGGGGGCGCGCTAGCGCACCCGCGGGTGTAGCCCCCGAGGCCTTGGGAGAGTGGTTGACACTCTCTCAAGGTTTCAACACTTACAGTGAGGAGTACACCGCGGCTTCCTTAGGCGTGGGTTCGTCCACCGCGCCCAAGGTAGGGGGAATTTCGAACTTTTTGCGTGCCTCGAGCTCCCTGTTCGAGGGTGCTGAGGAGGAGGCGACCCATGCTTCCCTCGGTGGGATCGAGCCACGGATGCTTGGTTGAGCTGGTAACGGGTGGTTCGAGCGGACGTCCATGCCCCATTCGATAGGGGTAGGCTCGTGGTCATAGGACACGCCCGTAGAAGCCTTTCGCAAAGTATGCTAGACGGGACTCGACCTCATTCGATAGAGGTCGAGGGCTCGATGCTCCCCTTCGAAGGGTCCCTCGGTCTAGGCACTCTGCCCGGCCTCGAACATAATCGGTTGGCTTCCTCGAGCGTTCGAGCTTCGAGGGTACCGTTGATTATCCCTGACTCGGTTGACCTGAGGCCCTTGTCGAAACCCTTCGTGGGCCCAAGGTTCGAACCCCTGATCAGTAGCACGATGGCTTCTTCAGTTCGGGGAGGAAGCATCGAGCGTTATTCCATGGTTCCGCTCCGCGCGGGGTATCGAGGCTTTCGAGACCTCTTTTCCTCGAGTGGGTGCCTTCGAGCTTTCAAGCTTCGAGGTCCCTTCTTCGAGGGTAGGCGTTTTGAATGCGCCCTCGTTCTACGCGAGTCATGATGACCCGCAGCGAAAACTTCGCGGTTTCGTGCGATCGTGGGGGAAGCGGGCGCGCTTTCTCAGGCGAGGCGTGCGGGCGCAGTTTGACACGACCGCACGATCTGCCGCGCCAGACTCCTCGATATTTACGGCGTGGTCACTTGATTGCGCGGTTGACGCGGGCCGCGCCGTTACGTCTCCCGGAGCGGGCTCAGCTGTCAGCCGTGGTGCTGTCGCGTCAAGGCCGGAGTGCTGCCGCGCCTTGCTCCACGGGGGGAGTATAAATAGCGCGGTAGCACCCATGCCAAGGGTACGCTTCCCTTAGCGCTTCAGCCCTTGCCTTCAGCCCTTCTTGTCCTAGCCTTCATCTTCTTCCTTTGTTCGCGCCCTCCTTCGCTGCCATGGCCCAAATTATCCAGTTCGTTGATCCCGCGCCGTGGAAGCCATCCAACGCCACCAAGCACTGCCTGGACGGCCTTGTGGAGGTCGGGGTGCTGCCACCCAACGTCGACGGCGAGCCGCCCATCTGGATCTCGCCGGGGGCCGCCACAGAGCCCGATCCACCGACGGGCTACGTCGTCAGCTTCGCTCGTTTCCATGAGCGGGGCTTTGGAGTTCCGGTGGGTCGGTTCATGCGAGCGTTGTGCTCCCACTACAAGGTGGAGCTGCACAACTTCTCGCCGAACGCGATCTCGCAGGCGGCGGTCTTCGTCGCCGTCTGCGAGGGATATCTCGGCATCGAGGCCCATTGGGACCTTTGGTGCCATCTTTTCCTCGGCGAGCTTTTCTCGGAGTATGTCTCCAAGGGAGTTCGTCGTCCCGCTCGCGCCGGTGGCCTGACGATCCAAGTTCGGAAGGGGCGCAAGGACCTCTACATCCCAAGCTCCATGGTTACCAACAACCAGGACTGGGATAAGGGGTGGTTCTACCTCCGCAACGACGGAGGGTATCTGCCGCCTTACACCGGCCTGCTTTTGACGGAGAAGCAGCACGACTGGTACTTCGGCGTGTCGCCGCCGTCGAAGAAGAAGAAGCTCGAGCCGCTGGTGGACGCGCTCCAGCGGCTCTCGAGGCTCGGCCTCACCGCTGGCACGGTCATCGCCAACTTCCACCGGCGGCGCGTGCTTCCCCTCATGCGGCGGAGGCTCGCGCTGTACGAGATGACCCCCGGCGCCGACCTCTCCGGCACGGTGATGGCGGCGGAGCCATTGCCCGTTGCCACCGCCGTGCAGCGGGCGCGGCGCGCCGTCGACAAGCTGGTCGACGACCCGTGGACGGTGCCGATGCGGCCCGAGGATGGCTACGTGAGCCTCGTGAGTGACCCTCGATTTTTACTTTCGCCTTTTCGATTTTGTTTTCGTGTTTCTGACCTTGCAAATGGTGTTTTGCAGGGCGTATCGCGTGGCCACTACTCCAAGCCCCCCGTCCCCGAGGACAAGGCCGTCAACCGCGCCCTCGCCGAGAAGGCGAAGGAGGCCAAGGCTCGGAGGGAGGCTCGAGCGCAGCGGAAGGAGCGGAAGAGGCAGAAGCTCGAGGCGGAGAACCGCGAGCGGGCGAGGCGGGGGCTCTCACCGATCCCTGCGCCAGAATCCTCCACGGATCCCGAGGGGTCTGATGGAGATGGCGGGGCGAGGAGCCTGTCTCTGCTCGAGCTTCGCATCGGCGGGCCCGCCCCTGCTGCGGCATCTGGGGGCGGGGGCGAGGTTGTCATCGACCTCGGGACACCGCCATCGACCGCGGTGCCCTCCATCGAGGCTTGTCGGGGGCGGCCGTGGCTGTTCCCGAGGGAGCCCAGGGCCAAGACGAGGTCCCTCCGTCGACCGCGGGGCCCTCCTCTGAGGCTCCATCGGGGGCAGCACCGGCTGCCCTCGAGGAGCCTCGGGGTGGAGGCGAGGCCCCCGAGCGGCCGAGCGTCATCGAGGAAGCCCCGGCGCGTGGGCCAGAAGTGGAGGTCCCCCAAGTAGAGCCCGTCGACTCTTCGAGGGGCGAGGAGGCCTCGAGGGTAACCCCCCAGGGGGAAACCGTCGTCTCTGCGGGAGACGAGGCCTCGAGGGCGGCTCCTCAAGGGGAAACCGTCGCAGCCACGGGAGGCGCGGTTCCGGGGGCAGCCCCCGTTCCGACCTAGAGGCTAAAACGGAAGCTCCCCTTCGTGCGGTAAGTTTTTGTTTGTTGTTTGCTTGTTATTGTCATTTCGTTTTTGGCTCTGACCGACCTTCTTTTCGTGTCGCAGTCGATCTGGGGGGCGGAGCACGCCTTCCCTCGCGCCAACCAAGGCCCTCAAGGTCGGGCCTAGCTCATCGCCGCACCCGCCCTCGCCGCTCCTGGGCCCGACGAACGAAGTCGTGCAGGACTTCGTTACGTTTTTCGACGCCCAGGCGGGGCTGCAGGCCGGGCAGCAGCCGCGCGAGGAGGCGCCTCCGGTCCTCGAGGGGCCAAGACCGCCTCAGCTCCTCGAGGGCCCGGTCGAGCCCCACGTCGAGGCAGCTCGGCCCGAGGAAGCCAACCCCGCGCCTGGGGAGGCTCTTCGTGTCGAGGAGCAGTCTGCGGCGCCCGTGGAGGCGGGCGCCGTGGTGGTCCCTCCGCATGAGGGGGGAGAAAGGCGGACCCACGGCGGCGGGTTCCCCCACTTGACGGAGCTGGCGGAGGCTCTGGGGGTTGGAGCCCCCGTGACGCAGGGGCGTGAGAGTGGCGGGGCCGCGCCGTCTACTCCCATCACGGCCCAGCCAGGGCCAGTGGCGGCCTGGTCCTACGAGGCGCATGCCCGTGGGCGCGCAGAGATGTGGCAGGCCTGCAGCGTGCTGCCCCAGCTGTTCGTCGACGAAGCCGTGGCAGAGGAGACTCTGTGGGAGGTCCAGTCGACACACGGCTTGAACGTTCGCAGGGCGCTGCAGGACATCCTCCGTCATCACGATGACGCCGGCAAGGTCCACCAGGTACGTTTCGGTGTAAGTGGTGTTTTTTGCCATGCCTTATTTTTTTTTCAGAGAAGGCTTATCTCTTTTCCTTTTTGCAGGAACTCCGCAAACAGGCGTTCGCGAAGAACGACCAGATTGCGGAGTTAACGCTGGAGCTCCGTCGCCTCTCCGGGGCGCTCGAGGCTCGAGACCGCCAGCTGGACGAGCTTCGAGGTGCTCGGGACCAGGCCCTCGACCAGGGTCGGAAGAAGGGCAAGGTCATCGCTCGCCTCGAAGGCTCGGTCAGCGACCTTCGCGAGCAGCTCGCGAACCGCCATAACTGGCTGGAGAATGAGCAGGCTGCGCGCCGCGCGGCGGAGCTGGCGGTCGAGGAGGAGCGGCGTCTCGCGGTCGAGGCTCGCGACCAGCTCGAGCGGGAGCAAACTGCTCGGGCCGTGGCGGAGCGGCAGGCTCGGGAGGCGGAGCAGCGGGCCCAGGAGGCGGAGAGGGCCCTCGAGGCCACTCAGGGACAGGTCGAGGGTAAGTTGTTTTTGCTCGAGCCCTGACCCTTTCGTTTTGTCGCTTTTTGGCTAACTTTCGTTGGTGCAGCATTGAAGCAGGCTCTTCAGGCCGAGACCGAGACAAAGGAGGCCGTGCTGGTGGCTCAGACGGAGACCCAGCGCAAGCTCGACGAGCTGGTGCAGGCGGCCTCGGCCGCCTGTAGCGAGATTGCTGGTCCCGGTCTGCAGTCTGGGAGCACCCTCGCAAGCCGCATTCGAGCGCTTGGGGGCCACGTTGCTTCGCGCGTGAAGGAAGCCCTTCTGCTCGGCGTTCTGAAGGCGCTTGGGGTGGTTACGACCCACTACCAGGCGGACCTTTTGAAGCTCGCTGCTGGGTACGTCATCGCTGACGACCTCAACGACGAGCAGGCGATGGCGGCGATGGAGGAGGCCGACGCTGCTGCCGATGGGACGGCGCGAGTACTCGCCGGCCACTTCGAGGGCATCCTCTTCCCCGGCGAGGACGGCGGCGGCTGGGACGACCTTGGCGGCGGGGGCGAACCCTGAAAGCCTCGGGCCATCGAGCCCGAAAATAAAGAATTAGTTTTAGAGTTTTTAGACTTTTTTTCTTTTTTATGTAAGACTAAGTTGCTCATTGAACTTCATTTATTTCGTTCTAAACGAGATGTTTGGTTTTGATGCGATGCCTTTGTGACGCGCATTAGTCCAATGCTTGTGCCTCGAGAGGAAAGCGTCGCTAGGATCGTTCGAACGTGAATGACTTAGGCGGAGGGAAGTGAGGTGTTGCCGTAGCCTCGAGGCGTAAGCGAACACTTGGCTCGGGCGACCCTGCCCTTGTCCGTTTCACGCCTAGCGTGTTTCCTTCGAAGTTTCGCAAAGGAAAACTTTGAAAAGCGACGATTTTTTCGAGGGTTAGCCCCCATGTAGCCCCCGAGGGAGGGATGGCTCTACTGAGGGTAGAGCCGAACCTTCCTCGAAGCTTGAAAGGAAAAGAAGTTCGTTTTATTTTCTTCCAAACCGTGGGGGTATAAATATCGACACTTGATTCAAAAGACTTGTACAAAACTAGAGAATGTACAAAGATTTCGAGGGCCATAGGGCCTCTCTAAGGATAGAAACGACGTAGCTGTTGGATGTTCCAGGCGTTCGTGAGGACATGCCCGTCCTCGTCAGCTAGCTTGTACGTTCCGGGCTTGAGCACTTCGGCGACGATGTACGGCCCCTCCCATGGGGGTGAGAGCTTGTGGCGCCCTCGGTTGTCCTGTCGAAGCCTCAATACGAGGTCCCCTTTGCAGAGATCTCGGTGCCGGATCCTTCGAGCCTGTTGTCGACGCAGGCTCTGCTGGTACCTTGCCGAGTGTAGTAGAGCCACGTCTCGAGCCTCGTCGACCTGGTCGAGCGAGTCCTCTCGAGCCTGGCAATTTCGCTGCTCTTGGTACGCTCGGAGCCTAGGGGACCCATATTCCAGATCCGTAGGGAGAATGGCTTCTACCCCAAAGACGAGGAAGTATGGGGAGAACCCCGTTGCTCTGCTTGGGGTCGTTCTCAGACTCCAGATCACCGAGGGTAGCTCTTGTACCCACTTGTGCCCAAACTTCTTCAGCTTGTTGTGAATTCTGGGCTTTAGGCCTTGTAAAATCATGCCGTTGGCATGCTCTACTTGGCCATTTGTCTGTGGGTGAGCCACTACTGACCAATCCACTCGGATGTGGAAATCGTCGCAGAACTTTAAGAACTTCTTTCCTGTGAACTGTGTACCGTTGTCGGTGATGATGGAGTTGGGAACCCCGAACCGATGGATTATGTCGGTGAAGAAGAGCACCGCTTGCTCAGACTTGATCCTACTGATGGGTCGAGCCTCGATCCATTTGGAGAATTTGTCGATTGCCACCAGCAGGTGCGTGAAGCCCCCGGGCGCTTTTGCCATTGGCCCGACAAGGTCGAGGCCCCATACGGCGAAAGGCCACGTAATGGGGATGGTCTGCAGCGCCTGAGCGGGTAGGTGCGTCTTGCGCGCGTAGAACTGGCACCCTTCGCAGGTGCGTACCACCTCCGTGGCGTCCGCCACGGCAGTGGGCCAGTAGAAGCCTTGTCGAAAGGCGTTTCCCACGAGCGTTCGTGGGGCGGCGTGATGTCCGCACGCGCCTGCGTGAATATCGAGGATAAGCTGTTTTCCTTCGGGTACCGGGATGCAACGCTGCAAAACCCCCGAGGCTCCCCGTCGGTACAGCTCCCCTTCGATGATGAGGAACCGCTTAGCTTTCCTTGCTACGCGCCTTGCCTCCGTTCGATCGCTAGGCAAGACGCCTCCGTCGAGCCAGTCGAGGTATGGGCTCCGCCAATCTCGAGGTGCCGAAACCTCGTCAATTTCCATTGCCTCCGCCTCGTCCTCATTCCCCGAGCAGGCTTCGTACCCCATAGGCTCGTCCTCGTCCGCCAAGAGCTCCGCGCTCGTGGGGTCGAGGGTGGACGTTTGAGCGTCGGGTGCGGTCGAGGCTTGGGTCGAAGCGGCGAGGGTAATCGAGGGTACGTCGATGTCCTTGGCAAAGACGTTCGGGGGAACGGTGGCTCGCCCCGACGCGATCTTCGCCAACTCATCGGCTTCCTCGTTATACCTTCGCGCGATGTGGTGGAGCTCGAGGCCGTCGAACTTGTCTTCGAGCTTACGTACCGCCTGGCAGTACGCTGCCATTTTTTCGTCGTGGCAGCTCGATTCCTTCATCACCTGATCGACGACCAGCTGTGAATCGCCGCGAATATCGAGGCGCTTGATGCCGAGCTCGAGTGCGATTTTCAAGCCGGCAAGGAGCGCTTCGTACTCCGCCATGTTGTTGGATGCGGGGAAATTGAGCCGCACAACATATCGAATGTGCTCCCCGCGGGGTGAGATGAAGAGTAGGCCGGCGCCGGCGCCGGTCTTCATCACCGACCCATCGAAGTACATCTCCCAGCAGTCGAGGCTGGACTTCGAGGGAGGGAGCTGGGTGTCGGTCCACTCGGCTACGAAGTCAGCCAAAGTCTGGGACTTGATGGCTTTTCTCGGGGCGTAAGTGAGGGTCTCCCCCATCAGCTCTGTCGACCATTTTGAGATTCGCCCAGAGACCTCGCGGTTCTGGATGATTTCGCCCAGTGGAAAGGATGACACCACAGTCACCGGGTGGGCCTCGAAGTAGTGTCGGAGCTTGCGTCGAGCCAGCACGATGGCATAAATCAGCTTCTGGATGTGGGGATACCTCGTCTTGGTATCAGACAGGACTTCGCTGATGTAGTACACCGGGCGCTGGACTGGTAAAGAATGTCCTTCCTCGTTCCTTTCCACTACTATGACCGCGCTTACGACTTGAGTCGTCGCTGCGACGTAGAGGAGGAGAGGCTCGCCCTCTTTCGGTGAGGTAAGGATCGGCGTATTCGTTAACGCCGTTTTGAGGCGGTCGAGAGCCTCCTGAGCCTCCGCGGTCCAGGTGAAGTGCTCTGACTTCCTCAAAAGTCGATACAGGGGCAACCCCTTCTCTCCGAGACGAGAGATGAAGCGGCTTAGGGACGCTAGGCATCCCATTACCCTCTGTACACCCTTTAGGTCGCGGATCGGTTCCATCTGTTGGATGGCCGTGACCTTCTCGGGGTTGGGCTCGATGCCTCGTTCAGAGACAATGAAGCCCAAGAGCATTCCTCGAGGCACACCGAAAACGCACTTTTCGGGGTTGAGTCTCACTCCGTGCGCCCTGAGGCAGCTAAACACGACTTCGAGGTCGCGTACCAGGTCGTTCGCCTTCCTGGTTTTTACGACAATGTCATCGACATATGCTTCTACGATACGACCTATATGATCCCCAAAGACGTGGAGCATACAGCGTTGATACGTGGCCCCGGCGTTTCGAAGGCCGAAGGGCATCGTAACGTAGCAGTACATGCCAAAAGGAGTGATAAAGGAAGTCGCGAGCTGGTCGGACTCCTTCATCTTGATCTGATGGTAACCGGAATACGCATCAAGGAAACATAAAAGTTCGCATCCCGTCGTGGAATCCACAATTTGGTCGATACGTGGTAAAGGAAATGGGACTTTTGGGCACGCTTTATTCAAGCTGGTGTAATCTACACACATCCTCCACTTCCCACTTTTCTTTTTTACTAGTACAGGATTTGCTAACCACTCGGGATAAAACACTTCCTTGATGAGTCCGGCCTCCAAAAGCTTGCGTACCTCCTCACCGATCGCCCGCCGTTTCACTTCGTCGAAACGGCGGAGACGCTGTTTGACCGGCTTGGAGTGGGGGCGGATATCAAGAGAGTGCTCGGCGACCTCCCTCGGGATGCCTGGCATGTCCGAGGGGCTCCACGCGAAGATGTCTGCGTGAGCGCGGAGGCAGTCGACGAGCACCACTTCCTATTTGTCGCTGAGGGAAGAGCTGATCCTCAACACCCTGCCGTTGGGGCTATCGGGGTCGAGGGGAACAGTCTTGGTGTCCTCAGCGGGCGCGAAGCTCCCCTGCTGCCGTTCGTTGGCATCAGGGAGCGTGTTGACGATCGCTTCGAGGTCTGCCACGAGGGACTCATCGAGGGCGAGAGCCTCTGCGAGCTCGATGCTCTCGATGTCGCACACGTAGGCGTGCTCGACCGTCGGGCCGACCGTGATGACTCCGTGGGGCCCTGGCATCTTCATTTTGAGGTAGGTGTAGTTTGGGATGGCCATGAACTTAGCATAACACGGCCTTCCCAAAATGGCGTGGTAGGCTCCTTTGAAGCCCACTACCTCGAAGGTGAGCACTTCCTTGCGGAAGTTCGCCGGGGTTCCGAAGCAGACGGGCAGGTCGATCTGCCCGAGAGTTTGGATGCGCTTTCCAGGCGCGACCCCATGGAAGGAGGACTTGTTGGGCCGCAGCTCGCTGGTGCTGATCCCCATAAGCTCCAAGGTTGGAGCGTACAGGATGTTGAGGCTGCTGCCGCCATCCATGAGCACCTTGGAGAAGCGCGTGTTGCCGATGACGGGGTCGACGACGAGAGGGTACTGCCCGGGGTTCGGGATATGGTCGGGATGGTCTTCGCGACCAAAAGAGATGGTCTCTGACGACCAGTCGAGGTACGAGGGGGTCACTGGTCGGGCCAGCATGACTTCCCTACGCTCCTTCCGTCGTTGTCGAGGCTTCAGATTAGCCGCGGGACCTCCCGTGATGAAGAACACGTGTTCCACCTCGGGGTATCCGTCGTCGTCCTTGGCGCCACCATCCTTGGGCGGACCGCCATCCTTTCGAGGGATGCGGTTGTAGAATTTCCGCAGCATCTCACACTGCTCGAGGGTGTGAGCGACTGCGGTCTTGTGGTAAGGGCACGGCTTCTTGAGGAGGTCGTCGAAAACACCCCCACCACGCGGGGGACCTCGAGGCCCCTTGTGGTTAGGGTCGACCGCGAGGGCCTCGTCCTCGACGTCGCCTGTCCCGCGAGGGACTCGGGGCTTCTTCCCCTTCTTGCCGTGCTTTCGCTTCTTCGAGGGGCCTTTCGCCTTGTCGTCCTCCGCGGACGCTTCCTCAGGGCGTTTCCCCTTTTTGTCGTTGAAAATGGCGTTGGCCGCCTCTTCCCCCGATGCGTACTTCGAAGCTATCTCGAATAGCCGGTTTGCGTCGGGGGGTGGGCTCCTCCCCAACTTGCACACCAGGCTATAGCACGTGGTGCTCTCGAGGAAGGAGTGGATGATCTGGTGATCGGAGATGTTGGGGAGTTCGGTGCAGCGCTTGGAGAAGCGCCGGATGAAATCCCTCAAAGATTCGCCGGGTTTTTGCCTGCACCCTCGAAGATCCCACGTGTTTCCAGGGCGCACGTAGGTGCCTTGGAAATTTCCCACGAAGGTCTCGACCAGATCGTCCCAGTCGCGGATCCGGTTCGGGGGCAGGTGCTCGAGCCATGTCCGCGCGGAATCTGCCAAGTGGAGTGGCAGATTGCGGATGATCATGGCGTCGTCTGTGGCGCCGCCGAGCTGGCACGCTAGGCGGTAGTCATTGAGCCATACCCTGGGGTCCGTTTCCCCAGAGTACTTGGTGATGGTGGTTGGCTGCCGGAAACGAGGGGGAATCGGGGCGGTGCGGATGTTGTAGCTGAACACCCGCGTTCCCGCTGGCTCTGGGGCCGCATCACGGTTCCAACCAACGTCGGCGCGCCCGCGCTGGTGGGTCCGGGCTTCCTCTCGCTGCCTGATTTCGTTCAGGGTGTTGCGAGCGTCGCCATCATCCTCCGTGCCACGGGTGTCCCGGAGGCGTGACCTCGCGGGTTCCCTTGCTGGAAGCGTTCGTGCTTCGAGCGCTCGTGGCTCGCTGGCGTGGCGTCGCGCCGCGTCGCGGCGGGAGTTACCCCGGGATTGTGCTCGTGCCCTGTTGTTGGGCCGAGGCGAGCGTACTGAGGATTCCCCTCCTCGTTCGCCCTTCGAGGCTGGGGAGCGTCGAGGGCGGGAGGCCGAACTCTCGGCATGTTGTCGGGCAGCATGCTCGACCAGCTTTTGAGCCTCGTGGTGCAGTTTCCGCCCTTCGGGGGTGGCTGCCTCCGGCATGGCTCGAAGCAGCGCTGCCGCTGCGATGAGCTTTTGGCTCGTCCTGGGAGCGAGCTCGTCATCTCTGCCCTCAGCAAGGATGCGGGCCTGAGCCACTCGTCCTGCGTGTCGGGCATCCACGCCGTGCTCGTCGCCTTGTTTGGCCGGCTCGAGGCCAGAGCGCGCCGGTGGTGAAACGTCACCACTAGCTCGAGATCGGTGGCGCGGATCTCGCTCGTCCTCGGAAGGAGAGTGATCCGATGGGTCCGATGGCTGTGCGCCTATCGGATCTATGCCATCGTCGTTGCCTTGGCCGTCACCTCCGCCTCCGTCGCCGGACGTCGACCCCTCGCTGAGTTGTCCGTCGTTGATGACGAAACACTCCCTGGTTGGGTCATACTCGTCATCGGAATACCCGAAGCAGTAATCCGCCGCTGTTTGAAAGGCAATAAAGGCCTCTGGGTCGCGGAGACCCGAGTAGTCCCAACCAGGGTTTCCACGCATAAATGCGTGTTCATCATCGAACCCCGTGCGGGGATCGCCGGGCAACGGATCGGCGAAATCTTGCTCGGAGACTGGGTGGCAACCAGGTTGGTTGCGATACGCACTCATAGCAGTGCGGATGGAGGAGGCGTACGCATCTGCGGAGTTGCGTAGCCCGTAGGGATAGGAATGCGCCGTCGTAGCGCGAGGTGCAGACATGGGCTCTGGGAGGAAGGGCGCAGCCTTCTCCTGTGACCCTGACCGCAAAGCGTCCCCTTCCCATGTGGGATGGGGGTTGCCGACGTCGGCGGCGCGCCTTGCAGCGCGCATTCGCCGTGCGCGGGGTCCGGGACGACTCCGCCGTCGCGGAGCCGCCGGAGGCTGATGATGATGCTCCGGTTGGTCGCTGGGATCCTCCTGGAGGATGCGCATGTGGTAATCGTCGCCACACGTCTGGAACCGCAGGCTCCCAAACCGGATCTCGTGCCCCGCGGGAGCAGATTGCTCTCGCCCGGCGGAGGCCGTCCTTTGCCGGAGTTCGCCATCGGGAACGGAGTAGCGCAGCGCTGGCCCCTACCTGGCGCGCCAACTGTCGGTGCCTGATTTGGTCGCACCGGTTCCGACGAGTGATTGCGATGCTAACCACCCGTTTCCCTGATGGCGAGAGTGAGAGACAGAGGTTTATCCTGGTTCCGGCCACTGGGCCGTACGTCCAGCAGTGGTGCGATGCACCGGGTTGCGTGTTGCTTGTAGTAGGGGTTTACAAGCAAGGTGGGAGAAGGAGATGAGCTCCTAAGTCCCTGGCTATGGCGTGTGAGGCTTGTGCTTTCTGCGTGTTCGTCGTGTGTCTTGTGACCTCTGCCCCTTGCATGGGCTTTCCCTCCCCTTTTATAGACCAAGGGGGCGGGGTGCGAGTACATGTGTTTGTCGTTGCGTGCACTGTTCGTCCATACCGCACAGTACGCGAGCGAGAATCGCGCCTTCCTACTCCGCTGACGACATGGCAGGGGCTGACGTATCGTACTTCCTTCTCGTGAAAGTCCACGGCGTCGAGGGTGGTGTCTTGCGCACGGGTTTCCATGGTCTCCTTCGAGGCTGCCTTCGAGGGTGGCCGCGCGTCCGTCGGGGGGCTAAGTCAAAGGAGTGGTTGGCACAGTGCCGCTGACAGGGTTTGGTCTGGCGTGCAGCATGGCGCTCAGAGTTCACTGTGGTGATTGGATTTGACAGATGTCTTCTCCGGAGGGTAGGAGATGGCGTGGAGCAGTGATCCCTGCTTTTTGACCGCGTCATGATGACTCTGATGAATCGCAGTGCGTTGGGCGTTGTTCCCGTCGAGGCGGGCTCGGACCTGGACGGCAAGCTCGAGGTCGCCAACCCTCGATCGAGACGGAAAAACCCCCCCTTGAGGGTGGGGGTCGCCCTCGAGGCCGGCAAGCCTCGAACGAGACGGAAAACCGCCCGTTCGTGGCTTGCCTCGAGCCGGATGGGCCCCGAGGGCTTGTCGCGATGGTGGGCTTTCTGCTGGGCCGTGGCGCCTGGTTGATGTCGTCGTGGGCCTTAACGCCAAATAGTTTCGGGCCTAGATTGGGGTACCCCTTTTGTAGGTGCCCGACACATAGAAAGGAGCATGTACATGTCCAAAGTCCAATTTCCTTGTTGATGATCCGGGCAACTTGCCTGTCCGTTCGCAAATCGCAAGGATTCTCTCCTATATTGATGAGAAACAGAATCCAGAATCCCAAACATGCATGTTCTACCATGTGCAACAACTGAATCAACATAAATGCAGATTGTGTGGGCAACGACATTCAGTCAGCTGGTCATTAGGTGCGAACAGAATAGCCAAGAGATGTGGCGCGATGCATGGGCATGGTTGCGTCGTGTAGTCGTGTAGTGGTGGATAAGCACAGTTTCAAGCGCTTAGCCTCATCAGTCTCGCGCCAACGTCTTTATCTGAACACACAGACGACTCGTAGGCGTACAGTGACCTCAATAATGTTGCCTAAGAAAAAAACACCATATGAAAGCTTGGTTTATGTTTGTTTGTTAAGGTGGCCGATGAGGATGATCCACGTCTTCGTTTGGCTCTTAATTTCAAAAGGCCTGATCTAGACGTTATTGTGTATGTATTCATCCTTCTCACAGAACACGCATTCTAGAAAAAAAAGTACTTTTTCTCCCATCAACTAAACACGCCCATATGTCAAGGTAAAAGAAAGTACTATACATGCTAGAGGGCCATATGTGCAAATTTGTGCTGAAGACTTGTACGTGAGTGTACGTGGCCTGACGATTTTATTGGATGGTGAATTTCAATTTGGTTTCGTTTAGGCCAATGCAAAATACCAGTGGGGGACTCGAGGTGTTTTGACACCGGCTGGGTACCGTCCCGTGGGCTTGATTTGGCGCGCCCAGAAAATATCTGGCAACAGGGGCGGTCGCCGGCCGGTCACATCTTCCGTCACGACCGATCAGTGTGATCGATCGCCTTTCGCGTCGCTCGTCGTCGTCCATAGCGATCGGATTGGCTTCGCTGGGCGAGGAGAGCAAGCGGATGAGGAACCTGTGGCTCCCACTGGGGCGTGGACCACCTTGCCACTCGGTTGCGTAATAAGCGGCTCCACCAGCCTCCGATCGATCGCCATCGTGCAAAGGAGAAGAAGGCGGCGGAGCGGCACGCCGGTGAACCAGCTCCGATCCCGCGCGGCGGGGGAATATCACCTGCCGTCCTTATCCTATGATTTTGGTCGGGCCGCCGATGTTTGGGACCCACACGCCGTTCATGCCGTTTGGGCGCTTCGTGCCTGCCTTCCCCGAAAATAATATTGAAATCACAAATGTAAACTCACAAACTTTGATAATGCAAAAAAAAAAATCCAGGAAGACAGTTAATATTAAAATGGTTCATCATATCTCTAAATGATCGAATGATCGACTTTACATATTGTTGTACAACAATCACCATAAATAAAGTTGAGCTTATCCTCTCCTGTGTTCATCGTAATATGTTCTGCACATGATTAGACGGGGAGCCGTAGAATCCTCCCTCTACCGTGCGTAGAACATGTGCACGGGAGGAGCAAATGCACGTACGAGTACGCGAACAATGAAGCCAGCACATGCAAACCAAATTCTAAATTACAAAGACGTAGCTTTGCAACTAAACATATATAAAAAAGGTAAATAAATCATATAATAACTTGTGCTTGTATCATTTGGGTCCATCAAGCAGCAAAACATGTAAATGCATACTTGAATTTGTCCATCGTGTGCATATATGGTCACACGTACTCTATTTAGATGTATTACATTCAGTTCCGCAAGAACTTTTAAACAAGATCCTCTGAAATATGTTCAGGTAAGAAGTCTTCTTTATCAATGAAATAGGCACAATCCCGTGCCCGTTCATTCAAAAAAAAAATATTCAGGTAAGAATGGTGAAGTTACTTCTTAAGGAAAATATCATGTTCCTACATATATGATAGACTCTAGTTTTTAAGATACAGTTCAATTCTGGATTTTTATGATAGACTCTGGTTTAAAAGTATATTGCTTCATCCACGGTGGCATAGAAAAGACTCGTATGTCTCTACATACAATTAACTGGACTTTTTAAAATAATGCTTAGGGGTTAATTTTGACATGCAAACCAGATCTAGCGACTTAATTAGCGAACCTATTTGTAGAATTGCACTCTTTTATGAGATTTTTTAAACCCTAGCATTACGATCTTTATGAGACGGAGCAAGTAGGTCACAAGTTAATATTTGTCATGTATATTGTGAAACGTCATTTTTTCTAATATTTACTAACCATAATATTTTTTAACTTCATGGACTACAAAGTTTCATTTCAGAGGGTTAGAGCACAAAATTACTCACCCAAACTTTGACTATTTGTATTGATTCAAAAAATTATTGTAAATATAAAGAAGACAAACCATACTCAAAATATCTTTGATAGTAAGTAAAGTAAATCACAAGAAAAATAAATGGTACTTATATAATTTGTTAAATAATATAAATCGTTAAATTTATGAAAAAACAATTATGACAATGTTTTTTGATACGGACAGCGTCTTTGAAAAATTATAGTTCTGGCTGCTAATAATAATGTATCGTTGCACATAGAGTAGAATCCTAATTAAAAAAATAAGAGAGAGAGAGAGAGAATGGATACGTAACAACTGATCTGGCATGGTCTGGCAATCGATTTTTTTTTAAAAAAAATAGAAATGGCAACTGAATTTTAAACCAATAGAAGCCACTGCCATTTTGTGGCTAATTTGAGACTACAAACTTCCCCGCTGTGCAGTGCCACTGCCATCGGCCTCGAGAGGCTGCACATGGCCCAGGTTATGGCAAGCTACGTGGGCTTCGGGGCCTATATGGGCTGTAGTTTTGTAGATGAGTTAAGTGATCCCCTGAAACAACGTATAGGAGTATCTGTTTTCGCTGACCTTGCCATGTAGAAGGCTTTGAATTAAGAAAAAAAAAGTTCAAATTACTCTCTCAAAGTTTGAAAAACCTCCTAAACTATTTTTTGTTTATTTTACAACCTAAGCTATGCCACTTGGTTTAATTTACCACCTAATACAATTTTTTTTTTATTTCTCCATACACAAGTATGATATTATGTTAAAATTTGGCGAGATGTTAGTGGACATTGTAAGCTACATTAGAAAAATATAACACAACTTCTTTGTCATTGATTCGATAGGTGCAATATTTAATAATAAATTAATCCATATGATACAAAATTATAAAAAATAATGATGACGAATTCATAATATAGTTTTTTTCATACACTATGATGTGCACTACAAGTAACAGCTATGCAAAATTTTAAGTTGAAATTCAACTTATGTATGGAGGAACAAAATAAAAATAAAAAATTGTATTAAGTAGTAAATTGAACCAAATAGCAAAGTTTAGAGGGTAAATCTAACTAATAAATAGTTCAGGGGGTTATGTTCAGTTTCGGTATATTTGAGGGGATTAATTTGGACTTTTTCAGTATTTATTGTCTTATCGAAAACTAGTAGGTGTTAAAATCCTTTCTTCAGGAATTTTCTTGGGATATTATTTTTTATCTTGCTACTGGGACTAAATTTACTTTTATCACATATAGGAGCGATTGAGAAGTTCCACTACTAGCTACGTTGTTAAATTCAAATTTTGGTAGGGCTCTGGTTGTGCCGGTTTCGGCTGTAGATGTGGCTTCTCTGAAAACCAGCTGTGCTGGCTGTGGCTGAAATTGTTTGGCAAAACAGCTTCTTCTGCAACTGGTAGCTTTATGGAACAAAGAGGCAAACAAGTCAAAAAATGGTGGCCCCATGGAGGAGAAGCACCCGAAGCTAGCCCCAGGCAGCTCCTCGCTTCGGTGCTTTTTTGGGGTCCGTCTCCCTCTTTTTTTTTCTGGAGAAGCAGTTGATGGAGCATCTCGTTTGGCAATTATTTTGGTAAAGCTGCATGAGAAGCTGGAGCCGAAACCCGGCCAAATAGGGCAGTATTAATAAGCAAACAAGATGGCTTCTAGAAGAATCATGCGTTAGTATGGGACCTGCCCAACAAAAAGTTCATGGAAACTTTCTTATTTGAGCTGGTACACCTATGAACTATAGGAATCTTGTCTGTCTTAGTAGGTGGTGAATGCAAGGTCATTTGATAGCGGCATGAGAAAAGTAACAGTAATCAAGTAATGGTATATAGATGACATTTTATTTTATAACCCACATACATGCTTCCAATTTGAGGGACCTAGTATAATTTCCGGGCTGGATCCCCAGCATGTAAAAACTTTTCTCTATCAATGAAATAGACACAATCTCGTGCCATTCGTTCAAATTTTTTTTTAGGGGCCTAGAAATGCTATGTGGAAAGCTCACTTAGGCTAAGGATCTTGTAAGAATGATCATGTTTTTCTTTGGTTTGGAATCACGGGAGAGATTTTCTTTTTCCAGTTTTTAAGTTTATCAAGAAGTATTTTGAGATGTACAACAATAATGGAAGCATCCATATATGCACTTAGATTCGAGTGCCTGACTCAGATTTATTTTAGATAATCAGCATTATTCTTTTAGTGGTGCATGTGTTGACTCCTTGAGATTTACTAGCGCAGTCTCTTTGGAATGATCATAGTAATATAGTTGCATGTGTATATTCGTTGCGGTGTGAGTGTATGCATGCAACTGATTGTCTGTATCTGTACCGTGTTTCCAAAAAAAAACTTTACAATCTTTTAATATAAAAAACCTTACAATTTCAACCTTAGTATCGATATTTGGGGTATCCTATTATGTTTTAAACATGTTAAATAGTCCACACTGAGATATAGGATAAGTAACAAGATGGCTAACCTGAGCATTTGCATGAACAAGTTGGATAGTTAAATTTAAATAAAATTTATGTGAATAACACCTACCTCAACTAAAATTTTAATTCGTCAAAAGTTTTTTAAAATGATAAAATATTCCTTACCTCTATGCGGGTGATTTTCTAGCGTGCTCATTCTTCCTATAGTCTCTAATTTTTTGGACCTCCCATTTGTTTTCCTACATGACGTGCTTATGCACATTGCGCTGATCATTTTTTTCACCAAATTAGCAGAAGAAGAGTTTCTTGTAGAAGGCAACATTTATTTGTTCTTTCTTTCTTTATTTACTCTCGCTGATAAGATGAATGAGGAGGTTTTGTACTCAAGTTCACCGCTCCACGTGTAAAGAAACAACATGGGTTCTTGACTAATGAATACTACCTGTCTTAGAAACAATACGATTCTAGCATTAGGGTGAGTGAAACTTCCTAAGTTTAACTAAACGTATAACAAATATTATTAGCTATTTATAACTCTAAATATATATCATATAAAAATATGTTTGATAGTAAATATAAGTATCATTATTTGACATTATAAATAATATTAACTTTAAATACAAGTTAGGTTAAAGTTGAGACGTATTGACTTCTTAAAATGCGAGAATTATATTTTTTCTCACGACAGAAGAAGTACAAGAGATGGTGCGATTGTATTCTTCAGACAATTGAAAAAGAAAGCTTCTGTTCAGTTGACAACATGAACAATTTGATGAAGACATACCATTTAAGGGATATACTGTAGTTGACAAGATCTTCCATTCGAAAAAAAACCTCGGCCTCATGGTTGAACTATTTCAGCGGTATAAATTTATTTGTTCCGTAGACTACGACCAACTTAAGCAAAAATAGAAGACTTATCTGGCATGTTCATAACATGCCGTCGACCGGTGGTGTGCAGATAAAAAGAAGTTCCAACTAGATAAACATGACGAAGTGTGTGCTGTTAGACGTGTATTTACCATCTTGCACACTTCCTAACTAAAGGAGTAGGGCTGGATGAAAAGCTCGTAACTCGCTAGCTCGCTCGACTCGCTCGTTAATGGCTCGGCTCGAGCTCTACTCGTTCTATAACAAGCTAGCTCGTTTTATAACGAGCTAGCTCGCGAGCCGTAACGAGCCAGCTAATTATCAAGCCATCAAATTTAAATTGGCTCGATCTGTTTGATCTAGTGGAACAAACGATTGATTATATGGTTTTGGATGTTTTTATTTTAAAGTTTTTTTGTTTCCTAAACCGCTAAACAATACTTATTCGTGTTTGAACTGGTATGTGGTGGAAACTAATTATTTTCGATTACTGTGCTATGATGGTTGGGCAAAACGAGTCGAAACGAGCCAAAACGAGCCAAACAAGCTATAGTTAATGATGATTTATTCACATATCTTCTCTTTACATTGGCTCACGAGCCAAACGAGCCAGCTCGAGCTCGCTAACGAGCCGAGCCGAGCTGGGCTGCTGGCTCGTTAGTATAACCAGCCGAGCCGAGCCAATATGTTAATGAGCCGAGCTATAACGAGCCGAGCTAGCTCGACATCCAGCCCTATAAAGGAGTTAGGATCTTTGTTATGTTTTGAGGAAAGTTAAATCATAATAGAGTGTTGGGACATCTCCTACACTCGAACTTTTGGACCATTCGATATAAAATGGATGACCGAGTTACCTTCTCTCTCCAACTTATCTCTTCCCCTTCTCACTTTGTCTCTCCAGCTTCTTTCAGATTGTAGATGGAATCTCTCCAACTTCTATCTGGTTGGCGAGGGAAAGAGATACAGTGGAGAGAATGTAAATCTGGGCTATGCATTTTAGAACGGATAATCCAAAAAATTCGAGTATAGGGAGGTCTCCCAACACTGGGGTGCGATCTAACTTTCTCCAAAACATAACCAAGATTTAATCACTTGACTCCTTTAATCAGGACGTGTGCATGAATGTAAACTAGAGTAACCAATTAGGACCCCTAACATCACATGCTTCGGTGATAAATCCTCCGGTCAAGGAGGGTGGGACCCGCTGAGGAAGACATTGGTGCCTACGTTCCTTGTATAGAGCCACACTCCCAGGGACCATGGGGAACTGGGATACCGGCGCCGACGGAACGCCACCGCAAAGGTGCAGACGAGCACCAACAGACGGACCTGGAGCAAGGAGAGACTAAGGCGGCGAATGCGGCGGCCAAGACCTCCATGTCGTCGGCGCAGGGCCATGCAAATCAAAGGCAGGCGGGCATAAGGGTGGACGAAGAAGCTCGGGCTCGGCTTGGGCTCGCCTAGCTGAGCTCGGCTCGATTTCCAAATGAGCGGAGCCTAAGCCAGCACTTTAGCTCGTTTGTGAATCGAGCCGAGCCCGAGCCGGCTTGTGAGTAGCTCGCGAGCTAAAAGGTGGCCCATTAAACTAGAGTCCAACTTAGCCTACAAACTAATAGCCCGAGTAGTCAACTAGGTAAAAACTTGTCTCTGCTGCCACTGGAGAAGGACAATTGGACATATGGAGAAGGACAATTGGACTATTTTTTTTTTAATGTAAAACACACCTAAAAAATATGTTAGATATCAATGAATTTGCTTCCTGGCAAACTTCTGGCTCTTCTAATGTGCTGTGTACTATATTTATATGATTCAAGAGAGATATATTCCCTTCATCCAAAAATAAGTCATTTAGGAATTCTGTGATAGATAATAAATTAAGAAACGTAAATAATATTACTTGTCCATATTTATTAACCATATTTGCCACATACACATACTAAATGGGTTGACTTGTTTTTTGGACAAAATTTGAACCATATTTGACAAATGCACATACTAAACGGTGGGTGAGGGGGGGGGGTGTTAAAATGGCCTGCATTTTGGACAAAAGCTAAACCATAGTTGCCCCCTGCACATACTAACTGGGGTAAAATTACTTGTTTTTAGACAAAAAATTGAATCCTAGATACCTCATTTTTTGGGATGGATAAATTGAGTACTCATTATAATTAGATGTTAGTATTGTTCCCTTAAAGATGAATAATTTAACTAGGAAGGATATATAAATATTTGGTTGAAAACCCATGAAATTATTATATGGGACCTTTATATGTGTAGTTGGAACTTTTCTCAAGATAACTTTCCTGCTAAGGCTTTTGTAATCATATGGGCCCAAAAAAAACACCAATACCTACCCGCAAACAACAAAGCCAATACAGATTTCCCAACTCAATCTTATTGCTAGTCTTTGAGGACCAGAAATAAATTTCTTGTTCTAGTAAAAAAATACAAGATAATTTCTTCAACCCACAGCTATTCATGCACGTCTACGGTTTGGATGGATCTTAAAACCATACACTTGCTAAACAATGAGCTAGCCTTAATACTCCCTCCGTTCCAAAATATAGCTACGTTAAGCATTTAAAATTTGTTCCAGAATATAACTACATATGAGTTGTGAAGCCTGATTGAATGGATGAATGAACACAAATATCCCTGGAGGATTAATTGTCTTGTGGTCCTAGTTATAGCATGCATAATTCCTTTTAGCAAGCGTAGAGATATATGAGGAAGATATATCTACAATATATGCATGCATAGATATGTTTAATGAGGGGTAGATGAGACATTTTGTCACACTTCTTAATCTGTCTTAAAAAGGCTAAACTTAGCTATATTTTGGAGGTAGTATATTTTTTATATGTGAAAAGTGAAAAATTTTACCGATGTCAGTGAAAGATACTACCTCTTTTCGCATTTATTATTTGACACTAATTAGCTGAGTATGAATGTATGATAGAGCCCACCTAACTCAATTGTTCCCATTAAAACTATATATAGTTGAAACAAACAAAATTAAGGATATGTTATCCTTCACCAAAAACAAGTTCAGGTTGATTATATCACGGTATAACTTTTACAAGGTGCTAATCTTTCTGACCAAAAAAAGTTATTTATGAGGAAGATGTCTACGAAACATAAATGATACTTTTGTAGATCGTCAAAATATTTCGATGGTAGCTAAAATCGCAATTGAATCTGATCAAAATAATTCTTTTTGTTGTATGCCAACAAAATTAGCTTACATGTTCAATGATTCCTTTCAGTTCATCGGTTGTGAAATAAGGTGGAGTGAAGCTGATTCACAAGTGCGTTCCACCAAATCAGCCAATATGTAGTGTCACTAGCACTAAGCTCTAAAATGTGCACCAGAAGAAAAGATGTTTCATCACCTGAAAAGCTCAACGAGTGGCTGTCGTGTTGATAAATTGGAAATGAGAAATCATACTTTTGGTTGCATGACGATCCACCTGGGACATTTGTTAAATTTATATAAAGCAAACTACCGGATGAGGGCCCAAAGAGATATCTTCAATAGAGCCCCAGGAAAATGCAATAGAATATCTAGCAACAAGAAAAATGAAATGCATGATATAATATTTTATATAAACAAAATTAAAAGAAATAAAACGTGGAATGGAAATAATTAAACACAGTATCCATTGTATGCAAATCTAAAAGCCACAAGACATGCTAATTGACAATATTAATGTTGGAAGAAAAGCAGACGATGCACTTGTACAACATTTGGTTAGAATCTAGGAAAGGACTAACAATCTAACATTCAGGGCATGCAGATATAAAAGTTTTTTTTAATTCATATTTAGCTTGATCAATAGTGCAGAAATGGATTGGTTTCTTATGCTATTTGTGTTAACTGTGCAATACATAAATCAAAAGAAACTATGGGTCCATGCATGTAATTATTAAAAAAAAAATACCCGGTGGGGATAAAGAGCCTCCTCGTTTTTTCATTAAGAAGAAAAAACCTACTCTAGGTGTAGAAAACCCTCGATCCCTGGCTACGCTGGTGAGGGGAATTTTTTGAAGCTAGTCTCATAAATCCGCTTCAGTGACAAATTGAACTCACTCTCCTAGTTGTGACCATACCTCTTGACCCCCTAACCAACTAGGCTAGAGGACCTCTAGTAGGCATGTAATTATAAAAATATGTCGACACAACCATATCCGACTACATTTTCTTTTTATTTTATACTGCACAGGACTATATCTGAAATGGTTTGTAATGCAAATGGTTTATCAAAGTACATTATGAACCGGCCTGTATATATTTTGGGGCGGGTGGGGGGGGGGAGAACTCATTTCTTGTTATTAACCCAGGAAAGTGTGCACATGTTGTTTTTCCATCAGTATTTGTGCCATGTTGATGCCAGATAGCATGCATGTTCCACCATCAGGATTCCTTACTTAACCACCAAGTATTGGCACATCATCTTTGATACAATAAGTCCATAACTCTAGGCTCATGTAGCTATAGGTGTATGCGGTCCTTCGCTTTAGTTCCTATCTGCTTTGTGCTTTGGAAGATTTGCAGAAAGATTTGCATTGCAGTGTAGCGAATCAGCAATACAGATCGTGTATGCCCACATGCCACAGGATCCTCCCTGTAACCCTTGTTTAGTTTGGCATCCTCTTATTGACAGGGTAATAAAGTTGGCTAGGAAAGGACTGGCTCATGTTTGTGCTCTAATCCCACGTTCTCGGTCACCTTCTTCATTTGAAGATACAAAGTAGAAGCAACTACTGTTTGGTCTCAGATACACCTACAAGACGCGGATATGATGTTCAAAACTGATGCACTTGATCCATCAGAAACCAAAGTAAATTAAGAAATGAAGACCGAACAATGGTTGGTATGAACCCATTGCTTCATAATAAAACACTATCAATATTAATAGATAATACCCAAATAACATTAAATAGAGTGCCAACAGGTACTTGCATTTTCTAAAAAGATTTGGTACTGATTTTATAATTTGAAATGAATTAATTATAAACTTTTAAGTTTAAAATAATATTTTTTTGTTTCTGTAAAACCTTAACCAACTCAAAACCACCCAAGAATCAAATCTGTCCGTTTTGGATAATTGCATGGTCTTTAGTGTCTGGTTGTGTAGTTGTAGATAGAAAATAAGACTTTGTAATAATTGAAGGGTAAACGGACTTTTCCCTAATTTGAATAAAGATCAGTTTCAGTTAACTTTGTACGTGGACGATTTAATAGTAAAGACAGGATTGCTTTTTTCTCTTATAAGTGTGTGGCGAACAAAGATTCTATTTTCCTTGTTACTACAGGAACATTTAGTTGTCCATCAATGTACATGATCCCTGAGTCCGTTGAGTACCTAAGTCGTACTGCTCATTATCGATTGATCAAGAGCTACGCGTCACATGTTTATGTGCTTCTAGAATGGTGTAGACGTTAGCTGCAGCTACGACGAAGCATCTCCAGGAACGAGGAATGCAAAAGTTGTGTCTGCGGCAGCGGACTTTGTGTCACTGGCCATAGCCCATGTGCTCAAGTCAAGGAGCAGCTAAAGCGAAGGGATTCCACACGGCAAGAACCTGGAGCGATCCTATGCGCCTGCTTTCTCGACATGCTTTTGTAACAATGAAGAAAGTAAGAAACAAGCAGCCCAACCTCCAAGCGTTGCTAGTTTGATACTCTTGAGACCTTGCTTTCAGGCCTGAGATTCAAATCTCTACTTTTTTCTAAATCAGACAATGGCTCTCTTTTCAAATATGATATTTTCTTTTGGCTCGAAAAACTTGCCGGATTTATCTCACAACTTCGCTAGGAAGTTTCTTGATAAGGAGGTAGTTGATTTCTGAAAAGTGCACGAGGATTTGATTCCTTGATTGTTACAAGTAGTCCAAGCCCAACAGCACGACGAGTTCATCTACCATGTACTGGGTCGGACATGTATTTGTGCAACTCGGTACTATTTTTGTGGGGCAAGAGTTAAGTATGTAGGGTATCCGCAAAAAAAAAAAAAGAGTTAGTATGTAGGGATGTGACAAGGATTCAGCTGCACCACTGTCTGATAATGAAGGATGCAGAACGATTTTACCACGAGCTGGTGCATGAATCTGTTGACATTTCGGAACTAGGAGAATTCTGATCTTCCTTTTCCTCTAACGGTGATGCACCTTCCTTCATAGTGCTGTAGTCTGTTCATTGCAATCAGACACTATATTTTGTCGTCTTTTGCATTGAAGATGACCTGCCTAAAGGATGAACAAACACAAGTGTGCTCAGATATTAAGCTCAACTTCTACTAGAAACTTATTACGACGCTACTTATTTGATTTGGATTTGCTGCCGTGGAAATCCTTGATATGCTCATTTACTGGTTTTATCTTGTTGGTCATAAATTATTTACAGTTTTACACTAGCTTGGACAAATAACGTTGTTTGCAGTACACCTGAATGAGCACATGCACATCAAGGGAATGGATCTTGAACTGTCTGAGCAGCGTTTACCCTTGGGCAATTCATTGACACATCGAAAGCTGCCGGAAATTCTGACTGCACAGGGCTAAATAGTGCAAAACTACAGCGACCTTGAGTTATCAGCCGCCCAAAGTGACTTGAAGAATTCCTAACCTACATGCCTAGCATAACTTTTGGCAAAGCTATATTTTTTTGACTAGATAATTTTTATGTCTGGTCTTTGCTTTCTGCACACAGTAACTACTTTTGATTGGCTAATAAAAGGTGAAATTAGAGGAAAACAATCCGTAAAGCTATTTGGATCATGTATAAAGGCATCTAGTGACGATCGCTGGTAATCTCTTATCTCGGCCCTTGGATCGCCCAATGGGCAATGTATGTACACATTAGAAGATAGGTTGATCCTTCTGGAGAAGACTAGCCAATTTATGCACTGTATGAGTCACAATCCCATTTGATCTTCAGGATACACTACCATATTCCTCTCAAAAAAGAAAAAGAAAAACACTACCAACTGTGCTACATGCTATGCTGCTACGCTCAAGTCACATGAAAGTCTTGGATTTTAACAAGATTTTAGGCTTCCAACATCCTTTTAAACATTGTCTCGTGGGAGAGGATGGTGGGATGGGCGTTGTGGGGAGGACAGAAGCCTGCAATCCACAAAATTTTAGATAATATTGATCTATTAATATCAGGACTGTGTTGTATTCAGCTTGGTGATATTTCCATGCACCACCTGAAATTTATTTATACTTTTAGTCACTTTTTCCCTGGAAAACTTACATATTCAATGACCTACGTGATCTTGTACCAGAGGTAAGAAATAAACATAGAGCATTATATTTATATTAGTAAACAGCAGTTCAATCAGTGTTTCGCATGTGATTTGGCTTTATTGATTGGACCACACTAACGTCACCCCCAATCTGCAAATATCTTCACAACTTTCCAACAAAAAATTGATCTACCTAACCCCAGTAAAATCTGACTCTGAATGTTCTTCCTCTTGGCAAACCAGCAGAGTTGGAATCTAAAATTTTACTCACTGAACAAAGACACCGCAAAAGACAGGTACACAGGGCAGAAGGATTATGAACGAAATCTTCCTCTTTCTACTGAAAACGGCCTCAGGGACATGTTTACCGAAACAATAACCAATTAACCAAAGATTTCGTAGTTGTAGCAATATGCCAGAGAAGATTCCAACACCACTAGCAGCAGCCCACCATCACCGGCCCCTTGGTTATTCTTAGTTTCCTATCCAAGTCCCCATGCATGTTTTTGCCCACTCACCATCACCACCACCACTTTGCCCACTAACCATCACCACCGCCACTAAAATATTTCTCTTCATCTTTTTTTCTCTCTCGTAAAACTCATCCCATTTCCATCTATAAATGAGCCCCTCTTCCAAGCCTCAATTCCCTTTTCCCCTCCTTCCCTCCTACCCACTAAGGTTGGTTGTTCCTGTCCAGCACAGCCCTGCTGCTTTGCCAACTCCCAAGAATCTCTTGCTCTCCAAGCACTCATCTTCCTTGTGTTCTTGATTCTGTAGCCTTGCTCTTGTGATCTTTAGTGGTTGTGCTCCAAGCAGAAACTCTGCAAAAATTTCCCACTGAAAACTTGGATCTCCAGGGGAGACTCTGCCAAAATTTTTACCTACCATCAAGCTACACAGCATACATTTTTTTTTTTGGTAATCAACTTGTTCGTGTGGTAAAAAATTAGAACATTTTGTCCAACTGATCCATGATAGACTAAAGAGAGGAAGGTCGTGGCTTGTTAGATGTCACAGATCCTCTCGGAGGCTATCCGTCCCAGATTTATGGTCAATTCGACGCTCAGGCGAGGCACCCATCTTGTTCTTTCCTTCTCCGTTGTGTTCCTCTACTGGTTCTATGTGTTCTCAGTAAGATCCTAGCTACCATCAAATCTCTTCTATTGATCCTCAAAACAAAAACTAGCATCGCCATACTGTACCTGTAGATTAAAACTATATCCTAGACAATTTAGAAGAAGTTTTCTAGACATAATCGGGGGGTGAACATAGTGCCAAGGTAGTTTTCTCGGTGAAGCATTAAGGGTTAGTCAAAGACATTGTTGAGGATGACCCTGTCAGGTGGGACCTTTTCAAGTGGGAGTGGGACTTCGTCCGGCTCGAGCCATGAGGCTCGTAGCTTTGGGTCAGAGGGTGACATGGAGCTTCAGGCTCGGATGGAGCTGAAGCGGAAGAGAAGGATGGAGTCAAACCGGGAGTCGGCGAAGAGGTCAAGGCAGCGGAAGCAACAACATCTGGACGAACTCAACTCGCAGGTTCGTGTTTCTTATATATCTCTCTACATAATTGAAATATTAGACATTTTTTTTGGTAGCCTGTGATGTCTTTCATTTGATAGATTAATTGCTTTTGCTTTATGTATTGAAGCTTGCACTCATGTGCAGGTGAATTTGACACAAAGCAAAATCAGATGAAAAAAGGAGACTTGAGCTTCAGGATCTGCTGAAGCAAACTCCAATAATGCACGGATCCCTTTTTGAGGGTCCACCCAAGCACTCAACAAACTGGTTCCAATGAAACAGTTGCAACAATAGCATGATTGCACCAAAAGAAGATATTAACATTTTTCACCACACCTTTCAATAAATTAAAGAACCAATATCAATCTACTCTGAGAACGACGTGCACAAATTTCACTCTCAAAGCCTTTACTGAGATTGAAAGTAAATCAATTCTTACCACCCTTTTAGAGACATTTTCCACAAACTAATAAAAGTTTCATACCATCATATTACTATTGATTGTTAGTTTTTGAGGCTAATAACAATTTTTTGCATTGTTAATTGGACCTACAAACGTTACCAAAACTCTGGATTTAGAATATTGTTGATACAAAAAAAATTTGCCTCTGCCGATCACAGCTTACTCTTCAGAATTTGGCCCTGTCAAACCGCTGTTAAGCATGAATGTTCTTCGTACAAAACAGGTCGAAGAGTTGAGGACGACGAAACAGCAACTCATCACAGCACTGAACATCACCACCCAGAACTACGCTGCAGCAGAAGCTCAGAACTCGGTGCTGCGCACCCGGATGGTTGAGCTTGAGAGCAGGCTGTCCGCACTGCGTGACATCATAATCAACATGGACGCAAACCAGGTTGCTCATGCTGCAACAATCCGTGCCAATCCATCAACTCTCATCGGCACAGCTGCTAACTACGATCCTTTTGGCACAAGCGCATGGAACTCTAGAATTCAAATGGTGCAGCAGCCCATTGATCACTTACTGTACCAGTGTTTCTAGCTAGGAGGAGATAGAGGCTAGGGAAACAAGGCATCAGGATATTTTGCGTGGTGAAATGTTGTAGGCCCATCGTGTCACCACTAATGAGTGGTATTTGTCTTTTGATTTGTTTTTAAGTTGTGTGTGTTAGTGTGTAACGCAATATAATGGTGTGTTGGGCTTTCGATGATGTTAGTGGTAGAGGTATATCAAATTGATGAGTGACCAGTATCAAAAAAAAAAAAATTGGTGAGTGACAAGTTAGCTTTTGGCATGGCGTGAGGTGGGGGTTGTATTGGTAGGTGACGGCTGCAGGGAGATTATGGTCTTGGGTCATGGCCCTTGGGAAATGGGATGAAGGATAAATTGGCATCTGATTCGTGATCACCACTGCTAATTGTAATGGTGGTAAATATTATGTATAATGTCACGAGTTCCACTTTCATGCTTCGCTTTATGTCGTGTGGTTTTATATCACTATCTTAGGACATATTATTACCTCTTAGGCTCTTAGCCCCCCCCCCCCCCCGCTCTTTACCCAATCATCTTGGCATTAAGTAATACGACGTTGAATGTTACATTCAAAATTACACATAAATAAAGTATATACTAATTAAGTTGTAGGAATACTTGTCATTGTTATAATATAAACACTATAAACAAGTGATCCATTTCCTAAAAGTAGAGGTAGGCAACAAAAGGAAAAGAACAGAGCTAAACTAGATGAACTCTGAACACTGTAAACACTATGAACTCACACGGGAGACTACAATTCTACAGAACAATACATAAGGGGCATCCAACCATCGATCTAGACAAATTTGGCCCATTGAGTGATTTCAAAAATTATAAAAAATAATATAATCTACACAATTCCTAATTAATTCATTTTATTTCAAAAAATATGAAACCAGCGCCAATTGTTTTGTAAAAATATAAACTATTTTTTGATACACCGTTTGGAATTATTTGCATCATATTTCTTTCCTTTCCTAGTATTTTATTAAAACAACAAAACACTAGCCACACAAACAAATAGTACCCAGATAGCTTTAATTAGTGTACTAATAGATAGTTTATTTCTTTTGTAATTGGTTTCATATTTTTTCGATTTAAAATTAATTAGGTGCGAATTTTTAAGTTCGGATAATATTTTTTATTTTTATTAAATGAAAAACCTCCTTGGAAACTTCATGAAGGGATAAATTACCTTGGTTTTAATAGTTGGATGGCTCTCATCACTGCTATTGTAGATATGGGTTGAAAAATCTTACTTTCACGATAGATTTAGGGTGTTTATAGGATATTTCCCTGTTAGAATTATCTCTTTATTTTTATTATAAAACAAATGGTCAACTCAAACTTTAGCAAACTTAAGTGTTTCCCGGATGAGAAATAAATATTACTTTTTAAATTTGCTATAAATGAGGCGGCACATTGTGACATCCCCGATTTTTGAAAGGCACGAAGTTGACCAAAGTCAAAATCGGGTCAAAATTCCATATAAAATTAAAGTAAAAATTTCAAATAGATCCAAGAGATCTATGGAGAATGTTTGACACAAAAATTGGAATGAACTAGAGTAAGGAAATAACTTAATTAATGGATGAAAGAAAAGAAAAAGTGCTACTATTCACCGTACGAAAACAAGAAATTCAATTTCAGGTTTTTGGCATAATGGGCAGTCATCTTCAGAGCTAAATTGAGGGCAAACCGTTCATCATATGACCAAGATGTAAAAAGGAAAGATGTTGAGCAAAGTACACTGAACAACTTTTATGTTTGGGCTAGATCGAGATCGGGTCAGGATCAAGGAGAAAAACGTGGTTGAAAATCGAATCAGAAAAAGACTTGAGAAAATTTAGGGTTAAAGTGGCTGAGATGTCAATTCTCAAATTGAGCTCAAACCGTTGAGAATTTGAAAGAGGTCCTAAAATAAGAAATGCAATTCAAGTTAAGGCAAAGAACTTTTGTGTTTTGAGGGATAGCATGTTCTATTTAAATTTTTGGAGTAATTTGAGTTTGAATTTCTGAACCAACCTAGGGTTTTAGAGTTCATATGAACACCTTAACCCGACCGATGATCCAAGCTCAAATTTGAGCGATTAATCAAGAATTTGAGTATGGTGCCAAAATAGAAATGAAATTGGATGTGTTACGGACAAGTTTCATTTGGGGATCGAGGAGAGTTGAATGGAAATTGGAAAGTAATTTGAAGAGTTTGATTTTCGGGTCTGAAAATTGGGGATAAAAGTCGACCGACATTGGAGCTTTGAATCCACGTTGTACCCTGCTCGAATCGGCCATGAGTTAAAATGAAAGTTGTAGTTCTTGGATTACTCTACAAGTTCTATGTTTGGAGTTGGATGAGTTGAGAAGGATATTTGGAAGAAATCGTGGCCGCAACATCTCGGTTCAAGAGCTCGAAGGGGGCAATGGCGACCGACGTCGGTGCGGTGGTCGGTAACTCCGGCCACGTGCCGTTGTGCATGTTTTCACCGTGTCAATGGCTGCAGCAGGAGGTGGCGATGTTCTGTGGTAGCTTTCCGTCGATAAATAGCCGCCAGGGCGTCGCTGCTGCTTCTTTTCCTCTCTTCGCCGTTTCCAGCCACCTCTCGGCCGCCGACGTGGTTCTCCGTCGCGCGCCGCCGTCCCTCCGTCTTTCTCCAATTCCTTCTGCACAAGCCTTCCTCTCGGTCTCCTCTACCTCCCCGATCAATCCTCGTTGAGTTTCACCCATCCCAGCACCCAAGCGTCGCTGTTTTCTTCTTTCCTGTTCCCCGCCGCCGCCGTGGTCGACGGCTCTCGTGGGCAGCCTTGCTCCGGCCGTTTCAGTCCGTGCTAGAGGGTGAGCTAGCTTCCTCTTGGTCCGTTGTTGCTCATAGGCTAGCTGTTAGCTGGGTTTGGGGCTCGGGTTGGCCGGTTGCGCTGCTCGCCGCCGCGCTAGCCGCCGTGCGCACGTCCGCCATGGCTGGCGCACGTGGGCAGGCCGCTCGGGGGCAGCGCAGCTCGCGCTGGTCGGTGCGCTAGTTTCGCTTTGGGCTGCTGGTGCTCGTGGACCTGTTCTTCGGGGCAGTTTCGCCGCCGCTTAGCCGGCTGGCGTGTCACCGCCGCTCGCCGCTGCCTGCTCCACCGCGGGTAGGTCTTCGAGCAGTAATCAAGGGAGTTGCTAAGGGGAGTAAGTTCGCTAGGTCGTGAGGGTGCTCTAGGCGCTTTCCCCGTGGCCGAAGGTGCTCGCCGCCGGCGAGTCTGCCGCCGGTCAGCGCGGCCGGAGCGCGGTCGGCGCGCTCCTCTGTTTAAAACAGAGGAGGGACCGCGGGTTAAAAGGTAGGAAGGTTCGGGAGGTTTTGTGCAAAATGTCGTTTTAGGTTTTGAAAATAGATTTAATTTTCGGTTTTTCACCTTTTAATTCATAGAAAATCATAGGAAAGTCCAAAATTGATGAAACCAATTTTGTTAAACTTGTTTTAAAATTTGTCATCCATTAAAAATGTTAAGTAATCTTGTGTAGATAATTAATTTAATTCCTTTGTTTGGATTAATTAAATAAATGCTTAATAATTTCTAAAAAGGTTAAAATTCTGAATAATTCTTTTATAATTATTAATGATTTCTAAAAATTGTTTTATGTATTTATTTAAATGCTTTATCCATTTAGAAAATGATTTTAAATCATTAAAAATAAACTAAAAATGATTCAAGGTAAGTTTTATTAAAGGAAAAATATAGGTTTGTCTTTTAAAAATCTTGGGTAGTTTGTGTTGGCTTGCAACTTTATCGAGAAGGGAAAGTTGCTTAGCTTTTTCATAAAAGTGTTGCATCGCATATCGCTAACTTGCATTGCGTTTTAGTCTCTCAAGCTTCGGAGTACGAGCTCGTGGGATTCGCGGAGGGGCAGCGACAAGTCAAGGAAGTAATCATCGTCGCTCCGGAATCTCGTATCGCCGAAGAATCTAACCTGCTCGTGATTCCAGGCAAGCCCCGGTGTATCTTTGAATCACCCATTATTTCATAATATTCATGAGTCCAAATTCTATGATTTTATGTGCATTAGGTTAGGGATTGGTTGAAACCCTTTGATGCATGGAATATTCCTTGATAGAACTATCCTTGTCTAGTTAAGAAACTTGATTAGCAATGTCTACCTTGGCTATGCTTAGTAAGTTTAAGTTAAAAGATGATGATCTAGGCTATCACCAATCTCATATGAATCATGAACGGTTTGGGTTGAAAGATAGTGGGCAGAAGTGATAGAATGGATTGAGGTAAGCTCGATCCGTAGTTCTGCCTACTTGCTCAAGTGACTAAGGACCGATCCGTTGTTTACCTGTTTGATCGAGTGATTCTACCTGGTTTCTTACAGGGTTATGGGACCAGTAAAGCCAATTAGATTAGCTGGCTCGTTGATTGGAAATATCGCTTACCGGTGCTTGCTGGGTCGGAGAAAGGCGGGATCGTGACCTGTAACTCACAGGGTGGTCGCCAGACGTGGGGCCCACGTGGGGGTGCGTTCCCGGGTTCGGGTAAGGATATTTCCGGTCTTTGGTCCAACTAATTGAAAGGTTGTTACGTACAGTAAGTACGACTGTGCGTGGCTGGGGGCTGGGTATCTCCTGCAGGATGTACATGGATCCGGATCAACACAACTCTTGGTTATGAGTGCACTTGATCAGGTGTTAAACATCGTAGAGGAAACAAGTTGAACAAGAGGAGGTTGATTCCTAAAATGCTGGTTGACTTTAGTACAACCTGTATGCAAAATATTTTATCACCTAGATGGATAAGTAACAACTCAACTGAGCCTAAAATACATAAAATATAAGGATCAAGTTTTAGTAATGCTTTTTAGGCAAAGGAGTCGAGTTAGCCAAATCCACATAAAGCCCAATCATATTCCTTGGGAGTCTTTTCTTTGGTAATGCGGGTAAGTCTTGCTGAGTACCTTCGTACTCAGGGAATCTCCCTTTGTTTTTCAGAAGAAGCTACGGAGGAGATCATCAAGAAGATCCAGAATACCTAGATCATCGTGGTCCCGGTGATTCTAGGGCTAAGCCGGAGGCTGTAGATATGTGTGTTATAGAACTACCTAGTCTGGTTTGTATTAAACTCTTAGTAATGGCTTGACTTGCATTTAAGTTCTCTTCAAAACCTGGCTTGTAATAAGTAAGAAGCTTGGTATGTTATGTAAAAATGATAATGTTCGTTGTGTTCTCCTTACCGAAAACGATCCTGATGTATGGCAGAGGTATGAGTTAACGTGGTTTATCGAGGAGTCCTTGGGACACTCGACAGATCACCGGTTTAAACTGTTTGAAGTGCGTCCGATGATCGTAACAGGTCGTTATGACGCACTTGAGCCAGTTTAAATTGACGGTTCTGCCACACACATGCTCATGTGGTGTGTTTTCATATCAAACAAATCAATAATATCTTTAGCCAATTGCTTCCCCATCAACGTTGCAAGAAATGCTTGTGGATGTTTCTTAGGCTATATAATTAGACTATGCAAGCTCACCTTGGAGTATCCCAGGGTTCATATTTATATCCCTAGGAAAGCACTATGATTAAAGAATATTGAAGAAATGAATGAATATCCTTTATAGTAATATCCACCACTAACTTTAGGTGAGATAATAGGGTAGCAAGATAATGATCAAATCAATGACTAGATAGGAGGCCCGCAATGGCTACCGACATAGGAGACTCAACTCTAAAGAGTAAAGGAAAGAAGTTGTGAGAACAATAGGTGAGCAAGGAACCTATGACACTCCAAACATTGAGAAGCCACCATAAACTTAGCCTAGACTTCTACCTAGATGTCAGGTACCAGAGCTTGTTTTGATGGCTAGAACGGGAGGACCCAGACTCGAATGAGAGAGGGGCTCTAGTCTCATCAACTATTGTTATGGCAACAACCGAATGTGGTGGACTACAAAGGACGAATATGGTTGTTACCACCTACTGCCTACCACAACGGTACTGTGGGTAGAACACACTTCCTAGCTAACACTAGGACAAACACCATGTTTGCACCTAATGCTAGGATTTCCCTTGTGCCTATCAAGGGTAGCCTCCTTCAACCTAGGGAACTAGTCAGAGCCTCTGGTCCAGGTGAGAAAACCCACAAGATATGGTTCCTACAAAGCTAACTAGATTCTGAAGCCAAACTAAAGGAGATAAGGGCAGACTATTCCACCTCACTTGAGATCAAATATCAAAAGGGATAATTTACAACAGAAAAATACTCAATACTATAGAAGATAACTATATTGATAAAGGATAAGTTTGGGAAAACAAAGAAAAGGTAAATGAGCTTTACCAGAACTCTCAAAAGCTTTCGGAACACCAAGTCGAGCTCGACTCAAACCCTAACTACTAATCCTAAACTACAAAGTGGAAATGAAACGAAACTCCCAATGCGTGTTTGGATGGTGAGTGAAGGCTTCCTTTTATAGCCTTCCCAAGGCGGTGGCTGGTGTCATTGGCTCGCTACGTGCCTGAAGAAGAGTTGCCCATGTGAAAATGGTGGCATGAAGTTGAAGCAGCAAGACGGCCGGTTAGGTCTAGGTCAGCCGACCAGGGATCCTTACCACTTGGCACCGACTTCCTCGAGTCGGTACTGGTCACGTTCGGTTGAACCTGTCCAACATCGCCATGCAATGCCCTTCAATCCGTGGTGCACCTTTCAATCCCTCAGATTGAACCAACTTGAAGTGCACTTCTCATGATCACTTAGAGTGTATTTTTAGTGCCACATATAAGTGACGTGTCAACTGGCTTCGGGGGGTGGCCGACTAGCCTGGATTTTCTCTAGACTTTGCCAGACTTTCACATGTTTCTTCCTAAAAGCACAACTTATCCAAAAGTTGTGAAATTCATTAGTGACAAGCAATTGTATGTATAGAACATGGTGTGATTTCTCTATTTATTCCTGAGATGTTGACGGTCATACACGATCCATTGACCGTCAACACTCATTGGCTAGTCCACTAGGTATTCTTTAGTGTAGCCTATGCAATATTATTGCCGTGACACATTGGATCTTCTATTTGCCAACTAAAGGTAGATATCGGCTGGTGTATGTTGGCCATGTGCATCTATTGGCTAACCAATCAAGAAAATCTTGTAATCTTCAGGGATCTAGGAATATCTTGTTATGCGCCATCTTTAAGGGCGTAAAAGAACAACCCCCTTGCTCTCCAATCTGGCAGTTGATCCACTTTAGGTGCTTACGAAAAGGACAACCTTCCAATAGCATATGACTTCTTGAAGTTCAATGTCCCCAATAGTGCAGAGGAATATTCGGGGGCTTGTTAACCGCTTCTTCCTCTATCCATACGAGACTAGGACTGGTCTCATAACCATATGATAATGGGGGTGGAAAGGTGGTGGTAGTTCCAAACACTCACGAGATGGAACTGCCAGGTAACTATGGGCAAACTTCATGTGGTAAGGTGGAACGATGTACATTTAAAGAAATCCTAAACTAGTGTTGCTACCATTCCCCGGTAATGGCGCCAGAAAAGCTTGTCAGCACTCCTTAGCTTTTAAGAATAACTCCGCAAGTGCACAGAGACTTGTAGCTTTTCACTAGGGGAGTAAAACCTGGATATTGAATCCAGAGAATAGCAGACATGATTAAGCCTAGAATGTTTCAACTTGATCCACCAGGGGAGAAAATGAACGAGGGTAGAGGGCCTAACTTCAGTTAGCCAACTCATTACCTGGACAACTTACTATCTACTAGAGTGGTATGTTTCGATGACTAGAGTAGGAGGACCTTAGAACAGGATGAGAGTGGGGGTCCTCTAGGCTCAATAACTACTGTTATGAAAACACCCAAACATGGTGGACCACAAAAGGACGGACAGGGCTATCACCAACTGCCGCCTACAACAGCGATACCGTTGGGTGGTGGAACACAACTCAAGGTAACTATCAAGCATAGGCACCAAACCTAAGCTATCATCTAGACAACTACTGACCTCGACCCAACTGGAAGGGCTTATGAGGAAATAAGTATAGGACTCACACAAACAATGGATCCCACAGATCAAAGATAGCAAATAAGTAAATAACTGAAAATAAAGAGAGAACTAGCGAGATACTAAAGAAAGATAAGAAACTTACTGAAGATAAACTCCAAAGATTTATACCTCCGAGGTAGCTACAAAGTCGAATGAAGTAGGTCGAGGGAACTCAGTTCTTCTCCTCCCACCTTGGCTCCCAACCTAACCCTCACCCCACACTTTCCCTAATCTACACTTAGATAGAAAGGTACAACTTCAGGACCCTTCTTATCTAGAAGGAAGGTGTGTCTTGAGTAGAAGTGGAGGTCGTCTTTTATAGGATAGGGCTCTAAGGGCAGTAGCCTATGTTGAAGTGAAGGAAATAGGTAGAGTGCCCGCCATGAGAAAGAAGGTCACGTGAATCCTCAGCAGCAGGCCGGATAGCCACACCCAAGCCAGCCGACCTGCGGTGTAGTCCGTTTTGGATAGAACTTCTCATGGATGTTCCTGATCTTCTCTAGATGGCGGTGGACGTGGCATTTGCCCGAAGCAAAAAGTTGAAGGCCGACCGTCCTAGCCCAAGCTGGCCTACCTGAGTCTGGCTCATCTCAGCCCTTCGTTTCACCGACTTCTTCATCAACATGTGCATGTTATCCAGTGATGTGCCTTCGAGCCAAAAGATCAGGGCAGTTTTTGCATGTGGGTCCATCAATCTATGGCCTAGGCCTTTCGATCGTAGGATGCACCAACTTGGCAAGTTTCTTTGGGAATGACTTAGACATTTACACTAACTATTTGGTCTCTGGAGCTGCCATAGGTCGGTCGACTTGGCTGACATTGTGTTCTGTGGTTTGTGAATTGTGAATGAAAAGATGCCATGTTGCTTGGTTTAAGAAAAGTGTTGTGATTTGGGAATGCAGAGATGTTGTTTGAAGTGTTTTTATTTTGCCCTGTGGGCTACTTGCTGCCCGGGTACGCCCTTAGTGGCCAGATGACTCCAGGCTGGGCTGACCCGAAATAGGACCACATGCCCGGTCCTAGGCCGTTGGTGCAGCACGGTGGTTGGCCCAGCCTTTGCCCGACATGCCGCAGTGCCGGGCAGGCCCAACCCTAGATAACCGGGCCACCCCGGGCCCGAGCCAAGGCCGTGCCGCCCGTTTGCACAACACTAGCTTGGCACAGAGGCCTTTTGGGCCAAACTTTCAACTAAATGCAGGGGATTTCTCCCATCTTGGCTGAATTTTGCAACGTGAGCTCTTGAGCAAATAGTCACCAAATTAATGGAGCTTGTCAGGGTAAAACATTACACTACTACAAAAACCATTTTTAGATGCGGTCAAAATGGATTTTCGGAGGCGGTTTTCGCATTCGCCTCTGAACTAGCACTTCTCTTAATTACACATTTTTGGAGGTGGTTTTCTGTCTGTCTTCGTTAATCAAATAAAAAAAATAAAAAACCCTAGATAGGCCCGGCGAGCTCACAGGCCCGCAGAGCCCATCCAGAGCTCTCCCGATGCTGGCCGCTACCTTCTGCCATCACGGCCGCCCGCTGCAGCCTCGCCTCGCGTCACCGCCTGCTGCCGCCACCTGCAGCCTCGCCTTGCTCCTACCGCCGGCAGCCGCCACGGCAGCCCACCGCCATAGTTCTCCGTCTTCGTGCCGACTCGCACCCTTGCTCCGCTCGATGCTGCCTCACGACCCTTCTCCGCTCCAGCGCCGCCTCGCACGCAGTGCGCCGCCATCGCCCCAGATCTAGTGGAGTGCAGGTGGGAGGGGGCCGGGAGCGTCCTTGCGTGGAGGAGAAAAGGAGGTGAGGGGCCGGCGGCAGCCCCTTTCCCGGATGAGGGAGGAGAGAAGGAGCGGTGGCACTCTTTGCAGAGGAGGGAGGGGCAGCAGCGCTTTGTAGGGTGAGGGAGGCAGAGTGCGGGAGAGAAAGGGGTGAGGGAGAAATCCTAAAGTTTAGGGTTATATATCGAAATGTTATTGGGCTTTGCTAGTATTTGGTTTGGGCCGAGGGATTTTAGGAGGCGGGGACATTTTTCTGTCTGCCTCTGAGCCCTTTTTTGAAGTGTCCCCAAAATATTTTAGTAGTGTTAAGCATGTTTTTGGCCATATGAGCATGAAATCTGGAGAAATATTTGCGTTAAAAATCATTGAAATCGACTGCCAACAATAGTCTTGCTCCAATTAACCTTAGTTTTATTTGTTTATTTATCTCATCGAGATTGGCTTTGATGTGCGTGTCACATTATGCTCAATATCATACTGTTACTGTGTTATGAAAGTAACCTTGCCATTCGCCAATCCCTTGGGATGAAATAAATAATGAGACCTTAGAATACTCCCAGGTGAAATGCTACAATGGTATATCTGTGCGCTTGCATATACAAATGTAATTTTATTTAAGACATACCATGACTATCTGTTAGCATTATTGCTAGGCATTGCACTGCTGTAGTAGTGATGTTAAGCGATGTCAACACGCATGCTGCACCTAGGAAGTCCTTCTCCAACTTCTGGAAGTCAGGGGTGTCAATTGGTAGGCAGTCTATCCGTTCTGAAAGGGAGTAAAAAAAATCAACTCCGAATTCTTTCAAATGACTATTTGCACTACATATCATCGGGTGTACCATTGCTCCTCTTTCCCTCCTAGAGAGAAAGGAAATTCCTTTCTCTCATGGTTTCTTGTGGCATGCCTGGGATTTCTAAGGATGGACATAGCTCCTCGAACTCCTCCAGATGATCGTAGGGATCTTCATTGATTGCTCCAAGAAGGGTCAGTTCAGAACCATGGATATAAGCCGGGGTTTAGAACAAGATGAGGAAAATGATGATTGCTCATTGAATTAATGTTATCAGATCGTATAGAGCACCGATAAGGTGATTAGTTGCGATTAGTCATCGATAAGGTTGATTAGTCGAGGCTAGTCGATCCTAGTCGCTTCTCTAGTCGTCATGTATACACAGGGACTGATATACTACTAACAAGGGGCGCGCTTCTGAAAGTGCATTGGCCCCCTATGTGGGTTTTGATGTTGATGACATAAGCAATTAAGGAACTAATGAGATTATTTGAGATGTTGAAAGATTTAGAGCTGCAAGAGATATATATTTTGGAGAAAGAAAGTCCCTCTTTGAAAAGGATGAAAGGTGATATGCTTTGTTGAAGATCTTTTATCATTTTCTATTTTGAAATTGAATATAGGAAAATCCGTACTATTAAGAGGGATGTGGAGAATTACTTGGAGATGCTTAAAAGTGCTTAGTAGAGATGCTAACAACCTATGAGAGACACAAAGGCTAACACACTTCACTTATCCTGAAAATCAGCCTTCTGTCGGAAGTTCCTAAGTGCTTCGGAAGTTGCGACAGGCACCTTCGGAAGTTTGGGAATACTTCCGCCAGGATCGCTCAGTCCTTTTTCAACTCGAATTAATTTATTCTTCGGAACTTCCTAAGCTCATCGGAAATTCCGACAGACACTTAGACAGCACATAACGGCTAGTTTTTGGAGGGGCGGGTATAAATACCCCCTCACCCCTCCTTCACTAGCTGCTGACCCCATTCAAACTGAACACCTCCTCAAGCTCTCTCCCCTCTTCCCAAACCCTCTCTTGAGCCATTCCTTCATCCTCTTTGAGCTAGGGGTTGGGATAAAGCAAGATTGAGTTGAGAGCCTTGAGATTTGAGTTGGGGAAAGCAAACCTTTGGTCTCTTGAGCACTTGAAGCATCTCCGGTGATTGATTCGCGTTCATTATTCTTAGAGATTGCTCCTAGACGGTTTGGCGTCACCCGTGGAGTGCTCAACGGATTGTGAGCTCCCCGGGAAGTTTGCATTACCCATTTCTTTGTGGAACATCTAGTAAGTGACTCAAACTTCCTTTGTGGTTGATTTGAGGGAGGAAAATGTTAGTTGACAACCTTGCTCTTTGTGAGCTCCTCAACGGAGACGTAGCTTCCTTAGTGGGAGTGAACTTCAGGAACAAATACTTGTCTCTTGTCCATTTACTTATTTGTTCTTGTTGTTCATACATGTTCATATTGTTCATCTAGGTCTAGACCTTTAAGTGACCTGATCTATCTCTACAAGTTGTTCATCTTGAAAAGATCATATTGTATCATCTCCTGGCATCATTGCGCAACTTTTGATTCATACAGAATTTCTGATCTCACTTTAGATTTTGAATTTCGTGAAGAACACACATATTATCGGATGTTTCGTAGGGCTTCGGAAGTTTCGTTCCTTCGGAACTTCCTAAGAGCTTCGGAAGTTCCGAAGAACTTTACCGCTGCTGAGTATTTTTCAGAAAATTTGAAGAAACGCCTATTCACCCCCATCTAGGCATCACAACAGTCCTTTCAATTGGTATCAGAGCCGAGGTCTCTTGATTGAGGCTTAACCGCCGAAGAGAAGATGTCAAGAAGTGGGGAAGACCCTGAGGTTGATGCGGGCATTGGACAAGATGGAGACATGGGGGTTGAGACTCTTCCTCATCCCCATGCTCACTCAAGCGGTCCACCTTCTATCAAGAATGTGGAAAGTGACTCGGACACTAGTGAAGATGAAAATGAAGATGAAGCAACCAAAGAAATGAGGAGAAAATTGAGCAAGAAGTATGAGAATAAGTATCAAAAGATAGCTCAAGCCCAAATCAAGCAAGAAAGGGACAAGCATCCTTTCTTTGGGTACCACGAGATGCCTCACACTTACACTTCCTCTTCTCAATATCCTCCTCAAACATTTCATTCCATAAATTTTGGAAAACCACCTCACTTTGATGGGTCGGACTATCTCAAATGGGCTTATGATATGCAATTACACCTTTACGGGCTTCACCCTTCTATTTAGGAAGTTGTGGTTGTGGGTATTACTCCAACAAAGGATGGAATTCCAACTCCCGAGCAAGCTCAAGACTACTACCGCAATGCTCAAGCCGCAAGGGTGATCACTAGCTCTCTTTGCTCCATGGAGTTTAATAGAGTTAGAAATGTCACTAGTGCCAAGGTGATTTGGGATACATTGATGGTTGCTCACCAAGGAACAAACGAAGTAAAAGAAGGGATTGTTGCAAGGAGAGATTGAACGATTTGTCATCAAGAAAGATGAAAATGTGCAACAAATGTATGATAGGCTAATGATCCTCATAGCTGACATTAGAGCACTTGGATGTAGAGATTGCGATGATCTCAACGTTGCAAAGAAGTTACTTCGAGCCTCCACTCCTAGAAATTCTATGCTTGCAACTTTGATAAGGGAGAATCGCAAATTCAAGATTATGACTCCAATTGAAGTGCTAGGCAAGATTATTCAACAAGAATTGGTTGACAAGGATGTGGCAAATCAACTTAGCTGTCAAGAAGGAGGAAGCATAGCTCTCAATGCCACATCAAGCAAAACTCATGAATCAACTAACAAGGCAAGCAAAGGCAAAGAAAAGGAGCCAATCACCAAGGCTCTCAAGTCCAAGGCGGAAGAATCAAGTGATGAAGAATCCACCGATGAAGAGATGGCTCTTGTGATGAGGAATTTCAAGAGGTTCATGAAAAAGAAGTATTACAAGAAGGATGGTGATGACAAGAAGAGGTTATCACAAAGAAGATGCTATGAATGCAAGGAAACAGGTCATTATATTGCGGATTGTCCCAAAATGAAGAATAAGGAAAAGGATGAGAAGAAGTACAAAGAGAAGAGCAAAGAATACAAGAAGAAATTCAAAGGTCATGCTCATGTTGGTCAAGAGTGGGAATCAAGTGATGAAGATTCCGACAAAGAAGGCATGGCAACTCTAGCCATGACCAAGAACACAAGGAAGCTCTTCAAGGATGAATCCGACGATGAAGACAACATTCCATTTTGCTTTATGGCAAAAGGAACTAAGGTACAAGAATCTTCCATCTCTCCATCTCTATCTTCCTCTACCACAAATAGTGCAAAAACTGATTTAGAAAGGGAAGAAGAGGAATCAATTGCTTTTATGATCAATGAATTTGGACAAAAAGGTTTTAAAGAAATTAAAAAGCTTATGAAGAGATTGGCAAAAAGGGAAGAAACTCTTGAGAGGGAAGAAGATATGCTCTACCTTGAGAAGGAGAGAAACCTTGCCTCACAAGAGGCTCTTGCTAAAGAAAAGGCAAAGGTTGAGAAATTGACTATTGATTTATCTCTAGCCAAAGACTCACATGAGAGGATGTCAAAGGACCATACTTTGGCAAATAAATCTCTAGCTACCATGAGAGCTAACCATAGTGCACTTCAAAAGAGCTTCTCATACTTGACGGTCAAATTCAATGACCTTGAAGTGAACTATAATGCTCTTTGGGAAAGAACCAATGCTAATTCTAAGGCAACCCAAAACTCTAATCCCTCCACAAGTGAAGGTTGCTCAAGATGTTATAATATTGATGTTAAGACTTGTGATGCTAACCTTGTTAAGCTAAGAAAGTCGGTTGAAAAAAAGGATGCTCAACTCAAGAGCTTGAACATGTTAGTGTCACATCTTCGTGAGGGAAATGAAAAGGCAATGTCAAACATACAACCCAAGGCCGGTAAGCACCCAAAGCAAACGGGTGGCCTTGGATATCATATGAGATCAAAGATGAGTGCTAGAAAAGTGGTCAAAGGTAAGGAAGTCATTGGGTTCACCAAGGGTGGTAATCTTGGTGACTTGATGGACATTGCACATGGTGTGACCACTATTCCCTCACAAGTCAAGAAAAAGAGTGAAGCACCTATCAAGAACAAGAAGATTTCTCATGAGCCATACCAAGCTACACTTGTGACTATATGGTTTCTATGGATCATGAGGGTAAAATTGTTGTGAAATATGTTGGTGCCTACACTAAGAGAAACATTCTTAGAAGTGTATGGGTTCCAAAAATGTATCCATCTGATCTCCAAGGACCCAAAACACTTTGGGTACCTAAAATGCAAGCTTAACTTGTTTTGTAGGCCTACTCCTCCGGTGGCACCTCATGGTTGCTTGATAGTGGATGTTCAAATCATATGACCGGGGAGAAGGACTTATTTGCATTGCTAGAGCTTCATGACACACCAAAAGAAACAATTGTGTATGGAGACAATAACAAAGGTGATGTAATTGGTTTGGGTAAAATTGCTATACCTCATGACAATTCAATTACAAATGTTTATCTTGTTGAATCTTTGGGATACAACTTGTTGTCGGTTTCACAACTTTGTGAGAAAGGCTACAATTGTCTCTTTACTAATAAAGGCGTGACCATCTTTAGAAGGGAGGATTCCTCTATTGCTTTTACGGGTCGCTTGAAGGGGAAGCTCTATCTTGTGGATTTCACCCAAGAGAAAGTGGAACCTAAGACTTGTTTAGTGGCAAAATCTAACTTGGGTTGGCTTTGGCACCGCCGACTAGCCCATGTTGGGATGAGGAACTTGGCCAAACTTCAAAAAGGCAAGCATATCCTTGGACTAACCAATGTTGTCTTTGAGAAAGATAGGTTATGTAGCGCATGTCAAGCCGGCAAGAAAGTTGGTGCTCTACACCCCGCTAAGAACATCTTGACCTCGTCAAGACCATTGAAGCTTCCACACATGGACTTGTTTGGACCCATTGCCTACCTAAGCATCGGTGGTAATAAATATGGTTTAGTTATTGTTGATGATTTTTCCCGCTTCACTTGGGTGTTCTTTGTGGAAGATAAGAGTGAAGTAAAAGGGATCGTCAAGAAATTCATTAGAAGAGCTCAAAATGAATATGAATTGAAGATCAAGAATATTAGAAGTGACAACGGTACGGAGTTCAAGAATACAAGTGTTGAAGAATTTCTTGAAGAAGAAGGGATCAAGCATGAGTTTTCCGCTCCAAACACTCCATAACAAAATGGCATTGTGGAGAGGAAAAATAGAACATTGATAGAAGCCGCAAGAACCATGCTTGATGAATACAAGACTCCGGATATCTTTTGGGCTGAAGCTATCAACACCGCTTGCCATGCCATCAACCGCCTCTACCTTCACAAGTATCTTGGCAAGACACCCTATGAGATCATTACCGGTAACAAACCCAAGGTGTATTACTTTAGAGTTTTTGGATGCAAGTGTTTCATACTTAACAAGAAGGCCAAAAGCTCAAAGTTTGCACCAAAGGTTGATGAAGGCTTTCTACTTGGATATGGTACTAATGAGCACGCCTATCGTGTTTTCAACAAAACCACCGATTGTGTTGAGATCACGGTAGATGTGACTTTTGATGAAACTAATGGCTCTCAAGTAGAGCAAGTTGATAAAAACCTTGTAGATGATGAAGAGCCTCCAAGTCAAGCAATCATGAGGATGGGCCTAGGAGAAGTGAGACCTCAAGAAGCTCAACCTCGAGATCCGGATGATGAAGACCACAATGAACCATCATCATCAACAAGAGTTGAACCACCAAGTTCTCATCAAACCCAAAATCAAGGTCAAGATCATGGTGACGATCAAGATCATGGCAATGATCAAGGGGAAGATCAAGGTGAAGAAGCTCAAGGCAACGCACATCAAGATGAAGATGATGGACCTATTCAACCTCAATCTCAAGTGACACACCCAAGAGTACACCAATGCATTCAATGGGATCATCCCGTTGACAACATTCTTGGGAGTATTCAAAGAGGGGTAACTACTCGTTCACGCTTAGCTACCTTTTGTGGATGTTACTCGTTTGTCTCCTCCTTGGAACCTTTTAAGGTAGATGAAGCACTTGAGGATCCGGATTGGATGATTGCTATGCAAGAGGAGTTAAACAACTTCACAAGAAATGAGGTATGGAAATTAGTGGAAAGACCCAAGCAAAATGTGATTGGAACCAAGTGGGTCTTCCGCAACAATCAAGATGAAAATGGAGTTGTGACAAGAAACAAGACGAGGTTGGTTGCAAAAGGTTTCACCCAAATTGAAGGTTTGGATTTTGGTGAAACCTATGCACCCGTAGCTAGGCCTGAGTCAATTCGAATTCTTTTAGCCTATGCTACTCACCATGATTTCAAGCTTTATCAAATGGATGTGAAAAGTGCATTCCTAAATGGCCCCCTATCCGAAGAGGTGTATGTTGAACAACCACCAGGCTTTGAAGATCCTAAGTTTCCTAATTATGTGTACAAGCTCCAAAAGGCGCTCTATGGGTTCAAGCAAGCTCCTAGAGCATGGTATGAATGCCTTAAGGATTTTCTTCTCAAGAACGACTTTGTAATGGGCAAAGCCAATTCTACTCTCTTCACACGCAAAGTTGATAAGGACATCTTTGTTTGTCAAATTTATGTTGATGATATTATATTTGGCTCAACCGATCAAAAGTTTTGTGAAGAGTTTAGTAGGATTATGACCAAGAGGTTCGAGATGTCCATGATGGGTGAATTGAAGTTCTTTCTTGGATTCCAAATCAAGCAAATAAAGGAAGAGACTTTCATTACTCAAACCAAGTACATAAGTGACATGCTCAAGAAATTTGGAATGACCAATGCCAAGCCCATCAAGACTCCAATGCCAACAAATGGACATCTTGATCTAAATGAAGAAGGCAAACCCGTGGATCAAAAGGTATACCGTTCCATGATTGGTTCATTGCTTTATCTTTGTGCATCTAGGCCCGATATTATGCTTAGTGTGTGCATGTGTGCAAGATTTCAAGCCAATCCTAAGGAATGTCATCTTATGGCTGTTAAGAGAATTTGAAGATATTTGGTACACACTCCTAACCTTGGCTTATGGTATCCCAAGGGCTCCTACTTCAATTTACTTGGCTATTCCGATTCGGATTATGCCGGTTGCAAAGTAGATAGAAAGAGTACGTCAGGGACTTGCCAATTCCTTGGTCGGTCCTTGGTGTCATGGAGCTCTAAGAAACAAAATTCGGTTGCTTTATCCACCACAGAAGCGGAGTATGTTGCTGCGGGTGCTTGTTGTGCCCAACTTTTATGGATGAAGCAAACCTTGAGGGACTATGGTTGTGAGTTTAATAAGGTTCCACTCTTGTGTGACAATGAGAGTGCCATCAAGTTAGCAAACAACTTGGTTCAACACTCCCGAACAAAGCACATAGATGTGAGACATTATTTCTTAAGGGATCATGAGGCTAAGGGAGATATTACTTTACGTTCCGTAAGTTCAGAGAGGCAACTTGCCGATATCTTCACTAAGCCTCTAGATGAGCAAAGGTTTTGTGCTTTGAGGAATGAACTAAATATCTTGGATTCTCGTAACTTGGCTTGAATTGTTGGGCACAAAATTGAATGTTGCCTAGATAGGAAAAACCATGGAATATGCTTGTTGTGTTGTTTTCAAAATGTTGGTTTTTGATCCTTGATTAAAACTTGAGCATAGTGATCATTGTTTTGTAATGATTGTCTATGGCTGATCACTATGTTTCAAGGTGTCTTATATGTCTACAAGCTATCATCTCTTACCATATCTATCTTGCTCAAAATCTATATCTATCTTGGTCAAGAAAGACTTGCTTTTTTGGAACATTGGACATACTTCCGCCAGGACCGGTCAGGAGATTTAATTCGCAGAAAATATTCCTGGCGGAACTTCCGAGGAGCGTCGGAACTTCTGAAGATAGGACCAGAAGTATGAGTATTGTTTCGCCCAGCCTGGTCATGAGATTTTAATTCAGAAAATATATTCCGTTCGGAACTTCCGAAGAGTCCATAATGCCTATAAATACTCGTCGGGCTGAACTCAAACCCTAGCCATCTCTCATTCTCTCAACGTCTCTCTCTCCTCACACCGCCAGCCACCAAACCAGCCCTCTCATTCCGTGAGGGGCACTGCAAAATCGACCGTGGGAACTTCAAATCAAAGGTTGGATTGGATTCTCCACTCCTTGGATACTCCGATTCAACTTTCTTCTCCTTCGTTTTGCGCGGGAAAATCTCAAGGTAAACTATTCAAAATTCCCGCAACCCGATCTCTCAATGTAGAAGGAGTTTGAGGATTTCCTTTTGGATATGAGTTCCTACAACATGCTAGAGCATTCCTTGATGATCTTACAAAGTTTGGACGGTGGAAACTAGAGTTTCATGATTCATGTTCTTGCTCTTTCAAACTCAAAAAGTTCATGGCCCGATCTCCCAATGTAGTAGGACTTAATGGATATCCTTCTAGATTTATGTTCCTGCTACATGTACCAATCAACGCCTATGATCTTGTGAACTTTGGTGGGAGGAAACTTGAGATTCAAGAATTGTTTGGATGAACACGGGCTCTGTCGGAAGTTCCAACAGGCGTCGGAAGTTCCGACAGGCGCCTGTTTCGTCTAGGAATTCTTCAATCTGCTATCTTCTTTGATCCATTCTAATGATTCATTGCAATACTTGACAGATGGCTCGTGGTAAGAAGAAAGTGGACACTCCTGAGATTGAATCCCCTCCTTCCGCTCACTCGGAATCAACGGAGGATGATGTCCCCATTGCTCAAAGGAAGCCAAAGAGAAAGTTACCACAGCATGGTGAGGGGACTTCCAGGGGTAGAGGAAAGATAAACCCTCGTGGTCGTGGAAGAGGCCGTGGAAGAGGAACAAGCACTCAACCACAGGCCACTTTTCAAGAGAACATTGGAAATCCCACCGACGCTCTAAGGTACCTTGAGAATCAAACTATGCGTATGCGTAGAGTTGTGAGGTACACTAATCATGGGGATTTGGCACCTAGAATCATTGAATATAACAAGGGCAAGCATAAGGTTTATAACTTGAGATATGATGATCCCCATCAATATTTGAAGGAATTGAATGGAGACTATAGGTTTTGACTTATCTTTCATGCGGATTGGTATGAGTCTGTCATCCTACCCAAAACAAACCCCATCACTGAGATGAAGTCCATTGATTTCAGCTACTTATTTTGCCATGATATTGAAGTGATAGAAGAGGTCAATCGTGTTTGTCAGTTTGAGCATGATTTGGTGGGCATTATGTCTTTAAACTGTGATTACAACACTGAAATAGTGGCTCAGTTTTATGCATCTCTTTATGTTGATAGAGCTCAGAGGACCTTTGTATTCACTGTGGAAGGCAAGTTCTTTTCCGTATCATATGGTCAGTTTGCTCAGATTCTTGGGTTCAGTGGGACTGATTTGCAGAAGGACAAGCTATATGATGAAAATGTTTTGGCTGACAATGAGATTGAGTTCATGTATGACAGTGCTTATGGAGAGATTGAGCTTGGCACTACTAAAGGGATGGAGCCCTATTACAAGATGTTCAATCAACTCTGTAGGTATACTATTTGTCCCAAAGCAGGAGATGCGGACAATATATCTAGTATGTCCAAGAATGTGCTTGCAAGGTTTGCTCCGGGTGGTAGGCCCTTCAATGTGCTTGACTTTATTTGGGAGGAGATCATTGCTTGCTCAGCCTCTGCCAGGAAGGGATGTCATTATGGCCCCTATATTTTCAGCATGATTTGTGAGGTCACTGGACTTAAAATTTGCACAGATGAAGACCATCCTATCTACAAGCCAAATAAAGGTCAAATTAAAAGACTTCTCAAAATTGGAACTCAACCATATGTGCCTTCGGGTGGTCCTTCTCAAGCATCTCCCGCTGCAGCACCCTCTCATGCAGCCCCTCCTAGCTACCGTGGTCCATCTCGTCCTAAGAAGAAGGGTTTGTTCAACTTCATCACTCAAGGGCTCAAGGCTTGCTTTGCTATTGGGAAGCACAATGCGGATGAGATGCGTGCTCATCGCATTCAAACGGATAAAGCACGTTATTCACTTGAGAAGAGGCAAAAAGACATCATGGACAAGCTCAACATGGATCACTCTCCGGTTCACTCTCCCTTGACCTTTCCATCTCCTCCTAAGTTCTCCACTCCTTGGGATGGTTTTGATTTCACGGAAGGACCATCCTCTCATGCACCATATGAAGATGAGGACCTTGGTGGTGGAGAAACAAATGTGGGTGAACAACCCAATATGACATGGCCATGGGAGGAAGAGGAATAAGGCAATAAAGACGGTGAAGGGGATGAGGAAGAGGGAGATGATGATGATTATGATGACGATGACGATGATTGTGGCGGACCACTCCGAAATTATTCCAAGTTAAGTACCCTCGGACCACTAATCACGTAGTCAGACACTTAATCCGGAATAAGCTGGAGCACCGTCGGATTAAACCCGATTAAACCACGTACTTTTACTAGATCGTAACAGCGGCAGACCCACACGAAGGTGAGTTCCAGAGATTACAACATTCCACAAATTAAATTACGCACACAGGAATCATAGTTATTACAAACTGAGTTCAATTTAAAACAGAGTACACAAGTTTTGCAGCGGAAATTAAAAGTTCAACATAACTGAAATTTAGAGTTCATTGCAGCGGAAGTAAAGTAATCTAACGACGGAACAAGTAACTCCGTGATGAAGCCTGCCACGAAGCTACTCCTCCCGATCCTCGCCAGAGGACGGGACCCATTCGATGTGCCAGCCAGGGGGAACCTGGGCAGGCCAAGTCATAGCATCCACATCCAGAATGATACCTGTAAAATATTGCCACAAGCAAGGCTGAGTATACTAATACTCAGCAAGGCTTACCCGTCGGGTGAAAACTACATCACCGACATCTAGACAATGAGAGGCTTTTGGCTGGTGGGTTTGTTTGCCAAAAAGCAACTAAAGGTAGATCCTTGCTTTCAAGTTTTAGCATCATATTCTAGTAAAATTTAACCATTCTAAGTTAGCATCCTCTCTAAGCATACAAGTGGGACAATACAATTTAATTCATAGAACAAATTCATAGTCTCAATTTCCACTTATTACTCGATGTAGCAGGGCGGTCAAGCAGTCTCATTAACCGCGAGAAGCGGACAGTTCGAACCGGATTTGTGCTACCTGGCTAGGGAAAACCCAACACACACGGATACTCTGCTTGCGATAAAAGGTATAAGCATTTCCCAACCTTTCCCATTTATCCACAATTCGGAACCGGGTCCACTTCCTTAGGATAAAGGTTTACTGCTTCACTCACAGCATCACGCATATATCCACAAGTGTACGGCAGGGGAAAACAAAGTTTCCAAGGAGAGATGGCTATCGGCCCTAGCTGCTTCAATCTGGTACCGGGCTTACCGGCTCCCATATACCGGCATGTATGTGGTACGTTCAAAAACTTGACACACTCTACCACACATTTCGACCTTAAACAATTATCAATACACGGACGGGAGATCTACATCTATCATCCCGCCCGTCAATCCTTATGATTCCAACATAAGTAAAGACAAGCAATTCCTATATCTCGCGAGTGACAGGAAATCACTCGACTTGTAACGAACCTATAGCAATGCTCTACCGATCCTTTCATACTAGTATTGCAAGTCATAGGTACCAGGGGAATATTGCAGCTATGGTATTCAATCCACTCCTAGAAACGTAAATGCACAGACATAGAGAATTCAAGTGCATAATTTTAGTAAGAGTTAGGTCATGCTCCGGGGCTTGCCTTCCTGCTCGGGTTGTGGGTTAGCTCCCGGGTTGGTCACGTCTGCACTGGCGTCGGGCTCCGGGACTTGCTCCTCTTCTGCGGGGACGAGGGTGTAGTCGCCGTCGGGGATAGCGCCTTCTACATGATATGCATAAACTTAAGGCGGCTGCCTTTATGATGCTAAGATTAGGGCCTTGAAGGCCATATTCACCTAGACATACATGGATATTTGTAATTTCTTCACAAAGCAAGGTGTAGGTGGAGGTAAAGTTTTATTTGACTTCGATGGTGATTGTGTACATATATAAAAGAATCTTATTTGTTTCCTTATAAAGTTGGGTGCTGTTCTGAAATTTCAGATTCCATCCATTTTATTTAACTATTTAAACAAAAAGGCTTATCTTTTTATATAAATCAATTTCTAACTAGATTCCTTCTTATTTTTGTTTCTCCACTTCTGTTCATCAATTTTTGCTACAAACTTTATGACAGCTAGTGGAGTATAAGAGCTAAGCTCACTCCAAAATTCAGCTAATTTCGAGTTACACATAATTTATTAAAAATGTGCCAACAGTTAGCTGCAGAAAGTGAAATAAATGCATAATAAATTGAAATTTCATCTATTTCAGGAGATCTTCCTACCAAAGCTAAGCAATATCATGAGGAGGGCTCTGGCCAAGTGATGGCTCAAAATAACCCTTGGGTAGTCCTCAATATTTTTCTATCCAAAAACACATATTTAATTATTTTCCATCCTAAACAGAGCAAAAATTAAGTTCCTCATTTTTAACATGTGTTCTAACAAGTCTTTAGTTCTCAGGAGCAAAAGGGTGATTTTTCACTGCACCAATTATTTTTAATAATTTCTTTACTGCAGAAAGTCAGAAAACACATTTAAATCCATAACTGGAGCTACACACCATATTTTTGAGTCTCCTTTGGACACAAGCTGTCCAAAGCCTATATACACAACATATCCAAAGCTCAACCCCAGCGGAGCTATGGATTTGAAATGGTGCACAACTTTAGGTTTTCCTAGTTTGATTTTTAATTCAAAAATAGTTCACCAAAAGCTAACACATGTCTAATAGAGATTGTAGTTTAGACTCTCACAATTCCAGAGAGTATTTTTGCATATTTTTCCGATTTTTCTACGATTTTTAATCGATTTTACAAGATTCGGGAAAAATCAAATCTAGGGTAAGAATCTATTTTCACCGAGAACCCTAGAACTTTCAAACTTTCGCGAAGAAGCCCCTGGTTTTTGCGCAGAGGCCCCTGGACAAAGGAAGAAGATGAAGAAAGGTCCCTGGGACCTCGCCGGAGTTGCGCCGGGCAAACCACGGCGAACTGGGCTCGGGGAAGTGGGGGGAAATGGTCCTTGGCTCACCACGAGTCGTTTGAGCACGGTTGGGAGGCCGGGGGTTGACGGAGTCACGCCGGCGACGAGGAGGTGGCGGCGCGGCCGCTGCAGGGTCTGCGCCGGCGAGCTCGGTGTCGCTCGCGGTGGGGGAAGAAGTCCTAGAGCACCAGCAGAGCTTGGGGAAGCCAATGGTGTGCTCGAGGAGGCTCGGGGAAGGCTCGGAGTAGGGTCTCGACGGTGAGGTGGTTCGACGGCCGGAAAACGCGATTTGGGGGAACTTGGAAATTCGAGCTCGGGAATGGCCAATGTGTTGGGGAAAGTTGGGGGAAATGGAGCTAGGCTTGCAAGCTAGCTCTGTGCGGAGTGGATTGGGGAATGGTTGCGGGTGTGCGACGAATTTCTCGGATTTGGGTTGCTCGGCTTGCGCGGCGCGAGGAAGAAGAAGGAGGGGGAGTGCGCGAGGGGGTTCACTGGAGGCTCGAGGGAGTGAGAGGAGTGAGTGGGGAGCTCAGTGGGGTGCTCGAGTGCGCGAGTGGAGCACGGCATTGCCTCGGGAGCGCGCGAGCGCGTTAACTCCCGACGCGACGCGCCATAGCCGCGCTCAGAGCTCGGTCGGGGAGTGTGAGGCTCGGTCGGCGAGGGAGATCAACGCGGACTGCTCGAAGATCGCCTACAGTGGCCTTGGCGCGTAGCGGGACGGCATCTCGCGCTCGGCAGCGCTCGGCGCAGCGCGCTCGCGCGCGCCCGCGGCGTGCGAGGCGCCATGATGGCGTCCGCGGCGCGAGAAGGAGCGAGGGCGACGGCGGCGAGGTGACGGCTCCACAGTGGATGGACAAGCGCTAGACAACACGCGCCACGCTCCGCCGCGCCTTGGCCGCGTCAGCGCCGCCTGCGCCGAGCTCCGGCCGCGTGGCGGCCGAGCTCTGGCCGGCGTCAGCCGCGCCAGGGGCACTGTTCCCGGCCCGAGGAGCGCCGAGTTTGAATTTGAATTTTCTCCAAAAATTTGAACTGAACTCGAAAAAGTGCAAAAATAAAAGTTGTAGAGTGGAAGATGGGACACAACTTTCTTTTTGGGATGAACTTGAAATTTGAAGTTTTTCAAGCTCAAAAAGCCCAAAAACAGAAAGGTGCCAAGAACAGTAATTTGAGTTTTTGAGGGACTAAACTGCAAAATTTTCAAAAACTCCAAACAGTGACTAGGGTTTATTTGTGATGCCAGACAACTTTTATTTTGGTAGATTTTCAAGTTTAGTACAAAAATCTTGAGTTTTCGGTAGGGTACCAAATAACCCCTGTTTTTGGATTAAAATTTGAATTTTGGTGAATTTTTGAGAGATTTTTGAATTCCAACCTTAAATCCCTGTTGCATTGATCTTAATTGCACTTTTTAGTTAATTTGACATCAGAGATGTCACAGCCTACCCCCCTTAAAAGGAATCTCGCCCCGAGATTCGATTACGCTTAATGGTAAAGAGGGGAAAAGAAGTACCTCGGTTTAAGAAAGTATGTCGGGGAAATTCTGCCTGAGATAATCCTCGGTTTCCCACGTGGCTTCATTTTCAGAATGATGACTCCACTGAATTTTATACATTTTAACTCCCTTCCTTCGTGTCTGTCGCTCTTTCTCGTCGAGGATCTTGACAGGATACTCATCATAAGAGAGATCCGGTTCAACCGAGAGTTCCTCTTGCTCAACAACTTCGGTTGGAACACGAAGACATCTTTTGAGTTGAGAAACGTGAAACACATTGTGTACCGCTGAAAGTCTCTCGGGAAGCTTCACTTGATAAGCTACCGGCCCACATTGTTGAGTGATTTCATACGGGCCGATAAAGCGAGGTGCAAGCTTGCCTTTGAGTCCAAACCTTTGCACACCCTTGGTCGGGGAGACCTTAAGATACACATGATCACCAACTTCAAACTGAAGTGGCTTCCGCCGCTGATCAAAGTAACTCTTTTGTCGTGTCTGGGCGGTTTTCAAATTCTCCCGAATAATTTTAACTTTTTCTTCCGCTTCTTTCACAAGGTCGGGGCCATAAGTGTATCTCTCGCCTGCCTGGGACCAACACAACGGGGTCCGACATCTCCTACCATATAGGGCTTCGAAAGGTGCCATTTTTAGACTTGCTTGGTAGCTGTTATTATAGGAGAATTCAGCCAGGGATAAACATTTCTCCCAATTCTTCCCATAATGAATAACACAGGCTCGAAGCATATCTTCAAGTATTTGATTTACCCTTTCTGTCTGTCCGTCGGTCTGAGGGTGATATGCTGAACTACGGATCAGTTTGGTGCCTAGGGACATTTGCAATTGTTCCCAAAAGCGTGCTACGAACAGAGCACCACGATCTGAAATTATCGTCTTGGGTACCCCGTGTAGACAAACGATCCGCTCCAAATAAATCTCCGCGTACTTCTTAGCGGGATAAGTGACGTTGACCGGAACAAAATGCGCGGTTTTGGTAAGGCGATCCATAATTACCCAAATAGAATCGTGGCCCTGAGGGGTCCTGGGAAGTCCAACAATAAAATCCATACTAATATCTTCCCACTTCCATGAGGGAATAGGTAGAGGTTGCAGCATACCTCCTACCTTCAAGTGGCTGGCCTTAACCCGCTGGCATGTGTCACATTCCGACACATACGTGGCAATTTCCCGCTTCATTCGAGTCCACCAAAAGTTTTGTTTCAAATCCTGATACATTTTGGTGCTGCCGGGATGGATAGAAAATTTAGAGAGATGTGCCTCATCCATAATCTTCCTCCGGAGTTCCGTATTTTTGGGCACCATGAGGCGGTGTCCAAACCATAGGACTCCTTGCCCGTCTAACCGGAAGCACTTGTACTTTTCTTTCACTTTCTCTTTAGACAATTTTCTTTTGAGAACTTTAACGCCTGCATCATTTAATTGGGCCATAACAATCTGATCGTGCAGGGTTGGTTCCACTGCAATATGGTTGAAGTACCCGTGTGGAACAATCTCTAAATTGAGCTTTGCCATCTCATGACACAGGGTGTCAGCGTAGGACTTCACGGAAAGACAATGACAACGAGCCTTGCGGCTGAGTGCATCCGCAACTACATTAGCCTTCCCGGGGTGATAGTGTACGTTGAGGTCATAGTCCTTTGCTAACTCCAACCATCTGCGCTGCCTCATGTTCAGATGTGCCTGAGTGAAGACATATTTAAGGCTCTTGTGGTCTGTGTATATGTTGCAGGGAACACCCATCAAATAGTGCCTCCACATCTTGAGAGCATGAATGACCGCTGCTAACTCAAGATCGTGCGTGGGGTAGTTTTGCTCATGAGGTCGGAGTGCTCGTGAAGCATAAGCGATGACTCGGTTCTCTTGCATGAGAACACAGCCAAGACCGGTGCCTGATGCGTCACAATAAACATCATACGGCTTGGTGCAATCGGGCTGAGCCAAAACTGGGGCTGAAGTCAAAAGTCTTCGCAAGGTGTGGAAAGCTTCCTCACATTTGTCATTCCACTCAAATTTAACTCCCTTCTTCAAAAGTTCGGTCATAGGCTTCGCAATCCGAGAGAAATCCGGAATGAAGCGGCGGTAGTAGCCGGCTAATCCCAGAAAACTCCGAATCTCGTGGACTGAAGTTGGTGGCTGCCAATCTAGTACCTCTTGCACTTTGGATGGATCCACGGATATACCATCTTTGGAAATCGTGTGGCCCAAAAACTTCACGCTCTCTAACCAGAATTCACACTTGGAGAACTTGGCGTAGAGCTGGTGATCTCTCAGTCGCTGAAGAACAATGCGAAGGTGCTCAGCATGCTCCTCCTCATTCTTGGAGTACACAAGAATGTCGTCAATGAAAACCACCACAAACTTGTCTAGTTCAGACATGAAGACCGAATTCATGAGGTACATGAAATAGGCTGGGGCGTTGGTGAGTCCAAAAGACATAACCAGGAACTCATAGAGTCCGTATCGTGTGGAGAAGGCAGTCTTTGGAATATCACAAGGTCTGATTTTTATTTGGTGATAGCCAGAGCGAAGGTCAATCTTGGAGAACACTCTGGCGCCAGCTAATTGATCAAACAGGATGTCAATCCGGGGTAACGGATACTTGTTTTTAATGGTTACCGCATTGAGAGGCCGGTAATCAATACACAACCTCAAGGAATGGTCCTTCTTCTTCACGAAGATAGCGGGACATCCCCACGGTGATACACTTGGGCGAATGAAACCTTTATCTAGCAATTCCTGGAGTTGAATTTTTAATTCAGCCAACTCATTGGGTGGCATTCTATATGGTCTCTTTGATATAGGTGCTGTGCCAGGTTGTAATTCAATCACAAATTCAACGTCCCTATCCGGCGGCATCCCAGGTAAGTCATCCGGAAATACATCGGCATACTCACATACCACCGGAATGTCCTTTAATTGGGTTTCGACCATAGAATAAGCACACGCATCAGCGCAAGTCCGTTGTGGCAGATATAGCACACTCGGGCCATGCGTAGGCGAGTTTATCTCAACCACTCGTTCCGCAACATCTAGGACAACCTTATGTTGAGTCATCCAATTGGCTCCTAATACAATGTCGATCCCTTCCATGCCAAGTAGAATCAAATCAGTAGGGAATGTTTTACTTCCCAGCCTGATCGGAACTTTGTGGGTGACTTGGTTGGATGCAATTTTGCCTCCCGCAGTTGATATCACATAGGAGGATTTGGTATGGTATGATTTTAATCCGCATTTCACATGGAATCTTGTGCTTATAAAACTATGCGTTGCTCCAGAATCAAATAATATCACAGCAGGTTGAGTGCAGATAGGGAAGATACCAGTCATGTCTGGGGCTCCCTCGGGTAAGTCGGCCAAGTTGGTGTAGTTGAGCCGTCCTTGGCGGACTTGCACACGCTGCTGCTGCTGCTTGCCCTTGCCTTGTTGATTTCCAGGGCGCTGGTTCTGCTGTCTGTTCTGCGGGCAGTCCTTGATAAAGTGATCTTTGCTCCCGCACTTGAAGCACTGATAGCCGGCTCCAAGACGAGCTGGCTGCGGTGTATTCGGCCTGGGTGCTTGCTGCTGCGGCGGTGGAGGGAAACGGGGCGCGTTAGGCTGTGGCGGCCTAGCAACCCAACCACCTCCCTGAGGTGCCCTGGACTGTCCCTGCGGTGCAGCCGGGGGAACCAGGCGGAACCTCTGGGGCTGCGAACTAGACGGTCCAGCGGGAGCCTTCCTTTTCTTCTCTGCCTTGTGCACCGTATTGGCGTCTTCTTGAGCAATGGCAAGGTTGACAAGATCACCGTACGTGGGAGCACGGGTAGTGGCCAACTGCGCCTTCAGCTTGGTGTTAAGGCCACGGCGGAACCTTTCTAGCTTCTTCTCGTCGGAGTCAGCATGGTGACCCGCATAGGGGCACAGACCGTTGAAGGCCTGAGCATACTGCAGAACCGTGCGAGTACCTTGGGTCAGCGCCAGAAATTCATTCAGCTTTCGTTCAACCAGACCGGCCGGAATGTGATGAGCTTTGAAAGCAGCCTTGAACTCATCCCACTCAACTACGTGACCCTCTTGCTGCAGGGCCAGGTAGTTCTCCCACCAAAGGAGAGCTGGGCCGCGGAGCTGCTGCGCCGCGAACACGACCTTGCGGTTGGCGGTGCAAGGCGTGGCCAGAATGGTGAACTTGGACTCAATGGCTCGAATCTAGGTGTCGGCCTCCAAAGGCTCATCGGCACGAGCGAAGATCGGCGGGTGCGTCGCCAGAAAGTCCTCGTATCGAGCCACCTGAGGCTGAGGGGCCCGTTGTCCTCCCTGCTGCAACATTTGCTGCTGCATCATCTGCTGCTGATGCTGCAGGTTCCGAAGGATCTCCGTCTGGGTGGCATACAGCTGCTGCCACGTCGGGGGTTGCTGCGGAGGAGGAGGAGGCGGTGGCTGTTGTTGCCCCTCAGGCCCCTGCTGGTTAGCATTGGAGCCACTAGCGTCGTGACCGCTGCGGGTGATTGCCATCTGCAGTAGGGACTCGTATTAGCCACATTTCATAAACTTGCATAATAAATGACAAGGTAGAATGTGACAACATTTGAAGTATACTGCGCAGAATGACAAAACAGCACGCAGTTTGGGAGAAAATTCATATCTCCCAACAGGAAACAAGTCATAAGCTCCCATTCGGTCAGTAGCTCGAAAATTTCGTACTCTAAAACTTTCATGTTGGGCTCAATTTCAAATTCGGACTGGAACTAAGCCGAAAAATTCAAATTTCAGCTCTCTGCGCTTGCTGTTTTTCAGCAGGCCGAGCTGTAGTGTTTTAATCGCCATTTTTATTTCGCTCAACCAATGGGGTTGCAATTTGGTGACCATTCAGTTTGACAAATTCCAAACAACTTTATAGTTCACATCTCAGCCCAGAAATGAAAGGAAGAACCATCAATAATTAAAACGAAGGGAGGCTGCAGAATGTGTTCAATACAGCCCTTACATCACCATCAAGTTTCACACCAATAAGTTTACAATGCCACAAAAGATAACATGGGGAGCTCAACTCCATCTAGCCTATTACATCATGAATCCAAAATCTAGGCTTAGCGGAGGAGTCATTTCCACTACCACTCTAAAAATCATCAAGGTTGTTAGCGGTAGCCTCGCTGCCCATAGGGGAAGGTGGAGCTGGAAGGGGAGGCATGTCGTCCTCGGTATCCATGTCATAGTCGGGGGCCTCTCCTTCACCATCTATATCCCCTCCTTGCTGATCAAAGAGGTGCTGAGCGTCGTGGGCAGCAAGCATGGCATTGGCATGCTGCAAGGTGCCGTGTACCTCCTCAAGCTCATCCCTAGTCTGGGCTAACTCATTCTGAGTGTCGTTGTGTGCAATCTGTAAGTCATTGAGTTGCCTCTCTAGGTCAGCAATCATGGCACTCCTAGTAGTCACCTCTATGGACAAGGAGGTCCTCTCAACCCCTATGTCGCGGGCGCGAGCGGACATGTCCATGGCAACATTGAGCAACTCGCTCTGCGACCGACTAAGAAGTGCCTGTAACCGGTGATACGCCCGCATCCACCTCATCATCAAGGCGGCTGCTGCGACGGGGCTCTTCGCCATCCTCAAAGGAGAACTCAAGTAACGCCTCATCCAGTGAGGGTCATCAGGCTGAGTCGACGGGAACAAACCAAGTAACTGATGCTCCACTAACTCCTGGTTTTGGGCAACAAAAGAGCTAATGCCGTTCATGGCGGCTAGCTCGCACGTGGTCTCCATGTGGTGCCCGTGCACTTCCACCGTCCAGGTGGGAGAGCTAGGACACGGCGGGTGGCGATATACCACCAACCGCACGCGGGAGCGAACCACATCTCTCTCCCGGATGATCGTCCTCTCGTACTGCGGCGGTGTCGGGTAGTCCATAGCCTGAAGAACCGACCACAGGATACTGGGGAATCCTTCCCATCCCAAACAGTCAGAGAAAGACACGTCGTTGGGGTAGCTAGCCAGGTCAGCGTGGGAAGCCATCTGAACCAAAAGAAAAAGGGCAAGGGTGAGATCCGGTTAGCGCTAAAACAAAAACAGATTCTGTGTAGGGTGGTAAAAATTACAAAACTCGAAATCTGTAAGCTCAAAAATTCTCAACTTTGGCCAGAACCTACTTTAAGTAATTCCTAACAAGTTTCATGTTGGAGGTTTGAGCAGATACTGTCGTTAAGATGGTGTAAAAATTCGATTTCTATCTCACTGTCCCCAGAAATTTCCAGCAGACAGGGGGTTACCATTTTTAGCATAACTCCAGTTTTACCCATCCATTTTCGTTGAAATTTCACCAGCACGTACTTTATAACATTTATGACAACTTTCATGTTGAACACTTTTTCATTTGACCAAGTTTCCAGTTTCGAATTAGGGGTGCAAACAGACTGTTCTTGGTGGGGTTTTGGGTTTTGATTTCAATTTCTTTGACGGCGGTTCGGTTTGGTTCACGAGTTAAAAATTTGATATCATTTCAGTGAGATGGAATGCATGAGCGGCCTATTCGATCTCACACACACACATGCCAATAACTTTGGCTTACGAAGTCAGTGCCGGTGGCTAGGCAATATTCGTCTCTCGCTATGTTATCTAGTCGGAATTCTCTAACCGTTTCAACGTACGGAATCGCGGTTAGTGTACCTGCAGAAAATTTCATCCCAGAGCATATATAATCAACCTTTCGTGCCAGCACTCACGAAAGCGTCTCCATTCATTACCACCCACTATAGAGGTGGCACCCGAACGTTTAACATTGAACGGGCAATGCTCATATGTCACCGAGGCAACATATTGACAGTTTCATACGCTATTTGAATAGCGTATTGACTATGTGCCGCCATCATATTTGCATATGATGACGTGGTACGCTACAGCAATCGCCGTACCTTGCGCCCACCATCCTATTCTAGTTTCATACGCCATCACAGCGTATTGACTATGTGCCGCAACTATATTTTCATATAGTGCCGTGGTACGTTACAGCAATCGCCGTACCTTGCGCCCACCATTGCGGAAAGTAAATGACAGAATGAAATGTGCTGGAAGTCAGTATAATATACTATTTGCCACCTATCATATCGTGATCCCTTAGCCCACATAGGCTTCACGCTCTAGGTAACATCCTTAACGATCCTATACTACCGTTCCTTTGCAAAGCGCATCGGAAGTACGAATTGGCAAATTTTATTCAAAAATTTTTTTGTTTAAGGTTTGTTGCTCTCTCCGGGCTGCTGCTTCGGCTCTGATGCCAGCTGTGGCGGACCACTCCGAAATTATTCCAAGTTAAGTACCCTCGGACCACTAATCACGTAGTCAGGCACTTAATCCGGAATAAGCTGGAGCACCGTCGGATTAAACCCGATTAAACCACGTACTTTTACTAGATCGTAACAGCGGCAGACCCACACGAAGGTGAGTTCCAGAGATTACAACATTCCACAAATTAAATTACGCACACAGGAATCATAGTTATTACAAACTGAGTTCAATTTAAAACAGAGTACACAAGTTTTGCAGCGGAAATTAAAAGTTCAACATAACTGAAATTTAGAGTTCATTGCAGCGGAAGTAAAGTAATCTAACGACGGAACAAGTAACTCCGTGATGAAGCCTGCCACGAAGCTACTCCTCCCGATCCTCGCCAGAGGACGGGACCCATTCGATGTGCCAGCCAGGGGGAACCTGGGCAGGCCAAGTCATAGCATCCACATCCAGAATGATACCTGTAAAATATTGCCACAAGCAAGGCTGAGTATACTAATACTCAGCAAGGCTTACCCGTCGGGTGAAAACTACATCACCGACATCTAGACAATGAGAGGCTTTTGGCTGGTGGGTTTGTTTGCCAAAAAGCAACTAAAGGTAGATCCTTGCTTTCAAGTTTTAGCATCATATTCTAGTAAAATTTAACCATTCTAAGTTAGCATCCTCTCTAAGCATACAAGTGGGACAATACAATTTAATTCATAGAACAAATTCATAGTCTCAATTTCCACTTATTACTCGATGTAGCAGGGCGGTCAAGCAGTCTCATTAACCGCGAGAAGCGGACAGTTCGAACCGGATTTGTGCTACCTGGACAGGGAAAACCCAACACACACGGATACTCTGCTTGCGATAAAAGGTATAAGCATTTCCCAACCTTTCCCATTTATCCACAATTCGGAACCGGGTCCACTTCCTTAGGATAAAGGTTTACTGCTTCACTCACAGCATCACGCATATATCCACAAGTGTACGGCAGGGGAAAACAAAGTTTCCAAGGAGAGATGGCTATCGGCCCTAGCTGCTTCAATCTGGTACCGGGCTTACCGGCTCCCATATACCGGCACGTATGTGGTACGTTCAAAAACTTGACACACTCTACCACACATTTCGACCTTAAACAATTATCAATACACGGACGGGAGATCTACATCTATCATCCCGCCCGTCAATCCTTATGATTCCAACATAAGTAAAGACAAGCAATTCCTATATCTCGCGAGTGACAGGAAATCACTCGACTTGTAACGAACCTATAGCAATGCTCTACCGATCCTTTCATACTAGTATTGCAAGTCATAGGTACCAGGGGAATATTGCAGCTATGGTATTCAATCCACTCCTAGAAACGTAAATGCACAGACATAGAGAATTCAAGTGCATAATTTTAGTAAGAGTTAGGTCATGCTCCGGGGCTTGCCTTCCTGCTCGGGTTGTGGGTTAGCTCCCGGGTTGGTCACGTCTGCACTGGCGTCGGGCTCCGGGACTTGCTCCTCTTCTGCGGGGACGAGGGTGTAGTCGCCGTCGGGGATAGCGCCTTCTACATGATATGCATAAACTTAAGGCGGCTGCCTTTATGATGCTAAGATTAGGGCCTTGAAGGCCATATTCACCTAGACATACATGGATATTTGTAATTTCTTCACAAAGCAAGGTGTAGGTGGAGGTAAAGTTTTATTTGACTTCGATGGTGATTGTGTACATATATAAAAGAATCTTATTTGTTTCCTTATAAAGTTGGGTGCTGTTCTGAAATTTCAGATTCCATCCATTTTATTTAACTATTTAAACAAAAAGGCTTATCTTTTTATATAAATCAATTTCTAACTAGATTCCTTCTTATTTTTGTTTCTCCACTTCTGTTCATCAATTTTTGCTACAAACTTTATGACAGCTACTGGAGTATAAGAGCTAAGCTCACTCCAAAATTCAGCTAATTTCGAGTTACACATAATTTATTAAAAATGTGCCAACAGTTAGCTGCAGAAAGTGAAATAAATGCATAATAAATTGAAATTTCATCTATTTCAGGAGATCTTCCTACCAAAGCTAAGCAATATCATGAGGAGGGCTCTGGCCAAGTGATGGCTCAAAATAACCCTTGGGTAGTCCTCAATATTTTTCTATCCAAAAACACATATTTAATTATTTTCCATCCTAAACAGAGCAAAAATTAAGTTCCTCATTTTTAACATGTGTTCTAACAAGTCTTTAGTTCTCAGGAGCAAAAGGGTGATTTTTCACTGCACCAATTATTTTTAATAATTTCTTTACTGCAGAAAGTCAGAAAACACATTTAAATCCATAACTGGAGCTACACACCATATTTTTGAGTCTCCTTTGGACACAAGCTGTCCAAAGCCTATATACACAACATATCCAAAGCTCAACCCCAGCGGAGCTATGTATTTGAAATGGTGCACAACTTTAGGTTTTCCTAGTTTGATTTTTAATTCAAAAATAGTTCACCAAAAGCTAACACATGTCTAATAGAGATTGTAGTTTAGACTCTCACGATTCCAGAGAGTATTTTTGCATATTTTTCCGATTTTTCTACGATTTTTAATCGATTTTACAAGATTCGGGAAAAATCAAATCTAGGGTAAGAATCTATTTTCACCGAGAACCCTAGAACTTTCAAACTTTCGCGAAGAAGCCCCTGGTTTTTGCGCAGAGGCCCCTGGACAAAGGAAGAAGATGAAGAAAGGTCCCTGGGACCTCGCCGGAGTTGCGCCGGGCAAACCACGGCGAACTGGGCTCGGGGAAGTGGGGGGAAATGGTCCTTGGCTCACCACGAGTCGTTTGAGCACGGTTGGGAGGCCGGGGGTTGACGGAGTCACGCCGGCGACGAGGAGGTGGCGGCTCGGCCGCTGCGGGGTCTGCGCCGGCGAGCTCGGTGTCGCTCGCGGTGGGGGAAGAAGTCCTAGAGCACCAGCAGAGCTTGGGGAAGCCAATGGTGTGCTCGAGGAGGCTCGGGGAAGGCTCGGAGTAGGGTCTCGACGGTGAGGTGGTTCGACGGCCGGAAAACGCGATTTGGGGGAACTTGGAAATTCGAGCTCGGGAATGGCCAATGTGTTGGGGAAAGTTGGGGGAAATGGAGCTAGGGTTGCAAGCTAGCTCTGTGCGGAGTGGATTGGGGAATGGTTGCGGGTGTGCGACGAATTTCTCGGATTTGGGTTGCTCGGCTTGCGCGGCGCGAGGAAGAAGAAGGAGGGGGAGTGCGCGAGGGGGTTCACTGGAGGCTCGAGGGAGTGAGAGGAGTGAGTGGGGAGCTCAGTGGGGTGCTCGAGTGCACGAGTGGAGCACGGCATTGCCTCGGGAGCGCGCGAGCGCGTTAACTCCCGACGCGACGCGCCATAGCCGCGCTCAGAGCTCGGTCGGGGAGTGTGAGGCTCGGTCGGCGAGGGAGATCAACGCGGACTGCTCGAAGATCGCCTACAGTGGCCTTGGCGCGTAGCGGGACGGCATCTCGCGCTCGGCAGCGCTCGGCGCAGCGCGCTCGCGCGCGCGCGCCCGCGGCGTGCGAGGCGCCATGATGGCGTCCGCGGCGCGAGAAGGAGCGAGGGCGACGGCGGCGAGGTGACGGCTCCACAGTGGATGGACAAGCGCTAGACGACACGCGCCACGCTCCGCTGCGCCTTGGCCGCGTCAGCGCCGCCTGCGCCGAGCTCCGGCCGCGTGGCGGCCGAGCTCTGGCCGGCGTCAGCCGCGCCAGGGGCACTGTTCCCGGCCCGAGGAGCGCCGAGTTTGAATTTGAATTTTCTCCAAAAATTTGAACTGAACTCGAAAAAGTGCAAAAATAAAAGTTGTAGAGTGGAAGATGGGACACAACTTTCTTTTTGGGATGAACTTGAAATTCGAAGTTTTTCAAGCTCAAAAAGCCCAAAAACAGAAAGGTGCCAAGAACAGTAATTTGAGTTTTTGAGGGACTAAACTGCAAAATTTTCAAAAACTCCAAACAGTGACTAGGGTTTATTTGTGATGCCAGACAACTTTTATTTTAGGAGATTTTCAAGTTTAGTACAAAAATCTTGAGTTTTCGGTAGGGTACCAAATAACCCCTGTTTTTGGATTAAAATTTGAATTTTGGTGAATTTTTGAGAGATTTTTGAATTCCAACCTTAAATCCCTGTTGCATTGATCTTAATTGCACTTTTTAGTTAATTTGACATCAGAGATGTCACAATGATGATGATGGTGGTGGCTATGGTGGTACCTTTGGTGACTATGGGGGATATGAGGAAGGCCAAGATAGGTGGGCTCCTCCGGATTATGATGGTTGGTAATCCTTTTTGGCGCTTGATGCCAAAGGGGGAGAAGAAGAAGCATGGAGCAAGGGGGAGTTTGTGATGGATTTGATGACTTGTTGGAAATTTCAAAATTCTTGTGATCTCGATCCATCTTGTATCTCTTTATTTTATTAGTTTGAACTCTATATTCTTGTGCTTGTGGACATGTAAGACTTTAATTGTGTTATGTGTGGTGTGTGCCATGTGAAAACTTTAAATTTGTAGAACCATGTTGCTATGTTAGTGTGATGTTAGACCTTATTTGCCTATGGTAATCATTGTGATGTAATGTTATTTCCATTTTTGTTGATTGTGAATTATCTTGTCACATGCATCACAATTGATATATGCTTCACACTTTGCACCCCACAAATGCAATGATATATGGGGATCTCTCTTTCAAAATGTGCAAATGGCATGTGAGGCCATCATGATCTCAATACAAAGCATGCACATATTGAGGGGGAGTTCAACTATATAATTGGATTCAAAAAATTGATCTATGAGGTTTATTGTGAACCTTAATTGTGTTGTCATCAATCACCAAAAGGGGGAGATTGAAAGTGCATTGGCCCCCTATGTGGGTTTTGGTGTTGATGACATAAGCAATGAAGGAACTAATGAGATTATTTGAGATGTTGAAAGATTTAGAGCTGCAAGAGATATATATTTTGGAGAAAGGAAGTCCCTCTTTGAAAAGGATGGAAGGTGATATGCTTTGTTGAAGATCTTTTATCATTTTCTATTTTGAAATTGAGTATAGGAAAATCCGTACTATTAAGAGGGATGTGGAGAATTACTTGGAGATGCTTAAAAGTGTTTAGTAGAGATGCTAACAACCTATGAGAGACACAAAGGCTAACACACTTCACTTATCCTGAAAATCAGCCTTCTGTCGGAAGTTCCTAAGTGCTTCAAAAGTTCCGACAGGCACCTTCGGAAGTTTGGGAATACTTCCGCCAGGATCGCTCAACCCTTTTTCAACTCGAATTAATTTATTCTTCGGAACTTCCTAAGCTCATCGGAAGTTCCGACAGACACTTAGACAACACATAACGGCTAGTTTTTAGAGGGGCGGGTATAAATACCCCCTCACCCCTCCTTCACTAGCTGCTGACCCCATTCGATGCACACCTCCTCAAGCTCTCTCCCCTCTTCCCAAACCCTCTCTTGAGCCATTCCTTCATCCTCTTTGAGCTAGGGGTTGGGATAAAGCAAGATTGAGTTGAGAGCCTTGAGATTTGAGTTGGGGAAAGCAAACCTTTGGTCTCTTGAGCACTTGAAGCATCTCCGGTGATTGATTCGCGTTCATTACTCTTGGAGCTTGCTCCTAGACGGTTTGGCGTCGCCCGTGGAGTGCTCAACGGATTGTGAGCTGTCTGGGAAGTTTGTATTACCCATTCCTTTGTGGAACATCTAGTAAGTGACTCAAACTTCCTTTGTGGTTGATTTGAGGGAGGAAAAGGTTAGTTGACAACCTTGCTCTTTGTGAGCTCCTCAACGGAGACGTAGCTTCCTTAGTGGGAGTGAACTTCGGGAACAAATACTTGCCTCTTGTCCATTTACTTATTTGTTCTTGTTGTTCATAAATGTTCATATTGTTCATCTAGGTCTAGACCTTTAAGTGACCCGATCTATCTCTACAAGTTGTTACTCTTGAAAAGATCATATTATATCATCTCCTGGCATCATTGTGCAACTTTTGATTCATACAGAATTTCTGATCTCACTTTAGATTTTGAATTTCGTGAAGAACACATATATTATCGGAAGTTCCATAGGGCTTCGGAAGTTTCGTTCCTTCGGAACTTCCTAAGAGCTTCGGAAGTTCCGAAGAACTTTACCGCTGCTGAGTATTTTTCAGGAAATTTGAAGAAACGCCTATTCACCCCTCTAGGCATCACAACGGTCCTTTCAGCTTCGCGTGCCCTACCATTTGACAAAAAATATTATACAATTTCAACCAAATAAGGGTCCCTACCATTTGACAAAAAATATTATACAATTTCAACCAAATAAGGGTTTCACGCACCGCATCATTTCAATCATTTCAAGAACGAAAAGAAAAGTAAGACTTCGAATGCAAGTACACTATTTTGAAATCAATAGAACATACAAAAAAAAACACATCTGTCTCACAACAAACACATCAAGAGACAAAAAAACAATAATTAAAACATCAACAATATAGATGTATGTCTGGCATTTTGAATGATAACATTACAATTTACAATGCATCCGAGCACCATGGCTATCTTATCGATGAACAATTAAGACGTTTGTTCAGCATTTGAACTTAAACATCATAGGACATCTGCGTGCATTGGCTATCATATGAACCATAGGTGTCTATCCAACATTAGCAACATTATACAATAGCAGTATACAAAGCTACCACGCAACTTAGTTGGTAGGCTTGCATACTAACCGAACTGAGCATAAACTAACTGCCGATGTCGATGTCACACAGCTTGAGGCCACATGTCTTCGTATGATGAAGACCGAGCATGCCCAAAAGCTGGCCGTAGCTGGTGGTGGGAAAATGGCGATGAGCGCTCCTGCTCATGCAGCCGTGCTTGGACTGCAAAGTTCAACAAATCATCAGTGTAATGGCATACATCCTATGGTGCAATTGACAGCTAAAAGACCAATGCTCGACCGATATCCAGTGTAATGTCAATATAGGCAAGTGTTCCAAAATTGACTAACCAGCTAAGTGCCTTATCAGCTCAGTGATAAACACACTACTGGAATACTGATAATGGCACTTTAGTTCAGAGAAAAGGTTATTGTCTCCTAGGTAACCTAGCCTCCTGACTCTATATACTATCATTTGTTATAGCTTATCATTCCAAAAGGTAACAGATCAAGAAATGATATATCTGACAAGAATATAGAAACTACTTTGTTATCTATCCTTTTTATGTTCAGCTACAGAAGGTAAAACTACCAATATGTTTGAGGTTCCGAGAGCACTGCTGGAAATCTTTCTAGATGCATTGTATGATATCAAAAGTAACAGTGGAAGGTCACCTACTATTAGCATAAATATTTATTATCATTTGGAAACACGTTCATCCGAAAATTTATTCAGAATATGGACTCTTATACAATTCTTCAATATTATCAAAAGTACATGAAGAATAGTAAGTTGGACTCTAATGAACCATTGTATGTTCGTCTGTCCTTTAGTCTTATCAATTCTCAGGGGGTCAATCCATTCAAAATATTCAGAATTTAATTGTTAAAAAAACCTTTGATGACACAGTATATGTAATAGGAACAGTAACAGCTTGCTTTACATGATGGGAAGGATAGAACAGGGTGCAGATTACACTACTAGAGAATGGAGCATTCGTCCCTCACACGTTAGTACCGGTTGTCTTAAAACCCGGTACTAACGTGTCTTTGGAGGCTCCCGAGGGCCCTCGGACCATTTAGTACCGGCTGGTAACATCAACCGGTACTAAATAACGCCATTTAGTACTGGTTGGTGTTACCAGCCGGTACTAAATGGTCCTGGGGGGTTCCCAAGGCCCCCGTGCATTTAGTACCGGCTCGTAACACCAGCTGGTACAAAATTTTGGCATTTAGTACCGGCTGGTGTTACGAGCCGGTACTAAATGGGTCCGCGGGGTATAGTTCAAAAGGAAAACATATCCCACTCAATCACAAGTTATGCATAGGTGGGATGGTTGAGGGGGTTACGCACGAGACCAGAGGTTGTGAGTTCGAATCCCACGAACCGCGCACGCGCATTTACGCCTGAAAAATTCGAGTGACTCGTGACTTGCTACGTTGCGCGTGTGCGAGCCTCCTAGTAAGCTTACAATTTTTTTTCTTTATTTTTTGGCTCGAAACCCGTTAGTACCGGCTGGTGTTACCAGCCGGTACTAACTGGTCCGCCCCGCCGACCCTGCGGCCCCGTTAGTACCGGCTGCAGCAGCCGGTACTAACGGGGCTGCCCATTTAGTACCGGGAGCTCGATACCGGTTGCAAAACCGGTACTAACGTGGCTTTTGACCCGGTACTAAATGTCTGTTCTCTAGCAGTGTTAGGTAGCGGATTAGAATTATCTACATTGATAGCAGTACTCTTCTTGCAGACACTGGAAACATGGTTTGTTGTTCTCTCAAGCATGACAATGCATCATTGACCTACTACTAAAAATGAGAGCAAAATCTCAGTCCGACTTATAACAGTTACATAAATCTGTCCAAGGGAACATAAATGACATCTGCCTTGAGATACAGAAGTAACTCTCATATTCTTATCTATAAACAAAAAATGGTTTCACAAATCAGGCTAATTTGCTACTCACAGTGAATGAATTCTGTTCTGAAGTCTATTTATTTTACATAGCTTGCGCTACCTACAATGCAATAAACCAAGGTAGCACATATATGAGAAAATATATTTTCTACATTTGCATGTCATACAAACCAAGTTACTGGATATCGAAGAATTATCAACCTAGCTTATAAGGTCAAAGTCCAGAAATATTATTGGCCTATACAGACAGGAATATCTACAAACAAATCATAAATCATAGTATGCACACATTTCGAAGAGCCATTGGATTTCATTTTTCATTTATAACTAAGCTCAGTAATTACTTTGTTCACACATCTTTATAATCAATAGGAACTACTTATTGCAAATATATTGGCAATGGAGATAAGATGATTGTCAAGTCTTTAGTGGAGCAAGGTTCAACCATAAGAAAAATTTGACCTGGCACAGATGAGATAACTGCAGGTTGGGAAAATAAAAAATGTAATGGCCACATCTATTATAAAGATTAGCTGTCACTTTTGTTAGCTCCCTTGGACTCAAGTGAATCACAAAACAAAGCAAATTTCCCACTCCAGAGCGTGCTGAATGAACCTGAAAGGTTAGATATTGATCAATACTTAAAAAGGGGGGAATGCGGACTATACAAAGCAGCAAGCAAACTTAATTAGACTCAACTTTGAACTCATGTCAATATCTCTATTAAACTCTGAACTTTGAACCGAAATATGCAAGCAAAATGATAGAGCGGGGACTGTATGTACTATATTTCCACGAACTCCAGTTTGCACCACTAAAAACCAGCAGTAAGATATCCAAAGCTTTTGGCAGCAGTTAAGGTGGATGTGTGTGACAAATAAAAGTGTACATGCAATGAGTCGATTAGCTTAAACTGTGTCCATGCAAATGTCAGACAGGGTACATTACTATGAAGCTGTGCAAATACGGAGCTGTCTCAAAGAAACCTAGAAGTCATTGGGAAGTACTTGTCACTGCAATTAGTATATATATTGTTTCAATGATGGTTTTATACAGTTCATGCCTGTCACTATTCAAAAGCTGAGTTCTTAATAGGATATAAATAGAAACCTATAGTCTCAGATCAAGCCCACACAGATTTCAGAAAAAGGAAACTAAGCCTTCAAAACTATTAACCTATTTACCTATAGATCCAGTCCCTTCAGTTTAACAATGTCATGTAGGGATGGACTTGATACAACATCATGCTAGATCGCAGGAACTTCAGACATGCCAAAGCTCACCAACATAAATTTCAATTTGTGTTACTCGAAGCTAAACAAACTGGAAACAATAAACTGCTCTATTTTGTTTACCACTCATCAATACTGAAGACATGCTATCTGTGTAAATTCGTGGTTACTAAAAATAAGACCATTGTAACAAAATCTGATGAAGGATTCTAATGCCTAGTTGCTCCTGTCACAGGTTTAGAATGACCAACAGAGTAACAGGCTGCTCATAGAAACGGCTGCAGATTTCCATTGGCCGGCGGTGGCGTGGTCCGCGTGGCTCCATGGATGGGTGAAGCGGCGGCAGAGAGGGCCCCAACGGGATCTGAGAGAGAGAGAGAGAGAGAGAGAGGTGGTCCGCTCCTGAGAAGCGCGGAGGAGGAGGAGCACCAGGGCTGCGGCGAGCATGGGCGCCAGGAGCTGCGGCGGCGGCTGGGGTAGGGAGAGGAATGAGGTGGAGCTAGGGTCAGCCGGTTGGGGGTAAGTTGGACCGCGGGTTGTTTCCCATAAAAAATGAGGGGGATGTGGCTGCGCCGTTTTTTTCGCCACCTCGACTCAAAACTGCATGGCGCGCTGCAGAGGGGGTAAATCCCCGTAGCTTTTAAGATCTCCGATATCCAGTGTATATATATATATTGTGGTGAGTCAGTCGCTGACAAAATAGTTCTTTGGTTTGTGATTTACCCCTAATTCTAGATCCTAGTACACACAATTGGTTCTTTAGTATTGAAATAACATAGGAAAAAAACTAATAAGTAATATTGTACAATACTACACTTAAATAAAGTAGTAAGATATGTTTAGGCCGTCCTATTGCTAGTCGTCCCTATGACTAATCGGTGATTAGTCGGACGACCAGCTGGCTAAGTGGCTAGTCGAGCAAATCGCCTCGGTGGGTGTTATCGGTGATTGTGGACCAAAAAAGTCGATTAGTCGGACGACTTAATAACATTGCATTGAACTCGCCCTTGACATAGAGATTCCTTGAAAGGAATGTCAAGACAGAGCAATGTTAGGGTTATAGGCAAGCAGAATAAAAAATTGATTAATATTCAACCAAGCGAAATTGAGCAAAAAATATTTTGAAGATATTTATCAAATTATATTGAGAATTTTTAACCATATGCCAAGTCAATAGGTGAATACTTATGCCCTCTAAGTTGATATCCCATTCCAACCATCACACATGTTCAAGTACATCACGGTTTCAATGTTTGGACCATAATGTACTAATTTGCAAAATTTGAAAGTTACTAACCAATTTAGATCCCCTTGCTATGTTGCTGCACTAAAATTTAGCAATTTTCAAATTGGATTAATTTGCACCAACATTTTCAAGTTGAATAATATCATAAATGGATAGAAAAACGGTTGTACGATCTGGTTATGCATTGTTTCTGGTGACGACACGAGTGCGCCACCTGCACAAAGTTGCCAATACACGTGCAACCATTGCCGGGGGCTTCATGTACGCCGCACCGCCTCGGCCCTGCGGCGCTCGCGCTGTCGCGCACCGCCGCACCAACCCAACCTGGCCAGCAAGGACTCCCGTACCGACCTATCTCGACCCAGCCACCCAACGCCTCCACGTACAAAGCTAATAGTACTACATGTACCTAGAAAACTCTATCCAGTCCTGAAGGTCGTCAAGAACAACTGAACAAGTGTCTCGCTCGTACCACTACTCTTTAGTCTATATAAGCCTTTCTGATAGCAACAGATAAGGCACGGCCAGTATATCTCACCCAACACGAACACCTCGATCGTACCATCAAGAGGCTTGAAGCAGGAAGAGATCGCAGTGGTATAGCGAGATGGCGCAGCCGCGTCCGAGGAGGGACGAAGCAGCTGGGATGGCGCAGGGCAAGGCCCCGGCGGCGACCCCGCAGGAACCCATCAAGTACGGCGACGCCTTCGCCGTGAAGGGCGAGCTGGCCGGGCAGCCCATCGCGCCGCAAGACGCGGCCGCCATGCGGTCCGCCGAGGCCAGCGTGCCGGGCGTCCAGGTCCCCCAGGAGAGCGGCGGCGGGTTCAGCGCCGGGGCATTCATGGAGTCCGCGGCCCAGTACAACGAGGCCGTCGGCGCCGTGCGCCCCGGCCAGGCCAGCGAGGCTGCAGCCAAGCACGGCGTCAACATCACACAGGACGCCGTGCCCGGCGGCCGCATCGTCACCGAGTTCGTCGCCGGACAGGTACGTCGTTGATCTTTGTGGTCTCCATATATATATATATATATATATATATATATGTGTGTGTTCCTCCAGTTGATGTCTCGCGCACATGAATACATGATAGAGGCCGTCATGGCGACATGCCGTGCTGATTTGCTGACCGCGGTTGCCTGTTCTTGCTTTGATGTTTATTTGTTCGCTGCTGACTGGTACATGTAGGTGGTGGGGCAGTATGCAGTGGCGGAAGTGCCGGCGCAGCAGGACGCGGCTGCGGGCAAGGTGGCAGGGACCGAGGGTGGTGCAGGCCACGGTGGCGACGCAGGGGCGGGTGGTAGGCCCGCGGGCGCCACGGCGGCGAAGCGCGACTGAGATGACCTGCACATATGTCGTCATGTTTAGGCGTATGAGCAACTCATGCGACGACTGTGTGTATATATGCGGAACGACCCATGCATGAGGTGGCTATGCCATAGCGAGGTGCCTTTGTATCAGTTGGACGATGTATGCAACTACTGTGCCGCTGTGTGTATTGAAATAAGCGTGGTCCATGTATATCTACCGATAAAGGCGCAAATGTTACTGTCTCATCAGTTGGGCAGAACAGCTGAACTCCTGGTCAATGATATCCTCCACTCTGCTCATATTTGTAGTGAACTCGCCGATGTGTGCAAAAGGGTCTCCTAGCCCAGTGGTAAGCTCTAGCTGCACCTTCGAGAAGGTCCCGAGTTCGAGAAGGAATTTCGGGTTGGGTTAAAAATACTCTCTCGGTCAGTACGTCAAAGTACATGTAAAGCCACGTTAGTACCGGTTATGCAACCGGTATCGAGTTTCTGGTACTAAATTGGCGGTTATGCAACCGGTATCGAGTTTCCGGTACTAAATTGGCGCTCCTAGTACTAAATTGGCAAGCAACCGTTAGTACCGGCTGCAACAACCGGTACTAACGGGGCCGTAGGATCGGAATAAAAAAAAAATAAAGAAAAAAATTGTAAGCTCACCGAGAGGCTTGCACATCACGCAAGTCACACGAATTTCTCACGCGTAAATACGCGGTTCATGGGATTCGAACTCACAACCTCTGCAGCAACCGGTACTAACGGGGCCGCAGGATCAGCGGGGTGGACCAGCCGGTACTAACTGATTTCGAGCCAAAGAAATAAAGAAAAAAATTGTAAGCTCACCGGGAGGCTTGCACACCGCGCAAGTCACAAGAATTTCTCACGCGTAGATGCGCGGTTCATGGGATTCGAACTTACAATCTCTGGACTCGCGCGTAACCTCCTATACCATCAGACCTATGCATCACTTGTGGTTGAGTGGGATATGCTTTCCTTTTGAAATATACCTCGCAGACCCATTTAACACCAACCGATACTAAATGCCAAAATTTATTACCGGCTGGTGTTACCAGCCGGTACTAAATGCATAGGGGCATCGGGAACCCCGGGACCATTTAGTACCGGCTAGTGTTACGTGTGAGGGACGAATGCTCGATTCTCTTGTAGTGACTCCAACCGAGTTTTTATATTTGTAGTAAACGACCAATTGGAAAATACAATTTCTAATAGTGAGCCATACTAACACGGAGGCTGATGCATCAACCAGAATCCCGTTAGCAAAGCTTGTCGGCCATACTATGGAAAAACCACCGTACCAATGCCTACGGTCAACTGTCGGCACTACCAGAAAATTGACGTTTGTCGAGTGTCTTAGGGTTTGATGAGTGCATTCTATTCATCCATCGGGCACTCGAAAAACAACCTGTTTCTAGTGTTTCCAGTGTTGTGGAAAAAAAGCTCGGCAAAAAATATATCTTGGGCAACATTTTTTAACAAGTGTTTTATTTTTAAAACACGCTCGGGAAATAATGTCTTTTCAAGTGACAAAAGACACAGCTGGCAAAGATATTATTTACAGAGTGTCAAAAAGACACACTCGGTGATAACATTGTTGGCAATAGGTATTTCTAAAAACACTCGGAAAAAATCATTTTCAAAGCACATTTTATTGACTCTAAATGAATTTAATTAAATAGTTTTGAACTATAAAGTTATATAACTTATCAAGGTGTGCAACTTTTATATTGGTCTTTATCTTGATTCAACAAATCGATGAAAACGTTGCTCACAACATCTAAATCTCTTGTACAGTTTCATGCAAATAGATGTAACATCCCAAGATTTTTCCACGTGATTAAAGTCATGTGTAGCTTAAGTAATGAATAAATTCGAAAAGAGAAATTTGAGCAAAAGTTGACCAAAGTCAAAATTTGGCCAAACTTCAATATGAAATTGAAAGGAGAGATTCAAATATTCAGAAGATACCTAAGAAAGGTATTGGGATGGAAATTTGAGACAAAAAGGATATTTAAAGCATCTCAATTAAATAGAGAAAGAAAAAGAGAAAGGTTACTATTCCTAATCTGAAAAATAGGAGGTTTAAATTTCAGTTTTTCATAATGGACAGTCATCTTTAGTGTCAGTTTGTGAGCAAACCATTGGTTATTTGACCAAGGTGTAAAACGTAAAGATGTTAAGCAATGTACAATAAACAACTTCTATGTTTGGGTCAGATCAAGATCGGGTTCGGATCTATGAGAAAAATGGAGGTAAAAATTGATTCAGCAAACAATTCAGCAAATTCAGACTTTAATACGCTGAGATGTTCATACTCAAATTAAGAGCGAACCATTGACTTTTTGACAGAAGTCCAAAAAGGAGGAATGAAACTGAAGTTACAAGAACTTTTGTATGTCAACCAAGACCAAGTTATATGGAAGATTTTGCAGTAATTTGAGTTTGAAATCTGAATCAAGCTAGGGTTTCAAAAGGGGATGGACGATTGAGTTGGCTGAAAAATTCAGAGCTCGATTTAGAGTTATGGGTAGAGAATCTCACCCAGGTCTAAAACGATAAAGTGAAATTGAAGTTATTACGACAAGTTTCTTTTGGGAATCGAGGAGAGTTTGAATACAAAATCAGAAGTAATTTGAAGAATTCAAATTTGGCGTCTGAAAATGGGAATAAATCTCGCCCGACATTGGAGCTCAGATTCTGCTTTTGGTTGTTCCTCGAATTGGTCATGGGTTAAAACAAAAGTTGGAGTGTTTGGATTACTCTAAAAGTTCTATGTTTGGAGTTTGACAAGTTTAGAAGAAATTTTGAGAGAAAAGTTGGCCGCAAAATCATGGCTCGGAGCTCGGAATGGGGGCAATGGCGGTTTGACGTCGGTAACTCCGGCCACGTGCTGTTGTGCATGCAATCCGCGGTGTCAAGAACTGCAGCGCGAAGCAACGAGTCTCTAGGTTGGTTTCCAGTTGATAAATAGTCAACCGTCGACCTCTTTCTTCTTCTTTTCCTTTTCCTCTCCATTTCCGGCTCTCGTCTCGGCCGCCGGCGAAGTTCTCAGTCGCGCGCTGTAATCCGACCAACCCAGCTCAATTCCTTCCGCTCATCTCTCCTCAATGATCTCCTCTTTCTTTTAGGCCATCTCTTGTTGAGTTTCATCCACCACAGCGCTTGTGCACCATCATCTTCTTCACCTCCGGTCAGCTCTGACCGCAACCGCATGTGGCCAGGCATGCTCCAGCCATCTCAGTCCGAGATAGAGGGTGAGCCGGTTTCCTTTTGGTTCGCTAATGCTTATAGGCTAGAGTTTTTCTGCCTTCCTGTCATAGTTTGGCCGGCCGGCCAGGTGGTGCCTTGCGCCGCCGCTGGTGTCGTCGTCGGCCATATTTCAAGCTGCAATCAGGGGGGGAGGAAAGAGAGGGGGAGTAGGTGCGCGGGGCCATGAGGGTGTTGTAGGTGCCCTCGCCGTGGCCGGTGGAGCTCGTCGTCGGCGAGACGCTGTCGGTCCGGCCGGCAGGGGCGCCGGTCAGCGCGCCCTCTGTTTTAACCACAGGGAGGGGCTTCGGGGTGAAGAAGCAAAAGTCTAGGGGGTTTTCTGCAAAATGTTCTTTTAGGTTTTGGATATTAGATTTAAATTTAGTTTTTCACTAGATAATTCATAGAAAATCATAAAAATGTCCAAAATCCATGAAATCAATTCTGTTAATCTTGTTTTAAAGTTTGTCATCCATTAAAAATGTTAAGTAATTAAATGTAGATAATTAATTTAATTCCTTTGGTTAGATTAAGTAAATAATGGCTTGATAATTACTAAAAATGCTAAAATTTCGAATAATCCTTTAATATTTAGAAATGAATTTTAAATTGGTTTAGTTATTTATTTAAATGCTTTATTTATTTAGAAAATGATTTTAAATCATTAAAATCAACTAAAAATAATTTAGGGCAAGTTTTATTAAAGGAAAAATTTATAGGCTTGTCGTTTAAAAATCTTGGTGTAGCTTGAGTTGGCTTGCAACTTTATCGAGAAGGGAAAGTTGCATAGCTTCTTTGAACAGCGTGGATATCATATCTCACTAACTTGCATTACGTTTTAGCATCTCAACTTCCGTAGTGCGAGCTCGTTGAACTCTCGGAGGATCAGCGGCAATAGAAGGAAGTGATCATTGTCGCTCCGGATTCGCAAGAGTTCACTGAAAGCTCTAACTTGCTTGTGATCCCAGGAAGCCCCGGTGCATTTTACCTATTTAATTTACAATGATCACATGTCCAAATGCTATGCTTATTTGTTGCACTAGGTATATGAGTTGATTGAAAACCCTTGATGCATAAAACATTCCTTGGAAGAAATACCCTTGCTTAGTCAAGAACTTGATTAGCCATGTCTTCACATAATATGCTTAGTGAGCTAAGACTAAAAATGAAGATCTAGGCTTTACTAAATCCTTTACCGAATCAAGTAAAAGAGCGATGTTGAAAGAAAGTGGGCAGAAGCTGATAGGGGATTGAGATGGAGCTCAATCCTATAGTTCTGCCTACAATGATGTGACTAAGGACCGATCCGTTTTCTTAATTGATGATCAAGTGATTTTACTAGTTGCTTACTGGGTATGGGACCAGCAAAGCCCGGTAGGTTGACTAGATTCTAGACTGGAAATATAGCTCCTGTGCTGTCTGGAGATGTGGTGAAGGCGGGGTGGTCGCTCAGACGTGAGGACCCACGTGGGGGTTATGTACCCCGGGTGTGGGGGGTCTATAAATCCAGTCTTGAGCCTTGTCATCCGAAAGGTTGTGACGTGTAGGCCAGACAGCTGCACGTAGCTGGGAACTGGGTATCCCCTGTAGGGTGTAAATCGGTCCGGATCGCCACAAGTCTTGGTTATGAATGCACTTGATCAGCTGTTAAGCATCGTAGAGGGAACAAGTTGAACAATGAGTTTTCTTGATTCAACATGCTGGATGAAGTTTAGTACCACTGTTTGGAAAAGCTTTTATAACTTAGATGGATAAGTAATAACTTAATCGAATGTAAAACTTGAAAGTTAAGGATCAAAGGTTAGTAAGCTTTTTCGCAAATAAGTTGAGTCAGCCAAACCACCAAAAGCTTTGCATACTCCTTGAGAGTCTTTTCTATTGGTAAGGCGGGTAAGTCTTGCTGAGTACCTTCGTACTCAGGGGATGTCCCTTGTTGTTTTTCAGAAGCAGCTCCCGGAGCGGTCGAGAAGGTCCCGAAGACCTAGAACATCGTGGTCCCGGTGTTTCTAGGGTTAAGCTGGAGTTGTAGATGGTTATGTAATAGAACTATCTCGACTGGTTTGTATTTAAACTCTTAGTATGGATTGACATGCACTTAAGGTTACTTCAAACTTGGTTTGTAGCTCGTGCCTTGATATGTTATGTAAAAGTGGTAATGCTTGTTGTGTTTTCTTTACCGAAACGATCCTGTCGTATGGCAAAGATAATAGTATAATGTGGTTTATCGAGGAGTCGTTGGGACACTCGACAGTTCCCTAGTTTAAACTGTTTGAAGTGTGTTCGATGTCCTTAATTGGATGTTATGGCGCACTTGAGCTAGTTTAAATTAGGTGGTACTGCCACAATAGAATTGATATCATAAGATTTGTTAACAATATTAGTACCACTATGTCGAATGAATAAATGACTAAACTAAAATTTGTAGATCTTTAGAAGTTATTCATGTTTGTCTTTGGAATCTTTTTAATTTGAATTAATTTTGTCAATAGAAGTAGGTTTCATCGAAATTCTTAAATTTGAAATTCAAGTTTTTTCAAACGACCTTGATTAGAGAAACGATGATAAGAAAAGGTTTAAATCACAACCAGTTACGAAACTTTGTAGCTGACAAGTTATTTATTTTGAAATCATCTTATCGACTTAAACTAAGTTTGAATTTATCAAGTTTGAAATTCAAAATTTTGTAAATGACCTCACATAGATGGAGAAACTACCATGATAAAATTTGTAGATTTCAAAAAGTCTTAAAACTTTGTAGCTAAAAACTATTTAATTTGAATTCATTCAGGACCTAAACCAAGCAATTTACAATGGGTTTAGTTTATTATGTGGGAAAACAAAATGGAGTGTGGACAAAAGAAGAGACTCATGCAATGGTATAGGAGGATGCATGCGAGAGAGAGGTTGCAGGTTTGGATCCTCCAGCAACGCTCCCCCTCCCGCCACACACACCGTAGCATGCAGATTTTTCACGAAAAATGCATGACTTGCGATGAGGCAACGAGGCCGGTGGGTCCCTTCAATCAATATAAATTTTTGCACGGTGAGGATTCAAGGAGAAACATAGCGAAAGGATATCGTTCCTATGCATGTTAGACATTATAAGGTGGAAGATATACAAAATGACCAAAGAATTAGGAGCCTTAGCAATTACAATAAAAATTAAGTTTAGCCAAACATTTAAAATAATTCTGCTTTGTTTCGGTCCGCACTAAAATAAGTGAATTTCGGTAAAATTCGGTTGTTTGGGACCGAATCCCATGTCCCTGCCATTGACCGACAACATGCCGCAGCTCGTCTACTGGCTCAGCGGAATCTTTGCTTGATAAGCTGAGCAGAAAGCAGAGAAGATGCTGACTCGGAAACTGGAGTGCGGACAGAAATTCAACGCCCTACAATCCCAGATGGGCCAATTTGGGGGAGCCTATTGGGCTTAACAATATGTCCTGCTTAACCCAACGATGACTGGAGTCCTCTAGATTAAAAGAACAAAAGCCCAGCAATTTATGGGCAAGAATTGATTGCGAAGCCAAATGTGGTGGACGGGAACAACTTTTTTTTTTTGAAAAGTTCATTTTATACTCCCTCAAACAATTCACTTTGTCCATTTTACACCCTAAACAAAATCAGGGCTCAATTTACTACCCCAAACAATCCATTTAGTGTAATTTACCCCTTATCACAATTTTTCCTTTTTGTTTCCCTACATAAACAATAAATTTGAAGCTGAAATTTTGCATGATGATTTTTTGACACAAACATATATCGTTTCAAAAATATATAACATGTTTGGTTTGGCAGTAAATAACTATATATACATACAATTAATATTGAATAAATATGTGTCACCCCGCGCGGCGTTGTGTCACTGTCTGGGGAGTGCACGGCCGCTGCATCACCGGCCCCAATTAGGTCGTGGGCGACAAGGAGGACCTCCAACCATGACACCGGCATCTACGTCTTCAGGACGTCCGACGAGTCGCGAGGGAAGCTGCTGGATCTCACAACTCATTTGAGGAAAAGGACGCCGTAATGGACGCCCTACTACCTCAAGCTGGACGCCGTGGGCGACACCTGTAGACCTCTGGGACGTGGGCGTTCGTGGACTGCATCTGGCTCAGCATCGTTGATGCCAAGCCAGATGGAATCCTGTGTGGCAGGCTCCGCAAAGTTGTATCAATGACAGAGAATTCTTTTTTTTTTTGGAACAAACCTGATGGAGAAATTAAGGGTTCATGTATGTAGATAATACACATAATAGTGACGAGTGAGTGCAGTGATATCCTCCTATACGTCTGCTTGTGATGTACAATGATGCCAATTTTAATAAGGCAATATAAAAGTGATTTGTACATACCCATGTTGAAACAACTGGCCTGTTTCGTGGCCCCGGCCACTTCGTAGTGTATTGGTTACTACAAATCAAAGAACGAGTCAATTAAGAAATAATTCTCATCCAAATTGGAGCCATTAGACACATCACACCGGACCCGTATCTGAGGACTAGGAGAGGTGAGAGGGTATGCAAAATTGTGCTTTGGAAAGTGTTTTGGCAAATAGTAAATATTGTTTTCATCGCACTAGATCCTTGCCTGCTAGATACACACTTTGTATCACGTGTCACACATGCCACTCTGCTAGTTATTCCAAAGAAACGCGTATTTGTTTTGATGATGGCTCGCTTTGTATTAGATGTCTTCAGCAATGACGTAACTTCCATCAAATGAATGAAGCTCGTTTCCCTAAAAAATATGACGCCGTGCCAAAGGAATTATCAATTCCCTGTCAAACTAATGTATTATCTTCTTATTTGAAGGTCGAAAGGAGCCATACCATGCTAATAAAAAAAGAGAAAAAAACAGTTAGATTTTATGAAGATTCAACTGTCTACATCTAGCCAAATAAATGTTATCGGATTACAACTCAGAATAAATTAAAAATTAAAAACAAAAACAATATAAATGTTTTTATCCATAGTATCTATGTTGAATCCAATTCAATCTGCATTAAAAAATCCATCGCAAAAAAAAACTTCCAATATACAGAGTCCGTTGTTGTGAGTAATAAAGAAGGAAAGAAAATAAGAGAAAAAAGGACTACCCTCTACAGTGCATGTACAACCAAAACTAAAGAAAGAAAATTGAGAGAAGCGCCACTTAAACTATATAGATTAAAAAAGAAAAATAAGAAAAAAAAACTCCCATCTGCGTGCACGTACAACCAACGTGAACAAAATAGAGAGAAGCTATAGATTAATTAAACAGATTTAAATCAAGCAATCTAATTGATATCCTTCCATTATAGTCAGAATAGTCAAAGATCAGTAACCCTTTCGCATTTTTTGGTGTGAAGAAAATATAATAACCATCAAATATTGAGCATTCAATCTCAGAGATTGTATGCTAAGCACACAGGCAAAGACGTCAGTGTTAGTGCTGCCAAAGGCTAGGTTCAGTTCACATACACAGGTAGTGGGGATCGTCTGCTACTATGCAAGCAACGGCAACACCAAGTTGTTCATGAACATGGTTGTCACGCATGATGAAACGATCCAGAACATGAATAGGATATATATACCTCTATGCATGTCTAGATGTCAACATAAACGAAAGGCTTGGTTCAGTTCACATACACCGGTAGTAGGGATCGTCTGCTACTATGCAAGCAACGACACCAAGTTGTTCATGAACATGGTTGTCACGCTTGATGAAACGATCCTGAGCATGAATAGGAATATAGAATATATATACCTCTATGCATGTCTACATGTCAACATAAACGAAAGGAGATCCACGCCGCTGAGAGCCATCTCAGTTAAGGAGGAGCCACTACAGGAAAACGCCCCCCCCCCCGTGCCGGTTCGTAGGCACCAATCGGTGCCGGTTACGCAACCGGCACTGGGTTTCCGGTACTGATAGGCACGCCCATCAGTACCGGCTAGATGAGCCGGTACTGATGCGCGCCATCTGTACCGGTTGGTAACAGTACAGAATGGCGCCCACCCCTGCGCTTAGGGTGGGCACGGTTAGTACCGGTTGGTAATACCAACCGGCACTAACTGTTTTTTCTGTTTAAATTGTTTCATTTTCTGTTTTTTCTTTTATTAGTTTTATTTTTCTTTTTCTAGATCATATATATACGTATTTTAATTTGTATCCGTACTCGTATCCATGCTATAGGCCTATATTATGTATTTATTTTTTTTTATTTTGATAGAATTAAGTACATGAAATAATAGCTAGCTAGATAGAATTAATTAAGTACTAGATATGCACATATATCCATATATATACACAATAGCTAGATATATTTAAGTACAAGATATGCGTATATACATAGAAGTATCATATACAATTTATACAAACTTTTAGATCGATCCTACCAATCTTCATCGTCGTCCTCGTCCGCAACGTTGGGCGGATTATAGTTTGTGTCATCGTAGAACTCTGCGCCAGGAGTGATTACTTCATCCAACAAAAACCCAGAGAGCTGCTCCTGAACCGCCTTTAGCCTGTCCGTTGGGAGGAGGTTTTCTATCATTTTCAGAACCTGTGACAGAGTTTCAAATATAAATAGATATATTAAATGCATCAGCTATATACATGTCTTGCTCATATTCAATAGCCAAATAATATGCACACGTTCACTTACTTCAAATTCGGCCGGCGTCACTTCGTTGGACCCTACCAACATGTGTATGAACTCGCACACGTAGTAGCCACATAGGTTGTTCCCTTGTTTCTGTCTCGCACACTGTGTAATAACATGCATGTTATTCAATATCAAGCTAGATAATACTATATATTGTATTATATATATATATATATATATATATATAAACGAGCTCGTACCGGAAAGTTTAACTTTATATCCTGTGTCGGTTCGTAGGATCCGGGGTGTTGTGTGATGTAGCGACCACATGCCTTGTTTAGTAGGTCGATTATGGGTTGAAATTCTTTCTGCTCCTTTCTCAAACTGTCTAGCACTAAGACCCTGCTTCGATCGGGCATTATCACTAGGAGTATCCAGTGGAAGCTGTAGATATATATTTGCACGTAATGTTATATTTACTTGTTACTGCATAGCTTAAGAGATGGATAAGAATGGTTGATAGTACTCACTGAAAGAGGTACGACAACAATATAAACTTCTTGTCTTCATGTTTATCCAAAAAGGTGTATACATTTTTTGTGGTACGTTTTGGTTTGTCGTTGACAGTACCCTCGTGAATCACATATGGGTCCATGAAGCCAATGGTATTCCATCCTTTTCTCTTGCAGATCTGCATCTCCATTCTACATAAACAAGATGGGAATGTGATGTGGGAAAATAGTATATAGTTTGTTGGACATAAAATTACGTCGAGAAAATAAACTTACAGGCACCATGCACTGATGAGTGACTTGTCTAGGGCATCCTGATTGAATAAATACCAGAAGTCCTCGAAATAAATGAATATGTGATCATTCCCTCGAAAGTAATGCTCGTCTTGGATCCGCAAGCCATGTATTGTAAAATCTCGTGCAGATTCCTGCATATACCATTCATGTAGCTTGAACATCTTTGTTGGCAGGCGTTTCAGCAGCTGCGGCCAGACCAGAGGTTTTCCTAATTCCCATTTGATTGGGCCAACAGGATGGTCGACATCCCCTATCACATGATCCTCCCCTCGTAGTTGGGACTTTGTTAAGCCGGTTTCCTTGACAAAGTCTGCCATATTCTGCTGGTCTTCAGAAAGCACCACTAGTGCTGGGATCGACTGCTTCGCCTGTGTGCCAAGCTGCAGGATGGCCTTTCCTCGCTTCATGCTAAGTGTGGACTTTCTGATCAAGCGGTCGTAATCAGTCAATGGCTCTTTGCGAGGTTTTTGAGTTCTGGCACCTACAAAATCCCTCAGTTGTTGTCGAGTAACACAAGTCGGAAGGTCCTTAGGAGGTGGTGGTTCCTTCCTCGGAGCCTTCCCCTTTCTCTGCTTTTGAGGAGGAGGTGGTGGAGTCGGATCGCTTGTGATGAAAGCTAGGGTTCCCGATCTTCCGAATGGTTCAGATAAGCGACGATTTGGTGGAGTCGCGACACAAATCGATCCGGCTTCCGAACAACACGTTCCGAGCCCCGCAATCGCAGCACCACGTCTCCTCAGGTTATCGACCTGCGGATGCACGGTCGACCTCGCCAAGAAGGCTAATCTCTGCCTGTGAATTGAAGAACACAAGCAAGAACAAGTAGGATGCAACCAAATTGCAGATGTATGATTAATCTCACGAGTTGGGGTCTCACAAACCGATGCAACGGCGAAACTGTTCTTGACAGATTAATCTAAGCAAAACCCCAAACCCTAAGGAAGGTAGTGGCTACTGAATTATAGAGCTTAGGGTCGGGCTTGATGACAATACACGGCCCAAAGGCCAAAAGACGGTGACGCAGCACCGGGACAGATTCTGGACGCCACATTGTTTGGATGATTCCCGACGACTCAGGACATATTTGGGCTTCAAACCAACGCCATTGGAATCTCCATGAAATCTTCTTTCCAACCATATGTGGATCGTCGAAATTGGACTCCGTATGTGGCCTGGGCGTCCGTTTTACCGAAAGCAGCTCCTAGACTCCGAGGTGGACTCGAACTCGAGTTGTAATGGGCCTCCATCTTACTTGGGCGCCCTTGCTGGTCTTCTAAGGTGGTGGCCAAGGTGGAGGACGTCCTTGAGCATCTTTGAAGCTCTCTCCATATGTCTGGGCCCTACTCCATCTTAGGCCTGGATCCCATGTGTGAATAACAAGCCCGCGAAGACATTGTAATAATGCATTTGTACCTTCAGTCAAATAATGACATGGACATGTAGAACCAAGTGAATTGTACAACAAATCATTATGGAAATGGGGAAATAAATTCACCTTATGACCAATGTTCATCTCCGCTGGTGTCATGTTCTCATCATCCTCCTCTTCTTGAAAGCAAATTGTCCTCGGTTTGGCCGTAGTTGTAGAAGATGTTTTAGGTGACACCCAACAGTGCTCCCCTTCTTGAATGTTTGCTTGTTTCTTGAGAACAAAACTAGAGCAACTGGATTCGGCATGTTTAGTGTTATTGCAGCCCTCAAATTGATCTCCTTGTTGTCCCACCAAAGAATATTTCAGATTTGAACAAATATAAACTCGGTGCACCATATATTCTCCATTGTGATTATATTTGCCAATAAAGTGATATGTATTCCTATTCAAACATGGCAATTCAAAATTTGCAAAGAGTCTCTCCTCCAAACAATTTAGATTACATAGAACATTAAATTCGATATAACCCAAAGTGTTTAAAGAAGATATCAATTATTGTTCGTCATGTGCACAAGTAATAGGAACAAACATTTTATTTTCAGCACAAGTATATGACTCCAAAGCATGATTATCATTAGTATGGACTAGTTGTGTCATAGCAATATATGAATCATTTGCGCACAACTCTTCTTTATCACAAGAAATATCAAGCTAATCATCTTGTGACAAAGGTAAATCAAGAGTAGTTTCCACTAATAGTTGCTCTATATTAGCATGATCGGTGGAAACATTCAGCATATCACAATTTTCACCTTCCGTGATTGTAGCACCATGTGTAGCAACTTTGGCCTCATATGCAGCAGTAGCTAACGGTGCATTGTGACAAGAAGGTCCTGAATCTTCATATGTTGTTGTCAGCTCCTCGTTTTCTTCTTGTTTGGGTATATGCTGCAAAACATTAGTTACAACAAGAGGCAAAATAGCATGATCTTTTCGTAAAATTTCAGATTTAGTTGTAGGTGTTGTAACATCTAAAATTGCCCATTCTTTTCTAAAAGGCTCATTTTTTCTTCTCTCTGCTCTCATAAGATCTTCTTTTAAAATTTCAGCAATACTCATAGGTTTAAGAATAATGTCTTTCCTTTATATTTGAAAGAATAATCACTAGCAATTGTATTATGCACAACATTATTTTCAGATATCCATGGTTCACCAAATAACAAATTGCATGCTTGCATAGGTACTATGTCAAATTTTGCACTATCCTTGTAAACATCAATAAAAAATTCTATACGTGCAATCTTATCTACCTTTATGATATCGCAAGAATTTACCGAGTGGATGTAGTACGGAGATGGATGCGGCTCTGTGGTCAAGCCAAGCTTCTCGACCAACTCTAAACTTGCAATGTTGCAGCTGCTATCATGGTCAATGATGACACGGCAACGTCGATTCCTCACAACAAAGAAAGTCCGAAACAAATTGTTGACTTGATTTTGCTCTGCCTTCTGCATTTGAGAACTGAACACGTGTTGTTCTATGATATCCATATTATCCTGCAAAATGTTAATCAAAGAAGAAAGGACAATAACTGATTATCCCTAATAATTTCCTACGCAGATGTGTGATGGTGCCTCTCAATCAATCAACACAGCAAAAGGAAGCTCCTTAACAAGGTCTTACAAGGTTCTTACCAGCAAAGCAAAGGATTACCTGGAAGATGTGATCTAGCGATTGCAAAGGTCAAAAACTGTGTTGTCCAAAAGTAATATGTAGAGGTATAGGAAGGCCAAAAATATGTAGCAAGGAATATCAATAATTCAATTCAGAAATTGCAAAGCTGAAAATTAGTCCCAAGCTAGTCTATGTCACCGGCCTAAACTCGTCTCAGACCTAGTTCAAGCAAGTAATAATACAACTCAGCTCAAGGACTCACAGGAAGCAGCAATACTGATTTTTTTTCTACTCTTTTCTTTCTTTTTTTTTCTTTGGTGCGGCTCTTTTGTTTTCTTTTTTTTTTTTGCACCTTGCCTTTTTCTTTTTTTCTACTCAGAATGTGCCGCAAGATATGTCACAATGGACGATGGAATTTTGGGAGGCTGCCAAAAATTTTCACAGCAACGTACAGGATGCACCAATCAACTATCCTTTGCCTTCTAATTTTTTAAAGGTACACGGCAAACCAATATCTTAGCTGCAACATGCATATAGGATGCAAAAATATATTGTGCCGTTATTAATTAACATGGAGCATGAGACAAGCACTTGGATCAGATTGTCTTCCCTTCAAAGATCCACACGAATGACAACTTAAACAGAACAAAAATCCTACTCGACTTGACTAGGCAAGAAACAAGACCTAGACACGACGAACACAACGACACAACGAGGGACTAAAATTCAGAAAAGCAATCTGAAAAGAAAAATTGAGGGGCACAAAGGGTTTATAGGACAGCGGAAACAATGATAACCTATATTTTTGTAGGGCAATTGTTTTTGGAGTTTTAGGACGATGACAAAAACTAAACTAGGTAAGGTGAACATGACGATAAACCTGAAGCTCTGATACCAATTGATGGAAGCTAGGGTTCCCAATCTTCCGAAAGGTTCAGATAAGCGACGATTTGGTGGAGTCGCGACACAAATCGATCCGGCTTCCGAACAACACGTTCCGAGCCCCGCAATCGCAGCACCACGTCTCCTCAGGTTATCGACCTGTGGATGCACGGTCGACCTCGCCAATAAGGCTAATCTCTGCCTGTGAATTGAAGAACACAAGCAAGAACAAGTAGGATGCAACCAAATTGCAGATGTATGATTAATCTCACGAGTTGGGGTCTCACAAACCGATGCACCGGGACAGATTCTGGACGCCACATTGTTTGGATGATTCCTGACGACTCAGGACATATTTGGGCTTCAAACCAACGCCATTGGAATCTCTATGAAATCTTCTTTCCAACCATATGTGGATCGTCGAAATTGGACTCCGTATGAGGCCTGGGCGCCCGTTTTACCGAAAGCAGCTCCTGGACTCCAAGGTGGACTCGAACTCGAGTTGTAATGGGCCTCCATCTTACTTGGGCGCCCTTGCTGGTCTCCTAAGGTGGCGGCCAAGGTGGAGGACGTCCTTGAGCATCTTTGAAGCTCTCTCCATATGTCTGGGCCCTACTCCATCTTAGGCCTGGATCCCATGTGTGAATAACAAGCCCGCGAAGACATTGTAATAATGCATTTGTACCTTCAGTCAAATAATAACATGGACATGTGGAACCAAGTGAATTTTACAACAAATCATTATGCAAATGGGGAAATAAATTCACCTTATGAGCAATGTTCGTATCCGCTGGTGTCATGTTCTGATTAGCTTGGAGGCTCAAGAGGTGGGGGGGTTGGATCCATGGGAGTCTCAGGACCTGGGGGTGGTGTTGGATCCTTTGGAGGGTCATGCTGAGGTGGTGGTGGATTCACGGTTTGGCCCACAGAACTCATCAACGCCGACGATGACAGTATAGGGCCATCAAGCTTGATGTACTTCTTGTTCCAGCAGATCCAAGTGTAGACACATTGTCCTAGCTCTGATTCTCCATCTCCCCCTGGGATCTCCAGATCGAGGTCCCCCCAGCCATCTAGCACCATGTCTACCTGAACCCGTGCATATCCTTCAGGTATTGATACTCCATGTATTGTACCACCTTGGACTGGCGGCTCGACAACACCATGAGCCACTTTGTTTGTCTTTCTACCCACTGGAGTGTGAAGCGTGCATGGAGTCCTGATGGTTATATTGTCGACATTGTACCGTTCTTCACTTCCTGGTGTGGCTTGTTGGTGCTCTATGGATGTTGCACTGCTTGGTTGCACTGATGAGGGACTGGTGACTTGATCATGCCCAAGTGCCAGGGCGACTTGCCGCCTAACTTCTTCTTGTATGGTCTCACAATATCCGGCAACTTGCTCTTGGAGCATACGAATCTTTTCGTCTATTTCTCCTTTTTTTCTGCTTTGGCTCCTGTAAGTGTCGCTGTATGCAGAGAATGCTTTCTTCCATGGATATATTCCTATGCCTCGGGCACGACCAGTGTGCTCAGGGGTCTCGAGGGCGTAGGTCAGCTCGTCTTTCTCTCGATTAGGCTTCAACCTTCCTGCTGCAACAAGCCTTAAAGCCTCCTCCATCCTATCTGCTGCCTCTCGCAATTGGTCTGAAGTAATCAAGGCTCCAGTTTCTGAATCAAGTGTCCCAGCATGAGCAAAGAAGAAGTGTTTTGCCCTTGTTGGCCACTCAAGGGTAGCTGGTACTCGGCCCTTCGCAATTAGGTCTGACTCCCACTTCTCCCATTTAGGAATCACCCCCATGTACCCTGTTGGGCCTAGACAATGGAAGTGGACCTTCCAGTGAGAGTTTTCGGTGTTCCTTGCAACTAATTGTTGCCTCTCCTCTGCGAGGGTGTTCTGAACAAACACATCCCAATGATCACGGAGCTTCTGGTACTTGGTCTCAAAATCCGGGGTAAGACCCTTCTTAATGAAGTCTTTTTTCAGGTTTTCTTGAAAGTCTGGAAACTAATTGCCATCTTTTTGAAAGCATATTCCTTGACTTTCTGTTGTACGCCTTCACCTTCGGGGAGTGTGAAGTGTTCGAGCATCTATTCCCAGCACATTTCTTTCTCACGCTGAGGAACCACATCTGGTGGAGTGTATCCTTCAGGTGTACCCTTTGGGGCTTTCCATTTAGCAAAGCTGATGGGAATATTTTCTCTAACATAGTATCCAAGTTGATTCACAAACTTGACCTTATCGTCACCTGGAGCCTTTGGCTCACCCTCATCATCTAACTCTGTTATAATTAAACGCCCGTGCATCTTTGCTTTCGTGCTCCGTTTACGCTTCCTCGATCCAGATGCCTGCCAAAGTTATACAAGCAATGTTATGATGTGGTTCTTGGACGTGTATAGTGCATCGTGGCTCATATATAGTATGTGTTTAATAACCTGAGACATAGGGATGTCTTCCTCCTGATCTTAGTTGTTTTCATTACTAGCATCGTCACCATCACCAGTCATGTTTAAATACTGACTCCCATCACCACCATAATCTTCTGGAGGTAATTGGAAGCGGGGTTCGCCATCACCCATCAAATTATCCAAGAACTCCTTCATGGGATCATCCTCACCAGCCATTTTAGGAGCTAATGTGTAAGAAAACAAGGACTAAAATGTAATTAACTAGAAAGTTCAGGGGCTATTTCATAATACTATACAGGATATATACTATACTAGTTTAAAAAATCTAAGTAATAATTTTACTAAGTAAAGTGTTGGTAACAATTACCAATACAAGGTGATAGGGGGTAATTTATAATAATACAAACATTTTAGGAGCTAATGTGTAAGAAAACAAGGACTAAAATGTAATTAACTATAAAGTTCAGGGGCTATTTCATAAAACTATACAACATATATACTATACAACATTTAGGAGCTAATTTCTAAGAAAACAAGGACTAAAATGTAATTAACTATAAAGTTCAGGGGCTATTTCATAAAACTATACAGGACATATACTACACTATAAGAAAACAAGGACTAAAATGAAATTAACTATAAAGTTCAGGGGCTATTTCATAAAACTATACAGGATATATACTACACTATAAGAAAACAAGGACTAAAATGTAATTAACTATAAAGTTCAGGGGCTATTTCATAAAACTATACAGGATATATACTACACTATAAAAAAAAACAAGGACTAAAATGTAATTAACTATAAAGTTCAGGCGCTATTTCATAAAACTATACAAGATATATACTGTACAACATCTCAGGGGCTAGTTTATAAGAAAACAAGGATTAATCTGTTATTAACTATAGATTTCAGGGGCTACATTGTAAATATTACAAAACCTCCCAAACCCTTGCTGACGTCAGCACAGCACGATGCTGACGTCAGCTATGGCAGGAGAGGCCGACGGCGTCTCTACTCGCGCGCTTACGCGGCTGGGGCAAGGACGACGAGGCTGAGGGCGCGGTGGCGGTGGACACGACGAAGAGGCGCGTGGTGGTGGCGGTCGGTAGGCCGGCAACAACGACGAGGTGGCGGCACGCGGTGGAGAGGCCGACGACGACGAGGAGCAGAAGCAGAGCCGATGACGAGGGAGGCCAACGACGACGAGGAGCGGAGGTGTGGTGGAGGCCAGCCGTCACCGACGGGAGGCAGTGGGAGGACGATGCGGCAGCGCGACGACTGCGCTGGATCGAGGAGGAAGAAGATGCTGGTGGCGGCGGAGAAGGGGGAGGAAGAAGAAAGGTGGGGAACTGTTCCTTATATAGGGGTGGCCATCGGTACCGGTCTGTACTGGCCGGTGTTACCAGCTGGTACCAATGGCGCCCATCTGTACCGGCTGGTGTTACCAGCCGGTACCGGTGACGCCGATCGTTATCGGCTGGTAACCCTAGCCGGTACAGATGGGCCTTGCAGGCGGAGAAATGGGTTTTGGCCCATTTAGTACCGGCTGGGGTGTCTAGCCGGTACTAAATGGGCCCCCGTTTTCATTTCCCGCCAAGTTCTCTTCCATCCTTTTCTTTATTTTCAATTCTACATTGATTTATAGAATTTCCATTATATGTAATTAATTCACTAAAAATAGATAATTGTCTTATTTCAAACATGCAAAAATATTGATTAATATTAGGTGAAATGATCTACCCTATGTTTCCAATATTGTTATGAGGCATTTGTTTATATTACTCGAATTTAATAAATTGATATCTTGATAATATAATTCAATAAATGGGTATGTTTTTCCTATTTTTCTGGACTATACTGAATCATGTGAACATTGATTCCATAAAATAAAATACATAACATACATAATCCAACAAAAAGTGACATTTACGATACAAATTACATACAATGAAGTGACAGTTTTAAGAAAAGTTACACGTCATCGTCATCACTTAATTGAAGCTGAACATTTGTAATCTTTTTCTTCACGAATGTCCCTTGGTTGTGATCGAGTCGTAAGTATGGAGCATTTTCTCTTGATAACAGGATGCTAGGGTCAACCAAAACTGAAAATGGAGGTACGTAATCAAGCTGATCAAAATCTTCTGACTTGTCCGTAATGTCCTCAACCCCGATGACTTTCCTTTTGCCAGGAAGCACTATGTGGCATTTTGGCTCACCACCTTTTGACTTGCCCTTCTTTGGTTTGCTTGACATATCCATCACATAGAAAACTTGGGTCACATCCTTGGCTAGAACAAATTGTTCACTTCTGTATCCAATCTTGGCTAGGTCAACTATTGTCATTCCATACCGATCCACCGTTACGCCTCCTCCAGCATTGTTCACCCATTGGCAGCGAAATAGAGGAACCTTCAAAGGTCCGTAGTCAAGTTCCCAAATCTCTTCGATAACACCGTAATACGTCTCTTTTCGTCCGTTATTGTCAAGTGCATCTATACGTACACCACTGTTTTGGTTGGTACTTTTTTCATCTTGTTTTCTCGTATAGTATGTGTTCCCATTGATATCGTAGCCTTGGTATTGCAACACTGTGATAGATGGTCCTCTAGGCAACCATTGAAGTTGGTTGTCAACTGTGTCGTTACCCATAAGACAACGTCGAAGCCATCTGGCGAAATTTTCCCTATGATGACGTGTGATCCACGCTTCACTCTTGTCTGGATTTTCTGATCGAACAATATGCTTGTGTTCTTCCATATATGGAGCAACAACAGAGGAATTTTGCAGAACTGTTAAGTTGGCTTGACGGATATCACACTCAGGGATATGCATATTAGATTTCTTGCCAAGTGTTCCCTTTCCTTTTAGGCGGCCCTCGTGGCGTGAAATAGGATGTCCGATCGGATCAATGTCATCAATAAAGCCAACACAAAACTCTATGACCTCCTCAGTTGCGTAGCCCTTGGCGATGGATCCTTCGGGGCGGGAGCGATTGCTCACGTACTTCTTTAGGACTGACAAGTATCTCTCAAAAGGAAACATGTTGTGTAAGAACACGGGACCCAAGATTGAGATCTCTTATACTAGGTGAACGAGAAGATGCGTCATAATATTAAATAATGAAGGAGGAAAGACCATCTCAAAGCTGACAAGACATTGGACTACATCGTTTTGCAACCTCATGAGTTTTCTTGGATCAATGACCTTCTCAGAGATTTCATTGAGGAACGCACAAAGCTTTACGATTGCCAGTCTCAAATTCTCTAGTAGGATACCCCTCAATGCAACTGGAATCAATTGTGTCATCAGGATATGACAGTCGTGTGACTTGAGATTTGTGAATTTCTTTTCTTTCATCTGAATTATTCCCTTAACATTGGAAGAGTACCCAGACGGGACCTTAATAGTATTCAAGCAATCAAACATGCTCTGATTTTCCTCTTTGCTAAGAGTGTAGCTAGCAGGCCGTAAGTAGTACCGTCCGTTATCTCTCTTTTCTGGATGTATTTCTTTTCGCAGCCCCATATGTTTGAGGTTCTGTCGTGCTTGCCATGTATCTTTTGCTTTTCCATAGACACCAAGAAAACCAAGCAAGTTAACACATAAATTTTTTGTCAGGTGCATAACATCGATACAGTTGCGAACTTCTAAGACTTCCCAATAAGGAAACTCCCAAAATATAGACTTCTTCTTCCACATTGGTGCTCGACCGTCATTATTTTTAGGAACAGGCGTGCTACCAAAACCCTTGCCATGTACTACTTCAGCTTCCCGTAACATGGAGTGCACATGCTTTCCACTTCGATGCAAGGGCTTAGTACGCGTTTCACGCTCCCCTCCAAAATGTTTCCCATCCTTTCTTAGCGGGTGGTTTGCGGGAAGAAACCGACGATGGCCCATATACACGTTCTTCCGCCCATATTTTAAATATATGCTGTCGGTATCATCTAAGCAGTGGGTGCAAGCCTAGTATCCCTTGTTACTCTGACCCGACAGGTTACTTAGTGCAGGCCAATCATTGATTGTTACGAAAAGCAAAGCTCGAAGGACAAAATCCTCCTGTTGGTCCTCGTCCCACATAATTTATCCTTCATTCCAAAGTTTTAAAAGATCATCAACCAACGGCCTTAGGTACATGTCAATGTCGTTGCCAGGTTCTTTTGGGCCTTGGATAAGTACGGGCATCATGAACTTGCGTTTCAAGCAAATCCATGGAGGTAGGTTGAATATACATAGGGTGACAGGCCATGTGTTGTGGCTGCTGCTCATATCACCAAATGGGTTCATTCTTCCTCGCTTCCGCATCAAAGGCTGGATACTCCCTGTCAGTGTTCCTCCACTGGGACCCATCTGCGGGGTGTCTAAGCAGCCCGTCTTGCTTACGTTCCTCTTTGTGCCACCTCATCAACTTAGTGTTTTCCTTGCTTCTGAACAAACGCTTCAGACGTGGAATTATTGGAAAATACCACATGACCTTAGCAGGAACTCTCTTCTTTACAAGTTCCCCATCAACATCACCAGGGTCATCTCTCCGAATCTTATACCGTAGTGCGCCACAAACAGGGCAAGCATCCAGGTTCTCATATTCACCGCGGTACAAGATACAGTCGTTAAAGCATGCGTGGATCTTATGGACCTCTAGTCCAAGAGGGCAAACAATATTTTTAGCCTCGTATGTGGTTGAAGGCAGAACATTATCTGCGAGGAGCATATCTTTTACAACAGTCAGTAGCTCCCCAAATCCTTTGTCGCTAACCCATTGGTTGCCTTCCATTGCAACAATTCAAGTGTGCTACGAAGTTTGTTGTGACCCTTCTGGCATCCCGGGTACAACAATTTCTTGTGATCCTCCAACATCTTTTTAAACTTCTTTTCATCCAATGTAGATGCACTTTCTCTTTGGGCTTCTAGCAAAACCTTACGAAGCCCGTCGGGTGTTTCCTCTTCTTGGACATTTTCCTCAGTCTCGTCCATTTGGTCGTCATCCTGAAAGGCACCGGCTTCATGCATGTGAACCCAGTCTGGAAGTTCTTCTTCTTCTTCTTCATCATCTCCCATCAAGACTCCAGGTTCACCGTGCTTGGTCCAGAGATAGTAGTTTGGCATGAAACCTTCGCTAAAAATATGGGCGTGAAGAGTGCTTCGCTTTGAGTATTCTTTGCAATTCTGGCAAATTCTGCAAGGACAACTCATGAAACCCTTTGCTGAACGGTTGGCCTCTGCAGCATCGAGAAATTCCTTTAAGCCATTGATCCACGCAATGCAGCAACGATCGCCGTATATCCATTGTCGGTCCATCTGTAACAAGAGAAGGAATTATTGAATATTTCTTTGGACAATACTTTGGATCATATTATATAACGGATTATATCCATTCATAGTCATATTGAAATAAAAGAATTGAATCAACTAATAATATATAATTATCTAGACATAATATATGAAGTACCCGTAACTCTCTAATTATTTTCTCCAGATAAAATAATTATTTCAATAATGCATGGTGAAGTAATATTCTTCCTAACTAAAATAACATTTTACTAAACATTTCGCTAAGTAGCTATTTCCACCTTAAATTACACTAATCAAATAAATTTCTATAACCTAATATATGAATTATAGCCATTAATAAAATAATATTATCATGCATTAGATAATATATAATTGTCTAGAGATAATATACGAAGTACCCATTACTCTCTAATTATTTTCTCTAGCTAAAATAATTATTTCAATATAATGCATGGTCTAGTAATATTTTTCCTAGCTAAAATAAAAAGTTTTACTAAAGATTTCACTAAGTAACTATTTGTCCCTTTAATTGCACTAATCAAATAATATTCTATAACCACATATGATTTATCTAACAAAAAAAGATGAACAAATCAAAAATATCTCTCTACTCAACTTCAATCCAAGAATTTCTCTAAGTTTAAAGGATCAAATGCAATCTACTAACCATCAAAGAGAGGAGAATCAAGCTACTAACCTTAGATACACTTAGATGCACGAAAATGGCCACAAAATGAAGAAAAAAATGGGCATGACCTCCATAGGACGCCATTGCTCTCGGAGCAAACGAGGAAGAGAAGCTTCTGTGTCTGTGCTGGTCGGGAGGAGGAAGAAGCCCTTTTTGTATCCGGCGAGCTGGTACAAGTTGGTAACACCAGCCGGTACTGAATGCAAGCAAACAGTACCGGCTGGCCGTTGGTACCGGCTTGTAACACCAGCCGGTACTAAATGCAAGCAATCAGTACCGGCTGGTGTTACAAGCCGGTACCAACGGCCAGCCGGTACAGTTTGCTTGCATTCAGTATGGCTGGTGTTACCAACCGGTACCAAATAGCATCACGGGCGGCTATAGCCGTTGCCCGCGGGTCCCTGTGAGCCATTTGGTACCGGTTGGTGTTACCAACCAGTACCAAATGGACACGACCCCGACTACCGAGGCTGATTTGCCCGTTAGTACCGGCTGGTAACACAACCGGTACTAACGGACATGGGACGAATGTGCCGTTTTCCTATAGTGAGCCCCTGGTGTAAGAGCACCTCAAACTCGCAGCTGAGATTGTATCCTCTATCGTCGCAAGAGAGCGTCGCATCCATGGAGCATGTGGTCACGTGTCGATGGCTCTCATGGTCATATAAGGGTTTGGTTGCCTGTATATGCCTGAACCAGGCTCGTGGGATGCAGGATGCTACTGTTTGGTTGCCTGCTCTGGCTCCTGAGTCTGGCTCTCTGGATGCAAAAGGAGCCTCACTGCCTGTCTCTGCAGATACGTAGATTTTGGGCGTTTCTCCGGAGCCAGGCTCTCTGGATGCAGGCAATTATCCAACTAATGATGTTTTAGTATATCATTAGCTCATATCAAATTGTATTAAAATATTTTAAAGAATATTAAGCCACAATATGAGAAAATAGCAATTGCTAAAACATGCTTAGATAATATAAACATCAAGATAATAGTTTTTTCATCAATTTTTATCTCATGCGACATATCTTCGTACATGCAACCAAACAACATCTCCCATCAGCCAGGCTAACCGATACAACCAACCAAACATCATGCCATTGCACAAACTCAGCCTGGCTGAGTTGAGCTTGGCTCTACAGGTACGAGCCAGGCCAGAACATGCAACCAACCAAACAGACCCTAAGTTATGACGTGTCGATGGATTGATGGATCGATGGTGCAGCTTATTGGGAACAAATCAGAATTCTCTTGCTTTGTTGCACTTGTACCAATCAGAATCACTAAAAAAGAAGGGAAAAAAAGGAGAGAGGGGGAGAGAGGGAGAGAATGCAAAGCAAAGTGTGTAAAGCAGGTAGCTGCTACTCCTACCTTGCAACACTTAATTGGATGCCACACATGCCTGAGCGTGCCGTTTTCGGCTGTGGTCTGCTGGCCACAGGGGCGAAGCCACGTTATGCACTGTGGCTGCAGCTGCACCCCCCTCAAAAACTGTATTTAGTTACAGCTAACAACATCTTAGCCTATATGCACCCCCCATGGTCAAGTGCAATGCACCCCCCAGCTGCCCAACAGACCACACAAAAGGAAAATAAAATAATATTATGCATGGATCCAATATATATGGATGGAGATTGATGCTAGCTTTTTTCCTTCCTCTAATCGTCTATCACTTAGTCTGATTTGGTTCAAACAAATCTGCTAACTTATTATTGGTTGTTGTGTTTCAAATTATAATGTTAGAGTTTCTATTATGGGTTTTAGGGACTTGCAGTGAAATTGCAAATAAGATAATATTTTTTTTAGGTATAGTATTGTAATTTATGTATTCTTGTATAGATGTCCATTTCTTAGTTTGTTTTTAGGCATCCATTTCCTAGTTGTTAAACTAGATTAATGATAAATTAGAGCATTTATACTGATCCACTGGAACATTCTTTATCTTTTGAAAAAAGGAATTAAGTCATTCGTTCCCTTTTTATAAGCTATTGAACAATCCAATGATGTATTTTTCGTATGTAACATTTGGTACATGATTATACTCAGTCAGCAACCAATACTACTATTGAACTATCTTTTTTTTTAAAAAAAAAAAGCAATTAACCAAGGAGTTTTGCATGGTTATCGGCGGATAGCAGTTATATTTAATATTTTGAAAAAAAAACATCGTTTACATTGGCAATTGATTTGTACTTACAGTAATACCTCGCAACCCCCTCTATTTTGCTCTAGCTTCGCCACTGGTTGATGGGAGAGTCGCGGAAGTATGGTCTGATGGCCACGCACTACCTCATTCCAATAACAATCCAAATCTCACTTTCGAAGAGTTATACAATTTTAACTCTGACTAAATTTATATAAAAATATATTTATATTTATCATATAAAATAAATTATTATATTAGTTATAAAATATATTTTTATAATTAATTTATTTAGAAACATAAATACTAATATAATTTAGTATAAAGTTGGTTAAACATAAGATAGCTTAACTGGCACGATTCTTATGTTCTTTTTTTTAAGGAGTGCCCACCTAAGCCCTCGAGAAGGCCCTGGACTCCAGGACTCGAGAGGCTGCATGCTCTGTCCGTGGATGGGCGTGGCTCGACCTGAGGATGATGTTCGTACAAGCTTTGCCTGTGCATGGATGACTCGATTATTATATGGCAGCTGATCCAACGGCCGAGCATGGCTGTAGATGATTTGCATGTGCCAACTTTTGGTCTTTAGAGATAATAAACTCACCTATCCAATTTTGTGAGTAATAAACTCAAATCTTTGATTGATAAAAAGATAACATAGATTCAGTACTTGTTGTTGAAAAGTCGGCTATTGATAAGCCGTTCAATGCTATTATTGATCTTTGCAATAATTTATCAATTTATGATGATATAAATATATTGTTGATCAATAAATTCGGCCATCTTAAGCCGAATCTACTGAAAATATTAAGATCACATCTAGTTGGGTGGGGGGCAATGCAACAAATCCAAGCAAAAAATGTTGATGCCTACGAAATCCGAGATTGGTGTTTGGAAAACCATATTGAATCCAAAAGTCGTCCCAGGCATCAAAAGAAAAAGGCGAAGCCAGTTTTTGAAGAGATCCCGGCTAAATCCCAAAAACAAAGTAATGATGTAAGTCGGCCTAACAATTCCAAACAATCAAAATCACCTCCAAGACAATGATTCAATGACCAGAATCGTAAAGAGAATTGTCTTTTAATTCATTAATGTTGTCTACTCCTAGATATTTTTGTCCAGATTACATTACTTATAGGGAGTCGGTAATTAATGAGTCTGCGTCTACGAGTAATGACCGTTTTGATCAAAAGAATCAGTCTATGCAGAAAATTAAGCGTAAGGTGATCAAACAAGTCTATCGTGTCAAAAAGGATTAATTAAAAATTCAGATTTGACACTAGATATAGAAAAGCCAAAACATTGAAGAATCATTGGCTAGCTCTATTGATCCAATTGTCTCCAGTGGTGATAATGTTTCAAACAATATAGTTGAACAACAATTAAGTTTGATTGGGGAGCAAGATGATCACAAAGTAGCTGATTCAAAAGAAAAGATGATGAGGAAGAAGCCGAGCTTTGTTGAATTATTACATAAATATCATAAGATAGCCGAGCAAAAGAAAAAAAATTGATTAGGAGATGAGCAAAGTAGGAATTCTTCATCACCAAGGGCAAAAAGGCATCAACGGTCCTGTCATTGATCATCATTGATCATCCTCATTTAATACATCGATGCATATGCCTTGGAGTGAATATTCAGGTATATCTAATTATAATCTATGATTTTTGTTTAATCCTTTGTTCTCGTCTTATGATTATCAATATTATGCTTATGATTTACTAAGAAGCCACAATTGATCATCATGGCCACATTAAGACTTTTGTTAGTAGATATGCTTAGTTCAAGACCAAAAATAATAGTTTCATAAATGTTGTATTTGCTAGAGGTTTATTTCGGCTACGTTAGCATTCACCAAGAAACCAATATACGGGCGATGTATTGTTTCTAATCGTCCCTAGACAATTTTGGTCATTAAGAATGTTTTCTGGCGCGCAAGCTTCTCCATCAAACTCTCAATGAAACACGATCCATTCAGTGACGACGAGTACTCAGACATCATCAATCCAGAATAGAATACACCGCCATCGCCAGCATACGTGAGCTCGACAGCTCGTCCTGGGGATCCCTGATGGAAGATTACGCTTGCACCCCAAATTAAACCCCAGTGACCTCGACCAATCAGCCAGCTGCGTGCGCACGCGCTGCCAAATACTACCAAGCACGCGAATCATGGAACGCAAGAGGTTCCTGCCGACACGGACACCGGCTCGCCGCAAGCCCCCGTGCTTCCCGGAGAGGCGCCGTCCCTAGCGGTTGACGAGGCCCCTGCTGCACGCACACGGGCCAAGAATCAGCTGCTGGTCTGGCAGGTCCAGGAACAAGAAGCAGCGGGGACTGGGAAGCCAATAAATACTCGGTAGTATATTCTCCTGGCCGACGTCCTAGCGCGCGGCGGGGACAGGGATGACATCACGGGCGCACGCGCGCTGGCCGGGCTCACGACCGGACGCAGCACCAGTCTTGTGCCAACGCCTTGTGAGTTTTTAACGCCGCTGGACGCTGGTGATCGCCGTAGGTCTCGACGATCCGACGCCGTCGAACTGCGCCCAAGCCCACGCCGCCAGCTGAAATCCGTTGGATTGTCTCAGGGACACAGGATGCTTCGTGTACTGATACTGACCCGCCATGGTACATTCTTTCGCGTACACTGCAAAATGTGTACGTTAATCGCCTGCTCATGAAATCTTGGTATAAGAGAATCTCTCTGCAAATCCCGCTTATAACCTTCTTGACTGATCTGATAGGGCCACTGACTATCCGACATGGACTAGAAAGCTGATCTTCATCGGCCCCTGAATCGGAGACACAGAGGCCTAGTTGAAGTTTTTTAGCAGTCCCGACGATTCCAAGTTTGCAGGATCTTCTAGAACACTTGAGGATCATGTGCTGAGGATTTTATAGAATGATTGCCCCATCTTCTGCGTACAGAATGGTCACAAGTCGGATCTCTGAACCCTCAAAACAAGACTGTGTATCAGCAGACCCGATTCAGCACTATCAATTCCAATATCATGTGATCGACGTTTTTTCTCATGTTTACGAGAAATGTGATTTTGAGTTTTAGAATGCTGGCCATGTTTGGTCCCCGCCACAATTTGCCACACCAAAGCTTAAACATTTTTTACCAAGTTAGTAAGTGTTTAGTTGGAGGAAAAAACTGTGGCAACATTTTCTTAGATAAGCCAAAGTGTGTCTTTCAATTTCTTTGTCACACTTGCCTAAATTTAAGTGTGGTAAAATGTGACTAGCGAATGTTGCCGTTGTACATCCCTAAAGAAAAGTGAAGTGGTAGTTTTATTTTATACTAGAATAGAAGACAAGTCATTTGTAAACGAGACATTATTAGGCCCGTCTTAGTTGGGGGTTTCATTGCACAATTACCTAGACCCCCTTTTTTGGAATGTAACTATCAAATGACACAGTTTCGTAAGCAACCTGTAGCTTTTAATTCCTATAGAGTGTTGTGATAAAATGTGATATGTGATGAAAAAAATGCTCTCAATAGGAGTTTAATGGGACTAGGTAACCGTGCATGAACTTGGTAACTGTGCAGGAGGAGTGTCATACACTCTTTTCTTGTCTCCCCTAATTAAAACTCTACCATATCAGCAAATATGCTGAGGTGTACAACTACTTAGAGCAAGTTTAATAAGGGACCGTAAGCTGGCGAAATCCAATGGGAATAGGAGAGAGAAGATGCACGGCCGTCTCACGACGCGTCCGCTCGTCGCCGGCGCATACACACAAGCCGCACTCTGATTCGCTAAACAATATGTAATGCATTAACTTTGGTGGGACCCAGCACCAAAACGCTGCTGGTTGCAGCCCGGTTGCAGCTCACTGTGAGCGAAATCAGTAAACTTGCTCTTATTCCAATAAAACTCCCCATGACACCTCCAATAAGACTGTCCTTTAATGTCCTCCATTCGAATGTTCGTTGTTCGCCAGGCAGGTTAGTTTGATGGGCTAACTTAAGATCTGGCCCGGTCCAGAGGAGCAGGGAAAACATGCTGGGCCAAGTTGATCTTTTTTATTATCTAATCTCCCACTTTTTTATACGCCATGAAGGCCCTATGGTTTGACTTCCATTATCAAAAAGTCCTGAGCACAAAAAGCTGCTGCATATGTACATCTAGAAAATGCTATTGCATATAAATTGCGATCTTGAGTATTATTGTATATCCTAAATAGTATTTTATTATATTTGGTTAAAGTTGAAACAAATTAACTTTAAATTTTGTTTTTTTGGACTATGCCGAACTGAGCATAAGCTAGTAAGGTTCTTTGTGATGTGCGTACCCGGGTTAGAGTCCTCAACTCGATGTTTTCCTTTCAAAATATTGTGGTTCTTAGTTCGGTTCTAAAAAAATTATCGTTATTTTTTTCTCATTTTAAAAATTTATTCTCTCTTTTTTACTACACAATTTTTAGTTTAGACATTTTTTAGTCATTTTTCTTCCATAATTTTTCTTTAAAAACATTGTACTCTGCATAAGACAGGTTCCAAAATGTCACTAGTTACCGGGTCGAATCGTGACAAATTTGATAAAACATTATTGTAACATGGACCCGATATAGTAGATCGGTGACAAAAAATTGATAACCCTGTGACGTTGTCTGAAAACGTCACGAAAAGTTTGTCACGGATCAAAAGGTTTTTGTAGTGTCGTATTTTCCTAAATTTATTGTGGCATTTAACAGGTATTATCCTTTCCGAGATAGATGATGTACCCATTGCTAGCGAGGCGTCTGTGATGACTTTATCAATCTCGAAATCAGCCGGTTCGGTCTGGAAGTGCTCACATGGATGGGGACTAGGGTGAATGTATATCCGTGTACAAGAACGTCTTCAATTGTATTGTGATTCAGAAAAAGAAAACATCACTATGCAATTTGTAGATTAACCCTGTCGTTCGGTAACTCTCAATCAGAACTAAGCCAGCTGCCAGCTGCTACTTGGGGAAGCAATGCCAGCTGCAACCACAAAAAGAAATAGTGGAGCGACTCTAATACGACGTCCAAGTTGGCACAGAGCAAGGCTGCACATGCATGCATCGCTACTTTGACCGAGATTATATATCACACAAAAAATATTCCTCTTAACTTTTTAGATAGCTTTAGATTCACGTAAAAGTTCTTACCTGTGTGTATGATTGAATATGGATAAATAAAAGATGGATTCTCTTTGTTTTCCACATATCTCAAAGTTTGAGACAAAGGCAGTATTGTAATCCGTCTCTGCCGTGCCTAAATGACACGTACTACTATATGGTCTCCTACGTTGCCTACGTTGCTTTCGATTTGAGGATGCCTATGTTCCTTTCTCCAAGAACAATGAGCTCAAGGAACCGACGGTACTATTCTGAATTCTAAAAATATGACAGGTCCTATGTTAAAGTCAGAACTGTAGAGATCGTCAGTTCATATTACATTGAGGTGCAATAGATGGAGAAATCAATAATGTACCTGCGAGAAACTGTATTTTGCGTGATAAATTCAGGACCGGGAAACATATATATATTTTTCCAAACTGAGCTTACATACCGTACATATATAGTTTTCATTTCCAATACATTTCAGCCTTATTTAAACTAGAGGCAGATGGTCAGTCCGTAACCCTCCATTATCCACTATAAACTGTAATGAAACAGTTATGGCTGATGGCTTCATCAGTACAACCCAACTCAAAAAAGAAACACCTTTATAGTGCAACAAGAAAAAGGATTGGAGGATTTTATTTTGGACCTGAACAACCAGGTCTTACACCAGATTCTCCCCTTGCTACACTTGAAAAACACAACGATGACATCTTATCAGCTTAAAGAGAACACCATGTTCTAGTTTTGACTGTTGACTCTTATTATCTTGATCAACCATACCAAATGGATCTCTGATTCTTCGCTCAGGCAATGGGATTCATGCTGTGGTGTATTGTTGGAACCTTCTCAATTTGTTAGAGAGAAATGTACCAACTCTGCAGTTGAATACATCCTCACACACCCTTTGCCTCTATAAAAGAGGAAAGGGGGGAAAAACAAATGTGAAGGAAAAGATCAACCAATCGGTCCCTCCTAAAATGCTAGCATTGAAGCATTACATACATGAACATGTGCAATGCACAGAATCCATGTAAAACAGCAACCATGCCGCTGGAATCTGAAGCCTTACCAGAATGGTAGGGACAAAAAAAATCCAAAAACCGGAGGGGCCGATGTATTGAAACAAGGATAGATCAATCGATCTGCCATGTAAGGTGCATGGCAAATCGACTAATCCGTCCAACGGAGAAGCATGACCACGCAGCGGCGGATGATGTAGAGCTTGGCCCTCTTCTCCCTGAGAGATCTGTTCAGCTTCCCCATCTGCTTCATCTGGCTTGCAAACTTCATTGTAGCTGATAGCTACCAAAAAAATGAATGTGGTGTGCGGAGACCGAACTGTGGTTTGGCTCTTACAATGTGTAGTGCAAGATTTTGAGGATATGGTAGCCCTAGCTAAGTCTTACTGGAGAAAAGAAGAGAGGGCTTTATATAGAGGCAGCTTGGTGGCTAGGGATGGGAAGATGTACATGGAAGATATGCTATCTCACGAGACCATCATACCCCCCACATGCAAGAAGCCTGTTTGTGGGCTAGGGGGCAGCCCCCTGACAGAGTACCTCGTCTTACCCATTTTCTATTGTGCTATTGCTTTGGAGATTTCAGAGAACTTCTGAAGCCAGTGGCGGCCGGCCATCAGCACTCTAATACTGTAGAGAATTACAATATGGTGAATCAGAACAAGATAGAGTGGACAACTGGCCATCCGTGCATCAAACAAAGTTAAGGCATATACATGCATGTAGATTGTTTAGTTCCTCCAAGATAAAGGTCTCCAATATCGATGAGTTTCATCAATGGTGCTTGGCACGGTGAAATTTCCAGGAAGTTAGTTTACCGTGCTACCATGTGGTGATCCATTGGATAGAAATGCTGGCCCCTCCGTGCTTGTGCTTCTACGTTTGCTGAATCATTTCATCACAATGTCTGCCTAATTATTTTACAAATGACATGGTTTTTATTGTACATGAATACCTTGTATATATCATGGTTGGTTTTCTTCATGTTGATATTTTAACGATTTTCTGGCGATAATTTAAATGATAAAAATTTCAGATAGAATTCACTTCATAGTCATGGCCTATCTAAAAATGGCCAACACTAATTAATGGAAGCTTTAGAGTGCACCATCCAAAGGAGCAGGCTTTTCTATTTCCCACACCTCGGTACTGAAGACTAATCGTAAGCCCAGAAACAGCCCACTGCAAGTCAAAACAATTATTTGACTAAACAATTGATGATTTAGAAATGTAAACATAGCCCTGAATACACTGGATTTGGGCAATCTTAGAAAACGATAAATTATGTTAGCGAAATCTTATCAAGATGAATACATTGTGTTGCCGAAGTAATATAGAACTCTGACGGCCCAACCACACACACCAGATTTACTTCGAAATTACTAAACAGTATGGTCAAGAAGAGTTTTCATAATAGTAGTATGGTTATGGGACTAAACGTTGATGTTAAGGCAATACATATCATTCTCCAGATTCATAAGCAAAGGGCGGCAGGCCCTTTCTGGACACGTGTACCTGATCTGTCGATAGGAATTAATAGTCAAACACAAAACGCGGTGCCGTACAAACATCTCATAAGAGTCTGCATCTGGACAAACTGCCCCTTGATGGATGTGAAATGGTGAGTGAACATTCCTTTTGCAACAAACCGTGCATTGTGGTGATGTCTTTTGATGCATTGTAGGAACTCAATTGAATTCAACTGGTACATGACTGTTCCTCGGGTTTTCTAAGTAGCTTTGTTGCTTCACGTAGTGTTGTCCAAAGTACAAGCTCAGGGCTTGTGTACTTTGACGACTGATTGCAAGAACGAGGCAGGAGTGCTCTTGGCTTCTTGGAACAACTCTACTCACCTAAACACGGTCCCAAATACTTTTTGAAGAATTTCTCAGGTGGATCTCTTCTAAAAATTGCACACATGTTAAAGCAATCACTTAATTAATTAACCCAATTTTATAATTATTTTTCATCAAGTTCTTGTTTGAGGCCCACGATCTTACTAACTCCCAACTCCTTCCCAGCCCAAGTTCATGCTGATGAAAAACCTGCATAAGTTTTTCAACAATGCTGATTTGCCATGGGTAAAGCTGGTATGGGCAAATTATTATCCAGCTGACAAATCGCCAAGCCAAAATAGAAAGGCCTCCTTCTGGTGGAAAGATTTTGTCAAACTTCTGAACAAATACAAAGGAATTTCATATGTGATTCCAAATAATGGCAGGACAGTTTTACTATGGGGCGATTTATGGAATAAGTTCATAGACTGAGCTATCCACAATTACACTCATATATATGCCAGAAATACAAATATTTCATTGTAACATTGCTGAAGGCTACTTCCGCACTGGAATTTCATCAATTGTTTCATCCCCCTCCACTAAGGCTTTTGCATAGCTCTAGTTATTCTAAGCAGAAATTGGAAGTTATTTCTTAGATGGTAGTAATGATCTGTGGACCTATATATGGGGAACTCATATTTATTCCCCTAAGAAATCTTACAAACTCATGAAAAGCCATAAATAAATTCATGCAGTTTATAAATGGCTTTGGGAATGCTCTTGTAAGCTCAAACACAAGATTTTCTTCTGGCAGCTATTTAAAGATAAGTTAAATACCTGGGATATCCTGAAAAGAAGAAACATCCATCTTGATGACTATAGTTATGTTTTCTGAACAGCTACACATGATGAGACAATTGATCATCTCTTTCTGCTATGCCCTTTTGCGCAGCCGTGTTGGGCTGCCATTGGGATTGGGTTGCGCAGCCGTGTTGGGCTGCCATTGGGATTGGGTTGCGCAGCCGTGTAGAGCGGAATCGTCTACAGTCAATGGAAAATCTAAAATGGCAGATCTCACAATCCTTCATTATGGACGTACGTAATAATCATCATGAGCTAGAAAATTAGAAAATGCATAGTGATTTTTTATCAGCAACCATTTAGTGTTGAGCAAGTCAAATCAATATTCAGAAAACACTTTTACTTGGTTATCCATTGAGCAAAGAGTAGATATCTCCCTAGAATAGAAACATGGCTGCCAAATCTGGTGCAATTTTGTTTTGCTTTCTGTTTTTTCTTTATGTAATCATATTCAAACTCTATTTTTCAATATATTACCAGTAGGGGCTTCCACCCTTCCTGTTTCATTAAAAAAATACTTCCAACTATGAGTTATGTTATTGTAGACATCGCCAATGCAAGTCCAGTTCCACATTTGTAGACAATTTACATCAACGGTGCCTTCTATCTGTGTTCCATTCTAGACATGATTGAGTTAGCTGGTGATGATGAGAACCAGGCAAAGGCCAATCTGGACAAAGGCAGTAGAAAAAGGAACATTCTCAAAGCATATGTCCAAGGAGTTTCTCCATGTACATTGGACAGGAATCGGTTGACGTGCTCTATGGTCGATACATTGTCATGTCCATACAACATTGTGAAAGTGGCCCACTGTATCGGTTTAGCATGGGAATCTGATCTTGAGACTCGGGGTACTGTCGCCGATACATGTATGTCTGTTCTTTGGGTCTTAAACCTCATTGGTTTTGAATCACATCGGCTATACGGCTGGCCATTGATAGCCTGTATATGGCTCAGGCCTTATCGGCTGGTAGCCCATAAAGTTGTTGCTGGTTGTATGGAAAATAACCCTAGACCATTGTTTATGATTTTGGCGAATGATTAAGAACATAACTATTGGTACTAACAAATTATTTAGATAAATATTTATAGATACTTTGAGGTCCCAATGATACTTTAGAAGCCATCCAAATGCTCAACAATATCCAAATAAGAAATATCCAAACGATAGTCAACATCCAAGTGATCAATATACAAATGATGGACATCCAAATAGAAGTCATCTAACTTATGGGGGCACAAAAAACGATGGCAAATAAGATGGATAAAAAGTCTGCAAAGAAACAAGAAAATCAATGTCACGGAGTGACCACCGACTATTTCGGTGGTAGTTAGGAAGACTACCGAATTAATAGGTGACCAAGGGCAGAGGAGAAGAAGGTCACCAGGACTACCGATTATTTTGGTAGTGCCAAAAGTTAGCACCTAATTAGTTGGTCATAGCATCCAGAATATGGTTCATCCCTAGAATGCACCAATCAAATCAATGGCCCCTGGGCCAACCAGGAATTGTTGCAGCCACTTGCTCATTAAGAAAACAGTGTGTGTTCACCGAATCCATTAGAATAAAAGATTCTATGTTGTGAACAAAACTTCTCAATCTGATAGTCTTGACTCCTTCAGTGACTCTGACAGCTTGATATGACACACAAATCATCAGCTGACAGCTTGTAGAGATATGGCACACAAATCATCAGCTGAACCTTAGTCTTCAGGGCCATATTGAGTACAGTCGCCACAGAATTTCTAAACTTCCTCAATGGCATTCAGAGATACCACAGATAGGCATTTGTGGTTTGGCTTTCATTTCTCACCACATTTATAGCACAGACTTTTTGCTCTTCGATAGGCTTTCAAGGCTATCAACTTGTCTTCATGTACCTTTTGTCTTTGGTGTGTCCAGATTTCTTTTATCTTCACTGAAAGTGGTAGTGACTGACTTGTGTGAAGCAGGGAGTGTGCACATAGGAAGCTACCTTGAATTTTTAGTTTCAAATCTTCTCTAAAAACAACCCCCAATAGATTTCTTGTATTCCCTTTTGGAATATTCATTGAACACCTCCCGCAAAAGAGACAAGGAGCTAACAGTATCCAAGTCTGGTGGTTTGTGAGCAACAACAATAGCTTTAATGTCGTCTCTAAGACTATCTATGAATCTATTTGTGATAACTTAGTTGACAAGGGTAGAATCATGAGCCAAAAGTTGGTGGATAAGGTCCCTAAAGTTTTCAATGTACTCAGAAACAGTAGAAATTTGTTTAATTCGGAGGAAATGCCTAATTAAGTGATTATGCTCATCTCGATCAAAACAGTTTGGAGCCAGAAGGAAGCAGAGCCTATAAATTGCATGGTTGCAAGGTTAACCCACATGCTCCTAGGTACAGAGTAAACATCGAAGGAAGATTCATAGCGACGAATCCATATTTTGGGGCTAGATCTATCAAACTGGGGAAACTCTAGTGGGGGAAAGTATGGAGGAACATGATTGTAGTCACTCTGGTCATAGTGCTTAACATCAACCAAAAGGGGATGTGGATGGACTATTGCACCTGTGACTGGAGGCAGAGTTGGGGTAGTGTAAACCACCCCAGATCCATACCCCTGGTGCTGATGATCGACGCGATGGCCATTAGATCCTGATGTCGCCTCCTTGGAGAAAGCCACTAGATTGGCGATGGCCGACGTCAGTGGAGCACCCGTTAGGACAGAGGGCTGCTCGGACTTGATGCCATGTGTGGAGATGTCGACGACGAGATGCGGGTGCCCAGATTCGACATGGCGTGTTGTAGATCGGACATGCATTGCTTAACTCTAGGCTTCCAGACATTGAATTCTTCCTTGGCCATGGTCATCTCTTGATCACAGCCTTCAGTTAGACGACACCCTTGTTGCTCTCACCGAGCATGGCAAGGATGCGCTCAAACTATTCATTGGTCTTCATCTCTAATTGTATTCTGGTTTGATGATGGTTGTACGCTAGGATCTCTTCTTGGAATCTGATACCCGATGTCACCCTACACTGTAGTGGAGAGGATAACAAAGAGCATGGGTGGTTCAGATAGTATTTCTCAGACAATGGTGAAAGCTGTCCCCTGCCAACGCCGACGGCGGTGACTGCTCGCTTGGTTCGATTCTTCGATTCGATCAAATTTGTTCACCCCTTCTCCACACAGGAAGCGAGTCCTTTCCACTGTTACTGACTAGGCCTAACTCCTACATGGGCTCAACTCAGTTTGCCCAGTCCACCACAAAAGCCTTTGTGTTAACTTTCCTTTGGCGTATCCCTCCTTCCCGCCTCCTTCCTTCACGTGACGGCTACTCCTTCATCTCTTCAGTGTCTGATAAAGCTTGGATAATGACAGTCTCCCGCACCGTGAACACCGCAGGTGGGTGCAGCCGGAGAGTCTTGTCTCCTTGAGCATGGCCACCTACTGGTACGGCAACCGCGCTACACCCTCCTTGCCCACAAGGCGCGACCTATTGATCACGACATCTAGGCGATGTAAGAAAAATGGGCCCTAGGCCATTGTTTGTGATTTTAGCAATTGATTGACAACATAATCATTGGGATTAAAATTTTATTTAGATGATATTTGTAGATATTTCAAGGTCCCAAGGATACTTTGGAAGCCATCTAAATGCTCAAATGATCAATATCCAAATAATGGTTTTCTAAATTGAAGCCATCCAATCTCTTAAGTAAAGTGTCCTTACCCATATTTTGAAGCATTCAAAACGCGTGGAAAAGTTGACTTAGCCATACTCAAGGACATCCAAAAGATGGCAAAGAAGACAGAAGAAGAGAACTGCGAAGAAGCAAGGAAGAATTGCAAAATGCAGAGACGACGACTAATTCGACGGGGTGTCCGTCGAATCAGTCGATGGTGTCGAAAGGCTGGCGGTGCACTCGTCTCTAGAACGCGATGACTAGTTCGATGGGGCATCCGGCGAATTAATCGATGATCCATCAAATTAGTCGATGGTGGTTGAAGACTGACCATGCGTTCGTCTTTGGAAGGCGACGACTATTCCAATGTGGTGCCCGCCGAATCAGTCAATGGTGCAGACTAGCCGTTGGATTTCAAAGATTCAAAGGGAAAGAGAGCATCGACTATTTCAACGGCCCCCTTCTGCACCCGTCGAATCAGTCGACCATATGCAGGAAAGTTTCAATGGCTAGCAACGGTTAGCTTCTTTGGTTGGGACTATAAATATGAAGTGCCCCGACTATTTAAAGTGTGCTTGAGTTCAAGGAAGATAGTGGTAAGTGTTCTACACATTTTTAAGTGCTCAGTCCACCAAAGTGCTAAATAGAAGATCTAGGCGATTGGCAAAGTGATTAGTACTCCCTCCATCCCAATTTATAAGTCGTTTGACTTTTTTAGCTCCAACTTTGACCACTCGTCTTATTCAAAAAATTATGTGAAATATCAAATTGTTTGTTATGACTTGCTTTATTAATGAATATTATTGAAGAATGGCATAAATTTGACTATATTTGCACAAACTTTTTGAATAAGACAGGTGGTCAAAGTTGGGGTCAAAAAAGTCAAACGACTTATAACTTAGGATGGAGGTAATACTAGTCTAGGCTGATTAGTGTATGTCCTAGTCTTTAGCCTACAGTTTAGTGAGGTTTGAATACTTCTTGCTCTATCTGATGCTTGTGCGCACCAAGTGTTCTAATCCGGGGCTTATAGTCTTACGGGACCCTCCAACCGAGTTTGTGGAGAGGACGCTGGTGGTCATGCAAGGGAGGAGAGGCCCTTAGCGTTTAACCAAATTTCTACCAAGTGAAGGCGGCGAGGAGCATCTGAGGAGGGACAAGCAAAGACCCACTTGCGCGTGGGGAAGTCCCGTGGTCATCTACGGAGTTACTCGACCAGGGAGTTTATGCCTTTGCGCAGGTATTCCCTTTGAGAGGGGCTCCAACAGTAAAAATTGTCATGTCAGGAGTTTGTTCTTCTCTATCTCTTAACTTCCGCATTTCATACTTGCACTATTTTCCGCATTTACTTTTCCTAGACTTGTCATGCTAGTATAGGTTTGGACATATGGTGCAAAACTTTGTAATTGTAGAGATAAAAATAGATAAAAAACCTAGAGCACAGTTAGATAGAAATTGAAATAGGTTTTCATATATGCAATTGGAGTCTTAGTTTTTAGGGACACCTAATTCATCCCCACCCCTCTTAGGGTGTCCCGGTTCCTTCAGGCGTCCAGCTTGGTGCGAAGTTTGGCCTGGCAGGGTGGGTGGTTGATTAGAGCTCAACGAGCATCCACTCCCCCGGTCGTGGTAGTGGTATGAGACCCTGCAGTAAAGATGTTCTGACATCTTAAGGGTATGTTTAATTGGATTAAAGTTCTCAGAACTTTACTGTAGCTATTATAAACAAAAAATTAGAGAACTAAACATAATCTAATTATAAAACTAATTATTTATTTACTATAGCATAACATAGTCTAATCATGACATAATTAGTCTTAATAGATTCGTGCCGCTAACTTAACCGGGGTTTATGGAATGAGTTTGTTGGTTATTCACATCTAATACTCCTAATTTGAATACAAATATTTGAATTTACCATAGTGATGAAACTAGTTGCCGAACCAAATAGGGCCTCAGTCTCTAGGTTAGTTTGTGTTTTATAACTAGTTGCTAATGTTTAGCTCCCGTCCCAAAGGATGTTTGATTACTAATTAATAGTCTTATATTAAATATAGGTTAATTATAAAATCAATTGCACGGATGAATGTTTATTAGTGGGACGAATCTATTAAGCTTGGTTAGTCAATGATTTGACAATGCGGTGCTACAGTTACCATTTGCTAATGATGGTTTAATTATACTTAATATATTCATCTCGTGAATTAGCTTGTATTTCTATAATTTGTTTGATAACTAATTCATGTTCCGGCTTACCTATTTAGCATGAGTTAAACTTTGGCGCACTGAATTTTGGAGGAAATCTAACATGAGGTCTAACCTCTTGGAAATTTTTCATTTGTCCACCTCTTTACGAATTCCTATATTTTACTTATGTTGTATCCAAACATCGATAGCGAAGTAGGATTGCGGACAACGAACTCAATGCAAATCCCACAATTTTCGTATTTCCACACTTTGAGAATCGTTTGTTCAAAAAAAAACGGGGGGGGGGGGGTTGTAAAGGAAAATCTCGTGCCTTGTGTTTGGGGAGGACTGGGCCGTAGGAAAATCAAATCAGTCTACTTCCGATTCCGAACCCTAAGCATCAAAACACCGATACGAGCATCGATGTCACAATCCCGGCCGTATAATTGTAGTTCCATGGCGTCCGGTAGCACCACCGCCCCCTCCTCTCGCAAATGTTGCCGTGTCTCGGGGCCTTGGTCAGCCCCCATATATGGACGGCCCAGATTTGCTTTACGATTCGTTTTCCCTTGCCAACGTGGATCGGCATTCATTAAGTACTACTGTCATATGGATAGGTTAGGTCGCTGACTCGAGTTAATTTGGAGATGTGTTCACACGTATATCCTGATAACTTATTGTGTTGTGGGGTTGGTTGTGGGCCATGCTCGGTGACTTTATTCCCTCTTCGTCTTCCTCGAGTCGTCGTTTCCAGAACGCTTGGCTCGACGACACCTAAACAATTCCTCTTTCGCCGCTCCTGTTAGGGTTTCGCCGCCGCTGAAGATCTCAGTATTTGGCTGGCAGATCGACGGCGGCGAGTAGTTTCGAGCGTTTGCGGACTTGATGTCATCCCCTTTTGCGGAGCATTTGCGGAAGGGATTAGTGGTTACCAGGAAGAGGCAGACTGAAGCTAGCCAGCTGGACGAGGTTCGATTGTTCCTATTCGATCATTCTTTTTTGTACAATTTGTTAGTAATATGATTTCTTAGATCCAGGGTTAACTATAGGTTAAGGTCCTGCAGTTTAATTTCAATGGTATCTTATTTTGTTTATCTACGTATGTAGGGGTCATCTATTGTTAATGATTGTGGCGCTGGTACATGTGGTGGTTTAAGTGTCAAAAGAAGAACAGATTATAACCATGTATCAGCTAAATCTTCAATTAAGATGCTACACGATGTTGTTGCTAAGTTCAATGAAATGAAAATAGAGTTGGTGAAATCTATTGGTTTTGGTGGGATTTTGTGCTTTCCACCTCTTCGTCAAATAAACAGGAGGTTTGCTGTGTGGTTAATGAGCAGGGTTGACCCTAGGTCTCAGACTATAGTTATTAATGAGTCCATGAAAATTACTTATACCAAGGAGGATGTTCATCGTGTGTTTCATATCGCATGCACTGGTCGTTCTGTATATCATAAGGGGATGCCAAACAAAGAAGTAACAAGCCTTGTCCTCTCTGGTTTTCTTGGTATAAATGGCAAAGAGAACCGTAGTATAAAAGCTGCTCAAGAGGTTATTGAGCGTGACTATGGAAATGAAATGTCTGTGCATGAGCAGAATGCTTTCAAAGTAGCGTTTGTCATATATGTTGTATCCACTTTGTTGTCTCCTGGCGCGAAGTATGACTATGCTTCTGTTGATTACTAGAATGCATTGACAAATCCTTCAGATATTGGTAACTATGATTGGTCTGATTATGTTATAAAGAGATTGTTTGAGGCTGTGGTGAAGGTTAAATCAGATTTGAACTCTAGTGTGAAGATTCCAAGTATCACAGGGTGTACTCTTTTTTTGCAGGTAAGAGAGTTGTGTGTCTTTATGTTACCTTTTAGTTCAATGATATAGTACTGTTTAGTTGTTTTTATTTTAGTACCTAGTTATAATTTGAATAGATGTATTTATTTTATGTAGATGGTATGGTTATGTACAATAGTTTTTTTAAAAGTTTTATTCTCATTGCAGGTGTTGTATCTTGATAGTATTGACACCGGTGTCTTGAACTTGGAACCACACACACTTCCACGTATAAAGTTTTTTGGCCATGAGGTTATGAGATCTATGATTTTGGCAGATACACTATCCGAAGGAGATGATCCTTCGGTGTGTCATTTTGGCAGAAGTCAGGTTTGTTTTTGTGCACTAATTTTATTGTGGTTTCTGCATATTATGTTGTAAACTTGGGATTCGTTTTTTTTAAAATGCTATTTATGTTTTGGTGTGCAGCTACGTGATCCGTCGGAAGTGTGTTATTCTTGGGCATCCGAATTCAGTGGTTCGACCCCTGTGGATGTCCTATTTACTGGTGATTGTTTGTTGGAGGCAGCAACATCTTTGGCCCGGGGACTTAGAGCTCCTCTAGAGGTGCGTTATTAAGTTAAATATGTGGAATTTATTTCTCTATTTTGGTTATTGAGTACATTGTCTGCAGGCTCTTGATTATTCAGTTTTGACTACAATATTTTCCCTTTAAATTATTTTCTCAGGCTGTTGGACCTTTGTATTTTGCTATGGCTGATAGTTACAAATATACAAATAGAATCTGGTCTACTTCTGGAATGAGGGTTTTTTCGACTCTAATGCATATCATGGAGCTGTATTTAATGGGATTTAGGTACTCAATAGGTATGTTATTGTTAACTCATTTCGTATCACTTTGTAGTGATTTACATATTTATTTAGTTGTTTCCTTTTATCTTGATATATTGGTGCAGCGATTTTTTGTGTGCTTGGTATTAGTTCTGATTTTCTGCTTTGGAATTGGCGCTTGTAATTTATTGGGTGGTACACATGAGTTTAGTAACATGTTTCATTGGCTATTCGTAATTGTTGTTATAGTTATTTTTCACAATTTATATTGATGTAGGTGATTTAGAGATTCAAATTCGTGAACTGCATGGAAGGAGGCATCTTCGTTGCTGCTCTCGAGTTTATGTTGATTCAGACTATGATGGAGTTTTGGTCCAAAATGGCTCGTCTATCGAAGGTTCCTCTGGTTCTTGTGTGCAGTTGGACTCAAGAAATTTGTTTGCTGTATCAGGGGCACGTGATTGTAATTATGGTTTCAGAGAGAAGTCGTAGAATGGAAAATACGGTGGTGCACTTTTCATGTTCATTGGGGAGCGTGCTGGTAATGTTCTATGTGAGTCACCTTTATGGCTATACAAGCATTGCATGGCTAGTCGGGCGATGTCTCAGTATTACCTTGCCATTCGTGGGTCGAAGATGCGAGGTGCTTTTGATTTGAATTCGGAAGCACTTACGGTTGTAGATAGTAATGGGGTTGCACGCTCTAAGTTGTCTGTAGACTGTTTTCCTGTTAAGACTCCAGCAGATCTTGGTCAACGTAATGAATTGGCAGTAATTGATGAGGCTCAAGCATTGGTGGTTATACAAAATTTTGCTCAATGCCAGGAGTTAGGACGGTATGTGGAGTTTTGACGTTCCTATGTTCATGTTATATTTAGTGACATTATTAAACTTCCAGTCATATTTTCTTTTTAGATATTGTCTGCATATGTAACCGTAGCTGTTTTTTCTGCTTACCAACATGTAGTTTACTGGCATTTCCTTTTATTGGCAATTACTTTTATTTTTGTTCTATGTTTTCACAGTTCATGCATTGTGCACTATACTCCAAAATACATTGAGGTATTGGTAGGAGGAATTAAAATGCAGCTTGCTGGATTGTTGGAAATGGAAATGGATTTTTTTGATGCTGCGATCAGACGTTTCAAAGAGATGGATGACATGTTGTATGATCGAAAGATGTATCAAAGATGGAGGCATTTTGTAGAATCTGACTTTATGGTAAATACAACTTCTAAATTTTTTATGTGCAATTATATGGATGGTATTTTCGTGAGTTTAATGCCTTTTGATGTGCTTTTGTTATTCATAAGTTGTATTGTCTATGTTTGTAGGCATATATCCTCGCCGGAACATTTGACACTTCTCATCCATCCATTGCACATCAGTTTTGTTATCATCATGTTAATTATGATGTTTCAAAATGCAGTATGGTATGTGAAATCCAGCTGTGTAATGCATTTTTATATTTGTAGTTTGTTTATCTATTCTTGTTTTACAAATTAGGATGTCTTAATAGTTTCATTTATGCAGTTTTTTTTTCCTGCTTTATTGGAGCATAGATGGGTGTGCTATGCTTGGAGCATGGAGAACAATTGTATCACGGTGTTTGATCCGCTGATGACCATGCGAATGGGCACTGATATTGAGACGCTACATTTGCAAGTGCTAAACTCTTTGAAGAGGGCTATGGTTGATGTTAGTAGCAGTATGTTTCCTGGTTGGACTCATGAGTGGGAAATGGCGTCTGTAGTACATCTCCGTATGGATGTTTGTAAAGAAGCATGGTGAGCTATAGGCTTTGTGCCTGCTATAAATAATTATTGAAGGATACCTTTTTTTTTTGCTATGTCTCCTTTTATATAATTGAATGAACAACACTTAGATCCTTCTTCTTTATTTGCCAGTGTAAATTGGACAGGGTTTATGTGTGCGCAGTTTTGCTTCATGTTTGATGGAGGTGCTGGTGGATTCAACAATTGCATTGTGAGTTCTTAGTTTCATATCAGTTTCGACAATTTTTTTTGTTTTAAATTAGCTCGTGCATTAATTATTTCTGTGGGTTGTGAGTTCTTTGGCATGTGAAATTTGCCATTTCCATTTGAGCAGGAAAACTCCAACCGTGCACGAGCAAATTTGATAGTTGAGGTATTAAAGTTGTCTGGTAACCATGTATATATACCTGAGGATATGCGTTGGATGGTTGATGGCAATAAATGAGATTTTTCATATCTATGCGGGTTAGCTTCAGTAACATTATTATACCATTCACTTATTATATTAAAATAGTTACAAAAGGGAAACAATGTGATATCTATGTATGGTTTTTGGTTTTACCTTTTTTCAAAAAAAAATCAAACAAACTGTTTCACACTTTGTTTAAATTTACGAAAGGTTTGTAATTTTATTCTTGTACCAAGATTGGAGACTATTTGTAATTTGTATCTGCTAGCCAGGCCGTGATGTTATGTGTATCCTCTTTTGATTGTGTTTACCATGATTTGATGGAAGTTCATGTTATGGTGGGCTTATGAAACTTTATTAAATTTATTGTTGTTGTGTTGTGGTTGTACTGATTTGTTGATATTTTAATTTGGTTAGGGCTGTATACTAGTTTGTTGTAGAGGACAAGTACATTGTATGATGACTGCTTTGATTCCCTGCATAATTATTGATATCTTCCCTTGTTGGTAATATACATGATTAGTATGTTTCTGATGCATAGACAAATCTTACATTATCGTCTTGGCCATTATGTGTTGTGATTACACTGGTGGACGTAGGTGCTGCCCATAGTGCATGTTTGCAGGAGGTTGCCAAGTTCATTGAAATATGCATGTCATATAAATGTTTTATGATTATATAAAGAGAATTATGCTTTTAAGCAAGGGCCTTAACCCTAATTGTAGCTGGCTGTGCTTGTTTACACCTAACAGGTCGGTAGACAGTCTTAAAATATGTTGGGTATGAGGTTCTATGTTTTTCTTGTCCATGCAGGAATTTGTGTTTGTTGAAATCAGTCTTCTGCCAGCTTGTAGTGGGTGTCATCTGTTGTGTTGTAAATAAGACCTTCAGCCAGCAATTCATTCAATAGGGTCCTGCAGAGATTGATGATTGTTTGGTGTCAAAACTTCTAAATTTGTAGTAGTAGCAATGGATTGTTTTGTTTATTTAGTATTATTTTTTTTAACTCACCATAATTCAGCTGGAACTGCGTGGAGTTCTTTAACGAGGCTGTCAAATGATGCGCCGGAAGTTGAGTTCCTGTTATACACAAGATGGTGTTTAATAATGGTGGCAACTGATAATTTGGTGTAAGTTAAGGGTTTCTCGAAAATATATTTGATGCACCATTTACTTCATGTGGCAATTTTTTTCTGTATTGTGCTGATTAAAAATAAATGGAAATGGATGGATATTTATATTGATCAATTTAGTGAAAACTATTTTGATGTAAGGGAGGTACCTGACATGGTTGTTAGCAAGGGCTCCGATAATACCTTCCTTTTCTATATCATTAGAAGTCATTGGAGGGCTATATGTTGATGGTGTTTGGATTTTATTTGTCCTTGATTGCTGAATGTGATCATGTATTACTGATAGGTAGTGATGGTTAAGCTCGTTGTGATCAGTAATTCTCCTGTGCAAGGAAAATTAAAAGGGCATTAGAGGATAATGATTTTTAAATATTGAATATGATGGTAGGGTAATTGTACAATTTTCATATAATTTTAATCAATCATGCCTTTGAAGATGAAATTTGTGGAGTTACCTTGCTTGAAGGGTCATAAGTATTATGTTACTTGAAGCTTTGAGGTCCACTGTAGCGTGGATGGTGTAGTAAGCTAGCAGCCTGCCGTGCATATCAAAATAAATTTATATACACCAATTATTTATATTTATGGAATTCAAATTACTTTGTATACAATAGGATGCTTGCAAATTGGATTAGTCACACATGGTGCTGGCATATTTGTTAGTTGTCTTACTTGGCGCCGGATAGTAGTGTGTGACCAGACTTGTAGTCTCTCCTGCACAGTTGTTTTTTTGTGAGTTCACTAAAAAATTACGGTAACAAATTAAGATGTACTTGTCAGTGTGCTGTGATGGTTATAAACACTGACTAGTATATCATTTTTTTGTTGGATATGTCGATGCTTTTTTCTTACCAAGTGCGCCCGTTGATAGAACCTGTACCGTCATAGATGGTGTAGTCTGTGCACGCTTCGTTGTTATTGATCATCTGAAGCATTCCACAGAGTTGAACCTGGACAGGTTAGTGTATATTTGAGCCATGTGGTTTATTTACTGATTAGTAATCTTTATGTTAAAGGGAAGTAATAAATATATTGCCTTTTGATGGGGTGACTGTGTAGTGATCCTAATGAATATTTGCCTGAGCAAGATTATAATGCTGCTCTGTATAAAATACGTACCGTGTAAACTTGGGTATTGTTGATGACTAGGCGCCCCTTGTACTTTGGTTGTTCTAAGACATCTTTGATCTGCTTTACTGTGGCATGCATGTAGTTTGGAGTTGTTGTAATTCCTAAAGTTGGACTTATCATGGATGGTGTGCTCATTACTTCGGTTTTAGGAGGGTTTGTAGTTTTGGTTGGGGTGTCTGTCTCCATTTTCTTGGGTTAATACGCTTGTGTTTTATTAGTAGCCTTTGGTATTGTGATGGGTTGGTTCCTTACTGTTGCTAGGTTTTGAGATGTGGTGGGTATGATCGAAGTGACTCGGAGGAAGGGATATATATAGATGCTATTGTTTTCAAGTTGCATTGCTGTTCAAAAGCGTGTTATCTTCTGCCTTTACGTTTATGGTACTAAAGAATGCTTCATCTGTTATAGTTATTCATGGAAGGTCTGTACAGGCTGGTTGCTTATTTTTGTTGCCCGTATGTTCAAAAAGATTTGAATCGATGGGGCCATGTTGCGCCTGTCGTGGACTTCTTCTTCATCTATGTTTTTTTATGTATTTTCTGGAGGTTGCATTTGGATTGCCCAACCATCATCGGTTCATTAATTGGGATGGGCTGCAGTTGAATCTTTCCTAGTATGGTTATTGGCAAGATCGTGTAGCACAACCTTAGGAGGGCGAAATGGTTCCTTTTATAAAGCTTTCCTTTAAAATTTGGATTCCGTTGGCTTTTTTTTTTTGCACTGATGCGTTAGGTTTACCAAGTGTTTAGTTAGATTATGTGGTCTTTTTTTTTGTCGATCTGTTTATGTGTGGTTGTAAAGTGGTGGACGGACTGCTCTAGGGAAATAGATATAATAATAAGAACTGTGTGTTAGTTGTTGGGAATGACGCTTGTGGGAATAATGGGTACTGTTATCGCAGTATCAGCCTGGCTTATGTATTGATATGAAAAAATTCTGGCCACGTGGACGCTCCATTCTTGGTGTGCATTTAATTTTTTTTTTGTTTCAGCTGTGTTCTGGTCAGGCGGCGGAGGCGTCCTTTCTCTGTGAAGCGGTGCCAATTTGTCAACGTTACTGTTTGCAGGGGCAGGGTGTGTCTATCCATTGGTTGCTTGTTGCTGGTTGCTGGAGGGGGCGTCTCATTTACTGCTGCCTGGCGCCGTGCAAGTTTATGCTGCCTGTTCAGGGGGCACGTGGACAGTGGGAACTCCAGCTTCGTGAGGAAGATTCTTTGGTTGTCCATCCTCTGGTTGGGGTCACTCCCGGTCGTTGCCCCTTGGTGTAGGGTTATGAGCATGGGCAAATTTGTAATTTCATGCGTTCACACCTTGTGGCATAATGAGGCCATAGCTTGACTGGATGGCTGTTTGGTTCATTTATTGCATGTTAGCAGGGATAGACATTCATTTCTTTTTTTTTCAAGTGATTTCGTTGACTGAATAGTATTGTACCTATGTAAATGGTGTGATACTATCAATGGATAGAGAAACTAATTTTTGTGTTAGCAGGTTTATTATTGCCTTTTATTTATTTTTTTTTTGGTCTAAAATATTATTATACTGTCAAAGTGCACATGGATTTAAGTTTTTTATAGGAAGTTTAGAATTGTAGGCTCTATAGGAAGTTTAGATTTTTTCTGTGATTTAAATGTCATCTATTTTATTTGCAAGATGATTAGTGTTTGGAGATTTAAATTGAGGTATTTTGGTCTTTATTTACGGTTGATTACCTTGTTGTGAGGTGGTAGGCAAGCTCTTACTGTTGGTTTGGTTTAGGCCCCGTTTAGATTCACCTACCTTTCCCAAAAGTCTACTATTCATCCCAACTTTTCTCTATTCATCACATCCATCCTACTAACAAAATACTATTCAACTACAGTGTTTTTTGGGTGAACAGTGTATTTCTGGGGAATCTTTCCCAATCTAAACACACCGTATTAGTGGATGGATGGTAAAGTGTTTGCTCACTGTTTATTTTATACAAGTTTGTGCTGGCTTGCGATTGGTCCGAACCGTTCTGGGCTGTGCAGTTTGGGCGCGTGCGATTTGAAAATTTGGAATATGTTCTTTGGGCGCGAGATTTTGATTTTTTTAGATCCCGGTACAAATCTGTGTCTTTGTTGGACTGGAAGTCTGACTTTCTACGGTCAAGTGGCGCGTTTGCTACTGCGCGTGGCGATTATAAAATCTTCACAGTGCAGCATGGGTGGATTCGTGCTCCCATCGCGCCCCCAACACCTTCCCGCAGCCGTTCCCTTGCTATTCCAGCATTTGAACTAGTATCTCACTGCAGGCAACCCAAGGCTTCGCCCTGCATCGTCTCTGCGGCTTGTGTAGTAGTTGCAATGGCGCAGCGTGGAGGTCCTGGATCCTGGGAGCAGTCGGAGTTGTACCGCAAGTCTGCTGCAGCCGGCAAGCGGGTCGTCGCGCCTAGGGAGGGAAGCACGGCCGGTGCTCTGCCTGGCTTTGGTCCGGTTGAAGGTAGTCGTGGTCTGCCTCCCAGCGAGAGCTTGGACGCAGCTCTTGCTGCAGCCTTGGCTGCTATGCTGGAGCGTCGTGGGAGCTCGGTTCTTGGATGCAATTCTGGGGGATTTACTTTTGGTGTGCAGGGGAATGGAGAGGTAGATTTTCAAATGCCTGTAGCATGGGGTCATATTCTGTTATGTTCTTGCTCGTTCGATGCTTTGATTGCTTTTGGATTCATGCAATGTGCTTGTATTTCATGTTTTCTCCTTCAGATTTGGAGTTTCTACAGTATTCTAGGGTTTCTTTGTGTGGTTTTTTCAGGGAAGCGGCTCTTGCCAGATCGGTCCATCAGCACAATCTGGTGTTCAAGCTCCACAAATGATGCCAACCCCTGGCATGGCTGATCCATTGGCTTCAAATGGGGTTCCTGCATCTGGTTTACATGGAGGTCCTGCCATGGACTCTTCTTATCAGATGTCCGCCATGGCATCTGGCGATCGATTGTCAGCACTCGTATCAGTATCGCCGCCGGAGTCCGCCATGGGCTCCATGGCGGACAGGCAAGGAGATTAGGGAGGATTGGATTGTAAGCTTCAGGACGCAGACCCGAGGAGACTAGGATGATTGCGTTGCAAGCTTCGTTGTATTCTGCAGTCGCAATCTACATGCGAAACTTCGAGGATGCAAGGTTCATGTGAGTTTCAGGATTTAGGTGTGAAAAGGTTCGGCTTTGTTGACTTTTTCGCAAGGTGTTATGCTGTCCTCTGTGTAAATCACTCACTAACGTTACATTGGTTACATTTACTAACGTTGGTGGGGTCCGATCGAATACGAATCTTGGAGTCATCCTAGCCGTTCTTTTAGGGGGCTTACAGAGGCCCGGACTGACAAAATCTGCGCTGCCCCTCCTCTGGCTTGGAGGAGGAGATCCTGCTCGACGCGTGTGTCTACGTCGAGGAAAGCTCCAACGCCACCACAGCCCGAGGCCTCACGAGGAACAAGGAAAGAATCGATGTTTCCTTCTATCCTGCCCTGGCGCCGCTCCCCTCCCGTCTGTACGTGCACAGCCCCGACCTAGATCCCAGCTCCTTCTGCGAGACACCCCAAATCTTGTATATGGTAGATGGCCTAATCCTCATCCGTGTCGCCATCCGCTGTCTTCGACCCCGCTGCATCCGCATGGAGGAATGTGATTACTTCATCTACCAGATCGACGACCTCCCCTCGCTTAAACTGCTCCCCCACCCCCACCCAGCTTTCATCCACGATGACGAAGTAGGCATAGTACCCCACGGTGACCAGCACACCATCGCCGCTCTGGTGGGCACAGACAACCCTACCGTGTTCACGCTGCACACGTTTCGCTCAGAGATTGGGAGCTGGACGTCCATCACCATGTCTCTGGATGCGCCACAAGACTACCCACGGCATGTCTCTTGCCATGTCCCGTGTCTCTCTGACATTTGGACACACACTGTGATCACGCTGGGAGGTGAAGGTGGTACCATGGGCTGGGTTGATCTCTGGCGCGGCATCCTTCTCTGTGACGTGTGCGGCCAAGGAGATATAAATCTCCGATTTGTACCTGTGCCATTGCCGATGGAGGAGCTGAATCGTCGCAATATGGATGGGTGCTCAGGTTGGGATGTCCAGAGCCATACCGGGGCGTTGCCTACATCAAGGGGAAAGACTGCTTAAGGTTTGTTGATTTGGAAATTGTTTCCACACGCCTTGAAGGTAAAGACAAGGAAACAGGGTATATCGCTATGAGATTTGATGGCTGGACAATCAGAACTTGGAGCAACTTCAGTATGACCGAGTCCCGTGATGATTGGAAAATGGACCGCCGGCCAGTACATGCCAAGAACATCAAGAAGAGCAGGAAGATGCATCTTCAATTGCGGGATGCACTAGAATCGGAGAAGAGCAGTGCTGCCGGCCTACAGATGAACTTGAAGAACCTCTGTGTGTCAGACCCCACTCCCAGCATGAGTGGCAGAAATGTTGTCTATCTGCCGACCAAGGCCAAATTCATGCACACCAAGGCATGTGTTCTTGCTGTGGACATGGAAAACATGAAACTGCAATATGTGGTTGACTTTGGCGCTGAAAGGCAACCAGATGCAGGTGTCATCTGTCACCCTGCCAGCATCTCTAGGTTGCTGATGAATCAGGCAGTTTCTCAGGGTAATTTATGGACATAACTTCTGACTTGTTGCCGCTGCATAACCAACTAATTACTGTTTTGTGTGTGTGAGTTTGTATATATGTGTGAGTCTATTTTGGACTCTTCTCCTTCTTTAATACAATGACACGCTGCGTGTTCGAGAAAAAAAAACTAATTTCTGTTTTCTGTCATGTGTCTTGTTATTATGCGTTCCAATTGCTATGGTTTTACGCTGTAATCTAATTTAGCTTTTCACGAAATTGGATGTCAACTATGTTTGCTTTGTTTGCACTCTTATTATAGTTAGTTGTGGAGTTGTCTGATACTAGTTAATTGTCCAGCATGTTATTCATTAGTTGCTATATAGTTGAAGCATAATAACTGGTGTCATTCTATACGTGCAATAGAGAGACATCAATGAGAACTTATATATGATCATATCCTAGTTGAATTTAGGGCATATTTGAAGGTAGGATCATTGTCATAGTCATGAAAACTAGAAATGCAACTACTTTTCGGCTGCTTTGTTCCATCTGAATCAAACTACTTCCCTTGCAAAATTAGCTGAGGTTTCAAAATGATCATGAAAAGAAGGGTACAAATGCTCTCCATAGCATCTTTAGCGAGGAGCGTCACCTCTGGTGCCTTGCCGGCGCCCGAGGGCTGCGTGCTCTCGACGTGGGTCAAGATGTTGGGCTAGGTTAGATTAGCCTAGCTAGGTGGTCTGGTCTTTAGTTTGGTGTTTTCTCAATCACAATTTTCTTTGGGTTACAACCCCTCAGGGCTCGGCCAGGATTGAGGTGGTGGTGTCTGTAAGGGGCCGTTTTTCTCTCTCTTAATACAATGATACGCAGCTCTCCTACGCATTCGAGAAAAAAAAATGCCACTATTTTTTTTATTAATTTCACATTGAACAAAAGTTTTTTCTTGTCTGTCTCATAAAGTATTTTTCATCTATTTCCTTGATATCATTACAGGTGATAACTAGGGGATGTTGAGGAACGAACTGCACTGTATATGGTGATTTCCAGTCAGCATGAAATGTGCCCAACTCATAGCTATTCAAGATACATGTGTTTACAGCTGTCTTGCAAGTTCGATTTGACATGCCTCTGAGCTGTAATAATTGTTGGAAGACACTTTAACATATGTTTAACAGAGAATGGTCCCAGTATAAGAGGTTTGTTGGAGTTTACTGTAAAATAGGAGAGAAACTGAAAGTGACTTCCAGATACCCTCCTATCTTTTGTTAAGAACTGACCACGTATAGCTGCTCCTATCTTTTGTCTCAATTTACTAGCTGAATAGTAGTACTAGTTTGAAAGGCTGTTATTATTTGCAGAAATAACAATTTGTTGTATACCAGGAGTGTCTTTTTCTCATAGGTAAAATTAAATAAAATAGTGAACATCAATAGATTGCTATCTCAGTGCCTTAATGTAATCAGTGACATGTGGATTAATCTCAAGTAGCTTGGAACCCTTTTTGTTGTGTGACTGGAAACAAATGGGGCATAACATGGCGTACAGGGTATGGGAATTGGTCGATTTGTTCAAACGACGTTCGCAGGTCGTGTCCCAAGAAAATGGAGCTTCATCCTTGACAACCACCATGAATTATTTTCTCCTTACCGACCCATCCATCACTATGCCTCCAACACTATCTATGAACGATATTGCTATCAATATGACACATTTTATCACAAGACAAATTATAAGGGAAATGAAATCTTTGCCAGAGTCTAGAGAGAATTTGGACCTTGGAATAGATCTTTTTGACATGGTAAAATGTGCCCCTGAAGATATTCGTCTTAACCCCATGCTTTCAAGGTGGATTAGTTATTTCCTTTTTTGTTTTATTCATCTTCTCCTTTCTTTGTGTTCACTGTTCAGTACTTGATGAATGTATACCTTATTGGCCTGTCTAAACAGCATAGCTGAGTTAAAAAAGACAACATCATATAATATTTTCAACAGATTCAAGATTCCATTGTTTCATTCATGGTCCTTGAGCAAACAGGTATTCATTCTGTCGATTTAATTGTACATAATCAAACAGTTTTTTTTTAGTTTTAGGCTGGTTCACTTACGAATGTTGATACAGGAGAGAACTTGTTAGCCACTAGCTTAGCAAAGATTCTGGAACTCACATTGATTAAAGTGAATAGTTTCTACTGTTCTTGCATCATTTATTTCTAGTACAAAAGTCACCATACCATATTTCTACCTCCTAATACCTTGCAGTCCCCATGCAGATCAGGAATGGCTAGGATTCTCTGTAATGTTGTGAAATCTCTTTTGGTCATTCCTTTCCACCCTTTTTAGCTAGTAAATAACATAAAATTTTATTTAGAATATCATCTTATACTCGCTCTGTCCCTTTTTTAACTGTCGCCATTGGTGTGCGTACCGCAAGTTTGACTCGATTCGTAGAAAATATGTGCAACATTTAAGTCTCCAAATATTTTTTATAAAAAACTAGATCAAAATATCTATCTAATGATATTTAGGAAATGTTTGGTTCAGCGGGCGGTAATGCAAATGAAAATGGAATCGAATTCCAGTGTAATCAGCACAGGCATCACAAGTTACAGGCTTTGTTTGTTTCCTTCGTGGTAATGGCATCAGGGCAGAGCTGCTCACTCACGGGAGGAGGACAGGGTACTGCGAAGCGATTACAGCGATGAACGGGCGTTATCAGAGTTGCACGCGCTGGTATCCAATTACACGGTAACTGATTACTGACTACGTCTATCCAAACACATTTTAACGTTATCGGTTCCCTCCGCAATCCAATTACGTTACAAAATGATGAACCAAACACCTCCTTATATTGTACCATAAATTTTAATATATTTTTATATATAATTGGTCGTAGTTGTTTCTCGGGAAGTGGGAAAGACATTATCTAGGGAAGGAGGGAGTAGTTGGTATCTCAGTTGCCACTCTCGAGAAGTTGAGGTCTCTAGTCTCATGAGATGAGTTTTCCTATAAAATTTTAGGATGCTGATAGATTGGCCGCAACTGGCCCATGGATCTGTCATGAAGTTAAGGTTTGGTGTCGAGAAATATAAGCAGACTAAGTATAAAGTTCCATCAAATGTGGAATTGAAGCCATGCCAACTCAACTCAACTGAATCAACGAGGAGATATTGAGGAGACCGAACAGCTTAAGCAGGCCCTTATCGCATCAGAACAGCAAATGCGACTCTTCATGCACGATCAGCTTACACATTGATAACTGAAACTGATTATAAAGAAGCTTCTTATCCTCAAGTTATAGGTTATCTGCACATGTGTAAGAGGTGTGAATTTATTTACCGCGTTCATTAACTTGCATGCAAGGGAATACTTAAGGACTATTCTGGACAGGATGGGTGGACTAGGAAGGGCATTTGGTGCTCATAGGTAAGCTAGTGTCACGCACCGATGGAAACTGCTCCGCGTTTCTCGAACCTGACGGAACAGGCGAATTTGGAGGCGATCCTGGTCTTCTTTTAGGCGGTGCAACTCCGGCACCGCCATGACTGCTCCGGCAAGGTTCTCTGATCCTGGTATCCCCCGCCCCGCTGGCGACGACCCGTCACACGCGGCCACCGCAAAATTCACCGGTTAGTGCTCCTGCGCCAGTGACCACAAATTATTCCCGCTAGGGGATAGCGCCACTAGAAACCCTAGTCTTGGGATCGTCTTGTGTACGCTGCTAACCGTATCACATCTATGTGCCTCTCAGGATAATTACTACCAATGGTGACAATCAGAGGTGGAAGAGGAAGGGGAGGACCAGATGCATCGGTGACTGACCGGGCGTGGTCTGATCCGGAAGTGTCGGAGTTGCTGCAGAAGTTGAACCTCACAGCAGCGGAAGAAGAGGTGGCAGCTTTCAGTGATGACGAGGAGACTGAAGAAGTTGCAGTGGTAGAATGGGCACTGGTGGGGAAAGTATTATCGCCATTGGTAATCCATGCCAACACGATTCGAGAGGCGATGCAGCCAGCCTTGGGCGACCCGTATGGCATGGCGATTAGGTCGATTGGGGTGAAAGGTGAGAACATATTTGTGGCAGAATTTGGATCGAAGCATGACATGACCTGGGTCATAGCCGGATCACCATGGTTAGTGGGGAAACATGATGTGGTCCTTAAGAAGCACGATGAGACCATCTCATATCAAGTTTGATCAAATAGAGATGTGGGTGCGAATTATGGATTTACCTTGGTTGGATGAATCAACATAGGGGAATGTGAGCTATGAGCCTCATTATCGAGTCGTCAAGATGGATGTTGATGGCGGAGGCAAGGCGAGTGGAGCTTATTTGCGTGCTCGGGTGGAGATTAATGCATCCAAGCCACTGAGGAGAGGGGGTTTGCTGAAAATGAAGAAGGATGGGGACCCAGTGCGAGGAACGAGGAAGGGAAACTCCCCTATGATACTTTTGTGTGCTCCGAATGATAGGAAGAAGAAGCTCCAGAACTTTGCTTAGGTGGCTGCAGAAATGTATAGGGGTTCTTTCGGCTCTTGGCAGTCACAGGAGTCTGCGAACTAGTCACAGGACCGATGATCAGCTAATTCAAAATTCAATATGGGGAAGGACAAGGATGAGGAGACCTTTTCACCACTGAAAAGGAAGAAACCAGCTGAAGGCAAGGAACATGATGGAGCCAATGGTGATGGAGACCGTCAGCTGTTCAATGCTGATGGGGTGAAGGATCGACACCCTGTGAAGAAGAGGAAGTCGTAGGGCACGAGACTGTCGTCCAGTGAGACGTTGGACCTAAATTTTCCACCAGTGAACACATTGGGGCTTCTGCCGACGGGGCTAGTTCATGTGATGGATAAGTCTTGCTGCACTGCATGGTGGATAAGGTCTCGTGGTCTTGCTACCCAAGCAAGGACAGCATTGCATGGTCTTTCTAGGACAGCATCTTAGACTAGCTTTTATGATAGGATCTTAGACTACTTTTAAGACAGCATCTAGGATAGTACCTCTAGCATCTTAGACTAGCATACAACATATGCTTGGCTGTCTTGGCCAGCTATAAATATGTATCCCTAATCCCTTGGGTTGGTATGACATTGTGTGAGAAATAAACCCCAAAAATTCCCAAACTTCTAGTGTCATCCTCTCTCGATGAGAGTAAAAATTTAGCTGCTTGATTGCTTTGCACTCTAATCGTCTCCTGTTCATCTCCCTCCCAAGTCTCCACCCGCTCCCAGCCACCACCACCACCACCAGCAGCTGTTGCTGCTGCAGCAGCTGCAGAAAGTGCTCCTGCTGCACCTTCTTCCCCTGCACAGACGAGTAGCAACAGCTCATCTGAGGCATCCCTCTTCTCACGTAGCAGCCTAGTGAGGTGCCATGTCTGCAGTACGGTCTCAGCACTCGGTCACCTCGAGCTGCAGTAGCAGAGCTCAAGGCTTTATGCAGCCGTAGCATCAGCAGCTCCGTCTTTGTCTATGGCGACAGTAGCACTGACGAGGAGCTCAAGGTGGCGAGAGATGCAGCGAGAGGCGAACAGAGTAGTGGGCAGCCATGCACCCCCATTGGCGCGGTGGCGGCAGCCTAGAAGGATGTGGACACGCTGGTGGTGCCCCTGGCAGGGGTGCGCATGACCGTGGCGGCGACCAGGTCGACGGAGATCACTGCCTTTACAGGTGGCGTGGCTCTCCCTCCCTGGATCGGCACAGCGGTCACCACGGGATCCAGACCATCATCAGGGGCCTCGGCCCCATTGGTGGGTGGCCTACCTTCACCAAGACCAGCTACGTTGAGTGGGCCGTGGTGATGAGGGCGAGGTTCTAGGTGCAGCACATCCGAGAGGCAGTCCGGTATGAAGACGTTGGCTACGATGAAGATTCTAGGTGCAGCACATCCGAGGTTCTAGGTTCTGAGGGCACAAGCCTTCCTCGGCGATGGCTCTGACAACGACAAGATTGATAGGTGGTACCTCAACACCAATGCCACCCATCACATGACCAGTCGGCGGGAGTTCTTCACCAAGCTTGACTCCAGCGTTTGAGGCTCCGTCAAGTTTGGGGATGCCTTCGGTGTGGAAATCAAGGGCGTCGGCTCCATCATCTTCACTGTCGAGTCTGGTGAGCACAGGCTGCTCACTGGAGTCTACTACATCCCCGCGTTGAGGAACTCTATCATCAGCTTGGGACAGTTGGATGAGAATGGTTCGCGCGTGGAGATCAAGGACGGAGTCATGAGGATTTGGGACCGCCATCATCCCCTTCTTGCCAAGGTAACTAGGGGCACAAGTCGACTTAGGTCCTCAACATGTAGGTGGCACAACCCCTCTGCCTTGCCGGGGTTTGGTACAACCCGACGCAGCTCAGGAACTTTGTAGCTTGATACATCTACATCGCCCATGGCTAGTGTTCTTGTCGGAAACATGCTTCTTTGACAATAAGTTGGATAGGCTGTAGCATCTATTGGGGTTTTCTAATGACTTTGGTGTTGGCAATTTTGGGAGAGGTGGAGGTTTGGCCCTTTTGTGGACTAGGGATATTTATGTGCATGTGCAAAGCTATAATAGATTGCATATAGATGTAGAGGTGCACGAGATAAAGAGGAAATGATGTCCTTACCGATGCTACCGCGAAAATCACATCGTGCTGGTGCATGGCAGCAACACCCCAACATGGTTGTTGTGGCCATCTGACAAGGAGAAGACGCGTCCTCCTATGCCGAGGTTGACCGCCATCCAGGTTGTCACATGCATCTGCCGACAAATCTCCTGTAGCTGGCTTTGCGCCAAGAGGCTGCGCACCACAGCTTATATCCGCACCGTTGCTGATTCGTGACACTCAAGCATCTCACAACACCGTTGCCTTCGCGCGGCAGCCTACAAACGCACCACCGCCAACACCTGATCAGGCACCTGCCCCACCAGATTCGTCGAAATGTCCGCCGGCTCCACGATCTATGGAGATTCACGGAGATAGACATTGGCCCAAATGTGGTCTGGGAGTCCGCGCACCAAGGGATCTACCTTTAAGGTTGGTGGAAGATGCAGTGTGTGGCACACCAAGGTGTTGACGCACTCCTGGTAATCCTGGATTTGCCATTTGATGGTAGCCACACCGGCTCGGTGAGGTGCTTGTTTTGGAAAGCCGATCCAAAATGAAGGTGGTAGAGCACCAAAAACTTCTCCCAAGATGGCATGCCATCACCTTGTTCCACTCGCCTTGTTCCAGGGCGTAGTACCAGGTCTAGGTCGTGCCCGAAAGATGGTACGACACCAAGAGAGCTCTCGCACGGTTGGGGGATATTATATATAGAGGGGACTCTAAAATCAACTGTTATGTTCAAATCAATTGTCGACATGGGGTAGGACGTTGTGTTGTTCATACCCAACGACTATGTGTCACATCAGAGTCGATCGCTTTCAAATTCGTGGATTGTTCGCCTAACAAAAGCCGAACAGTTCACCATTTAGCTTCCAAAACACACAAAACAATGTCCTGGTCGCAAAAATGAGCGGTGGACAATCCACTCTGGGGGTCCGAGAGTCCATCGTGGAGCAAGCTGCCAAAAACTCTTAAATTAGGGGTGAACGGTCCGCGATCAGTAGCTGGACTGTCTGTCGTTCATTCTTGCGCAACACTGACAACTTGGTATGTCTAAATCAAAATAATTATCCGCCGCATTAAGGTCGGATAGTCCATGGTCATCTCGATGTTAGCCCTTTTAAAACTCATTTTGAGGTCTATCTTTTTCACTTTTTCAAATATAATCATCCTATATGCATGCAAGACATATGTTTGAGCAAAGTGGTACCAAATACTCATCAAGAAAATAAATTTGATCCTTCTTAATAGTACGGCTATCTAACCTATAAATCCGGCCGATTATCAATCACTAACCTCCTCTCAACTGGCAAAAGTGAAAACCCTATGTTAACATTGACAGAGCTGGGTGATGTTATACAAAATTATCATTGATGGACTGCTGATTAATTTCACCAAAGTTCTGAGAGTTTTTTGAAAAAAAAAATTTACATCCGTATTTTGTTCGTGGCCACCTCGAAATATACCAGGATTAGCATAGAAGATTAATTTCCCTCATTTTCAGATCATATGATTGAATAACGTCAATGAACCCCCTCCACCTTCAGCTGAACAAGAAACAACAGATCTTTCTGATCCTGCCCGTACTCGTATCCGCACATCAAAGTTGAGGTCAGAACAGATGTTTCGCAAAAAAAAAAAGTTGAGGTCAGATAATTGGGACTGGCACGTGTCATGCAGCTAGGACCTAGGAGCAGACTTATTAGAGCGTGCCCCTTATTCTCTTAGTTTTTCCCCATATTTGATCCGCCAGTGTAACGACCCGAATCTTAAACCCGTGATCAACATGTAATCACTAGCATCATGAGCATCATTAGTGCACAAAACTAGCATCATGACATAAGCATTGTATGCATTATTGAATTGTTTGAATTAATTTAAATGTCACTTTGTTAAGGAAGTCCAAATTTCGTGATGCAACTGTGCTGGTTTAAAATTTTATAAAATAGCAGATTTCAAATGTGGAATTTATAGTATTTTTGCAAGATTTTTGGAGTTCATTTGCAGGGGTCAAAAATTAGTGGAAAATCCAAATTCGTATCTTTTGAATTCAAAACTGCAACCAAACCAAACATGGTTTTCAACTTTTTTTAACTTGCAGAAACCTTCCTTGTGTTCTAAGCTTTCCAAAATGTATTTATTTGTGATTTTTAGACTTCGGGAACTATTTCTTTTAAAGCAAAAACATTTGAAGTCATTTTTAAAACTGTCTCTCTTACGTGTGGGCCCGCCTCGTCAGCGTCTTCTTCTTCCTCCCGTTGCCTCCCTGCTCGCTGGTTGGGCAGCAGAGGCGGTGCTCCCCACGTCGCTGCAGCTCACCGGTCATCGACGCCCGGGCCACGCGAAAACCCCCTTCTGCCCCGCTCTCCCTTCCTCTACTTAAACCGAGCAACCGGCCTCCCCAAACCCTAGCCCTATTTCATCCAGTAGCCGCCACCACCATTCTTGCATTCGAAGCTCGCCGCCGCTGCCATTTCACCGGTGCGGGTCACCTCGGCTCGATTCGACCTCACCAACAGCTTCTCCTCCACTCACCCAAGCTTCCCAGCCGCCCAATCGCCACCCTCATTGCTCCAGCGCCGCCGCAGTCGTCGACCAGCACCGCCGCCCGCCGCCGCACGCTGACGCCCCCTTTCCGACCTCCGTTTCTTCAACCCAAGGTACAAAACGGATGCTCCTCGTCGTTGTGGTGCTCACCGGCCACTTCCCCCTCGCCGGAACCTCACCGCCGGCAAGGAATCGACGGTAAAAATCACCTCCGTCCGCCATTGACCACGAGCTCTGTCTGATCCGTGGGGTCCTGCTGTCAGTTGCTGCTGTGCTGGTGGTCGCACGCGTAGATTTAAGGTTTTCCAGGGACTTGGATGCAAAAGCGTTTTGGGTTTTGTTTTGAATCGGCTGAAAACTTGTAAAAGGCGTAGAAATCTGTATACTGCTCCAAAAATGGTGAAACTTGTTTTTTTGGATTCCTAGAAGGATGAAGTTTCATAAAAACCTATGGTTCCATGTTGTACTGCTGTGTATATTTATTTATAATTTATATTTCTCAAAGCTTGATTAATTCATATTAAATGTTCTGCTGCTCTAAAAATGTCAAATCTAGTATTTTAGAACTCTTGTATCATATGAATGCTAGATCTATAACTTTTCACCCATGTTTTTATGCTTTTACCACTGTTTTTATTAAAATATATGCTTGTTGTCCAAAAATGAGAAATGGCATAGTAAATAGCTCAAAAATGATAAAATGGTAAAACCAATTTTGATAATCTTGTTTCGCTGTATAGAATCTAGGAAAAATGTCTTTCATATTTGTTCTGTTGCTAAACATGGCTTTTAGGATTTAATTTGTTTCCTTAGGTGTAACTTGATTAATTTATAATTAAATATGCAGAAGTCATTTTAATGCATAACCAACTTCTTTAATCTTTTAATAACAGTGAGCATGTTATATGTTTTATCTAGGCATTAATTCCATGGTTTAGAATTTATATGTGTTATTCCTTTGCTTGCTAGTAGTTCTACCTTTTCGGTAAACCTTTATCCGCCTTCTAATTTCGCGGGTGTTTTAGATAGTTTGTTGGAGTGCTTTTTATCAACAATCATGCTCATGCATTTCATTTCATTCGCATCATGTCATCATCTCTAATGCATGCATGCATTCACTCTTTTAGTGAGCGAGGCGCCGGAGTGCGAGACCGTTGAGCCCGAGGCCGAAGGAGAACCGGAGGAGAACGTAGTTGACACCGAGGAGAACCAAGGCAAGCAGCTATGCATGTTGAAATTCCTATTTTTGCAAATACTTATATATCAATATATGCTATGGGTTGCATTGGGTTGTATTTTGTGGTTATTTGTAGATCCTATTTTATGCATTTTTACCATTCCTTGATGTTTCTACCTTATGCCTTGTCACTCGAGTAGTATGGGTTAACTTGATTTAATTTGCTTAATGCTTAGCTATACTTAGTAGTAGAGTGGTAGGCTTTTTGGGAATGGGATGGATAGGTTGATCGACAACGGTGGTGTTATGGTCCTTGGTTAAAATGGTTAATGGAACTTGTTGATGGTATTGAATTTCGAGACTTGAGCGGATATGGTGCAGGGCCTTGAGAATGGAGTCTCGGGCATCGATCCGCTTGAGTTGATTAAGGACCGTCCGTTGTTGACCTAGGCTGGAGCATTTTTCCGTACTACCACATATCATGAATGGGAGGATAAGCTAATTACCAAAATTGAATTGGTCATCCGGGCACGGTTCTAGATATGTGTGTATGGTGAGGGCCCTAGAGTGTTCATAGTGGGCCTAGGCAACCCTCCGCATAAGCTAGGCGTGAACTTCCGGACGTCCAAGGCTTTTCGGGAAAGGTTGACATGAGTACCCCCTTATGCACTTTTGGCCAAGTGTATGAGCCGCAAGGTCCTCGAGTCGTGTGGGAAAAGATGTACACCCTTGCAAGGTTTAAAAATCAATTCGAATTGCCACGCTCTTGGTTATGGCACCCGCTCAAAGTCCTATGAATTCATCGTAGAGTTACCGCATGGATGAGAATGATGTTCACATGGTTATGCTCTATGTCCACATGTTTATGATATATTGTTGCTCACTAAAACTTGAGGTGGGATGGACAAAACAAATAAAATTTGACTAGGTCTATAGGATGATTTATCACTTGCTCATGTTATATAAAAGTTAAGGCTAGGATGAGATAGGCAAACATGCAATTTATTTGACCTTAAAGCCTCATTCCTTGCTACATCCAAATATACATACTCCTTGGTTATTTTATATTTGCGTAAGTCTTGCGAGTACCCTTTGTACTCAAGTTGCTATATTTCATCAAGTTGCAGGCGAACCGGAGGCCGTGCTTGGTCTCTTCTACCCCGTTGATCCTCATACGGGTGAGGAGTAGGTCGGGCATGTGATGTTTGTGCCATTGGTGCGCTCGCGCTAGGCACCTTTGCTTTTGTTGTACCGCTGCGTTTTTTTGTTTATCGTTGTGAGACCACCATAGGAAACTTGAACCTTAAATTCATGACACTCATGTTTTATTTTGGTGAGCTCAAGACTTGTATTTGGAGCTCTCATTTAAATTTGGATCTCTATGTTGGACTTGTAATATTTTCAATGTTGAACTCTCATATAATGACTAAAATTGCTTAATTTGGTGATGTGTGTATTTGTATGAACGGTATGTGTATGCTTGATCTTAGGCATGTTGTGGGCATGTTGTGGAACACATACCGGGACTACCGGATTTGCATCGTTTTATGTGATATTGTATTTATCATGAGCCTCTAGATGTGGGTTACTACGTGGTATGTCAAGAGACGGACGCGTGCTAGCTCTCATCTTAAGGGATTGATCGATGATTTCGTATAAACCAAATGTAAATTGGGCGGTTCCAATCTTGTATCTTCCGCTATATAAATAGAAATATCGACATTATATGGAACCGTTCGTTCGAAAGAGAAATGTATTTGGTCGACGTGTGTTTTTATCACAAAATGACTGCTCCACTTTGTGGAAGTCCTTGAGGCAATGGCAGGGTCGGAATTTATTTCTGGCCCCCCGTTCATCTGTGGGTGATCTTCCAGCACACGCGCCTAAACCCCAGCCACCACCGCGTCCCTCCTCCAGTCCTCCTGCTCCTTCCGTTCGTCCCCAGCTGGCCAACTCCCCATCTATGTCGAGGAAAAAGAGATTTCGCTACTTCTCAGAAGCGCGCCGGAGAGACAGGGCGAGGGAGATATGACAGTGCAGTGCGCGGCGCACGCGGCCCGGGCACTGCTGGCCGTGCTCCCGGCACCGGCCTCCCCTCACCGCCGGGCGACCTGTGTGTCCCTGACCCTTCGCCGGCCGGGGCGCGCCGTTACTGCCGTGCGCGCCGCGGAGCCATCGTCACCTCCCGCCACCGCGCCTGCCGCACAGCCAACTGGTGCCTCAGCCGGCAAGGCTATCGTCCCAGACGACGAGTTCTCCCTTGCCAAGGTGCCGAGGCGGAGCCCCAAGGCTATTTCTTGCTTCTGGATATGGTCTCAACGCATTAGCCGTTGTCACAACTAGTAATCGTGTCCTCTAGTGCTTAATGGCTAGTTCTTTGCAGGTATCCTTCGGTGTGATTGGGCTGGGAGTCGGGATCTCACTCCTGTCGTGAGTTCTGAAATTTTTGTAGTTTTATCCGTCTATGACTCTATGTAATTCAGAATGCTCTGTTATGGAGGTCATGTGTTCTTCCTGCTCAGGTATGGATTTGGGTCGTATTTTAACCTGCTTCCCGGCTCGGAGTGGTCGGCTTTGCTGCTATCCTATGGTTTTCCTCTCACAATCATCGGCATGGCCTTGAAGGCAAGAGCTCTATATAACTATGTACATGTACAAGACATTACTGGATGACATTTTCAGGGTCAGCCGGTCAGAGACAATCCTGTTCCTTTCAGGCTCTGTAGATACCCCTGATAGTCGACATTCGTGTACCTCGATGTTCTGTGCTTAGGCCTTGTTTCATTAACCCCCTTTGATGTGGTATGTTTTGATTCTGAGTTTTCTATATGCAGTACGCTGAACTGAAACCAGTTCCCTGCATAACCTACGCTGATGCTCTTGCTTTAAGAGAAAAATGTGCCACCCCTATTCAGAAGCAGGTAATATATATTTATCCGTCAAATCCATGTGTAGTTTGATGTGATGAACTGATTATATTCCATTATACTTTCATACCGATAACTGGGCTATCTAAGCAACAAATTTTCTGTTGGTAGACCTCTAAACATGAGTGGTACTTGACATGAGAATTCAAATTCAAATTTTAATAATTAAAACTTAGAGATGTCGTAGATATTGGGGATAGGGAAAGGATTATGATGATTTCAGCCCACTATAATCATACAGCATTATGCCACACTTTCAAATCTCGCAGATGAAATAAATAAATAACCACCACCTGATAACCACAGCCCAGCCCCATATTTTTAATATAAAAGCGTTTTTATTTATTTATATCAAGTAAACTGATAGTACTTGCAGCAAGGTACTTGGAGGCTCTAAAAATAACAGCTGGCTGCTTCTTGATCAAGTTTCCTCTGTCGAAGTACTATCAGTTATCACTTTATTAATTACAAAATGTCCCTTACTACATTTTGATGTCTGACTATTGCATAAACCTACCACCTAATAACCACCGCCCAGTCCCATATTTTAATATAAAAAGAGCTTGTTGATCTATTCAACCGCGATGCAGGCACACTTTGGTAGCTTAGGCCATTGATTGAGTTAGGATGCATCCTTATTGTACTATTTGGAGTTATCACAATGGTTCAGCTTGCTTTTGAGCTGATATTGATTTTAACTTTTTGAACTAATAATGTTTTCCCTATTACATAGTTTTTCGGCTAATATGTATGTCATACATTTGCAAGGAAAAGAGTGGAACCTTGTGATCTGAGTCAACAATGTATCTCTTCTCCAATGTAAAGTTAAAGCATATAAAAGCAAATTTCTTTAGTGCCACTTGTTAATCTTGCAGCACTGCTTATATCTAGGTAAGGAGTGATGTTACGCGTTTTAGATATGGTGATGAGCAACACCTGGATGAAGCTCTACAGAGAATCTTTCAATATGGTTTAGTAAGTATATTCAGATGTCCAGCTAAATGTCTCTCTTACATTGGGGAAGCTCGTAGTTTTTCCTATTTTACTTATTTGCCTTATTTCCTTTAAATATCAGGGTGGTGGCATTCCAAGGCGTAATGCACCTATATTACAAAAGATTCGAGAAGAAGTAAGTTTGTGATCTATTTGATTTTCTTGTCAACGAATTGTATTAATATTTTTCCATGTGTTTATTTTAAATCAGTTATAAAAATTTCGGTCTAAAATTTTGTACCTTGTTATCAATTGAATTGTGGGGCTTTCTCATAAACTTTTTGGGTATCAACCAATTAAATGGTCATAGATTCCTCCAGTCTGCCCATAATATATTTTGGTCCATGCCATTGTGGATTTGGTGCTTGCAGCATTATATTATATTACCAATATCTTCTGACTGTCTAGCTTTACAATGTTTTTTTAGCCTACAAAATCGTCTTCATGAATTACAAAATGGCCAGCTCAATGTTTTGGCACGGTTCATTATTAAAAGATTCATATAATTGTATTTTGATGTAGGTGACTGAAGATGGGAAATACTCTTTAGTACTTGTATTTGAAGCAAAAGCATTGGAGCTATCTGATTTTGAGAAGAGACAGGTGAGACTTATCAGTACTGGTTCGAACCACTAACATTGTAAGTTCAGGAAATAGGACAGTTTCAATCTGACAAAAAGTTGACTCTCCTCGCTTCTGTACAATCAGCCACATCAGGCAGGGTTTAAAAAAGATAAACGTTAAAGCAGGGTTTTGAAACCATATTCCCACAATCTAGCTAGTTTGGGTAATTGGGTTTTGCCCAGTTTCATTACCTAAAAGCAAGAACTTTTATTACAATTTGAAGTTCCTGCTGATTTAAACTTTGGAGAGCATGAACTAGAGGGAAGTTATTGAGTTGAGACAGTCGGTTACGAACTGATTTGGAAAAATAATAGAAGATGGTGTGTTTCAAAGCTTTATACACATAGAAATCAGGACATGTTACAGAACAAGAGATGTTGTATTTGCATCCAAAATGCAAAGAAAAATTAAATATGATGGATGAAGACCTTACAAGTAATTCTCATGTACAGGCGAAGTTCACCTCTTTTTTTGGCCCTGGGATTAAGGCAGAAATTGGTGAGTTGTGTTTTTTTTTCGTCAGCTCGATAACACTCCACTCTGTATAATCTAAACCACGGTCGCAATGTTATTGTGCTGGTGCAGGAAAAGGTGAAGATGATTTATATGAAGTTCGTCTTATCTCAGAGACTACCTAGGAAGCACACTATTGTGACCTGGGCAGTTCACCAATTAAGACTACTACTTTTTCCTTGCTCCATTAAGTTGCATATATGATGTTAAAGTGACAAATTTTGTGCCTTTTTCTTTGGCATGGCTTCTGAGTTTTCATGTCTATTGTTTGCTGACTGAGGCGTAGCTAATCGGTGGCCATGCACAAAGAAAAGGCTGTTTGTACTTTGTACAATATATGACTAGATGTAAATGGGTTTTGATTGGCTGCTCTGTCCATATAGTTTAACAGCATTAGCTGCGTTCAGCCAGTAATAAAACACTGGATATATCAGCGCAGAATGTAGAAGCTGTTACTTGACACTGGAGGTTGTTGTAGAAAACAGTAGCAGAGCATGTTTCTCAGAAACCTGCTCCTCATAGGTGTGACACTATTATCTACCAGGATGTCCTTTGGCATGTGTTGTGTAGTTCAGCCACTCTTTGCATCCACATGCGGTGGAGTGACCATTTCAGCAAAGGACTGAACAGAAGTGGAAGAATAAAGGGCTCCTGCAGCAGATCTGAGGACCACAGAAGACTCGGTAACCGATCTGTTTCAGGATCTGGATCTGAGCAACGCAGAGCTGCATTGACAACAGTAGATCCTTCTGCTAACCCCTGGCCCTGATTATAGACAAGGACTAGATGATATACTATCAATAGAAACCGTCAGTAAACTGGATGTCGCTGTTACCGATCTGTACATCCACGACAGAACATCCAGGTGAATCCACAGCAGGTTTAAATTACAACATGCCGTGACCCTGGTTTGTCCACTGTAGAGCGCAGCAGTTAGTTGTGACAGTGCATCTACTGTACTGATGCAGACTGTCAGTCTGACACTACCAATTGTGCAAACAAAACCGGCACATGCAGAATGGAAGATACTTTCTAGAGGCGCACAAGTGAACTGGGTCATGTGAGCAGTGGATGCAGTTGTTGCGCAGCTTCCACTCTCACTCATGTGTGTGACTCTCGGGTCACATGCATCCATGACGACCCGATGAGCAGAGCACCTGTTTTTTTTTTTCTCGTCTATGCCTACTATAGCTAGACGATAAACGGGGATTTGGATTGTGATCGCCGCTCCATCATGGTCAAATAAGGAATCTTATGACCAACCACCACCTCGTCCTTGCAAAGGCGACGTTGGCGCTAGTAGAGTGGAGCTCGATCTGATCCGAACGAAAATTCCTGTACTATTTATAAGAATTCTTCGAACAGGTGATCCCAGAATTGGAAGAAAAGAAAATATAAACGAATAATTGGCTCTAATTTTCCTACAGATAATGTAAGCAATGGAGGGCTCACAAAATAGGCAGACACAAATTCGGATGAATAATGCAGCATTTGAGCAACCAGGATGTGCACACTCCCAGCAAGTGAGTGCATGTTCACTCCCCTCGCCGTCACGTGCATCAGAGTGCGTGCGTGCGCGGCGCGGCATGCCATGGCGTGGCGCGCGGCACGCACCCAGATCTTCCTCCTCCCCCTCCCCCGGTAACGCGAGCGCACGCCAGGTTAGTTGGCGGTGCACGCAGCCTCGCCTCGCTGGTAGGCATCCACGATCCATGCATGTGGTACAATCGCCGTGCTGTTTTCTCAGAGACTCATGTGGAAGCATGACCAGTCGACGTCCATCTCTCTCTCTAGCTGAAACAATTCCTCTTAACTGTCTCGTTAGCCTTTACAACTAACCATCCCCATTGCCTTTTTATGCGCTTTTGATCTCACTCGCTTGCGGCCTAGGATGCCCCAACTAATCTAGCTTTTTGACAAAACACACAAGGCTGTAATTATACCGCGTCCCAATCATATCAGGAGATAGCCAAAACCTTTTTGCTTTTCTAATTGCGTGTTCTACTTGATGGTCAAGGCACACGCATACGACATTCACATGAGAATGTGTATGAGATCGATGAGAAGATGCTTCAGATCACAAGCTATAAGTAGTGTACCCCACACCACACACAATATTCCAACCTCCCAAGCTTCTCCTTCGTCTCCTCTCATCACACAATTAAAGGGAACACCATGAGGTCTCCCACTGCCAAGGGAGTTATGGCCACCACCCTTTCGGCTCTCCTGATCCTCCTCTTCTTCCTCCTCATCTGTGCCTCTTCGTCATCGTCATCGCCACAGCTGCAATCCTCTGCTGTCATGAGGAGTAGGAGGCTTCTGTCGACGCAATGCCGCGACGCGAGCTCTTGCTCGACGCCTCTGAGCGGGCTCAGTCGGTTCTTCAAGGCGCCAGCGACGGTGTTCGAGAGCTTGAAGAAGATGCCCAAGAGTAGGTCCAATCCATCGCACAATTAGCTAGGCGCCTCCCCGTGTGTGCGGTTAGAGCAGGGGCTTAATCTGATGAAGTAGCTAGCTGTTTCTTCAGTCTTCTCACTCTGGCTTATTACTTTGTTTGTAGTTGATCACTTGAGCTGGTAAATTTAGTTCAGAATAGGCATGTATGTACATTTTGGGGGATAAAGCTGGCTAGCTCAACTGCAGCTCGGCATGTATGTACATTTTGAAGCAGAAATTGTGTAGATCTGTGTAGTATTATATGCTTATTCGCAGTAGACGAGAAGATATTAACACTATAGTGCTTGTTCAGTTGTTCTTTTGCTAGATCTTATATGTACTCGTTCAGTGTGTAATTCACATTTCATTAAAAACCAAAAATCAAGGTCTTACATACTCGAGTCACAAGTATTAAATCACACCCACAGAAAACTAACTCTTTTGTCATTGCCAGGAAAAATCCAGACATTTCCCACATATGACAGTGGATAGGAACAAAGTTGAAGCTTATACACGTTATTATTATAAAAAGTATCATTACGCACAACACACCGGGTTAGGGACTTATTAGGGTTTTTTCCAAACAAAAAAAGGGGGCTTATTAGGGGCATGTTTGGGAAATCCCCTCACAGACCGGCAACAGTAGAAGCAGGAGCCAGTAACGATGCAACAAATCGAGTTTTGATCAATCCTTAAAATAACAACATGAAGGCAGAACCATTTGTCAGAACAGCAGAAGTACTGAATTCTGAAGCACTTTCTTTGCAACCATTCGCAGGCTATCCAACGAATTCATTAGATCCATAGGGGAAATTCGAGTACAAACCAACTATTCACATTGTCACAGAAAACACAAGCACTCACTGTCATTTACATCTAACAGCTATTTTGTCATGGTACTAAGGCCCGCTGCAGGGTTACAAGAAACTGTGAATCGTCGATGATCATAAGAAGGTGGTAGATAGAACTCCACACATTCTTTACATTAGCCGTGAACATGATGCTGCCACACGACTCACCATGCCTCCAGAATTCAAACACAGAAAGAACAGCAGAATTAGCACCTTGGGGATACCTGAAGGCAATCCTTCATGGTCTCCTGCCAGACTCCATTGACTCTAGTATAGGGCTGGTGTCTCTCAGAGCAATGCCACCATGTCCATCTTCTTCATCTTCAAACTCTGTAGGTCTTGTTTCGAATGAGTTCACATTACCATTGCTGTGCATATCAGCTAGCTGTTCGAAGTATGCATGAGGCCATATAGCTGCAAATGCATACGAACATAAACGACTGGTAAAATATATTGACAAGAGTCCAAAATCTCATCAGCATTTATTATATAGAATGGGGAAAGGTACCATCATTGTCAAAGGGATATGGGAAGAACTGCAGGTAACAGAATGAAGCAACTGTAAGACCTGAAAAGAAGAAAGAAGAATGAAACTGAGCTCCATGTACGCCATTCTAGATGTTGAATACAAAAAAAAGACATCAGAGTAGCAAACCTAAGATGCCTCCTGAAAACACATCTTGCCAGTGATGCCAGTAATCATCAACCCGAGAAACTGCCACAAGTGATGCAGCAAGTAGAGGCAGAAATACTAAGCACAGTATTGCAATATGACCTTTGCGATCAAAAGCTTTAAGTTTGCCAGCCAAGTACCACGCAAGAAAACCTAGACCAGCAAAAGACCCTGCAGAAGATGAGAGAGGTCATCAGGTAATCTGCTAAAACAACAGGGAGAACTACCATATTATGGCCCACAGGGCAACCAAATAGAAATTCTCAAAGCCAAATGATATGCTGAAAATTATATGATTATAATATGTATCAATCGTATTGGCCAGTCATGCATGGATATTGTGGAATGTCTAATGTGTGACAGGGATGATAAAAGTAATAATCATCTGATTATCAGATATTAGGAAGAAAAGAACAGCAATTCCAAATGCACAGCAGCTAAATCATTCTAAACAGGGGCAAGCTGGGCTAGCCCAACAACTAGGGCCAACTTAATGGGCTGACTGAGCATGCTGGATTGGACCTCTATGCTGCTGCTACAGTGAAGAGAAAATATGTTTCAATGTACTGGGCCTAGGCTTTCCTCTGCCCGAGTGTACATGTAACATGAAAGGACAGAAATCATATGAAACCAATTGTGTCAGCACTGCATTATACATTGAACTTTGCCATTTAATGCTTACTCTGATTTTCTTATATAGGAGTGAAGGAACAGAATAAATTATTGGCTAATGCAATAGTAAATAAAAATAACAAGTACTAAAATAAACCAACAGACTAGTACAATGATTTAGAAGAGCAAGTGTCTAATGTAAACAAACAATCACAAATATTGTCTGAATTCAGAAAGTGCATGCCAAGATAGTGGAACAATGAACAAATTAGTAAGAAGCTACAAATTGTCACTAGGAGCATAATGGACATAATGTACCAGGTTATTCATTTCTTACATGAAGAATGCCCACTTGGAAAGCTCTTGTGACCTTCCTTGATGACACTCTTGTCTCCATGACAGATGACATCAGTGGTGATATTATCATAATTCTGGAAAACAAATATAGGATTTAGCGACTACGAGATCCAGACTTTAAAATGAGAACATGCCGAAAGGAATGAATTTTTCAAATGGAAAAAATGGAATTGAAGGAAAAGAAATTACAGGTATGCCGTCTGGGAAACAACGCCAAAAGAAATCTGGGCGAGGGCGGCCAACACCATCCTTGATTGCATCAGTAATCACAGCAGTTATAAGCACTGAATATAAAATCCCTGTACAATTTTATAGTTCAGCACTAACTGACATTGTCACCAAGTAGCATAACATTAAAATATTGAGAGTGCTAATACCTAGTATGCCATGGTGTAAATCATAGACATTTTTCTTTTTAAAGTAAATTCCACCAAAGATGACCCAAGGTAGCACAATTGCAATCAGCTGTAATCAAGAAAAAGTTCCCAGATGAAAAAACTGTGCATTGGCACATAGTTAACTCAATATATGAGGTATAAGAAAAATGCGAAGTAAAGCAAGAACATACTGGAACAGCCCAAAATGGAATTGTGTTGCCCTTTAGAGGATAGCGCAAGTCAGTCATCATATCCCGTCCAACAAAGCGGTGAAAAGGCTCAATAATGTTTAACAGCCCATCAAGGACAGCAAGACAGAGAAGTATGATCCAGTCATACAAATGCAATCTTGCCACTTTGGTGCCATGGGACCTTATAGTGTGGCCACCTAGCTGAATATCCGCCATTTTACCCTAGAATGGAAAAAGCAAAAGAAAGAATTCGCAGTCAGCAAATAAAAGATTGAATTATAAATGGACTGTAGACGCCGTGTATGTTTGGAATTTGGAAACCAAACACGAAGGGGACCATCAAATATCTCATGCGGTCTAAAGCTTGCTATTTTTCAATGTTAAGAATGCAATAAAACTTTTTCTGTAAAGCTTGTGATATCCCAAAAACAGAAACCCTGAAAACATTTAGGATGAATTGAGATAAAACCGAAATTAAAAGTTAATAGCAGTCAGAAAATCAGTTCAATGACACCAGATAGATTGAAAGAAAATAATAATGGAAGCTGCTCAATATGACCTCCAATATAATAGCAAGGGCAAGATCAGAAAAGATCAAATATTTTTAAGAAAATCTAGTGGTAATATGCATCTTCCATTTGAAGTTTACTAGAAATAAAGGATTATGTCTAACTTAAGGTAGTGACCTAATGGAAGGGGTGTATGTGTTAGTATATGTATAGGGGAGGAATGGGATGTAGTGGCAAGTGGAAGCCACACTTTCATGGTACAAGCATTGGATAACTTCCCCTTCAATAAAATTTGCAGCATAGTAAATAGGGGACTTAACTTAAAAGTGCTATTGACGGATACAATAAAGTACCGTTTAGAAACTCAGGACAAAGTAATCCGTTTATAACTGTTTAAATGAAAAAAAAATGATAAAAGCTTCAAGCAAAACAATAAGTTGTTTGAAAGAGAGCAATTCGAAAGTCGAAACAATCGCACATTATGGGGTTAACCAAACTACTACAGGTCCAAAAGACTGATGGCATGCATGAGTCCCCCCAGCAGCTACAAAGCAAAAAATAGCCAATCTAGTGAACAAGATCAGAATTGGCAGACCACAGACGTGTAACTTCCATTCGGCTGAAGCCAAGAACTGCTAACTACTCTGCAATGGTAATAGCAATTTGTGGAAAGATTCCATTGTGTTGAAACAACTAGCAGCTAACCACTCCAGAAAATATGTGAGTATTTTCATACAAATTGTAGAAGAATCATAAGCACAAAAAACTTGACAATCAACAGCAGCACACTGGTTGACACCAGCACTAGGCAAAGATTCTTACTGAATCGCAGGTCAAAATTTTCTCCTTTGCAACAGTAGGCATCTAATCATATGAAGCTACTATTAAGCACTTCACATTTGGTGAACATGTGAAAACATTTCTCATTCACCAACATTTAAACCTAATTTCTTTACTGCAAGGACATACTGCTGAATACAAGATAAATAGAAAGAGGAAGAGCTTACGGACTCACTCCTCCCTCCGTCACGGAGAAGGCGCTGATTCAGATCGATTCCCGGACACCTCTCTTGCGCTGCGAGAACTGCCCCAAAAGTATTTCCACTTAACCCGCGGAAGAAACGAAGCCGCAAAGAATGTTACAGCAACGGAAGTGGGGGAACGCTCGGAGCCTCCTGAAGCAGACTTACCACTCCGAATCAGGGTATCTGCCGCCGCCGTCGCGAGTAGCCTAGCGAGGGGGTCCCGAACAGAATCCGCCGGAATAGAAGAAGGCCAAGAACACAGGCTGTCACCAACGCAATCTGGGCTCCTGTACTTGAATTCAAAAAAGAAGAAGAACTCAATCGGCACAAGAATCATCCAAAGGCAACTTTTTTTTTTATTGAAAAGCAAAAGAAAGAAGGGATTAGTAAAAGGAGAGAGCGCGTGTTCTTGCGGGGCGGACCTGCAAGTCTGCAACGGAACGGAATGGAGACTTGGAATATCTGGCCGGCGGCTCGCTGGGCTCACACTAGGCCACTCGAGATTGGAGATGAACAGAGTGGATGAGGAGACCGAGCCTTGGCTCGAGTGGCTAGCACCGCAGTTGCCGGGCAGCCGGCGCGGGTTCGATTCCCAGAATCGTCCCGCGTCTCTCACTGGGGTCAATCCCCCAGATTAATATCTGCAGCCTCTCTCGCGAGGAGCCACAAAGGAATGCGACGCGCCCGTCACCTACGGAGCCTTGTGAATAATGCGACGTGTCCATCGCCTACGGAGCCTTGTGAAGTTCCGGTGATCTCCATCATCTGTGTGTAGTTGTAGGTCTGCTCTCTACGAGTAGAGTGTGGTGTGCGTGTGTGGAGTGGAGCGTGCGTGATACTACAGTTGTATCCAGATGAGAGGCTTAAAAAAAAAGAGTGGACGAGAGTGTGAATCGTCGAAATTTCGCTATGTGAATTCATGAGCTGAGAGAAAAATTCAAGCTAAGATATCTGCGTCTAAGTAGGCAATGTCGTTTTGATGCTCCCTGGAAAATTACGACAATATCTATGTGAGATCATCCTAATTGCTAAAGTTTCAACTTTCTAGTTTAGGGCCATAACAACCAGGCAACCACCTACTCAGACGTGCTTTTCAGAGACCAGACAAATGCATCATCTGCCAATAATCCGGGAATGAGCTGGGCAACAGCGCACATGACACGACGCGGGCACGTTCCCTAACTTCTCTTTTGTGTAGGCCAGTAGGCGACTAGCCAATTATGATGGATCTCAGCTCAGGCTGGAATATCATCAAAGCTAAAAGAGGTGGGACTAAAAAGTCCTGCCGCCAACTCTCCGCAGGCTCGATGGGGCGGACAGAGATGCTACCAGTCTCGTGGGCTGCTTCCTCTCTTGCAGCCCAAGTGACAGCTCTCTCGCAGCCCAAGAACCAGTGTGCCATGGGCTACTTCTTCTATCGCAGCTCTCCGATCCCTTTGGATTAAGCTATGGAAGTTTCTTATTTTGTCCTATCATAAACAATGCTTCCTGTGAATGCAGTCACCACTGGTCGAATCTGTCTCTAAACATGCCTCCTATTATTTTGTCATTGTTTTTCTAACAATATCAATAATATGGACAGCATCATGATTACACGTCATTTTTTGCAATTGTTTCTTCTAACAATATCACCTCATTACTGTAAAGCTGACTCTAATCACTTGGGCAACAATTTGTTTGTGCTTAGGTAGACATTGTACATTATTTACAAACTAGATGCTACATTGTTGCTATGTCTATTCTCCATATATTATTTGTAAGAAAACAATTGATACTATATTCGCTCTCGCTCATAGCAACGCGCGGGCATGTTTGCTAGTAGACAATAAAAAGCCTCATATTCGATGCTTTTATAATTAGCAATCTCGTAAGCTTTGACAAATGCACAAGTCAGGTGAAACCGTGAAAGTATAAAATTTCTGAAGTCATTTCTCCTGGTGTTTCAGACCCAAAACACCTACTGAAGATTACAATCAACTAACCTTCTGCTGAAGGCGCAGACGCCAGTGTTACTAAGAACCATGTTCCCTTGCGCATCAGTTGGATTTGACTTCTCCAGATATTCCTGAAAATGCATCACAACATCATTTCCAGCACAAACTTTATGACATAATAAATATAATGCACTAATAGTTAAGCAGGATTACCCGTGTTATATTCAAGCACAGTCTATTGTAAAGGACTAAAAGCAACTCTAAAAAAGAAATGCTTGCACAAGTATACTTCAATTCAAAAGCGACTACAGCAACAACATCCAGATTCCAGAGACTCATATTGGCCGTAAAAGTAATAGGCATTGAAGCTTAGGCCTTGTTTAGATGAGAAAGTTGGTGGAAAGTTGGAGGTGTGAATAGTGCATTGGTAAGCGTGTCTGTGAGAGAAGATGTGACTCGATGTGATTGGAAAGTTGGTGAAAATTGGTGAACTAAACAAGGCCTTAGTGTGAGTCACTCATACTGGCAGTAAAAGCAACAGACATAGAAGCTTAGTGTAAAAATTAACTCAATCAAGTAGATACCATGGCATTCTTACAGAGGAAGTCTAACCCTGCAGCCTGAAAAATAATTCTTTTTCACAATATATTTAGGTTTTTAAATACAGTAGCCCCAGTAAAAAAAATACTTCTTTCATACTTCTAATATACAACGTTGACATGGAGGTTCAAAACTGAATGGCAGATCTGTATAACAAAAACTATGTATCATATTTGCACAATGTTAGATAAAATAAGGGCCTACCCCAACTTGCTTGGGATTAAAGGCTACGTTGTCGGTGGTAGTGTTGTTGTTATATAAAATAAGGCTTCGTTTTCTTAAAGCTATGTAGCCCTATATGTGCATTTTTGTTAGTAAAGCAATATGGAAGAATCCATTATATTTCTTGAAAGGTTGTTGCCTGTTTATCATAGAAGGAATATTTGACACAACCTAGACATGATGTTTGCATTTGTTTGCAAAACAGGAGCCAAGTTTCTTATAAAGAAACTTTCAATATCAAGTGTTTTACCTCTGCCCATGCCATTCCTCTTACCTGACAAAAAAGTCCTGAGCAGCCTTTTTGTATCATCATAGCAAAATGTCAGCCTCCACATTCAAGACTTCCCAGATCTTCAGAATGGCTAGATTACTAAATACTAATGTCTAATAAGTAATACTGTTGGTAAAGGAAGTCGTTTAGGACCATGACATGGTCTCCAAAACATAACTTTGACTAATATTTTTTTTCTATAAAATATATTTAAAGTAAATCATATTTCAATACGAATGCATTCATATCATTTTTACATTTCCAAACTTAATACAACGAAATATTTGCAGTCAAAGTTTAAAAAGTTCGACTTAGGACAATCTTCCTTCAGTGATATGGATGGAGTACATGAACATTTTTAGGGCTCTCTAATTTCATATTTCTGACAGTGACACATGAGGGCAGCAGACAAACGCATGGCACAAATCAGAAGCTAGGCATTTGTGCCAAATAGAACTATGCCATAAATAAACTAACACTGTCATGAGTATAATGAACTTGGCAGGAACAGGCATACATGTGCTAGGGGCTTTCAGGTTGAAGTGCCCAAACAGGTCTGAGTGAACCCCCCACCCCACCACCAACGAATCCTTGAAAAAAAAAAAAACTCTCGATAAAGCCCATAGCAAGGTAATGAAAGGAGTGTGCACCTTTTTAGAAAAAAAAAAACAAACTAATGGAGGCATGACACAAAGCATTCTTGGTAACCAACGAATGCAGTTTTTCAGGAAACTGAACCATAGAACTATGCAAGAGGTGGTTTCCCAGAAATTAGAAGTTCTCATCATCAGAGGGGGTGTGGCCACACTGGCACTGGTTCTACTTTGTCCAATGTGTTGATTTATGGCGGACAGTTGTTCACATTTCCATTTCATATGATATAAAATGAAGCTACCACACATTATCACAAATTTATTTTACCAATCACAATGCACTACTAAAATTCAGACACACTACTTCATTTCAGGTCAAATCTAATTATTGAAATAGTCTCCTGACTTATGTCCAAAGGAATTACGTAATTAAGCTCCACCATGCCGAATCAACGCAATCAAAACAGCAAACAGAGTCCCACAAACAAAACATGTCACAAGGTTTGAAATTAAAGCTTAATGCACAGGTCCCTACTGATTGTTAATTAAGAGTGTCACAACATTGTTAAGGAACACACAAAGGGACCATGTTTAAATACAGATGCATGCTAATAACCAAAGTGAACTTTTGAAAGCAGAAAAATAACGAAATTATTCAGAAATGCCATAACTAATTGGGCCTTTAACATAAGATAAAAAATTATGCCCCCATCAAACCGCTCAATCTAAAAACTCAGTAAGGCGTGGATTGATCAATTTGATGCAATGACAACTTATTCCTTAAATCCACCAAAGACTCAATCTTATTTAAATCCATTGATTAACAGGACAAAAAGGTTGGAAAACCACACCTGACAAAAATTAAATAAGAAAATATGAGCAACAATGGCCCTTTACTCCTGTCACTCTTCTTATCGTCTTTGCTGCTTCACTCTTTTCATCCTTCCTGTATTCCAATTCCAAGATAATCCAGGAGAAAACAGATTCAATAGAAGGTGCATTGCTAGCCATAGAAAAAAAACAGCAACACAAAAGTAATCGCGGAACACAGTACAGATACGAGGGAAAAATCCCCCCTAATGTGTATTCTGAAGTACTTGCATTGCATCACACTACAAGTTGTAGGACCAGATTGATTTTGACACCTAAAAGAACATGATTGGGGAACAGATTGCCTTGCCTGTGCTAATCTATGAGCCATTTAATTTCTTTGTCTTGAAATCTTGCACATGTCACAGCTTGAGTTTTTGAGTTGGATATAATTTCAGCAATCATGGACCAAAAGGCACCAATGAACCAGTGTTTTGGGTTTGGGTCTTTTAGATAGTCCACCAGAAGTTGAGAATTAGAGAAATATTTGCATTATTGTTACTGGAGAGTGCTCATAACCTGGGTTGCGAATTGCATAGCCAAAGTTTCTGCCTGTAAAAGGACTAAATGCCCTTGCATCTGGTCTTTGATCATCAAGTCCGAGTGGACTCCTCAGCTGTGAACCTTGCAAGAAAACAAAACCAAAGGGCTCAGACAAACATGGAACATAATCAAACTAGGGATTGGGACAACTACCATCGATTTGATTTGATGTCGCGTAAGTAACAAATAACTAAGTGGGGTTGTATATTACTTACATATCGTAATCATGGTGTTGTGTTATCCTCTTCTTGCATCTGAATACTAAGAATACAACTTCAACTGGCTGCTTCTATCATGAGGAAAGGGAAAGCTTATTCAAGTTCATGATGATGCAGGTTATAAATACCAGTGAGCCATTCATGCTAAAGACGGTAGGAGAAGGCAGATTACAAGACTTAGATACATGACGAAAGAGTGGAGCAGCTCATCCTTTTTGGCAAACAACTCATTTGCAGTGTCTTTCTCGTCTATGCGCCCTTTCCCATCAGGCTCATGCCATTTTGCCTCCTCCGCTTGCATCCGACTGCCCACATCATGCTCCTGGGCCAGTGGCTCCACTCTGTTTTCTGCAGCATTGCTTCCTTCCATAAGATGGGCGATCAAGGGACCTGCAGCTCTGTACAGAAAACTATGTGAGAGAATCTGTTTCCCATTTGAATGTGCTTGCTCCTATCTCCCTTGGAAAGGCAACATCAGCCGTGCTGCAGAAACATAAAATACCCTTGCCAACATTCTGTCAAGCACCAACAAAAACAACCCAGCTCCTTGCTAATTAACTGTTCACCATGCGGCAAGAGCAGGTTATCCTAACTGTTCGCCATGCCACAAGTGCAGGTGATCTTAACTGTTCACCATCCTGATTCAGAATTTGTGTAACCAGAGGGAACTGAACTGAATATTTACAAATGCATACACATTAATGGTTAATACTTGACCAATTGAAAGATCAGTTCTTAGCGTGCAAGGCTCAGAATCAGATGTGTACACATCAAAGCAGAAAACATAGAATAGGTTCGCAATAAAATTCACAAGTTATGAAAGCTATTTAAACGGCTACAATATTTGCCAAATGTCTGGGTCAAACAACCTCCATTCACTCCCATATGAAGTATATCACAAATAAGATCTCGGTTACATTGAAGAGCAGGTAAGAACTCGGTCACATAAACGACCAGGAAATAACCTGTTTCCATTGATGACCATGTAAGAACTTGGTTACATTGAAGGAAGATCTCGCTTACATATCCGAGACGCCTCACCACACACAGGAGTGCATCTATAGTTCTAGGCACATCTTACAAAGGATACTGCAAAACTACATAGTGGTGCTCTGTGAATCTAGGTGAACCAGGAGTATTTTACATGGTACTTAGCAGACTGCCCTCTCACCCCATCCACCAATCAAACAAAGCACATACAAAAAAAACAAAGGTTGACTCAACAATAAACGGACTGGAATTCACTAACGTTTTTAGTTCCTCTTCCATGCTAAGTTGCAAGTGGCAAAGGAATAACTTCTAGCAATGGATGTATTTTATGTTCCATACTACTGCCTTTGTTTCAAATGTAGGTCGTTTTCGCATATTTAGATACATAGTTAGTAGTATGTACCTAGCTACACACTAGATACATACTAATAATTATGTATCTAAATATGCCCAAACGACCTACAATTTGGAACGGAGGGAGTATGTGGTTTTACTAATTCATTTTATGGGTACGCTACATCCTATGTGACATTCAAATCATCTAAATCTCAGGCTTTAAAACAAGTGGAGGAATTGGGTGATCAATTTTTCAATAACACGCAAAGAAGAAAATCGAACTTTGTATGAATTAGCTCAATGTATTACATGTAAAAAAATGTTCATTCAGTTCACGAGTGGACACCAAGAAGTAAGATTCAGGACAAGATTGTAAAGGATTAGTAAGATAGCTATAAAATTAAAGCAGGTAGACAGTTAGACTTTAGTGTTTCACATTTTAGGAGTTTATTTGGGTTCTAGTGCATAAAATTTTGAAGCAAAGCTTTCCATGGAGAATAAATTTCAAAAAGTGGATATTTTCATGGAAAGTAAAGATGATTTGACCCGCTTCCTTCCTTCCAGTTCAAACATCTCTAGATACCCTAACTATTTGACCTGCTTGCATTACTACCCGATAACTGTCAGCTCAAACTAAAAATGATAGCCAACTCACTTAGCTTGTGCATGACAAATAATGTCTGCCCTCTCCTTACTCCCTCGAACAACTAATGTGTGACCAACAACATTCATCGACCCCTTAACTACCTGAAAACCCATTTAAGCTTAAGGTATGCCGGGCTTCATTGATAACTCAACAGGATTCATCCCCCGAGAGCCCAGAGACCCTGCTTCTGACCATCTAAAATCCTAACTGGTTCACTGAGATTCACAGAACAGCACAAACTACTGAGCGAATCCTAGCTAAGCAGTACCTAAGCATGCACTCCATGTGTAGAAGCGAGAAGTAGCTAACTGACCTCAACGGTGACATCAATCAGGCAGCCCAAAGGAAGAAGTGGCATATTGGCCCGAAAGTTGGTGTCCAGTTGCCGCAGCCGAAGAAGAATCGTCCTTGCATTGGCCCTGGTGTAGTCACCATGTCGCCTCTGATAGGCACACCGCAGTAGCAGCAGCAGCCTGTTGTAGCAGCGCCACCCGTGCACCAGCTGATATTGTGATTCAGTGGCGCTGGCGCCATCTGTGGCTGAAGTTGAAGCTCTGGTTCTGGTGCTGGCGGAGGTGGCTGCGGAAGGGAGCCAGTTATGGTGATGGAGGCTCCTCGCCGCATCAGCTCGACGAGGAGGTGCGCTGTGTTGCGTGCATCATCAAGCCCACAGTGGAGGCGACCGTCCCACTGCAGACCTGCCTCCCGGACCGCCTCTTGTAGGTTGCGCCGCCCAGCACCAAACACTGCCTCGAAGGGGATCCGGAGGTTCACCCACTGGTCGAAATACCGCGGCTTGTTGAGGCACTTGAAGCTGCACTCAGATTCTAGCATCGTCTTGCAGTCCCAGTCTCCCCATGTGACGACAGCAAGGCGGTTCTTGGCAGCTCCCGCCGACGATAGCCACGAGTCGTGCATCCCCAGAGCCGTGGCGAGATCCACGCCGCCATCGACCTGTTCTTGCTGGATCCCTGTCAGTTCGGAGCAGAAAGCAGTGAGCTGAGGATGGTGTCGTGGCTTTACATAGGTGCGGAAGGAGGAGAGGAGGGCGCCGGTGGCGGCGTCAACGAGGACAGCAGGAAATTCGATGATCTCCTGCGGGTAGATGCGCGAATCCTTTTCGCATGTGGCTTCAAAGTCGATGACGACGAAGTGGTCAAACTCTCGCATGCGGAACATCTTCTGGTGCTTGGAAGCGATGGCGCCTTGTGCCATCGGATCCGCAGGCCGGAACGCTGCGGCGGAGGGGATGGGGAGCCTCCCCTGTGCGGCGAGAGTGTGTGGGTGAGGAAGGCTCTGTTGTTGTTGCTGCTGCTGCTGCTGCTGCGAAGCCAAGGCGCCTTGCGCCGCCGGATCTGCCGGCCGGAAGGAGGCGGCGGAGGGGAGACACAGCATCTTGCACTGCGCCGAGATTGCCTGCTTGCGATGCGTGAGGAAGGCTTTCGCGAGATGGCGTGGTTGCGGGAGGAAGGCTTTCGCGAGAGCGCGTGGGGAAGGCTTTTGCGAGAGATTTGTTTCGCGTAGGGTTTGAGATCGGAGCCGAGGAAGAGCATTTGAGATGCATAATGGCGGTTGCGTATGGACGACGCACCTGTCTCCGGCAATCCGACTAGAGTTCGAGGAAGAAATTTTGCTGGTGACAGCTCGCCAGGGGTGTTGCCGAGAGCGACGCGGCCAGTCTCCGGCAATCCGACTTGAGTTCGAGAAACTAATTTTGCTGGTGACAGCTCACCTGGATCCTGCCGAGCAAGGGGCGAGCGAAATTGGGGGCAATGGCGGCGAAATTGATTGCGCGCTGCAAATCACCTGCCCATCACCGCCGGAGGCGGCGAAATTGATTGCGCGCTGGCCGACGAGCCGCCCGCGCAGCACCGCCCGTCGGCCGGCGAACTGCCGGCCGCTTGGTCTTCTGCGCGCGCCGTACCCAGCAGCCTCCAAATGGGCCTGCTGCATGCCCCGAGCCATCTCCTGCTGGCCGCCGCGGCGCCGCCGGCGACGCTTGCCGGAGTTGTGAGAGAGGACGGGATCACGGAAGTGAGACAGAGGACAAGTGGATCACGGCAGTGGAAAGCCTGAGGAATATCCTTATTACTTATTTGCAGTATAGCCCTTACTAAAGAAAACAATAATAGAGAGATCCTTAAGCAGGCGACAAATGGAATCTTTTTTTTGAACGTGACAAATGGAATCTTGGGGCGTCGTGAATTATTCATGGTCAAGGATTTATACATAGTTCGAGTTATTATTCGTGGTTGTCAGCATATTATCCTTTCTCTTTTTAAAAATATAGTTTATACATAGTTCGAGTTATTATTCGTGGTTGCCAGTATATTATCTTTCTTTTTTTAAAATTATAGTCTATACTATAAAGGATTGAACAAATTGATGACACTTCTCAACCACAAACACACCCCTTTACCCCTCACAGCGGACCCACCTACCAGGGCTGAACGGTGGGCCTGGAACGACCAAAGGGAGGGGGGAAATTGATTTGGTCGTCCTCACCCAGTTAAAAAACTCCCCTCCCACCTCCTCACCCCCAAATTTTTTTCATCAACAAATACACCCAATAGCGGAAGTAAAATAGGAAGCATTCTCCCCGCTCTCACTACATCCCATCTCAACGGCACGAAAAGGGGTAAGCCCCTTATATCAATGAGAGAAATAAAAGAAATAAAAGGAGGTGTTATTAAAAGGAAATAAAAGGTGTGCTATAGAAAATAAAGGTGTGCTATTAAAAAAATAAAATGTGCGCTATTAAAAGGAAATAAAAGATGTGTTATTAAAAGGAAATAAAATACATATTTCCATGACCACCGTTTGGTTTCTCTGCATTCCAATGGCAAGAAAAATGGAAAGCCCCCTATCTTCTCTCTAACGCAAGAAATAAATCTCTCTATGGCCAAAACAAAAGGAATCTCTCTACGACGTTGTTTATGGATGGACGACGTGGATGAGGATGCCCGTGCCCTCCATATTTCGCCTCAGTCGTTGCTCCAAGTAGTCACCAGCTCACCGCAGTCGCATTCACAGCAGGCCCGGGCCCAGGCGGTGGTGCCGGGGGCCGGTTCTCCGCCATGGGCGACGGAAAAGGAGATGGCGCGGGTGTTTTTTTTATGGCAGTCATGGTCTTTCCTTTGGTTGACGTAAGCTATTTTTTTGCATCACTCCGTTCCTTTCAGGACTGCACGTCGTTAACAAGGACGCGGTTCAAAAGCTGGAGGCCTCCCGTTGTCAAGCGCCAGGACCAGCACTCTCCTCCCTGCTCCACTGCCGCCACGCCTCCATCGCTCCCGTCGCCGCGCTAGGAGGATCACGCCCGTCGTGTGCGCTCATCTACGCCTCCAACGTTGGCATCTGCATGATCGAATTCACCTGCTGATCCCGGTGGCAACCGCGTCGCCTACTTGGCCACTATCCATGGTCATCTCCTGCCGCCATCTACACCCTGTAGGTTGAGGTTCCCCGGAGGCTGGAGTTCGTCTTTGCAGCCAATCAGCAGCTTCATCACGAGGACCAGGTTTTAAATTTGAGAATGAAAAAAATAGTATATATAAACTGAACATCGGTCGACCGAAACTTGCTTGTAGAAACTAGCTAGGCTATCTGGCATTAGGGTAAGGATGAATTTACTCATAACCTGCAAGAAGTCTTGCAAGCAATCAGGTAAAAATATGTATACATATTCTTGCTGGTAGTCCACTACTTGTATATATTTTTTTACACTCATATATATATATATGGTGTTACTGTGTTCAGGCCATCCTACCCAGTGAGAAGCCCTGCAAAATTGGTGCTTCACTTCCTCCTCCCGGCCAAGATCATCCATCGCCGAGGATGGATACACACTGTGTCGGCGTTAAGGAGGCCCATCTATGTCAACACTCGAATGTGATTAGTTATTGTTATTGTTATTATTATTATTATTATTATTATTATTATTATTATTATTATTATTATTAATTTATTATTAAATATTTTATTTCAAGCTAATTTTTACCATGTATCACTCTTTCAATATTTAAAAATGGTATACACACCGAGGCTCCGCAAAAGCATTTGATGTCTCCACACGAATGGGAAATCTTAAAAATATCTCCGACAACACTACTATCAGAGTTCCAGGACAACTACTCCCCGAGATATTAAATATGAAAGAAGTGTTTTTAAAGTCCACATAAATTTTATGAGTCTGTGTTTGATATTAAGATAAGAAATTCTAGCTTTGCAGTATATTCTTAAATACTCTATTATTTGTCGCACATATCTTTTCATCTCTACTATATTTATATCTTTTGTATATGAGAATTTAAATAACATGTAATGACTCTAAACTTATTTCTTTTATTCTATTTTATTTTAATAGCACGTGCGTGTCGCACGTGCCAAAAGACTAGTTTATACATAGTTTAACCATTTTTCTTGTTTAAAAAATTAGGCAAAATATCATATTGTTTTGTTATGAATTACTTTATTAATATGAAAGTTTTTCCATAAATGACTCCCGATTTGACTATATTTACAAAAATTAAATAAAACAAGTGATCAAACTTAAGGTAAAAATATTTAAAAAATATAATTTAAAACGGAGAGAGTGCTCACTACTATGTAAATTATAACAAGCATTGGTCATACAGGCAGACATGTCAGTCTCATGAGTCAAAATATATTGGTCCCTAGCCCATATGTGCGAATCATGGGTCATGATCATATGTATATATGAGATCAATTCCATTATAATCATGCGGATCCTACAAAACAAACTCAACTCTTTTGTTGGTTGTACTCGTGTCATATGCACATAATAAATATTCTAGTAAATTTGATCTTAATTATTTCCTCTATTGTGTTCGAGCACAAACGTAATCGACGAGTCCAAATTCCTCGAGTTAGTATAATCAATAATCATGTATCACCTGTATCAGTAATATTTCCATGTTGAGTTGAAAATAGTAATCATATTTACAGCTATTGATGATAAAATTGAGAAGTGAAGTGGTGAGGGAAAAAAAAAGCTTTATAAAATCAGAATGACTTATTCACTAAGATGTACCAAGTTTCTTTTGCATCAAGGGTTGACATTCCGTGGACACGATGAAAGTGAAGAATCTAGCAACCGAGGAAACTTCATAGAACCATTGCTTTGCACATCAACCACAATTAGTTATTGTCGTCGTTGCTAAGAACAATACCAATTGTGTTTGGTTCTTGGAACAGGTATCCCTCTTGCTGAATATTGTTGGAGTTTCTTGTAAGCGTCATGGGATGCTCCAAAGTGCTAGACTTAGAGAGTATAATCAAAGCACTTGATTGTGGTGAACTCAGAACTGGGAGTGGACTAAACCAAGATATGGGATTGGCTATGTGCAACATCATTTCTATGTATCCAATAATCTGTGATGTACTCATCAACCTTCAAGAGAATACAACACATAAGGCTGATTGGATGAAAATTCATTTTATGGTTGGAGGATTTGGGTCCTTTGATTTTGTGTTTAGTTTGCACTTAATGCGTGTTATTCTTGGATACACAAATGAATTGTCTGAGCGTTTGCGAGCCTGAGATTTAGATTATTTGAATGTCACATAGGATGGAATCCCACTTGTTGATGTCGCAAAAAAAAAACAGGATGCAACACTTGAGGTTTGAAGGATGGAATTCCTTGAAAAGGTCAGTTTGTTTTGCAATAAACATGGTGTCAAAGTTCCTACCATGCATAATAATTATGCGCGCTTTCAAAGATCATGGCGGTTTGTCCAAAATCAGACAAATGATGATCACTTCAGAAGAGAGGTATACATTGGGGCCTTGGGGGTCATTGATAAAATCAGAAGAGCTTGATAGTTGGTTTGATGAGGTTAATACGGAGTTGCATTCTTGTATGTCTACCCTCAACCCTTCCAATTCATTTGCATTATTTGATGCACATAAGGTACACCGACTTGCTGAGTTCTACTCTAAGGACATTTTTTGCTCTAATTTGCTTAAGCTAGAAATGCAACTTGATACCTATATTGATGTCACGACACTAGATGATAGATTTAGTGATTTAGAAAACTTTGTTGATCTCTCTGTTAAGCTAGTGGAAACAAATAGGCACCAACTTTATGATTTGACTTACTTGCTTCGCAAAATGGTATTGCTTCTACCAGTGGCGACGGCAAGTGTTGAAAGGGCATTTTCTAGTCAAAGCTAAAAAGGAGATAAGATTGATCTCCAACATGTCCCCACTTTCCAAATCTCTTGCTGCGGCTGGGCGCCTGGGCACCATCATCATTATCCGGATCGGAGAAAGATAAAAAAAAAAATAAAAGCCTAGCACGGTTAGTCACCATATTACACAATGCTTTGAGGATAGCATCCATATAAAGTCTATGGAGCCTTTTGACTGCTCCAATGGCCATATGCATCAGATGATGAAAGAAGCTGCTCCCATATCCACCCTTATGAAAGGAGCCGGGGTCGGTGGCCAACGGCAGTAGCCACGTCAGTGAAAAAAAGATTCACCGTTCGATTCGTCATTTACGATTCACGGCATTAGTTGCGTGATTGCTGCAGCCAAAAATATCTCCATGTGTAGAAACTAGAAAGTTCTCGCTACAACGAATGCCTTCTCTTTCTCACGGTCTCCTCGGTCCTCGGAGATGGCCGACGCTTCTCGCGGGTGGCGAGCTCCTCAGGTGCCCACTGCCCGCCGTCATTGATCGGCACCGGGTTGAGCCTGATCGCACTCACCATCGCCGACACCGCCGGGTTGCCCTCGTCGGCGTCATCGTCGTCTACGTGAACTGGAAGATCAATGACCGGAAAGAACGCCGCGGCCAGCGCAACAGCCACGCCAACGGCAACAGCAGCAAGAGCGGGCTCTGCTGCTAATGCAGGCGGCTCATCGGACACATCCTCTGGTAGTCGGGCGATAAGGACGACGACGGGGCCAGTGGCGGCGACAGCAAGAACAACAGCGGCGCCAGCGGTGGCGGCAACGGGGAGCTGGTGGCAATCGTCCGCAGGTTCCGTGTGGAGGTGCTGCGGTCGTCGACGTATGTGCTGGGGAAGAGTGGCAAGGGGATTGTGTACAAGGTGGTGGCGGCGAACGGGATGATGCCCATGGCGATGATAGTGCAGCGACGCGGAGGCACGCACCGTGCAGCGGCCGTGGCACCCCCAATGTGGTGCGGCTGCGCGCTACTACTGGTCCACCGACGAGAAGCTCGTGGCCACCGACTTCGTCGGCAACGGCAGTCTCGCCACCGTACTGCGAGGTGAGCGCACCACCACCACTAAATCGTCTCTGATTAAGTTCATTCATTGAATCGTAGAAATAGATGCGGTTTGCTTGAGCTAATTGGTGATTAGCGTTGGATCCTTGCTGATCTCCTACTGAATAAATATGATAGATGCCCGTGATTTGATTAATGCCATGATTCCGGTGGCGCCCTTGCGCTACCTTCTCTGTTTACGCCATCGTCCTCGCAGCCGCAATGTTGCACTAGCCTCAGAGTCCACACTAGACTAAGTTGACGCGGCACAGCTGTCCGGCAAGGCGGACGTACGGCGCGCTGCTTGCTAGCACTGGGCGCGGGAACGCAGCACGTACCCTGACCTCCAGGCTGCACGCTAGCAACGCGTACACATGTGCAGCATGGTGTTCTTAAAGAAAATGTGTGCACTATGCAGCATGGTGATGCATCTTGATCCCTCTGCGTTCTTCACTAGAAGATTGTCAGGTTCAGGGCTGTAAACTCATTTTAAGGTTCAGAGCTAACTGCTTAATAAACGGATCCGTTGCATTCTAGTTCAGAACCGACCGAGGGGATCGACATATATGTTGGTTGCCTTTTTCTTTCCTACTCATCTCCATTTTTCTTTATTATATGTTTGGGTCATTTGCTTTCACTGATTTCGAGAAATTGTGGTGGTTAATTAGATTGGCCTTTAATATTGTATGGATTAGTTTTCCCCATCGTTTCTCAATTTTGTATTTCAATGAAGTATTTCAAAGGGCTAACTGTAAGCTGAAGCCGTACACATAGTTTGGTAGTCTTGAAAATTCTTCCAATAATTAGCTTTCTCTGTGGTTATTGTGTTAATTGTTGCAACTGACAGGGTCTCACTATGCCTTCTTTAGCGCCAAGTGTTGTGATTGGCTTTGGCTGCATTTGCTTCAGTTTTCATGTCCTCTGGACATCAAGAAAATGGGGTTATCCCTGAAACTTAATAATACAGTACTACTATACCGGCGCTTCTGGATTGATATCTAAATGAATATCCAAGAGGTTGCTGCTTCTGTTTTTTTTCACTATTAAAGTTCATTCGTTCTTTATGTGTGATTGAAGGATGCTCAGTTGTGCGTGCCTTTAGGTCTGGTTTAGTTACTTATATCCACATCTACGAATTCCCTGCTGGCCCTTGGATACATTGCTTATGGGTACATATTGCTTACGATGAGTTTCTGCCATCTTGCACCTGCTGTTGACGCTTGCAATTTTATTGCCTTTGCTAGCTCTTAACATCGGTTCAGTTTCTAATTGTAAGCCCATTATATATTGTCTGCTTCGGTGCTTCCCTGTAGGTTCACATCATATGAGGAAAAAAAACTATAGTGTTTTTTCGATGAACAGTATATTTTTGGTAATTTTTCCCCAATTTAAACACACCCTTTTGCCAAACTGAAATTGTTAATGACATTGACACATTCGGCACTCCGGCAGCGGCGCTGCGCTGGCATGGCAGTGTGTCTGGCACGCGCGCGCGCTCGCTAGCCTGGGGCAGGCGGGCAGCCGCGCCCTATGGGCGGTGTACGTACGTACGTACTACGCACGCGGCGGATGCGTCTCGGCGTCTGTGCACGCCGTGCGACCGGCAGCACTTTGGTCAAGCGCGCGCCGAGCTGGGCCGGCGCCTCTTCGCTCGCGGCGCACGTACCCGGCGGCGGAATGGGGGCGAACACGTCACCAACAGACAAGGGCGCACACATCGTCAGCACATGTCATGTACATGTACTCTCGAGAATGGCCGGCGGCCATGGCGCCAGCCACATCTTGCATTGCAGCGGTAGCCCGAACGCATTGCAACATCCATCGGCAGCCGTACCCGTGCGGCGTGCGGCTTCAGCCGCACGGTCGACTGCGCGCGGCGTCTCTGCCAACACAGCCCGGAGCACCGGCCCCGCTCGCCATCAGCATATACCCGAGCGGCCGAGCACTGGCAGAGCCGATCCCGGCGTCCTCTCCGCGTTGGTCGTGGTTTTTCCAATGGGTTGGAGTTAAAGCAGGACGACGTCGCCGCCGAAACTACAAGAGTTAACTAGCATACGAATTATCCACGCACCACACTGCAACTATCAATAGTTCAATACTGATTACTGAACCATACAAAAGGACAGCATCGAATCAACAACTTATAATTCAGTGACCAACGTATGACAATGAATATCAGGGTGTAAGCAAGAGAGCAATTACACATCTTTAAGGTATGTGCACTAGATCAAAGTGGCTAAGCATCAAAACTGAGTTTCTCAGAAGCTACAAAAAAGTATAAATGGAAAAGATTATATAATATCCAAGAATGCTTCAGAAATCTGGTTGCTAAAACAATTGTAAAATCTATTTGACCATCATGTTGTTGTTCGCAAAATCAAACAAAAGTTTCACGGAAAGAATAGGAAGTGTTATGCCTAAAATTACATATATGAACTGTTATTGTTTGTAAAATCAAACTGATATCAGTTCCTTAGATAGATACGTATTTATTTATTTTTGCCAGAACTCTAATGTTCTTGCCCAAATATCTTGGTCCACTAGTATCCTTTCATCTAAAAGCCACATGGTCGTTACTTTAATATTTACTTTGAAAATGATACAACATAAATGTACAGTCTTTTGTTAACACGTGTCATCAAGGCATCTTATCTACATGACATGACCTTAAAAAACAGACAGAATAAGCCCTCTATGGTACAATTTCCGTGACCTAAAATACAGCTTCGTGTTCCTGCAGCGAGTGCATATACCTTTTTCTTCACAACAAGATTAACACAGATTTCTCAAAAAAAGAAAAAGGAAGGAAGGAAGGCAGGCTAACTGAAACGTACTAGCATGTTAACAAGGATACATCACATGACCTCTGACATCTACCTTTTTTTCCGGCCGTTCATTGACGAGGCCATTGAAAAAGATTGTTCAGCCCAACTTAAAAACCTTCTGAGATGAACATGGAAAAAGATTTAAACTCAAATCAACAACCGGTCATGCCTAGAGAGGAACTCTATGATACATGGGTAGACTTCATCGACTGCCTGTGTAAAACAGAAAAGATTGTCATTGCTTTTTTTAAAAGACAGTGGAACACGGTTACGGCCTTTTACAATGCTGATATAATGAAACAAGTGTCATTGTTGATATAATGAAAGCATGATGCAAAGATTGATCTCATAAAAGGTAGCACATTCAACATGAACGACTCATGCTAGGTGTCAAGAGACAGTGCATACCAGTCGACCTCCAACCAAGTCGTAATGTGCATAATGTGGGCCTTGTGGCTTTCCAAACACCCTATACTTCACCTTGTGCTTCGGAATGAGCTTCGCAGTTTCTGACAATGGGAATTAGAGATCAAACTGAAATTAGCAATCTGCACAGAGAAGCATTTAGCCTAGTAGAAGAAAGAAGCCATGAATCCCCACCGTAAACAGCTTCTGGAGGGCAGATGAGATCTTTATCGCCAGCCAATGCCAGGACAGGGGTCTGACACTCTCGCAAATGATCCTTGTATGAGAAGGTTCCATTCCGGTTGCACAGCCCACCTTCCCTAAAAGCGGTTGTAAGTTGCAGTACAACCTTTGCAGGCACTGTGCCTGCAAATCATACGATGATATCAACTTCAATGAACATACACAACCTTGTAGGCCCAGAATTACAGTGATGCATAACTTATTAACTATCAGAAATAGCACTGCCTCCACTTTTCAATATATGACATTTCAGAAGGCTAATTAGACGTTTAGGACAAACTATTTAGTTGGCATGTCATATATTTAAACAAGAAGGGAGTACTCAACTAATTGTATACAACCATAGCTTCTATGAACACAAGAAACCAGAACAGAAATCCTATAGATACCATTACAACAAGACAACAAAGCATGTAATGAAAGACTACTTACAAAAGTTGTTGAAAACAAGCTTAGACAACAGCTCTGGGTGCATCATGTCCTGAGCTGAAATTTGAGAATTGAGCCAGGAAAAAAGATATGGTGGACCAGATGCCCAAGGATATGCTGCTGCCAACAATGTACCCAACGGGACAGCAGGGACATTAAGAGCCTGTGCAGGATGAGCCTGACAAATAAATTCGTCAGCTTATTTTTATCAACGAGAAATATTGAACGAATCAATCAAATAGAGATGTTCACAAAGATCATCTCAAGCTGACAGTTTTCTTTACTCACAAGAGGCAGCAACAGCTTCAATGATGAATTGGATGTTGTATAGTCAACAGAAGAAGCCAAAGTAACAATTGCAGCTAAATTTGATGGAATTCCTTCAAAACCTAAAAGATTAGGGGAACTCAAATAAGATATAGTAATAGTAATAAAGAAACAGCTATTGAAAGTATATTTCTCAATAAACCAGCAACTTGAACCTGCATTATATAAGCTGATTCAAAACCTACAATCACAAAACATGCTTACTAGCCACAGCCCACAGCTAATCAAATAGCAGTACACATATGATAAGTCAAGCGAAGATGTGGCTCTCATTTATGTTTGTGTACTTCAGACGAATGGGAAAAAGAGAAGGTGGTGGAATCCTGCATGGAAGCTTAGACAGAAAGCAGTATCAGTGTCTCACCAAATCTCGATAGCATTGAATACAATAAAATTCCTCCCATTGAATGTCCAATTGCAAGCAACTTCCCATCTTTTGTTTTGCTGTGTTGTCTAATGTACTCCACCTGTACAAATAGGTGGTAAATTTGATATATTACACGGAAAAATAGTGATCACACTAATAGCAACAAGATCTGCCTGCAAATTGACAACTATGTTACAATTTAGAAAAGAGCATGTCCACCCACCGCAGCAGGTATATCCTCCTCCAGGTAATGATCGAAGTCCCAATTATATTCAGAAGTTAGATCCATCTGTGTTGATACAAAGCGCTCCCACGAGTCCAACTGATCCTGAAAATTCTTCAAAAGACGTAGACTTTCTTCTCTCACTGGACTAATAATGGTAGAACTCTCTACCATTTCTGAGAGAACAGAAACTTTTTCTGCGATCTCATGAAAGTTTCCATTTACTACGGCCTCTTCCATAAGCTTCGAGATTCGATCAAAAAAATTAGAAAGCTCTGCGAGTAGAGGTGGTTCATCCAAAGCAACTATTCCAAGGTCATCACAATCACTACCATAGCCACTAGAACTCTGAAGGGAAGCAGCCTCAAATGAACTCTGTTTATCAAGAGGTTGACCAGAGGCATCCTCAAAAGTGAGTGAAGCAGATGCAGCAGAATTTTCGTATTCACGTATACTCAGACCAGCACCTCTTACTTCAACTATCCATGTATCAAATCCTTGGCTAGCCATGTGACGGGCAAATGAAGCCTGAAGGAAAATCAATAGAGCAAGGTAAAAGACAAGTTAGTTAATTCCAGTCTGTTTAATAACTCAGGAGGATACAATGGCATTGCTGGATAGGAGTTTCCACTATGTGCACACTTGCCGGAAAAGGTATGGTAATACTGAGGACAACAAAAAAATCTGGCTTGTCGAACAAGTTTTTGCAGAGAACAGAGGAGACATGCAGAATGTACATACAACGACGCACTGCACGACTGACAAGCAACAATTGTGGCAGCATGTGAATGACAGGGAGTGAACAAATTCGGAAGTGCATGAGCATGAACATGAACATAAACAATTATATGCATGGATAATGCAAGGGCACAGGGTTATTTGCTTGTCAAATGCAGATTCGAGTTTATGGAAATGGAAGAGCTGAGAGATGATAGGTATGATCTATGCTCCCATCACATACAAATTGCCCCTGAATTCACTAGCCCCATCAAAGAAGTTGCTCCTGAACACATTAGTCCCATCGGTACTCTAAATAACTTTTTTTAGCTAACTCCAAATAACTTTGATCCGACAACACTAAACCACCCCATCCGAATCAGATTTCAGGAACATCAGCTACACAACACTGCAGATCCCATTTCAAGTTTCTGACCACAATCACATACGTTGCGTTTCAAGAAAACAAAGTTCTCCGAGATAAGAGGAACAGGAAAGTAGGTGGTCTTACTCACCCCGGGAGAGAGGTCGAATCCGATGGCGTTCGTACCGACCCCGGACAGCAGCATCAGGGGGTGGTTCCTGACGGGAGCCTGCACACACGCGACGCCAAATTAGATCAAATCAAGTCAGGCACGACTCTCGTTCTCGCCAAGAAACCAGATCAAACCAGCCGAGGCAGCACATACATTGCGGGGAGGCCTGTACCGCCAGAGCGCGAGGCGCCACCCGGCGCCGTCGACGGGCGCGTAGTGGAGCTCGTCGGAGGTGCAGACGGGCGGCTTGGCCGGCCGCGAAGGGCCGGCCGAGGAGGCGGAGGCGGAGAGGGGGATCGGTGGCGAGTCGGCGCGGATTGGGGCGAGGGCGGGGCGGCGGAGGCGAGCGGGGAAGGGGGCGTCGACCGAGCTCCGGCGAGCGGCGGCGCCGGCGCCGGCGAGGGTGGCGGGGATTGGCTGGAGGAGCATCGCTCGCGTTGCCGTTTTGGGGCTTCCGCGTGACTTCTTTGAAGGTCGCCCATTATTATGCTCGCTTTCGCTTGGAACAAAATTGCTTTGGTCAAAATTTTCATTTGACGGCCAAATACTCAGTGTCAAACCCGTTAACATTCATATCTTTTTAGTAACATCGAATCATGTTTATTTCCTCATATGCAAGACAGCAAGAGTAACCATTTATTTCCAGCTTTCACCATCTCATTTTGTCATTTCTGTATAGTTATGGTGTGTTCAGATTGCGTAAAAAAACACGGTTTTAGAAATACATAAGTTCTGAGAAGCGTATTTTTTGACAGAAAGAAATAGTTAGATAGGGAAAAGTTGGAATAAATAGCGATTAGTTTGAAATCCGAGTATGGCCTAATCTTCATGAGCATTTGTTTTGTACATTAAATTATTGATGAAGGGTTTTGCACGTACGTCGTCTATTATTTAAGAAATCAGCGTATATTTGATAAATAAATCTTGTAAAACACAAAGACCAAAGCTTATCTAATTGAGATCGACTTGCTCGTTAGTCGTTATTCAATAGAGCAGGAAGTAGAAGGAAGTTTGAGAGGGGGGTTGCCTGCTGAAGTGCTGATCATCTGAATTAGCGATCATGTTACAGCAATTAGCTTAATGGTGCAGCGATTTACTGGGAGGAGAATTAAACATTTGCGTTCCCTGAATTAGTTTGTGGTTAGGCGGTTGGCTATGCTGGTCGAGTTGGAATGGAAGCGCTAGTTGTTGCTATCGTGTTGGCCAACAGTTGGGAGTGGTTTGTCGTTTTTTTTTAGGCAGGAGTGGTTGGTCGTTACAGTACTCGTTAGGAAAGATGAGACCGACGCGATGCTGCGATGGTCACGTGGACGCTCCAGGGCGCGGGGCCCACACGCATGGGGCGTGAGGCCATGAGGGCCACGTGCCCACGTCAGCTCGGCTGGCCGACATAGCGTGGCTGGTGCGTGCTGTTCAACCACACAAGTTTGACTCTTTTTTCCTTCGGCCACGTGGAGACGAAAGCGTATCGATCAGCTCTAGTAGTTTTGGATAAGGAGACTCGTGGCCTTCTCCACGGATACACTCGTTTAACAAGGCCCTTTTACTTCAAAAAACAAAGCCCTTGTTCTTCATTAGTAAAAAAACAAAGTCTTTGTTTTACAATTTGCAAAAACATGATAACTATTTGGACGGAAGTAATAGTCTCTAAATTTCTTATATAGTTTTATCTCCGCTTGATGATGATGATTTTTTTAATAAACAACACGAAATAAGTGTGTTTCTATTGATACAGCAGAAAAATACAATATTATAACCATAGAGGCTAGAGCCAGACAAAAAAACAAAAGAAATGAATATTCACAAAAAGAGAGAGAACGTATTGTTTTCTTTCTATGTGATGTAAATCAACTCATGTCTAGATCAACATAAAATGACGGACGGTGTCTTTAATTTGCTATATCACTACATGAAGTAAGTTTGATATTACTAAGTTTTATTATATGCAAAAGAATTTTATAGATACGACTCTTGTCATTTAGGTGTTGGGTGTTGATGACAATCTGGTAACTGTAATGTAAATGAAAATAGATTGTGAGGGTACTGGGGGTGGAATCCCTATTTATATGCTTTGTTTGTTTGCACAAGGTAACCATTGGTAAGCAACTTGGTATCGGAATAGTGTCCTCACTTTTGAATAGATATGAGATGCATGCCATATACTAATGAGAACATAATAGAACACCAAAGAAATAACTTAAATCTGCTAACAATACAATCAGTGCATGACATGATCGACTTAGCGAAATTTAGAATATATAAAAAAGAGTTAATTGCATCATCGTACAATAACTTGTAAGGTTGTATCATTTTGGTGCACCATGTAGCAAAACATGCAAATATAGACATGAATTTGACAAAAAAATGTGCGTACGGCCACATGTACTCTATGTAGACGTATTGTGCCATTATAAGACGTAACATGTTAGGTTTTATACATCTAACGCTTACCTTTCTTTCTCTTCTCAAAGCTTTAACAGTTGATGACACAATATACCTTTTTAATCAAAGTTTAATGATAAGCTCACTCAAGAACCATTCCCTCTTCTTTAGAAGTGAAAATATTAAAGAAAATTAATAGTATTTTTCTAATTTTTATGATGGATTCACCGTAGACTTAAATGGAAAAATTACCGTCGACATTAGATATTTTTTAAAAATAACTTATTACTCCTAGTATACTAATATTATGTTTAATCTTATTGTTGCACTAATCAACTACATGAAATATGATGAATTAAAAAATTTACTTGGGCATCATATATATTGTATGGTTAAAGTTAAATTAACACATAAGTTAAGTTGGATTTAGAAAAGAAATTGTACAATTGGTGTCTTTGTCTTTATTGTTAGTTTTTTTAAATATTTTGACATATGAATAAGAGTTGTGCACATGTTATTACAATGATGAGAAGAGAGAGAAAAATAGGGTTACATGCATAAAAACCATCCACGTTAGGTGTCATGGTGGCAAAATACATCTACATAGAGTACATATTTTTTTTAGAAATGGGAATATATTTCAATATTCCAGCCTCTGCATCGATGAATGCTTGTAGTTGTTCATTATTACATCACCAACATAGAGTACACATGACCACATATGCACATGTTTAACAAGTTTATGTATACATGTGCACATTTTTCTACATGTTGGACCAAAACTATAAAAGCACACGTTGGTGTAAGACGGATGCAATTTACTCTAAAAAATCCTTAATAGACATCAATCACATATGTATTGTACACTGCAAGGATAAGCCGAGTACTCAATAGAGATGAAACCAATAAAAATAACTGAATACACGAATCATGCCAAGCACCGTCGTTATTTAGCCTAGCTAATCGACCATAATGTATTCCGCAAATTTCCTTAGCTTAAACTTCACATGTCGGACTCATTTTCGTTCTTAGCCAACCTAGTCTTCTTGTTCTTGCTAAAGAACCTCAACTCCCTTCTATACGACCTCTGCCTAGTTTCCGATTCGAGTTCGATTCCGTCCGACCCTTGTGTTTGACCTAGGCACCTAGAATACGTCCGCCCTTGTTCCGCCTCGTCCGACCCAACCCTTGTATTTATCGACCTTGTTAATATCGGCCAGCATATCCCTTAGGTCGCTCAACCACCCCGCTGATTCAAGTTGGCTGATACCACTTCTTTGGACTTGTTTTGCATCTTCCAACTTCTTGGTCAGCCGATTCATGCCATGACCAACCTACGTTACTTGGCCGAGCTCCCCTCTAGATCGGCTCAATTCTTCAATGATATGTCCGACTATGGGCAAACTCATCCGAGTTCATTTATTCTGCCTTTACATATCATTGATGAAACCACCCCTTCGGTTGATCACCTTGAACCCCGAGTGAATTCGTACCCTATCAGACTTCTTTTCTCACCCGATCGGCTAATTGATGTTGTTGGTAGCCGATGCGTACTTCTCAGCCGATTCGGGCAAAAGAATCGTGATGGTCCAGTCAGTCGACTGACTCCTGACACTCAACCGATTCACTATTGTGCCTATGAGAGCCCCAAGTCAACTAAATATCTAACAATAGACTTTCCTTCCCAAACCATTTTGTCATGTTGTTTTTTGCTCCTTCTGTCATCATGTTATCCTACCCCACATCTTTCGCCAAAGATACTCACCCAATCCATTGTCACCACCGCGTGTTCATGTCAGCCTCATTTTGCCTTCCATCTGACATGTCTCCCATGCCGCTCCCTGCTATTTCGCTCGTAAACTAAGTCGTTCTGCGCCACTTATGTGGCTAGTTATCTCTTTGTTGATTTGCTCGTAAACTTAGCCGTCTTCCACCACACAAGCATAGTAGTAATCTCCTCAAGTGACGATTATGGCTAACCTCCGGCAAAACCGAACTTCCGAGTTTCACAAACTAGAACTTCCATGTGTCTCTCTGACCGCACTGACAAAGTATGGACTGTCAGCTTGTCTTCCAGGTACTCCCGCAGTATGGAAAAACTTTGACCAAGCTTTTCTAATAGATTCCTTTGCATTCTTACCCTTCTGCGTCCACGAGCCTGTGTCAATCCTTGGTTGCGTCGGTCCTCTCGCCGAACCCAAGTTATAGTCCGTCACCCTAGGAGTCTGTCTCGATGAAGTTGCCCTTCGAAGCATCCTCTGCAACGTACCCTCTCCCCTCGTACCACTACCCCCTCCGTGCTCATATGCACCTCCTCTCTGTTGCACCCCGCGACGGAACTCCTCTTCCGCTCTTGATTGGTTCATGGCACGATGCAGCTCAGCCTTCTCATCATACGCTTCATCTCCACCAGGATAGTTACCTTCCGCTGCAACCTTCTCCTTTCTCAACTTCTCTTGAGCCCGTTGAGCAGTTACCTTCTTAGCCCTTTCAAGTTCACGCTGAAAGTACTCACGCACCTCCTTTGAAACCTTCATACAATAGACGACCTCCGTCCCGCGCCGTGCCAAATGTTGTTTCAATCTAGTGGCACCACCTCCTCCCTTGAACGTATGACAATAGTTGCATCTCCAACCGGGGTAAAGATTTTCACCGTGTTCCCATACAACATCTTTCTCTCTGCCAGACATTGCGTATCTACAAACATAGAACGAACATAAACATATCAATGTCAACTTGACAATACATAACTATATCACAATACTTAAATCCTACATCCATTTCCTAATTTCTAAAATCACAATACCCTATATCAAAATATACATACATGGCTACAAATCACTAGATCCACTTCATACATTCTAAAATCACTTGGATGGAATCAAAATATACCTAAATATCTCCATCACTACATCCATTTCATAATTTCCTAAATCACAATAGCCTAAATCATTGAAACCCGCATCAAATCCATACCTCAGCCGCGATCGGGCAGCTAACCGCCGCTGTCGGGTGGCTTACCGCCGCACTGGGTCGGCTAGCCGGCGTCGGGAGCCGGGAACCGGGGCGGCGACCGTAGATCTGCCACCCGTCCGGCTTACCAACCAACCGGAGCGGTTCCCAGGCCCACCGGGGCGGCTAGCCGGGTTCGCGCGGCGGTGGCGGCGCTGGAGGCGATTTTTCGCCTTGAGAGTGCGCTGCGTGGGGGGGGGGGAGAGAATGGCCGACTGACCGTTGGGGGAGGGGGGTTAGGGTTAGGGTGGCGTTGGGCCTTGACAGACCTTAAATGGGCCGAGCCTATTTTTTTTCTTTTTTTTGATTTAATTTGTATTTACCAAAAAAATACCAAATGAGCAAATATTTAAAAAACTTTTACACCACCAGTTTACACACATCTTGAAGTATTTTTTAGAAATTTTTATGAAATTTTTCTATTTTTTTAATTCAAATTTAAAAATTTTAAATTTTGAACGGTTCAAACCGCCCTGAACTGAAACCGGTCCGGGGCGGTTTGGTCGGGAATCGGTCAAACCAGACCTGTTCCCGACGGTTTGGTTAACCCTACAGTTAGGTGCTGGTGCACTTGTCCCTACAGGTCCTGAAATCGATAGCGTTTCACTTAATGCCAGTGAAGAAGACTGAATGAACAGATGTGATGCGGAAACAGCCCCAAAGTCTATCCATATTAATTGGCTGCATACTGATGGTGCTATTGTCAATGGAGGAAGGCGATGGAACAAGAATTTCCAACACTCCTTTGGCTGTTCAGGGTTCAGACTGGTTCCATTCCAATTCTAACTGCATGAACAATTATTTTGTTTCAAGTTGCTGGTTTATCTCTGTCCTGAATAGTGTCGAATCTTGGCGACTTGGTGCAGTCATGTCAACTAAGTATAATTTATGTGTATGGGTTGGAATTATGGGAGGAGGCTCATCTGCTGTTCTACGACTGACTGGTTAGTTCGCTGTTAAGAATTTGTGTTGGTGTAGGTTGACATATGCGCAAGGTACAGATGCAGTTGCTCTTCTAGACTCGTACTAGTCGATAAGCTTGTTGGTTTGTTTTCTTGTGCATGAGTGAGAAGGTAAACTAGCTGTTTTACTTTTTAACCTGTTGCTTTTTGGTTGTCTGTCCAGATGGAGAGAATTTTTAAGTACCATCGTGAGGACTGCTGTCTGCTGAAGAGGAATAGTGATGGATTAACCTGTTTATGGCCATCATGTGCATGTGAGAATAGTGATGGTTTAACCAAACTCATTAGACATGTAGACTTGGAACTAGCTAGTATTTTATCATCACCTCATTACTCAAATCAAAATACTCACAGATCCGATCAGCAATGTGATTCCAAAATGTCAGGAGGTGAGGAGCAATGACATGGCATGAGCGCATAGCAGGCAGCAAGGAACTAGTAAGCATTCAAATGAAATATACTCTACCTACCCCCTATTTCTTACCATCTAAATAGCCTCCTAAGATGATTTTAGATGAGACTTTACCTACGTGACATCACATGTGAAAAATTGTATGGCAAAGATGCCTTTTAAAAATACACATTATCCTCCAAAACTAGTAGCGTATTAGGTATTCAGTATCATCTAAATATTGTGACATTTTTTATGCTATTTTTCTAGTATAGAGAACATAGCAATGTATGATGACATGGCAGTGCCCCATCCCTGTGCAACAACTTTGCGTTATTATTTTTGGATTCTTAGTTTCTTACTGCTTACAGCAGACCCAGCTAAAAAAACAAAAGGCGGTACTCCTCTTCCAAGTGGTCGGGGGTCGTGATGTTTTGTGACGTGTGTGTTTGTTTGTGTTTGCGGGCTTGATTTGTGTGGTGGTGTCCGCTTCGACGTGTTATGTACGTTTTTTTATATGACATTGCGCCTGCTTTTATTTAAAAAAAAATAAGCCAAATTTACATCACTATAACATCGTCAAAAGCTGCTGGTTAAGGCCTTGTTTAGATCGTTTCGCCAATTTATTTTGCCAATTTGTCACATCGAATGTTTAGACACAGATTAAGAGTATTAAACATAGGTGTAAAAAAAACTAATTACATGAACTCCACATCGTGAGACGAATTTATTAAGCCTAAGTAATTCGACATAAGACAGTGTCATGCTACAGTAACCCGTCATTAAAAATATACTAATGACGTCACATATTAGGCTTAATAGATTCGTCTTGCGATATAGAGTCCATCTGTAATTAGTTTTATAATTAGTCTATATTTAGTACTCCTAATTAGTGTCAAAAGAATGGATGCGATATTTCGCCAACATTCTCCAACTTCTCAACTAAATACGAGCGTGTTTAGTTGATGGAAGAAAAAGTACTTTTTTTCTGGAATGCGTGTTCTGTGAGGGGGATGAATAGGAAGTAAAAAGTACTTTGCATGTTCTGTGAGGGGGATGAATAGGAAGTAAAAAGTACTTTTTAGTAACTAAACACGGCCTGCCATCACATTCTGAGATTGTTTTTGTGCTGTTTCCTAGATATGAAGCCATTTATGGAATATGACATGGCTGTATGGCACTGACCTCCCTCTCTGACACAAGCATATCCTGCTAGCTATCTCTGCACTATTCTAGCTAGCTCGTTCGTAGAATACACTGGTTGTCGCTGGGGCCGTGGTTAGTTACAAAGTAATTTTTACTTCCTATTCATCCTCTCACAGAACACGCATTCCAAAAAATTTCTTTTTCACCTTTCCTATTAATCCCCCTCACAGAACACGTATTTTAGAAAAAAAAGTACTTGTTCTCCCATCAACTAAACATACTTTTGTCACTGTGGGATGGCTTGGATTGGTTCATGATATGAGAATGTTCAAAGGATGCAATGACCAAGTACAGAGACAAGTTCCTACATCCTCAACAAGGTATTGGCATGTCTATTCATTACTAATGATGTAATCCTTTGTATGTAACTAAATAATGGAAATGTACGTATGAAAGTTCTATCTTGTGGACTCGGGGTATGAATGTTCTATATGGTTTTGGATAGTCTAACTGATAAAATACCTAGTTTCATAGTTGATCGTTAAAGTACACGGACCTCAATAATTTCAGGATAAAATAGGATTATTCTACACCAGCCTTGGGCTCTACTGCCGTCTGGCTCCGACGGTGTCTCGACCACCTCAATCGCCAGGCTGGCCACCATCACCCCAGCAATAATAGTCTCCCAAGGCACAAATGCTCGTCACAACCATAAATCCCTGAACCCTCGCCACCCATGGCCATTGGCAGACCCCACCGTTTTGTTAAGCCTAAATGTTAAGGCACTCTAAATAAATTTCCTAATGGAAAAAATACATCGTATTCAAATAAGTCACATTGGTACAAATATCATGTCAAATCTGGGTAGCCTGTTTCGCAGCTCGCATCTTTTCATCCCGCATAACTTATCTCAAGCACAGGTGAGAACTTTTCAACTACGAACAGAGCATTCGTCACATCAGCTTTCCGTTAGACCAAAACCAACGAAACAAAGCGACATAACACAACTAATCCAGCATTGATGAAGAAAGAAAGCATCATGGAAACAATATCAGAAATCCATAATATGCTGGGCACGACAGTCGGATGCCCAGTCAAAGACGGCTAGTTTTCATGGCAAATCACCGGGACCTGCCAGCCAGTGCCACAGCGTAAAAAGGTTTTCCTCAAACTCATAGAATCCATAGAAAATGCGGATACAATCTATTTTGGATCATGCGGTAAGCAACTTCAACTGCTTTGTGCTGTCTCTGCCTTGGCTTCAGCACCCTCCGCGGCCTCAGCAGCCTTCTCTGCAGCTTGAGGCTTCGACACCTCTTCTAACAAAGGAGTGCAAACCATTATGTCAGTACTTTTGAGGCAGTAGAATAACTTACAACGCTATCATGAGTTGGTGATTCTATGCTTAATATAACAGCATAACTTTGCAGACAACATGAATCAACATAAATCATACAAATTCAACAATAGCTCCAATACACTGTGTGAAAGTACCTATCTAAAAACCTTGGCGCTGACAATAATTTGCCAGCTTCCACTTGATCATAGGACTTTTTGTTAAGCCTATAATGCAAATTGGGCCAGTACAATAAGACATCGTATAGATCGACCACAAAAGCCTCAGAGAATCTACTAAATATGTGTAATGGAGTAGTATTTGATATCAATCAGCTTGCACAATGTAACTCTAAATTATCTAAGAAACGGTTATTGTCCTTGAATTCCAACAAACTTTGTTAACACATTGAATAAGTAGTTCCCTTGTGTAAAAGAAAAATAGATTATCTTGCGCATATTGAATTCACATTTTATTATTAGATGGGCAATCATAATGTTTCAGAGATTGGCCTTCTTGTTTAATATAAAGCTACACCAAATGAAAGAAATAACAAAGAATTAGCAATTAATTGAGCAGTATGTTCCAAGTTGTGCTGCCCTATAATTTGATGTATTTTCATATCTTCTAGCTAGTCTTGAAACATAGATCAGTTAGAAAGAACAGACAAGAATACCAACCTTCATCGTCACTCTCATCCTCGAACTCATCCATGCCATCCAGACCACCCATGCCACCCAGACCACCCATGCCGCCAAGACCACCCATGCCGCCAAGACCGCCCATGCCGCCGAGACCAGCCATATCACCCATGCCACCCATACCGCCCATGCCACCCATACCGCCCATGCCACCAAAATTCTATAAGGACATTAATGAAAAACATGATATCAGTGAAACATAAGGACAACGAATCCATTACGAGAAAAAACTGATAGAACAATGTTTACCGAGAAGTCCATTCCATCCAAGTTGACATCACCACCTACGAAAAGAAAATACGAATGTAATGAGTAATTTAAGACAATGTAATGAGTAATATACTTGCCTATGGCCCATGTAATAAGCAATCTACTAGTTGCTCACTGTCAACCAGAAAAGTTTCTAGTTCAAGTCTACGACAATTCAAGTTGTGTATCAAGTTATCATATTGAATAGGCCAAATGGTATTCTGAAGCCAGGAGCCCAGGATATCTATCTTTTTTGGCAAAGGCAAATGGAGAAAAGGCCAAGTGCTACGTACTGGAGGTTGCATTCCTTTAGGTCGAGTTTAGGTATAATCTAAATGCCAAGGTGCTGCCCACAAAATATTTTTAGAGTAAGAATTAGCTAGAAGTAATCACAAAATTACCTAAATTATTATGTGTCTGTTGTTTATTAAATTTGTATTCCGACGTGTAAACTTATATGAACTGAAACTAGATCTTAATGATGAAGTGCTGTCATTACTCACTGAACTATCTAGACCGAATGAGTGAATGACAGAAGAGCACGTTTCATACCATCATCATCTTCATCCACCCATTTGTCCCAATCAACTTTGACAAAGTGAGGTGCCCTTTGATCATCTCGAACAAGCTTCTTCCACCATTTGGCCTCAGCTTTTTCCACAATACAGAATATCGACCTGACGCCCACGCTGATCTTGCTAGCCTGTTACATTAAAAAAATGGTGGATTACAAAGTAATTCTCAACATCAAGGATGTTAAGCCTATATATATAATACCACATGAAAAATGTATTTACCTCAACGTTCACTTTGTCATTCAGATCTAGTTTCAATTCATACATGTTTGTACCAACACTGCCTGAGAATGTGAATACACCATCTGGTTCCAAATTGACCTTAGCATCCTTTGCATCAGGTAACTGTACGGTGATGTAAACCTTGTCAATCCTCTGAGCCCACTTCACTTCAGGGTGCCGACTACAGAAGACATTACCACTCATCAAGAAATAAACATAGAAAAGGAAATTTCTCTCTATAACCATATTAAAATAGATAAATAGTCAACATTCAAGACTTATATCTATAAAAGTATGACTCTGCATATTACAAGTGAGCATAATCATTACTCAACAATTGAGGACTTATCATGTAGAAAGAATAAGGAATATCCATTATTTGTTGGAGTAACCAAGTGATTAGTTATACAAACAGAGCATTAACACAATTGACAGTTAGCATCGTTTAGAAGTCGCCCATCCAACTAAAGAAGATTTTAGTGTTGCAGGTATATCTTAACAGTATAGAAGAATACGATAAAAAGGAAAAACAGAACCATAAACACAAACAGAATAGAAAAGCTAAACCTTTCGGTAACAAAATAGTAATCCTGGCTCTTTGTACCAAACTACAGTCATGCACAAAGTTTCATCAAGATCATTCAACAAAAAAAATCAATGATAATGCAATCACATCTACAAAAGAATAAAATATTTCACTTTGAATTTTTGCATGCCCAAATACTTTGTTGAATCATGGACATAGTCCAAATATTTAATCACGTGAGGAATTTGCAGAGCACAATCAACAGCATGAAAAAGTGACTATACCCAAACTGTGTTAAGAAACACAATCTGAGACGTACCTTCAAAATATCAAACACTAATATTAGTTCAAATGCAGCAGCATATAAAATTTTATACTAATTTATAAAAAAACAGCATTGCAATGTCATGAAATTTTCATCTTTTGAATAGACGGTGCTCAAGTAATGCTTTCAGTAATGTGCTAATGTCCAACACAACACTTAATAAGTGATTGGAAGGATAAGTTATTTCATAAATAGAACACAGCAAAGAAAACTTAAAGCATACATTAAACTACAACTACCTATGCAAAGTTATATGGGACTATGTCCCAAACTAAATGCCTGAACTCACAGAAAAATATTTGGTATTACTAGAAGCCAGAGATAACTTTGAACAATGCTACTGCATGCATTCCTGTTAAACTACAACTACCTGTGCAAAGATATAGGGGACTATGTCCTGAAATCAATGCCTGAACCCACACCAAAATATTTGGTATTACTAGACCCATGAAAGAACCTTGACTTGTAGAAAGAAACCAAATCATAATCATAAGTACCAAAATAACTGAAGAATCCAACATTTGTTAACTAACCCATAGTAAATCTAATTCTAACGACAGGAAATTAGCAAAGCAATGAAAATTCCACGCATTTAGCCAAAAACAGTAAATCTAATTCTAATGACAAGAAATTAGCAAAGCAATGAAAATTCCATGCATTTAGCCAAAACATTGGCAGAAACAGGACTATGGACACACTGAAACAGCAGCAAGACAGAAAACACCATGAACTGCAGTTAACACCATAATCACCAAGGCTTTACCCTGCAAATCTATCCACAGCGAACCAACGACACCATTCAAAACCGAACAAACCATTGGAAACCGCCGTACCTCGTAATGAACCACCGTACAATCCCGCACCGCGCAAACCCTAGCGCGAAGTCGTAAAAACGGGGAAAAGTAGGGGAACCCAACGATTCCCCACAAGTCCAACCACATCACCGCACCAAAAACGCTAGAGCTCGCGCCGCGCGACGGACACGGAAGCACGGGACCACACGCTTGCTGCCTGTTTCCCCCCAGATCCGCTCACGCGGCCGGAGGCGGACCCTGAGAAACCCCGATTCCGACCGGCACCCACGCGAGAGAGAGAGAGACGGCCAAATCTAAGGAGAGGAGAAGCGAGATCGAGAGAGCGCGGCCGATGTGTGCTCACCTCATCTTGTCGGGGCCGGTGCAGGCGGCGGCGCGGGCGGCGGCGGGTGGTGTGGAGCGAGGGTTTTGTGAGGTTTTCGTGAGTGGGGAGGGGAGACGATGGGGAAGGGCAGGTAGTGAAGTAGGGACTGCCTAGACATGGGCATGCGTTGCCATAGGCCGAAATGGGCCGGACTGTTGGGTCCGATGGGCTTAGGCCCTAAGGGGTGTTTAGCTGGGCAAAAAAATTGCCCTGAAGTTACTATTTATCACAATTTTATTATTTATTTCCTAAAAAACAACTTCATTATTTATTTTTCTTACAAAACACGTTTTCAACGTATTTGCTACAGTGCTTGTCCAGAAAAACGTCTTTGCTACAGTGAAGTAGCACTACTTTCCTAACTAAACACTTAATTTTTTTTTTGCACAGAACTAAGCACTCTTATTGTGTGTGGCTTGGGCTCTAGCAGCGAAATATAACATAATTCCTATCCATCTTCCACATGAACTTAGTTTTCATATTTTAATTTTTCTTATATTCATGCAAACAATAGCAATTGTTGGATCCACACCCATAAACCCAATATTCCTCATTCCTCTCCTGATTCCCTCTCTCCCCCTATCCCGTCGTCACCTCCGGGTCGCGCCATAATCGCCCACCCCCCAATCCACGAGCCCCTCCACCGACCTTCGTAGGCCGTCGACGATCGCTGTGTGCCCCGCACCACCGTGGAGATCCTATGTGCGTGAACGCCTCCACGGGCCCCATGTCTCCATTTGCCGGATTTTCGATTATGAAAACTCGTAGCCATCGCATACATAACTCGAAACGGTATAATATCAAGTCCAAACCAGCCATTAAACATAATAGGAATAGTACATTTGTTACATCCGATGCAATGGACTAAATTATTTGCCACGCGGGGTTAGAATGCGACAAAGGGAAATACTAGCGCTAAGGAAGCTAGGTAGTGGGACTCCGTCTTCATGATGTCCTCCACAGGCATCGCTCGAGCGTAGACCACCGATAGTCATACCAGCTGTCGAAGTTGCTATCAAATTCGTAGTCTCCACTTGAGTAGTCACACTCCGTTCCCAAAGGGGTGGAACACGTCACTGACTTAGGCAAGCTTTAAGTGGACTATAATCTAAGGGAAATAACAATAATAGCAAGGGAAGGTTGTGGTTTCCTAAGCAAGCGTCATATCATAATAGTAACTTTATCCCATTAATTCCCACTTTTGTCTCTCCGAGCTAATCACATCACATGACGGTTCCCGGCAACATTCACCACAACACACGCCTTCTCTCACATCGATGCACAATTTCTATCCTAGCATCTCAACAAGTACAACTGGATCACAAGGGAAGCGGAGCTCTACCACACTCTGTAGAGGTTGTATGACAGGACCCAACTCGAGCTGCAACTTGGGATCAGCCAGTCAAGACGCATGCCACAACTAGTAAACCTCCTAGAAAGAATGGCAACCTCCTGGTCTCTCGGGTCTGGATGCCTCAACACGCTAACATTGGCCCCAAGAGATGTGAGAACGTCCGACGAGGGCCACACGTCATGCCGACCGTCCATCGCTTGTGTAAGGCACTCGCACAAACCCCTAGCACTACACAATGTGAGCTCTGTTGATGTTCCTTAACTCTTACTAATCCGCAAGCGCACGGAAATACTGATGTAGCACTTCATCCAGAAGTATTCAGGGTATCAAAATCCACAGAGAACATAATATAATTATTTTCTCACTAAGCTACCCCTAGGAGCTAGGAAAAGGAGATTGAATTTTAAGATAGTGTTGTCCTTTTCTCTAATTAAAACTCTCATAGTGGGAAACTTCTCTCTACTTCTTGCTTGCTTCGGTGACTTAGTATGATATTTTATTCAAAAGACCCTTAAGGTATGAAAACCACTTGATCCAAGGTCTTGACAGAGAGGGAAGAAGTACTAGCTATATGTCAAAGTTGTCACCTTTGACTCCTTCCTCTTTTACTGGTAAGACCCAAAACCAACGAATGGAATTTATAAGTCAAGACACCACATCAACACCCGAAATACTTATCCACAGTGTCGCGTGGGGATTTTCCTCAGTGAGGGTCCCGTACACCAGGATAGCGAACACACGTTCCACAAGCAATCAATATCAAGAAATAACTTATCAATTAAGTAATCAAAAGATGAACTTGGAGTCTTTCTCAAGTGTACGAATCCAATGAGGTACAAAATCTAAGGAGCTGAAGAAGAATCCAATCAAGCTTGGATCCTCTTCTAATCACACTCTAATCACCTTCTAATCTCCTTCTAATATTTCCCTCAAACACTTATAATTCTAATACTTCAGAGGCTTCTCTCCTCTTCCTTCCCCCTAGGACTATCTCTTCTGTGGTGGAATTTACAAATGAATTCTCTGATTGCTGAGTACAGGGTGTACCCACGCTTATATAGGCCTATAGGTTGATTCAAAATGATCTATGTATGGTAGTAGACATTGCCGACCTTGTGAACCGCCTTAGCACCGCCTCACAGAAACTTGGCGCCAAAGGTGTCAGTAGTGGGCCGGCCATCGGCTTCGCGTGGTGTGCCATGGACTTGGCCTTCTTGTGTGTTTCGTTGACGATGGCTTCTGTTGACTTTGATAGGCCCTTTATTTGGTTCCTTTGAAAAACGTGCAACATTAGGTAGCCATTTTCTTGTATCTTCTTTCACATGTTGAGGCCTGCATATCACAAATCACCAAAACTTGTGGAAAGAGTTAGTACAAAAATTATTCATAGTTAAGAACCATCAACAAATACCCCCACAATTAGCTAAGAAGGTCATCCTGTTCATGTGGGGTTGGTCCCCTTGGTTAATGCCAAAATTGATAAAAAAATTCCCTATAACAACGACAAGCAAAGGGGTTGGATAAATAATAGTATGTGCACTTGAACAAGTTTGTTGCGCACTTATATCATGTATGGCTCCACTTCTTCAAGGTTGGTCAGCACGTATAGCATTATATTGCACCACTCCTCATAGCTCAAGTTCTTTTTTGTCGCACCACTTGCTCGTCCCAGTTGCCCTCGAAAAAGGCTGAGGGTCGAATCAACTTGGCCAACATTGTAACAAGGTGGTGGATTGTAGATGCTAGGGGGGTTGTCAGCGTAGTATTTGGTTGTGAAGTTTGACACCTCCTCCAGAATGAAAGTCTCTGCATTTAGTTCGAAGAACCTTTTGGCATATCTCAATTGCATAGCACCAACGGGCCTGCGTGGCCCCCCCATCCGTGCCTCAGACAGGAGGTGCACAAGCAAATGTTGCATTGTGCAAAAGGGCCCGGGTAGGAATATCGTCTGCAACTTACATAGCAACACAGGCGCCAATCTCTCCATGTCTGCAATCATGGTCCGTGAGATCTTAGCACAAATCGGAAGAAATAGCTGAACTCGGCCAACACCTACCATATGTGGTCGGGGACATAGCCCCGAACCATAAACGGAAGATGACGCTCAAGCCATATATGGTAGTCATTACTCTTGAGTTTGTTGATTCTCATAGTCTCAAAATTAACACTTCTCCTCGGATTGGATGCATAACCATATGAGAACATTAACGTTTGGAACCATTCTAGTACTTCCCTCCTTTGGTCCTTGATCAAGACATAGTCAGCCTTAGGTTTCTTCCACTATCTCCCGGTGTTGGAAGCCACCATGTCCATCTTTGGTCTATCGCATATCGTTGCTTGATCCACTCTAGCCTTTATGTTATCCTTGGTCTTATAAAAATGTCCATGATTGTTCCCCAAAGTGCCTTGCCCAATTCTTTTCAATGTGCATTAAATCAATGTTATATGGAAGAAGAAGATCTTTCATATAGGGGAGCTTCCAGAAGCCCGACTTATGAATCCAAGCATGTTCCTCCCCGTAGCCCACAAAACCACCTTCTTCATTGAACTAAAGGATGTCTACCAGATCACAAACCTTGGCACCTGTCATTATATGCGACTTCAGCTCTATACTATGACTCCTTTCGTGAAATTCTTAATGTATTGTTTGAATGGGTGGTTAGGAGGAAGGAATTGTCGATGTAGGTCGAACGCAGAATACTTGCCACCTTCAACAACCACTTGAACCTCATGGCTGCCTTGCATACTATGCATGAGAACTTTCCATGCACACCCCAGCTGCAGAATACCCCATGCGCCAGGAAGTCATACAGGGAGTAGTGGTACCAAACATGCATTTTGTAGTTTGTCTTAGTTGCTCGATCATAAGTCAATACCCCGTTCTTCCAGCCATTGTCCAACTCATCAACAGTCGCTCCATGTACACATTCATATTATTCCTATGGTGTTTAGGAATGATCAACGATAAGAATACGTTCTGTCGTTGAAAAATGACACCCGGGGGGAGATTTAACGGGATAACGAACACAGGCCAAGAAGTGTATGCGGCTGCCGATATTCCATAGGATTGAACCCATATATTGCTAAGAGGATCTTGTAGATGCCTAGAGGGGGGGGGTGAATAGGCGTATCTAATAAAACCTGAAAATTTCTTTCTTCACAAGTTGTCAGTGAAACCGGATCTTCCGAGTACCTCTAGGAAGATCTGATGTCCGGATCTTCCGAGACTTACTAGGAAGTTCCGATGTGAAAATAACCTTTGCTCGAGATTCAAAATCTAACAAGTTATTCGTAATTCCACTTGAATAGAAAGTTCACAGAGGTACTCTAAGAGCTATATGTGATGATCAAATACAACGGAAACCTTTATAGAGATAGATCGGGCAATATATATCAAATATGAGAATATATAAACAAAATGAAGTAAGCAACACAAAGAGACACGAGATTTGTTCGAGGAGTTCACTCCCAAGGGAGCTACGTCTCCGTTGAGGTACCCACAAAGGGTAGAGTCTCTTTCAACTCGTTTCCTCCCTCAATCGACCACAAAGATCAAGATTGAGTCACTTACTAGATGGTTCCACACAAGGAACGGGTGATACAATCCTCCAAGGCGCTCCCACAAGCTAGGTGCTGCACTTGGTGACCTCTAACCGTCTAGGAGCAAGCTCCAAGAGTAACAAACGCGAATCACAAGCCAAGGATGCTTCAAGTGCTTCTTGAGATGAACAAATGCTTCTCCTCACTCAAAGTCAACCCACAAACCACAAATCTTCTCTCTCACTCAATCCCCAAAAGAATCTTGGCAAGGGCAAGGATTGGAGGGGAGTGGAGAGAGCAAGAGAGAGCTAGAAGTGTGTTTTTGGTTCTGTTGTGCGAGCTAGGGTTGAAGGGGTAAGAGAGGGGGTATTTATACCCATCCCCAAAACATAACCGTTATGTTCTGAATCGGGCAAACCGGAACTTCCGAGTACTACTCGGATCTTCCGCATAGGCTTAGGTGTGACATCCCCGATTTTTGAACGGCACGGAGTTTGACCAAAGTCAAAATTTGGTCGAAATTCGACATAAATTTGAAATAAAAATATATAATTGATCAAGAAGATTGGGAGAACATGTTTGACACAAAATTGGAATGAAATAGGGTATGGAGATAGCAAAAATTAAATGGAGAAAGAAAAAGGAGAAACGTTACTATTGCAAATCTGAAAATAGGATTTGAATTTCAGTTTTTGGCCATGTTGAGCAGCAATGTTAGAGTGACCATAAAAATTTATTGGTTGCTCTCTTGACCTTGGTACAAAAATGAAAGTTGTTAAGTAAGGTATAATTAACAACTTTGTTTTTGGGATCAGCTAGAGGTTAGATGCAAATCAAGGAGAAAAACTGAGTTAAAAATCGAATCAGAGAAAGGTTTAAGAAATTCAGGGTTAAAATAGCTGAAACCTTCAGTTTCAAATTGAGCTCAAACCGTTGAGAATCTGAAGGAGGTCCAAAAATAAGAAATGAAATTCAAGTCAAGGCAAAGAACTTTTGTATTTTGAGGAACAGCAGGTTCTATTCAAATTTTGGGAGTAATTTGAGTTTGAATTGCTGAACCAACCTAGGGTTTCAGAGTTCATTTAACACCCTAGCCGACCCATGATCCAAGCTCGAATTCGAGCGTTTGGTTGAGAAATTGAGTATGGTGCCAAAATAGAAAGTGGAATTGAATGTATTACGGACAAGTTTCATTTTGGAATCGAGGAGAGTTTGAATGGAAATTTGAAAGTAATTTGAAAAAATTCGAATTTCGGGTCTGAATTTGGGGATAAAACTCGACCGACATTGGAGCTTCGAATTCGCGTGATACACTGCTCGAATTGAAAAGGTTGCAACATGAAAGTTGGAGTGCTATGTTCCTTCTACAAATTCTATGTTTGGATTTGGATGAGTTGAGTAGGATATTTGGAAGAAATCAAGCTCGCAAGGTCACGGTTTTGGGAAGAGATAGGGAGGGGAAGGAGAGCAGTCTGCCTGGGTGCTTGCCGGCGGTGGTCATGGCGGTGGCAGTGTGCCACGCGTCGTCGCCGCGCCGAGACAGCGCCAGCAAGCCGTGCGGTGAGGTGGCGACTCCATGGCGGTAACTCCGTCCATATATACTTCATCACCATCTCCGTTTCAATCCTTTCCGCCGCCTCGACGTTCCTCGGTTCGTCTCTGTCGCCGGCGAATTCCGCCGTCGTCCGGTCGTCATACACTGATTCACTCCACCCACAGCTTCGCATAAACTTCCTCTACCTCCTACTCTAACTCTCGTTGTCATCTAGCCATCATAGAGCTCCCAGCATCCGTGTTTTCCTCATCTCCATCCGCCGTCGTCGACCTTGGCCGCCGCCTCACGTGGCCAGGTTGCCTCGGACCACCTCCGCCCGAGATAGCTCTCTCATGAGTTTTCCCTAGGTCCGGTGGTGCTCTCAGTCTTGAGTGTTGTCCTCAGTTCGTCGTCTCTTGGCCGGCCGACGAGCGGTGTCCTAGCGCCGCCGCCAGCTCCGCCGAGAGCCCCCTTTGGGACGCAATCGAGGGGGGAAAAGTGGGGCAATAGCTGCGCAAGGTTGTGGTCATCCTGTTGGAGGTGTTGCCGCGGCCGGGGAGCCTCGTCGTCGGCGACGAGGTCACCGGTCAAGCCGGCGGCCGCCGTCCGTGCCGCGCCCTCTGTTTAAAACAGAGGGAGGGGCCTCGCGGGTAAAGAAGGTGGAGCCCAGGGGGTTTTGTGCAAATCCGCCAATTAGGTTTTTGATATAGATTTAAATTTCGTGTTTTCACCTTTTAATTCATAGAAAATCACAGAAAAGTCCAAAAATGATGAAATAACTTTTGTTGAACTTGTTTTAAAATGTGTCATCCATTAAAAATGCTAAGTCAATAAGTGTAGGTAATTAATTTAATTCCTTTATTTAAATTAATTAAATAAATGTTTAATAATTTATAAAAGGGTTAAAATTCTGAATAATTCTTTTATAATTAGAAATGATTTCTAAAATTGTTTTATGTATCTATTTAAATGCTTTACCCTTTAGAAAATGATTTTAAATCATTAAGAACAAACTAAAAATGATTTAAGGCAAGTTTTATTAAAGGAAAAATATAGGTTTATCTTTTAAAAATCTTGGGTAGTTTGTGTTGGCTTGCAACTTTATCGAGAAGGGAAAGTTGCTTAGCTTTTTCATAAAGTGTTGCATCGCATATCGCTAACCTGCATTACGTTTTAGTCTCTCAAGCTTCGGAGTACGATCTCGTGGGATTCGCGGAGGATCAGCGACAAGTCAAGGAAGTGATCGTCGTCGCTCCGGAATCTCGTATCGCGGAAGAATCTAACCTGTTTGTGATTCCAGGCAAGCCCCGGAGCATCTTTAAATCACCCATTATTTCATAATATTCATGAGTCCAAATTTTATGATTTTATGTGCATTAGGTTAGGAATTGGTTGAAAACCTTTTTGATGCATGAACTATTCCTTGATAGAACTATCCTTGCCTAGCTAAGAAATTTACTTAGCAATGTCTACATTGGCTATGCTTAGTAAAGTTAAGTAAAAGATGATGATCTAGGCTATCACCAATCTCATATGAATCATGAACGGTTTGGGATGGAAGATAGTGGGCAGAAGTTGATAGAATGGATTGAGGTAAGCTCGATCCGTAGTTCTGCCTACTTGCTCAAGTGACTAAGGACCGATCTGTTCTTTACCTGTTTGATCGAGTGATTCTACCTGGTTTCTTACTGGGTTATGGGACCAGTAAAGCCAATTAGATTAGCTGGCTCGTTGATTGGAAATATCGCTTACCGGTGCTTGCTGGGTCGGAGAAAGGCGGGATCGTGACCTGTAACTCACGGGGTGGTCGCCAGACGTGGGACCCACGTGGGGGTGCGTTCCCGGGTTCGGGTAAGGATATTTTCGGTCTTTGGTCCCGCTAATTGAAAGGTTGTTGCGTACAGTAAGATCGACTGTGCGTGGCTGGGGGCTGGGTATCTCCTGCAGGATGTACATGGATCCGGATCGACACAACTCTTGGTTATGAGTGCACTTGATCAGGTGTTAAACATCGTAGAGGAAACAAGTTGAACAAGGGGAGGTTGATTCATAAATGCTGGTTGACCTTAGTTCAGCCTGTATGCAAAATATTTTATCACCTAGATGGATAAGTAACAACTCAACTGAGCATAAAATACATAAAATATAAGGATCAAGTTTTAGTAAAGCTTTTAGGCAAAAGAGTCGAGTCAGCCAGATCCACATAAAGCCCAATCATATTCCTTGAGAGTCTTTTCTTTGGTAAGGCGGGTAAGTCTTGCTGAGTACCTTCGTACTCAGGGAATCTCCCTGTTGTTTTTCAGAAGAAGCTACGGAGGGGATCACCAAGAAGATCCAGAAGACCTAGATCATCGTGGTCCCGGTGATGCTAGGGGTAAGCCGGAGGCGGTAGATATGTGTGATATAGAACTACCTAGACTGGTTTGTATTAAACTCCTAGTAATGGCTTGACTTGCATTTAAGTTCTCTTCAAAACCTGGCTTGTAATAAGTAAGAATCTGGGTATGTGTGTAAAAATAATAATGTTCGTTGTGTTCTCCTTACCGAAAACGATCCTGATGTATGGCAGAGATATGAGTTAACGTGGTTTATCGAGGAGCCCTTGGGACACTCGACAGATCACCAGTTTAAACTGTTTGAAGTGCGTCCGATGATCGTAACGGGTCGTTATGACGCACTTGAGCCAGTTTAAATTGGCGGTTCTGCCACAGCTGGTATCAGAGCCATAGGTTGGGATAATCAACGAACATTAGGTCTTTTCAAACTTTGGGACCATATTTTCTATAAAAAAAAGGCAGTCGAGTCGTTAGGTGGCAAGTAGTGATAATGGGTTGCTTGTTTTGCAGATGCTAACTGTTCGTGCATGTCGCTAGAATCGTTAGAATTTTATGCTTAGGGAGAGTTATACGATGCCACCAATTTTCTTGCGAGTGTGAATGTGTCTGTGAGGACGTAGGGACCGCTGCATCATGCCTGCATTGCATGTTTTCAAAGGTTGTGGGGTTTGGTGAGTGGCGTAGGTTTAGAACCTCCTTTCCAGGGGTGGTTGATGCAAAGAACAGCTTTGGTTTTGGTTGGATAACCCTCTGTTGATGACATCACATGCATCTTCAGTCTTCGTAATGCAAGAAGAGATAGAAGTTTAGTGTGACCCAGTCCTTTACAAGCAAAGCTTATATGGCCTGTGCTGGGATCTTTTGCAGAATGGCAGATCCACGGGACTCTCAAACTGGAGCGGAAGCTAGTGAAGAAAATCCACTTCCACCTCCGGTCTAACGGAAGCTTTTGCTCATATCATCAGTTCTGGAACTGAGCAGACCCGACTGTTGAACCTTATTGCTCAGAGTCTTGGCAGTTCTTCGTCCAGTCGTCAAGCAAGGCCACCAGAAGTCACTTATTCTCACTTCCTAGAGACCCATCCTCCTGTTTTTACTCGAGCTGAGCATCCTCTTGAAGCAAACGAATGGCTTGGAACCCTAGAGCAGAAGTTTCGAGTTATTCCTCATTGCACCGAGAGTCAAAAGGTAGAGTTTGCTGGTCTTCAACTTCATGGTCCTGCTGGTACTTGGTGGTCTAGTTTTCTGTCCAGGCAGACTGCCGGAAGGGATATTACCTGGGATGACTTCAAGACGGCGTTCCGTACTTAGTTTGTTCCTGCGGGGATTATGCGGATGAAGTTGGAAGAATTCCTAAAGCTTCAGCAAGGGACTAAAAGTGTGCTGGAGTACACCAGTGCTTTCGAACATCTGGCCCAATATGCTCCAGAGTACATGGACAATGAAATCAAGAAGCGGGATTGCTATCTCCGTGGACTAAATGTAAGGATGCAGGAGAAGCTGGGAACATGTACTTTCCCTGATTACAGTTCCGCAGTGAACATGGCGATATCAGCTGAAGAAAAGATGAAGGCTCTGGATGCAAGTCTTAAAGAAGAAGAAGCTTTTAAGAGGAAGGATCCGGCATGTGAGACATTCGGTGGTGCTCCAAAGCGATTCAAGGTTGGCTATCGTGGACCGGCTAACAAGTTCCATGGAAGTTCGCAGCAACAACCATCTCAGCAACAGTGGGTGGTAAGGAACCCCAATAATACTCCACATCCGGTGCATCCACAAGATCTAGAGAGTCGTGATACCTCTGGTCCATCCAATGCTCAACCATGTTATAATTGTGGCAAGACTGGGCATTATGCTCGTGAATGTCGTTTACCCAAGCAAGGAGGAAATCCAAATGTGCAATCACAGATGTCGGGACAAGGAGTTGGTCAAAGATTTGTGAGAAGGAAGGTTCTCAATCCTCAAACTGGACAGGTTCGATATATGAACGTGGAGGAACTTCCAGAAGATGAACCAATGATGACTGGTATGTCTCTATCAGTAATTCCCTGTCAATGTTTTACTTGATGCTAGTGTTTCATGAAAATGATATGTGTGGCAACTCTCGGAAGTAAGTATGAGTGGAGAGAAACGTTTAAGAACAATATATTATATATGGGTTTTGAGAGCCATCAAAAGTAATATGGGAACAAAAGGAATAAGGGTCTTCTAGTTTGAGTAATTAGAGGAGGTTGTTCGGAGATATGACGTAACAACCGGCACCACCTTAGTTTCTTTATGAAGTATGTTCGGAAGTTTGGATATGACACATTATCCTTTCCATTGTTAAGAGCGAGTTAAGGCTCTATTTGGAATCTCAGGACGAGATTCTTTTAAGGGGGAAGGGCTGTGACATCCCCGATTTTTGAACGGCACGGAGTTTGACCAAAGTCAAAATTTGGTCGAAATTCGACATAAATTTGAAATAAAAATATATAATTGATCAAGAAGATTGGGAGAACATGTTTGACACAAAATTGGAATGAAATAGGGTATGGAGATAGCAAAAATTAAATGGAGAAAGAAAAAGGAGAAACGTTACTATTGCAAATCTGAAAATAGGATTTGAATTTCAGTTTTTGGCCATGTTGAGCAGCAATGTTAGAGTGACCATAAAAATTTATTGGTTGCTCTCTTGACCTTGGTACAAAAATGAAAGTTGTCAAGTAAGGTATAATTAAAACCTTTGTTTTTGGGATCAGCTAGAGGTTAGATGCAAATCAAGGAGAAAAACTGAGTTAAAAATCGAATCAGAGAAAGGTTTAAGAAATTCAGGGTTAAAATAGCTGAAACCTTCAGTTTCAAATTGAGCTCAAACCGTTGAGAATCTGAAGGAGGTCCAAAAATAAGAAATGAAATTCAAGTCAAGGCAAAGAACTTTTGTATTTTGAGGAACAGCAGGTTCTATTCAAATTTTGGGAGTAATTTGAGTTTGAATTGCTGAACCAACCTAGGGTTTCAGAGTTCATTTAACACCCTAGCCGACCCATGATCCAAGCTCGAATTCGAGCGTTTGGTTGAGAAATTGAGTATGGTGCCAAAATAGAAAGTGGAATTGAATGTATTACGGACAAGTTTCATTTTGGAATCGAGGAGAGTTTGAATGGAAATTTGAAAGTAATTTGAAAAAATTAGAATTTCGGGTCTGAATTTGGGGATAAAACTCGACCGACATTGGAGCTTCGAATTCACGTGATACACTGCTCGAATTGAAAAGGTTGCAACATGAAAGTTGGAGTGCTATGTTCCTTCTACAAATTCTATGTTTGGATTTGGATGAGTTGAGTAGGATATTTGGAAGAAATCAAGCTCGCAAGGTCACGGTTTTGGGAAGAGATAGGGAGGGGAAGGAGAGCAGTCTGCCTGGGTGCTTGCCGGCGGTGGTCATGGCGGTGGCAGTGTGCCACGCGTCGTCGCCGCGCCGAGACAGCGCCAGCAAGCCGTGCGGTGAGGTGGCGACTCCATGGCGGTAACTCCGTCCATATATACTTCATCACCATCTCCGTTTCAATCCTTTCCGCCGCCTCGACGTTCCTCGGTTCGTCTCTGTCGCCGGCGAATTCCGCCGTCGTCCGGTCGTCATACACTGATTCACTCCACCCACAGCTTCGCATAAACTTCCTCTACCTCCTACTCCAACTCTCGTTGTCATCTAGCCATCATAGAGCTCCCAGCATCCGTGTTTTCCTCATCTCCATCCGCCGTCGTCGACCTTGGCCGCCGCCTCACGTGGCCAGGTTGCCTCGGACCACCTCCGCCCGAGATAGCTCTCTCATGAGTTTTCCCTAGGTCCGGTGGTGCTCTCAGTCTTGAGTGTTGTCCTCAGTTCGTCGTCTCTTGGCCGGCCGACGAGCGGTGTCCTAGCGCCGCCGCCAGCTCCGCCGAGAGCCCCCTTTGGGACGCAATCGAGGGGGGAAAAGTGGGGCAATAGCTGCGCAAGGTTGTGGTCGTCCTGTTGGAGGTGTTGCCGCGGCCGGGGAGCCTCGTCGTCGGCGACGAGGTCACCGGTCAAGCCGGCGGCCGCCGTCCGTGCCGCGCCCTCTGTTTAAAACAGAGGGAGGGGCCTCACGGGTAAAGAAGGTGGAGCCCAGGGGGTTTTGTGCAAATCCGCCAATTAGGTTTTTGATATAGATTTAAATTTCGTGTTTTCACCTTTTAATTCATAGAAAATCACAGAAAAGTCCAAAAATGATGAAATAACTTTTGTTGAACTTGTTTTAAAATGTGTCATCCATTAAAAATGCTAAGTCAATAAGTGTAGGTAATTAATTTAATTCCTTTATTTAAATTAATTAAATAAATGTTTAATAATTTATAAAAGGGTTAAAATTCTGAATAATTCTTTTATAATTAGAAATGATTTCTAAAATTGTTTTATGTATCTATTTAAATGCTTTACCCTTTAGAAAATGATTTTAAATCATTAAGAACAAACTAAAAATGATTTAAGGCAAGTTTTATTAAAGGAAAAATATAGGTTTATCTTTTAAAAATCTTGGGTAGTTTGTGTTGGCTTGCAACTTTATCGAGAAGGGAAAGTTGCTTAGCTTTTTCATAAAGTGTTGCATCGCATATCGCTAACCTGCATTACGTTTTAGTCTCTCAAGCTTCGGAGTACGATCTCGTGGGATTCGCGGAGGATCAGCGACAAGTCAAGGAAGTGATCGTCGTCGCTCCGGAATCTCGTATCGCGGAAGAATCTAACCTGTTTGTGATTCCAGGCAAGCCCCGGAGCATCTTTAAATCACCCATTATTTCATAATATTCATGAGTCCAAATTTTATGATTTTATGTGCATTAGGTTAGGAATTGGTTGAAAACCTTTTTGATGCATGAACTATTCCTTGATAGAACTATCCTTGCCTAGCTAAGAAATTTACTTAGCAATGTCTACATTGGCTATGCTTAGTAAAGTTAAGTAAAAGATGATGATCTAGGCTATCACCAATCTCATATGAATCATGAACGGTTTGGGATGGAAGATAGTGGGCAGAAGTTGATAGAATGGATTGAGGTAAGCTCGATCCGTAGTTCTGCCTACTTGCTCAAGTGACTAAGGACCGATCTGTTCTTTACCTGTTTGATCGAGTGATTCTACCTGGTTTCTTACTGGGTTATGGGACCAGTAAAGCCAATTAGATTAGCTGGCTCGTTGATTGGAAATATCGCTTACCGGTGCTTGCTGGGTCGGAGAAAGGCGGGATCGTGACCTGTAACTCACGGGGTGGTCGCCAGACGTGGGACCCACGTGGGGGTGCGTTCCCGGGTTCGGGTAAGGATATTTTCGGTCTTTGGTCCCGCTAATTGAAAGGTTGTTGCGTACAGTAAGATCGACTGTGCGTGGCTGGGGGCTGGGTATCTCCTGCAGGATGTACATGGATCCGGATCGACACAACTCTTGGTTATGAGTGCACTTGATCAGGTGTTAAACATCGTAGAGGAAACAAGTTGAACAAGGGGAGGTTGATTCATAAATGCTGGTTGACCTTAGTTCAGCCTGTATGCAAAATATTTTATCACCTAGATGGATAAGTAACAACTCAACTGAGCATAAAATACATAAAATATAAGGATCAAGTTTTAGTAAAGCTTTTAGGCAAAAGAGTCGAGTCAGCCAGATCCACATAAAGCCCAATCATATTCCTTGAGAGTCTTTTCTTTGGTAAGGCGGGTAAGTCTTGCTGAGTACCTTCGTACTCAGGGAATCTCCCTGTTGTTTTTCAGAAGAAGCTACGGAGGGGATCACCAAGAAGATCCAGAAGACCTAGATCATCGTGGTCCCGGTGATGCTAGGGGTAAGCCGGAGGCGGTAGATATGTGTGATATAGAACTACCTAGACTGGTTTGTATTAAACTCCTAGTAATGGCTTGACTTGCATTTAAGTTTTCTTCAAAACCTGGCTTGTAATAAGTAAGAATCTGGGTATGTGTGTAAAAATAATAATGTTCGTTGTGTTCTCCTTACCGAAAACGATCCTGATGTATGGCAGAGATATGAGTTAACGTGGTTTATCGAGGAGTCCTTGGGACACTCGACAGATCACCAGTTTAAACTGTTTGAAGTGCGTCCGATGATCGTAACGGGTCGTTATGACGCACTTGAGCCAGTTTAAATTGGCGGTTCTGCCACATTAGGTTAGCTGTAAAAAATGCTAAGTGTACTGCCAAACCGGAACTTCCGACTCACAAAATCGGAACTTCCGATTTTGCCAAATTTTACTCAGTACCTTTTCGGATCTTCCGATTCACAAAATAGGATCTTCCGGTTTTGCCATTTTCTACTCAGAACCATTTCGGATCTTCCGATGAAGAAAACCAGAACTTCTGGTTTTACGCAGAACCAAACCGGAAGTTCCGAAAATCAACCGGATCTTCCGGAATTCTCTGAGAAAGTGAGTTTTTCCCTTTTTGTCTCTCAAAGTTAGTTTTCATCTCAATATGGCACTTTAGCAACCTTGATTCATCAGACACGTCCCCCTTGATAGTACGGTGTTTCCTATACTCAATTTCAAAGAATAAATTCAATTTAAATCCTCCATATGAGCTTCACACCATATCATTTGAATTGGGGACCTCCTTTGTATATATTATTTTTCTTATTTCATTTTGCACCTGCACATATCTTAATATAAGTATGAAACCTCCAAATTGTGGTTGTTATCACCACCAAAACCACTAGAGGGCCAAATGCACTTTCAATCTCCCCCTTTTTGGTGATTGATGACAACACAATTTGGGTAAATGATAATAGATAGATAGTTTCATTTTATTTCAGGAATTCATGTGATAAAGCTTCCCCTAAATATGTGCATCACCATAAAACGACCTCAAATGCCTTTGCACATATTTTTGTGAGAACTTTCTCATATCAATTTGAATCATAGATACATGTGCATAGTGTGAGATATAAATCCGTTATGCATATGACAATATAATCACACAACAAAGTGAGAAATAACATTACAATATCCATGGCATCACACATAGAGAAATATGATAATCAAACCACACATCCAATAAGTCTAACAAATTAAGTCTCACAAACCGAGCATAATAAAGTTTTACAAACCAGATAGTTCAAATGTCTCAAGCAACACACCACATAACAAACCATCACAAAGTTCTTACATGTCCACACATAGAACAGAAATGAAAAGATGGAAAGATAGATAGGGGGTCTCCAAGCACCAAATTCACTCCCCCTTTGGCATCAAGCACCACAAAGGGGAGCTACTTGCTGTTGTCCTCCATGGCCTCATCGTCCTCGTCATCGTGTGCTCCACTGGTGCCAGCTCCCGTCTCACGGCCGCCCAAGTCTTCCTCGATCTCATCTTCATCATCATCATCTTGAGCACCGGAGTGGAAAGTGAAGCGCTGAGTGTCAGGACCAAACTGATATCCCTGTGGAGGAGTTCACTCATAGCACCATGGGTTCTCAAAAGTAGGAGGAGGAGCAGGAGCAACCCTTTCTTCAGGTGGAGGAGATGGTGTGCGCTGGATGTCATAGCGCTCAAGAAGCTTCTGTTGCCTCCGCTCAATCCGGTCAAGCTAAAGCTGCTGCCTATGCGTAGTGTCGGAGTTGTGCTTAGCAACTTTGAAACATGCAAAAAGACCATGAGCGATGAAGCCAAGAGCGCTCTTCTTTGTCTTTGGCATGGCTGTGGAGGAGGGAGCTGCAAACTGAGAAGATGGTCCTTGAGAAGATGAGGCACCTGGATCACCTCTAGGAGTTTCCCTAAGCCTGTGAGAACCAATCTTCAACAGCTGCTCAAGTTTGCCCTTTGATGGCTTGTATGGCAAGTGAGTCTTGTCAGCCATGATATTGAGGCTAATCAAATGCTTGATCACATGGAATAGGTAGGGTGCATAGTGATGGCCGCTCTTGGAGTCATGGGAGCAGTTGGCTATCTCATTCCATAGGAAATCTGTGACCGAGAAGCCATGGCGGTGAGGATCCATCTGAAAGAGAAGGTTCCTGGCATAGTTGGAGATATTATCTGCATCTCTAGCTTTGGGTGTCAAGGTGAATCTGAACAGCTGATTAAGGAGCTTGTAGAACGGTATGAGACCCTTGACTTGACCGTACACACACTTAGGGCCATAAGCTGCATCATACATGAAAGCCAAGCGACTGCTCTCTATGACGCCAATAGTGTGCAAACGAAGGGTGTCCGCTTTGTCAGATTTGTCTAGTCCAAGCAGCTCACCAAATTGCTCATACTTGAGCACAAACCTCTTCCCATCAATGGTGAAATGCATCTCAGACTCCTCATCATCAATATATAAGGTGGCATAGAATTGTGCCACAATCTCCTCATTCCAGTCACACCGAAAAGCCATAAGTCTGTCTAGCTTCTTCCTTCGATATGCTGAATAAACATTATCCACTACTTCCTTGATAGGTAGATCCAATGATCTCAAGTAAGCCCAATCAATGTACTTCATCTCTGTGGTAGCATGGGTCTTGCTCTTGATGACACTTTCATACCAGTCAGCCTGGAATGGAAGCCAGAACCATGGATCTCCCCAAAAACCTCTGGCAACTGTGCTGGGATTAATGCCATATCGGACTGTGCACATGTCCAACTCAGTACTACCCTTCCTGTAATCCACCAGGCGAGGATCACGGGACTGTCTTTGTGGTAAGGTCAGCTTTGCCATAGTGGACTCAAGATAGCTGAGATCAATGTCCTCATTGGCTCCTCTGCCTGCACCTCTGCCACTGCCACTCCCCCTGCCACTGCCACTGCCACTGCCACGACCACCACCTCTGCCACCAGTGGACGCAGTGGGCTTTGACCAAGGAGGAGCAACTTGCTCCTTGGTCCGCCTGCCCTTCCCTTTACCCTGAGGATCTGGGTCCACATGCTCTTCCTCAGATGATTCCTCCACTTCCTCTTCTTCTTCATTTGAGTCGGGTGGAGCAAGTGGGAATGATTGCTTGGAAGCCAATCTCTTGGTACGACCCATCTGAGAAAAAGAGAGACAAAGGTCTTAGAAAAAAGAAACAACACTTAAAAGGCTTGAACAGGCGCAAACCAGAACTTCCAAGCGGGAGCCGAAAGTCGGATCTTCCGGGTCGGACCCGGAACTTTCGGTTTTCACGGGTTCAAACCGAAAATTGTTGAATCTCAAGTTTCAACCCACCAAAGTTTATGAGATCACAGATATGAGTTGTAGGACATAGCAGGAACCTAAATCCAAGAGTATATCAACATGCATCCACTACATTGAGAGATCGGGTCTATGGATTTTGAATATGAACCCTAGGTTTGAATCCATGAAATATGTGATATCCAATCCATTCAAAGGCTAGGCATTGATTATAGAGATGTCATAGACCTAATATCTTCCATAGAATCGATCCAAAACTTGCATATATAAAACTTGGGATAACGAGAGATTTTGAATGAATTACCGTTGTATTTCCCGCGCGTTTTTGAAGAACTAGAGGATGGATTCGGATTATCCGAAGAGAGGAGCGCCAAATCCACGGATTGGATTTGATTTTTGGTGGTGGAACTTGAAAATCGCCGCTGGAGAGAGAGAGGATGAGAGGGCGCCGGAGGTGGGGAAGAAAGAAGAGGAGTTAGGGTTCTTGAGGGGGATGAACTGAGTATTTATATACTCAGCCCGACGAAACCGGAACTTCCGGGTGGGTGCCGGAAGTTCCGATGTCCGGAAGATCCGGACATGGAACCGGAAGATCCGATTCCACAGAGGAAAGCCCAAAAAGATTTTTCAAGGAATTTGATTTTGGATTGAAAGATGGTTTAAGATTTGGACATGTAAGATTCTTGACTTACAAAGATCAGTGACAACAACAATACATAGCTATGATCTTTGAGAGCTAAGATGTGATCCAACGACCACAAAATCCAACATTTGAAAAATTCACACAAATAAAACATTTTATTCCTATCTTGGCAACATATCAAGAGTGTGTGCTAAACATCAATCCAAGTTACGAGAATCCAAGATATTTAACTCATTCCTTAGATAACAAAACCTTCGCTCATCAAGTGGCTTTGTAAATATATCCGCTAGGTTTCTCTTTGTGCTCACATGGCGCATGTGGATATCTCCCCTAAGTTCATGGTCTCTCAAGAAGTGATGTCTTATGTCTATGTGTTTGGTTCTTGAGTGGTTGACGGGGTTCTTGGCTAGGTTGATGGAGCTCTCATTGTCACATAGGAGTGGAATTTTGGTAAAGTTGCATCCATAGTCACTCAAGGTTTGTCTCATCCATAATAATTGTGCACAACAAGCACCCGCCGCCACGTATTCCGCTTCCGCGGTGGATAAAGCAACCGAATTTTGTTTCTTGGAACTCCACGACACTAAGGCCCCGTTTGAAACCGCTTATTGCCCGCGTTCATTGAAATTAATCGGCAAGAGGGTGCCAAACGGACCGATTATGACTCCGCTTCTCACGGACGCAATTTTCACGGAAGCGGTATTTTGCCTGCGACGTGGAATCGGCCTATGAGGTGCTTCCCACGAACGCTGCTACAAGATTACAACACTGCCACCGCCTACACAATACCGGTTCGTTCTTTTCTGTGCGTCTTCCTCCTCTGCCTCTTCTTCCCTTATAGTTGAGCTCAACAAATCCTACCAATCCCCACACAAATCCGGCTTCCCCTCCACTCGAAGCTAGCAAAACGGAACGGTGGTGGCGTGAGGATCTCACTGGTGAGAGGAATCGCCCCCCTATGAGACAAATCGGCGGCGGCGGCGCGTTTGACTAGCGGTGGGCGCAGGTGCGAGTGCGAGGGATGAAGTGACTTGGGCGCAGGCCGGCGGTGCAGCAACGAACGGCACGGAGGGCTGCGTGACGAAGGGCGGCGCAGCTATGCAACGGGCGGCGCGGAGGGCTGCGGGACGGAGGACGGCGCAGCGGAGCGACGGGCGACGTGGAGACCTGCGAGACAGAGGCCGCGCCTGCGCGACGGGCGGCGCGGAGGCCTGCGAGACGGACGTCGTGGCTGCACGACTGGCGGCGTGGAGGCCTGCGAGACGGATGCCGCAGCTGCGCGATGGTTGGCATGGAGGCCTGCGAGACAGACGTCGATGCCGTGGCTATGCGACGGGTGGAGCGGAGGTCTGCTTCTCTTCGACGCAAATCTGGAGCCAAACGATGCCGGTTAGTTTAGACACGATTCCATCCAAATCCGCTTGCCCAGTAATCGAGCTTTGGGAAAAATCGCTTCCGTCTTGAGCCGTCCCAAACGAGGCCTAAGGACCGCCCAAGGAATTGGCATGTCCCCGTCGTACTTTTCCTATCCACTTTGCAACTGGCATAATCCGAATCGGAATAGCCAAGTAGACGGAAATTGGAGCCTTTGGGATACCACAAGCCAAAATTAGGGGTACGAACTAAATATCTAAAAATTCTCTTAACGGCCATCAAATGACACTCCTTAGGATTGGCTTGAAATCTAGCACACATGCACACACTAAGCATAATATCGGGCCTAATTGCACAAAGATAAAGCAATGAACCAATCATAGAGTGATATACCTTTTGATCAACGGATTTACCTTTGGAATCAAGATCAAGATATCCATTCAATGCCATTGGAGTCTTGATGGGCTTGGCATTAGCCATGTCAAACTTCTTGAGCATATCACTTGTGTACTTTGTTTGACTAAGAAAAGTTCCTTCCTTCAATTGTTTGATTTGAAAGCCAAGGAAGAACTTCAATTCACCCATCATGGTCATCTCAAACCTCTTGGTCATGATCCTACTAAACTCATCACAAAATTTCTTATCGGCTGAGCCAAAAATAATGTCATCAACATAAATTTGACAAACGAATATAGCATTATCAACTTTTCTTGTGAAGAGAGTAGAATCGGCTTTGCCTATTTCAAAGCCATTCTTGAGAAGAAAATCTTTAAGGCATTCATACCATGCTCTAGGAGCTTGCTTAAGCCCATAGAGCGCATTATTGAGCTTGTACACATGGTTGGGAAATTTGGGATCTTCAAAGCCTGGTGGTTGTTCCACATACACCAACTTGGAGAGGGGGCCATTCAAAAATGCACTCTTCACGTCCATTTGATAAAGCTTGAAATCATGGTGAGAAGCATAGGCTAATAATATATGAATTGACTCAAGCCTAGCTACCGGTGCATAGGTTTCACCAAAATTCAAACCTTCAATTTGGGTGAAACTTTGTGCCACTAACCTTGCCTTGTTTCTTGTCACTATACCATATGCATCTTGCTTGTTGCGGAAGACCCACTTGGTGCCAATCACATTTTGCTTCGATCTTTCCACCAACTCCCATACTTCATTTCTTGTGAAATTGTTCAATTCATCCTGCATGGCTAGAACCCAATCCAGATCTCCAAGTGCTTGTTCTACCTTAAGAGGTTCCAAAGAAGAGACAAAGGAGTAAAATCCACAAAAATTTTGCAAGCGTGAGCGAGTGGTTACCCCTTTTCTTATACTACCAAGAATATTCTTGACAGAGTGATCTCTTTGAACTCTTCGGTGAACTCTAGGATGAGCAACTTTTGATCGTCTTTGAATGGGTTGCTCATCTTCATCATCATCTTTATTTTGATTTACATTTACTTGATCACCACCTTCTTCATGAGTTTCTTGACTTAGGCTTTGAGCTTGGTCATCAACTTGAACTTGCTCTTGACCTTCATGAGTGCTAGGTGGTTCAACTCTTGTAGATGATGATGGTTCCTTTTCTTGTACTTGAGCTTCCTTCTCTCTTGGTCTAACTTCACCAATGGTCATTCTCATGATAGCTTCACTTGGAGGTTCTTCTTCCTCTACAAGATTTGGATTAACTTGCTCTACTTGAGAGCCGTTGGTTTCATCAAATTTCACGTCTACCGAGATTTCAACACAACCGGTGGTTTTGTTGAAAACACGATAGACATGCTCGTTAGTACCATAACCAAGAAGAAAACCTTCATCTACCTTTGGTGCAAACTTTGAGCTTTTGGGTTTCTTGTTAAGTATAAAACACTTGCACCCAAAAACTCTAAAGTAGTGCACCTTAGGTTTATTACCGGTTAGGAGTTCATATGCCGTCTTGCCAAGAATCTTATGAAGATAGAGTCGGTTGATGGCATGACAAGCGGTGTTGATTGCCTCCGCCCAAAATTGATCCGAAGTCTTGTATTCATCAAGCATGGTTCTAGCGGCTTCAATAAGAGTTCTATTTTTCCTCTCCACTATACCATTTTGTTGAGGGGTATAGGGAGCGGAGAACTCATGCTTGATTCCCTCTTCATCATGAAATTCTTCAATATTTGTATTCTTGAACTCGGTGCCATTGTTACTTCTAATGTTCTTGACTTTCACTTCAAATTCATTTTGAGCTCTCTTGATGAATTTCTTCACAACACCTTACACTTCACTTTTATCTTGCAAAAAGAATACCCAAGTGAAGCGAGAAAAATCATCAACAATGACAAGACCATATTTGTTACCACCAATACTAATGTATGCAACGGGACCAAATAGGTCCATATGTAGGAGCTTGGAAGGCCTTGTTGTAGTCATCACGTTCTTAACGGGGTGTGGAGCTCCAACTTGCTTTCCGGCTTGGCATGCACTACACAACCTATCTTTCTCAAACACAACATCGGTTAGTCCTACGATGTGCCCACCTTTTTGAAGTTTGGCCAAGTTCCTCATCCCAACATGAGCTAGACGGCGGTGCCATAGCCAACCCATGTTAGATTTTGCCACTAAACAAGTCTCGGGGGTCACTTTATCAATTGTGAAATCAACTAAATAAAGTTTGTCCTTCAAGCGACCCGTAAATGCAATAGAGGAATCATCCCTTCTAAAGACGGTCACACCCTCATGAGTAAAGAGACAATTGTAGCCCTTTTAACAAAGTTGAGAAACGGACAACAAATTATATCCCAAAGATTCAACTAGAAAAACATTGGTAATCGAATGATCATTTGAGATGGAATCTTACCAAGACCAAGTACCTCCCCCTTACTATTATCACCAAACACAATCTTCTCCGTGGGTTCAATACTTGGCTCAAATGATGTGAACATGTCTTTCTCCCCGGTTATATGATTTGTGCATCCACTATCAAGCACCCATCCTGTGCCGCCGGAGGAGTAGACCTACAAAACAAGTTTAAGCTCGAGATTTAGGTACCCAAAAAGATTTGGGTCCTTCAAGGTTAGCCGAATACATTCTAGGTACCCACACATTTCTCAAAATAGATTTCTTTGTGTAGGCACCAACATATTTAACCACAAATTTACCATTCTTGTCCATGGTTACCATATAGTCACTCGTATAAGATGGAGAAGGCTCATGTGTCTCACTCTTCACCTTCTCTTTACCTTTACCTTTCTTTTCACCCTTAATCTTGTTTGAGTGACTCTTACCAACATCACTCTTTGGAACACCATGAGCAATGTTCATCAAATCACCAAGCTTAGTCCCTTTGATGAACTTGGGACCTTCATAGCCATTTGTCGCTTGCTTACCATTGGTCTTACCACCTCTCTTGAGTCCAAGACCATCCTTGATGCTATGATGCCTACCATCATCATATTTTACCTTGGACTTACCTTTGTCCTTTCCTTCTAACCCTTCTCTCACTAGCATGTTCAATCTCTTGATCTCATTGTCTTTTGTTTTCACTAACTCCTCTAGCTTGGCAACGTTAGTGAGATATGCATTCACATCAATTTTATAACATTTTGAACAACCTTCACTAGTAGAAGCATTAGAGTCAAGGTTAGCCTTGGATGAAAAAGAGGTGCTCTCCCAAAGAACACTATAGTTCACTTGAAGATCTTTGTATTTGATCTCTAAGCATGATAAGCTTTCTTGAAGTTCACCATTTTTGCTCTTTTGGATAGCAAGAGATTCATTTGCCAAAGTGAGATCCTCCGACATCTTCTCTTTAGAGTCATTAGCCATAGCCATGTCTACTTCTAATTTCTCTACCTTTCCTTTTTCCTTAGCAAGAGCTTCTTCTAAAGCACGATTTTTCTCCTTCTCAAGGATGAACAAGTTTTCTTGCTTTACAAGGAGCTCATCCCTTTTATCTAGCTTCTTAGCTAGCTTTTTAATTTCTTTATAACCTTTCTTCCCAAAACGTTTTATCATGTTTTCCTTAACCATTTCATCCTCATCACTAGATTCATTTTCTATGTCATTGCAAGGAGGAGTAGAGGAAATAGATTTGGATGTCACCTTAGTGCCCTTAGCCATAAGGCAAAGAGGGGCATGGTCTTCATCATCACTATCGGACAAGTTGGTGAAGAGACGACTTGATAAAGAGCTTGGTTTATGAATGGCAAGAGTTGCTATGTTCTCATCTTCCGACTCTTCATCACTTGATAGCCATTCCATACCAAGATGAGCTTGTCTTGAGTACTTCTTCTTATGACCATAGCTCTTCTTGTTGTCATAGCTTCTCTTGTTCTCTTCTCTCTTGTCCTACTTCTTGTGCTTACCATCTTCCTTCTTGTTGGGACACTCGGCAATGAATTATCCATATTCACCACATTGGTAACATGGTCTCTTCTTGCTTCTTTTAGTGTCCTTGCTCCCATTTCCTTTCTTGAAATTTCTCTTCTTGAGGAAGCCTCTAAAGTTCTTGATAAGCAATGCAATTTCTTCATCGGTGCTCTCATCCTCATCACTTGTATCTTCCTTCTTGGCTTTGGATGACTTCTTTTTTTCTTCACCTTCTTCTTTTGCCTTCAATGCAATATCCTTCTTGTTCTTCTTGCTTAGGACCGCTTTTGCTTCCTTCTTGGCAAGTTCATGTTGAAGCAACTCGCTAAGAAGGTGAACCAGCGCCATCTTCTTGAACTTCTCATCTCTTCTAATCATTTGGGCAAGATAAAAGTCTTTTGGAGTGAATGCCTTCAATAATTTCTTTGTGGTTCGATAGTCACTCCACTCTTCACTTCCAAGTGCTCTAATGGTGTTGATCATCCCCATGAGCCTATCAAACATTTGTTGAGTGGTCTCATTATCAAGCATGACAAACTCCTCTAGTTGATTATCTAGCAAATCAATTTTGCCCTCCTTGATCATGAATGTCCCTTCATGTGACTTTCTAAGAATATCCCAAATATCCTTTGCCACCTCCACATGTTGAATCTTGTTGAATTCTTGAGGAGACAAGGAGTTGGTGATGATTCTTGTAGCTTGAGCGTTGCGGTAGTAGTCTTGTGCAAGCTCTGGAGTTATCTTCCCTTTCTTGGGCTTCTTCACACCTACACACACAATCTCCCAAAGAGAGGGGTGAAACCCGAAGAGATGCAATTTCATGTCATAGGTCCATTTTGAGTAGTTTGTTCCATCAAAATATGGTGCCTTGCCAAGATTAATAGATTGAAAATGAGATGCATTGAAATTAGATATCTCATTGTAGTCAAGTGGAACACGAGTTAACTCCCTTAACTTGTGTTTCTTCTTCTTCTCTTTCTTCTCATCCTCCTCTAGCTTCTTTAGCTTCTTTTTCAACTTTTCTATCTTCTTAGCCTTTGAGTCGGCGTCCGAACTCTCATCCGAGCTAGAGTCTGAACTTGAGCTTGAGCTTCCACTTGGTGTGGGTGATGCATCCTTCTTTGATCTTTTGCTTCTTGTTGACTTGAAAGAAGCTTTATCTTCATTATCTAGAGGAGGTAGATCGATGGGTGGAGCTTGAGAATTGATGATGTCCACGTTTTCTTCACATTCAATCCTCGACATCTTGATTCTCTTGAGCGGTTAAGCCTTGACAAGAGCCTCGGCTCTGATACCAATTGAGAGAATCTTGTAGATGCCTAGAGGGGGGTGAATAGGCGTACCTAATAAAACCTGAAAATTCTTTCTTCACAAGTTTTCAGTGAAACCAGATCTTCCGAGTACCTCTAGCAAGATCCGATGTCCGGATCTTCCGAGACTTACTAGGAAGTTCCGATGTGAAAATAACCTTTGCTCGAGATTCAAAATCTAACAAGTTATTCGCAATTCCACTTGAATAGAAAGTTCACAGAGGTACTCTAAGAGCTATATGTGATGATCAAATACAACGGAAACCTTTATAGAGATAGATCGGGCAATATATATCAAATATGAGAATATATAAACAAAATGAAGTAAGCAACACAAAGAGACACGAGATTTGTTCGAGGAGTTCACTCCCAAGGGAGCTACGTCTCCGTTGAGGTACCCACAAAGGGTAGAGTCTCTTTCAACTCGTTTCCTCCCTCAATCGACCACAAAGATCAAGATTGAGTCACTTACTAGATGGTTCCACACAAGGAACGGGTGATACAATCCTCCAAGGCGCTCCCACAAGCTAGGTGCTGCACTTGGTGACCTCTAACCGTCTAGGAGCAAGCTCCAAGAGTAACAAACGCGAATCACAAGCCAAGGATGCTTTAAGTGCTTCTTGAGATGAACAAATGCTTCTCCTCACTCAAAGTCAACGCACAAACCACAAATCTTCTCTCTCACTCAATCCCCAAAAGAATCTTGGCAAGGGCAAGGATTGGAGGGGAGTGGAGAGAGCAAGAGAGAGCTAGAAGTGTGTTTTTGGTTCTGTTGTGTGAGCTAGGGTTGAAGGGGTAAGAGAGGGGGTATTTATACCCATCCCCAAAACATAACCGTTATGTTCTGAATCGGGCAAACCGGAACTTCCGAGTACTACTCGGATCTTCCGCATAGGCTTAGGTTAGCTGTAAAAAATGCTAAGTGTACTGCCAAACCGGAACTTCCGACTCACAAAATCGGAACTTCCGATTTTGCCAAATTTTACTCAGTACCTTTTTGGATCTTCCGATTCACAAAATAGGATCTTCCGGTTTTGCCATTGTCTACTCAGAACCATTTCGGATCTTCCGTTGAAGAAAACCAGAACTTCTGGTTTTACGCAGAACCAAACCGGAAGTTCCGAAAATCAACCGGATCTTCCGGAATTCTCTGAGAAAGTGAGTTTTGCCCTTTTTATCTCTCAAAGTTAGTTTTCATCTCAATATGGCACTTTAGCAACCTTGATTCATCAGACACGTCCCCCTTGATAGTACGGTGTTTCCTATACTCAATTTCAAAGAATAAATTCAATTTAAATCCTCCATATGAGCTTCACACCATATAATTTGAATTGGGGACCTCCTTTGTATATATTCTTTTTCTTATTTCATTTTGCACATGCACATATCTTAATATAAGTATGAAACCTCCAAATTGTGGTTGTTATCACCACCAAAACCACTAGGGGGCCAAATGCACTTTCAATTGCCAGCACAACTCATACACTATGAGCCTCTAGAGCTTTTTTTGACTATGAATCAGATTAAACTTAGCCCATGATTCACCATCAGATGGATGTACCATCTTCTCAGGGTGGTATCGAGTGTCATTCTTGTGCCATATCATCTATTTCGTGGTCTCTTCGATCATGTACAGCCGCTGGATCCTCAGGATCAACAAAAGGTACCGTAAGATTTTCACGAGGATCTTAGATTGCTTCTTATTACCATCTTTGGAGTCTTTCTCCACGTATCTGGAGGATTCACACTTTGGGCAATACTTGCTTTGTCATATTCTTTCCTAAATAAGATGCACCATTTTGGACAAGCATGTATCTGCTCATAGGGCATCTTGAGTGCACGAAGGAGTTTCCGTGCGTCATAGCTGCTCTTTGGAAGAATGTGACCTTCAAGAAGCAGGTCGCCAAAAACTTTCAACATATTATCGAAGGCCTCTCGACTCAGGTTATACTATGACTTCATGCCCATTAGGCGTCCAATGGAATCCAGTTGTGAAACCTTGGTATGCCCATGAAGAGGTTGTTGTGCCACAACCAACATGTCATAATATGCCTTTGTTGTTGCCTCAGGCTCCTCCTTCGTAGGTCCTTCAGCGAAGTGTGCCTCATGAAAGTCATTTAACATGTATGCTACACCGGCATCATCATCATACTCCATGATGTGTTGTCTCACGACCTCGTCTCTCATACGATCGGTTTCACCATGTAATGTCCCTGGGTATAGCCTGGCATAAATCCATACTTGCCAAGATATTGTCCCATCACCTTCTTGTCTTTCATTCGCATGTTTCTACATGTGTTGCAGGGACACCAGGTGACCTTTCCCTTAATCCTGGCAAATGCTTGCTCCAAGAAAGCATTGGTATTCTCAATTCATTCCTCCATGCAGTCAAAGACTTGTGCGTCCTGTGTACATCCACTCACGATTATCCATACTCTAGCATATCAGCGAGTAATTTAAAATCTACACGATGTCTATATAGCTTAGACAATAGGTGCAGATAGGTCCTAATCCCACCCGAGGATCCGTAGTCGGGGTTATAGTTTCCATACTCTGCTTCGAGTTGAGACAGAATTTCGGCAACACCTCCCCGCTATTATCCAAATACACGTCCCAACAGGGAGATTGTGTATCCGGAGAATAGTGAGGAGGTACTGCCGAAATTCTATCTCAGCTTGAAGCAGAGTATGGAAACTATAACCCCAGCTACGGATCCTCGGGCTGTCCAAAAACATGGACAATTCAAAACAAATACGGATATAAATATGAAAAAAATGCCTATTTCCAAACGTATCTCCTTCGAATGGGAAAAACTTATCTAGGTTACGTGACCTAATAACATGATACGGAAAGGGGGAGTTTTAAGGCTCACCTTGCTATTCTGCAAAACGACAACTCGAAAACAGTGACTAGCCTTTCCTGAAAAAAACAACATAACATTGTCGGCTAAAAATTTAGGCAACACCTCCCCTGCATTTTGAAGTTTCTAAAGCCCACCAACAAAATCAACGACATGATGGCCGACAACCACATAGAATGGCACCCTGCATATAACCACATATAACAACATGATGGCCGACAATCACATATGTTCATATATGTTCCATTTGAAAATTTCATGTTGCATTTTGATTTAGCAATTTGAACATGTATGAAAACTAATTAACAAAATAACCACTATCTACTAAATAACCTAAATAACTAACACCCTCTACTAAAGAATGACACGAATGACAGACAACCACATACAAATAATGTATCATTGATCCGAACACCATGAATTGACTAAGAATACTACTCATTCTAGTTTATCTAGAGCTCTAGCAACATTTATCATAGCACATTGTGCATCAATCTCATAGATTTTATATCAATTTCATAGCACAAAGAATTTTGATTGTCTAACCTTGATGAAAGCGACGGCTTGCTCCTCCGGTTCCTCCGACCTTTGGGCGTCTAGGGATGGTCGCTGCCGTCCGTGTGCGACGACGGCTTAGGCCAGCCGGGGCGATGGCGGCGCGGGTGACAGGAGGAGACGGTGAGGGCGACAATGACGCGGGCGACGGGAGGAGGCTGGACGAGAGACGTCGAGGGAGACGGCGGTGCGGGCGACGAGAGGAGGCTGGATAAGAGATGACGAGGGCAACGACTCCGTGGGCGATGGGAGGCGGCTGGAGGGGGTGACGTCGACGGTGGAGGCGGCGGCTTCGGGTTACGGCGGCGGCAGCGGTGTGCATGAGTGCATGTGTGCGTGTTGAGTGAGTGCGAGTGGTGCTGGCTGGCGGGATAGGGTTGGACATTTACCGAGTGCCTCAGATCTAGCACTCCGCAAATATTTCAAAAAAAATTGTCCACACTTTGTTGAGTGTCGACAGATCCAGCACTCTGCAAACCTAGATTTTGCCGACTACCTGCCTACGGAACACTTGACAAACAATTATTTCTAATTTCTTTTCTATGAATGTTGAGATGAAAATTTGATTCAAATATTACTTAATAATTTCATGTAAATTGAAAACAACAAAAATTATTTTCAAAGCATTTCATGTTCATTAATGATTTGAAAAAGTTCAATCATTCTATTATTTCATGCACATTTAGAACATTCATACGTGTTTCACCCAAAATTTTCGTTTATATTTTGAAAATATGTTGTCAAATATACTCAAACATGCATATTTGATTTTCTAATCAAAGTGTTTCATTATTTTACATAGCTGAAGCTCAAATTCATTTGATAGAAAATTAAATTGTATAATCACAGTTAAAATTTTAAAATTAGAAAACAAATCCTAAAATTGATGAAAAATTGACATGAAGCAATCTGTAGTATCTATTTTTTGTACAAAAAGTTTTGAAAGCAAAGGGCAAATCTATCATCACATCAACTCCAATTCTAGCATTATCTTTCTAAGTGCATGGTTCTTCTCCCGGGATACTTAGGTTTATAACTAACGTATATGACAAAATCTTTGAAACATACTCTCCTATTTACCACAGCTTCCATGTCTGATATCATGCCATCTAGCCAAGTCTTATGATTTCCGGACTTCGTTTGTTTTTTCTAGAATTTTACAATCATTATCGCACCCTGTTGTTGTAACTATTCGTGGCCTAAATGTCGCCAAATTGCTTTTATTTCCAGGACAAGGACTCAAATTAGGCAAAGTAGCATGAATATCTTTTTTTCCATGCATTGTATTCCATTTTTGGAAACAATCGTACCTTTAGTTTGATTTATTACCACAAAATCCTAGAAATGAAATAAAGTCACTAAATATAGCAAACAGTGTAAGAAAATTATGAGCTCATAAAATGTTGTCTTACACACAATGTGTATATAGTATAAAAAGTTTGGGGAGCATTGGAATAAGGAAATAAATATTGTTTGCCGAGTTATGAGAGAAACACTGGCAAACAAACATGGTTGCCGAGTTCCGAGAGAAACACTCGCAAACAAACATGTTTGCCGAGTGTTCAGGGCAGGGCACTTGGCAAAGACCCAAGTGTCTGGTGGCATTTTTGCCGAGTGTCAGTTTTTTGCCGAGTTCCGGGTGACATTTTTGCCGAGTGTCACAGGCTATCTCCCGTGTGTTAGCTTGTTGCCAAGTGTCTCGCAGTGGACACTCGGCAAACTTGTTCGTTTGCCGAGTGCTCGACGATATGCACTTGGCAAACTTCCTGGCACTCGGCAACTAAGTCGATTCCCGTAGTTTGGTTTCCATATATATCACCCACGTACACTCAGGAATATGCTCATGGTATTCGGTAAGGACTTTGCAAACTTGCGTATGATGTCGTATGTTTTTCATGAGACACAAATACGTTTTTCTATGAATCTCAAAAAAGAAAAATACGTTTTTCTATGAGAACATTGATACTTCAAGATGATTGGTTACGATTTGTCTACAATACGGCCCTTCATCTACATGTTTATCTACTCGATAGGGCATCCTCTCTCGACCGAACAGGGCAAGGCGGACAGCCATGGATGCCCAAGCCACGGAGCCACCCTCCAGTTCGTACCCTCCGTGGGTGCTGTTCGAGCCCTACGCCGACGTGGACACCACCGGTTCCTACTCCACCGCTGCTGACCCCAACACCTTGGCGGTCGCCCGGACCTCCTCTGACCATCCGATCGGCGTCTCCCTCAGCCTCGCGTTGCCGCCGGCGGAATCGCGCGTGTGCTTCCACTTTCCGCGACGCACCGATCCTCCAAGGCTTAGGAACGAAATCATCGCGGCCCACGGCGACTCCATGCTCGTCAAGGTTACTCGGGAAAGCTATTATAAAGTCAGGCCCGACTACTTCGTCTACAATGCGGGCAACGCTGCCGCAAACTCATCGCAACGGCCGCCGTCCCTGTTATTGCTCCCACCAGGCTATCACTATCTGGATAAAGATTCCACCGGCCTCCTACGCCGCGGAGAGGACGATCTTGTGGTGGCAAATCTCAAGATGGTAGAGCCGAAAGATGATGATACGACGCCTAAGGACAAGCAGCAGCAGCAGCAGCATGTAGCTGAGATGACCCTGTTGCGTAGTGGCAAGTGGTGGACCTTACGGTGGTCTCGAATCACCGGCATTGAGAAAGAGAAGCTTCGGTACTGGATCAGCAGCCGCTGCGTAATCCCCGTCGGTGACGATACCCTGTGCTGGATTATTTCCATGCATGAAGGGCTCATTTTCTGCAAAGTGTATGAAGAAAGGCCTGTGCTACAGTACGTGCCTCTCCCCGAGGATCCCCGTTGCAGCGCCGGCTACTATTCAAGCTGGAACGTGTGCGTCACCTCCGGCGGCAATGCGGTGAAGTTTGTCAACAGGTTCGCTCGCTGCTGCTGTGGCGGAGCCGGTGCCAGCAAGTGCAAACACTCAGAGGATTGCTACGTCATCAAAACCTGGACGCTCAGGATGGACAGCATGACGTGGGTCGTCGACGGCATGATGGATTCCACCGAGCTGTGGGCTCACGACTCTTACAAGGGCCTGCCACGCCTCGAACCGGGATTCCCAGTGGTGAGCATGGACGAGCCTCATATCATCTGCTTTATGCTGCAACAGAGTAAGGATTGGTGGCTGATCATGCTCGACATGAGAAGCAAGATATTAAGGTCCATTCACATCTATGAAAAAGCAAATCAGTTCGAAAATGTATACCCTGGAAAACTTCTGATGCCCAGTAAAGTCTCCTACTACTTCAATTCTTGTCCAAGTAGGAGTAGCCAGATAGACATTGGGCCACCAGACGTTGCCAGCCTGGCCGAGCTGCAAACATATGATGCAAAAAACAGCAAACCTAGTTGCAGGACATCTGCTGACCCTGGTATGCAGGCATCCGAGATCCTTGAGGCACTTCAAGAGATATCGAGCTACGGCTTGCCAGGTGATGATATGCGAAAAGCAGTTAGTATTCTGAGTCATGCCAATGGCCGCCGGTTCAGATCCTTTCTGGTGATCCCAAAGAATATGAGGAAGGATTGGCTCCTGACCGAGATTAATGCTCCCGCAGGCATGTAATTAATCATATTGTCTCATTTTATTTTACAATATCTTAATTTGTGGACAAAAGTGAAATATTTGTGTGTGTTTTTATCCTCAATATTTGTGTGTTTGGCAACAACTCGTACAAATAGTTCTCACCATAATATCTTTATTGCACATCTTCAAAAAATCTCATGTACCACTTTTCCATAGATCTCACATTAATTTCGTAATTTTCGGCCAAAAGTGAAATATTTGTTATAGCATGGCAACAACTTGTACAAAGTGTGAATGTGGTTGAACACTACTTGTCTTTTAGACTATGATTAAAATGTTATTTCTCAAGAGAACGACCTATTTCTCTCACCACTATCTCTTTATTGCACATCATAGAAAAAAAAATCCCATGTAGCATTCTTCAGTAGATGAAAAAAAAATCACATCGTATACCATTATTCCCCGTCCTATTTTGGGTAATTTGTTTTATAATGGCCCCGTCTTCTTGCATATGCACCTTTCCATATTTCAGCTACAAAGATGAAGATATAAATAACTGCCATGATATTTTGCTGCATTTTTCAAGCAAAATTTGTAAGTTCAGTCTAGTTTACATGCTAGACATATTGTAAGCTAATAAAATTGAAGTCGGGGTATCATTTAGCCTTTTATATGAAGACTCTATACTACAGTTTTTAGTTTGAGGACAATATGTTTTCAAAACTTTCGTCTTATTATTTGCAGCATCTATAATAAAAACTCCAGCCTTTGAGAATCTTTAAATCATTCCTGAACATAAGCACCATCATATATGATTGCTACCCATGGTTGCTCCGTGATGCCACCGTTAGTGAGGTATTAGCATATCACTGCTTAAGGTGCAGGTCAAATCGATGATGCAATATTGAATGAAAGAATAAATTTTAGAAAGCTACAACTATAAGTACTCATTTATATTAAAACTCAATTTTAACAAATATTTCAAGAAATTACATATTTCGTGACATAGTGATGCGTATGGGATGATATCTTTTTTCGAAACAAACAAAAAGGAAAAGAAAGAGAAAACACAAATCATGATCACCTAAGCCATCTCAGGGGCTTGCTTAAGAATAAGAAAGAGGTATCTTATGGAAATAACATGGAATAAGGTTCTGTAAATATCCCATTCCAAAAATCAAAATAATCAGTGCACTTACTAATTCATTATATGTATCGATGCACTACTACTAATACGGCAACGCAGCCGGTTCTACTCCTCATGACAGCCGGTTCCAGCCAGGGGCGGAGCTAGCCAAGCAAGCCACTGGTGTAAGCTCCACTGCGATGTCAGTTCCACCATTAAGCAAGGAGGAACAGTAATTTTCATTGTGTTCGCAGCTAATCGTCGATGTCATCTGACATCAATCAATACACATAGCTCCGTCCCTAGTTCCAGCCACCAACCGACTGTGATAAGAGGGTGTCCAGCTTTTAAGCCCGATTTGATGTCGTACCGCACCTGACGAGTGCATGGAGTAGTTCTGGACCAACGGCAATGATGAGTGCATCACCTGGTCCTACCCTAATGTGGGTTGCAGGATCCACGTCCACCAAATTTGTTAGATTGACACTAGTTTTGCCAAATTAAGTTTTTGGTCCTTGGATTGAGCTTAGACCCATCCAAATTGTGTGAATTACATTCCAATATATGCAAAATAAATTAAATTTGAGCTAGTTATTTAATTTAGGCATGCTTGTTTCTCTGGAGGGAAAATATAAATCAATGCATCCTTCCCTGCATCTCTGTAGGTTCTGCCCTAATCAGCATTGAGCCTCTATGTTAGGGTAATATAAAAGGAGAACAGCCTGACTTGGAGCTCAACCAATAGGCTACAGGCACAAACGGACAACATGGCGCGGAGAAGTCACCAATCACCATTGGGGTGTCACGACATTGGGGTGTCACCAATCACCAATAGCGCGGAACCAATCACCTCACGACATTGGGGTGTCAGCAATCACTATTGACGACGCAAGGATCGACGTGATCCTGGTGTATGGTGTGGAACCAAATAGCATAATTGCCGTATCACAATTCCAATTCTCCAATTTCTCCCCAGTTCATAATTCCCACTCTCCAACTCACCAACCGAATTCCAATTCTTCAATTCCAGCTCCAAATCCAAGAAAATTCCCACTCTCCAACTCTAGTACCAACCGAATTCCAATTCTTCAATTCCAGCTCCAAATCCAAGAAAATTCCCACTCTAGTACCAACCGAATTCCAATTCTTCAATTCCAGCTCCAAATCCTCACCTCGTTCGACGGTAATTTTGATTCACATGAAAAATGCAGTACTCTTTTTTAACTTGACATGAAAGAGAACTGACATTACCAAAGAACATTCACTTGAATGAAACAAAACTTTGCATAACAATTACAAACTATATGCTATCATCAACACAGTTCTGTATTAGTACATTATGGAAAAAGTTACAGGGGAAAAAAAAAATAGAACTCAAACTACTGCAGTCTGCAGAGAGTTCAGTCATCATCCACAAATTGGGATGACCCAGCAATCAAAAGCGTATCTGTGTTCACCCAGCAACAACCATCTAAATTCACTACAATGGAAGAAACAGGATGCAACTAGGCATTGACTGGGGCTTCCACTTTGGGGGCATCTTGTAATTTCTTCTGTGATTCATTTATGTACTTCCACCCGCGTTTGTTAACCCCACTGATCCTAATGGGAGTGTCTGCAGCTTGAACACCTGCAAGAGATTCAGTTAGAAACCAAGCAAACAAGTCCTCGAAACTATCCTGAAAACTAAAGCAACTTGCATACTACTTTGTGTTATCCTACCACACATGTACACATGATTTTATATGAGATCGTAGAAGATGATGTTTTCAACACTGTTATTTTATTTACATTTTTGCTACTGTCCTCCCTGACTATTGATTGATTGCTGAACAGCAGCCAACAGTAACTAGACCATAAGAAACAAAAACAGCAAACAGGACAAGCAAGAGGGGGAAAGCAGTCAAAAACATCATCGTTCTACCATGATCTAAATACATATGAAGAAACATCTAGTGCACTAAGAAGAAGCATACCAAACAATTGTTGAACAAAATGCAAAACAAAGGAATACTCAAATATGTCCATTTGTCCACCAGATATTCTGAATGTTGTTTGATATCTTCATATTAGAAACTATACCCTCATACACAAAAAGTTTAGACACGAGTTAATAAGATATTACAATTGTCATGCTCACAAGACACTTTTTTTCTAGTGGGGACAACACTATAATCAATTTTTCTGTCAATTACTCACAAGACACATGGAACATGAGTTAATTATTTTTTAAACTACAGCATATCAATAAAATATTTGAAACAATCTATAACCTATATTCCTCAACGGGCATTAGACATTGCAGATAAATGTATTACTCAAGTTGACTAAACTTGGATAAAATCACTTGGTCAACTGGAGCAATCACCACCTCAATTTCTTTTGATGACCGTGAAGTATTGAACTAACAAAGACCAAAAAGGTCAATTCTACGTAATGAGATGTGATTTCTTCAGAGAAATAAAAATGTGTAATGAAGAAATAGTATGCTAAACATGTCATCTTTCTTCTGTTAACCAAAGCTGAAATAGCATATAAATAGTAATGGATTTGTGATTTGTCTAACTATCCAACCATTCAATTCTGGCAGTTGATGATCTATATGTGTACAAAGATCCACTCTTGATTTTTCACATGTTTTGAAACATTGTGTACTTTTTTATGGGAACCTTACAGTTACAATTCACTGAACTCTAGCATTTCGTTTTTCTTGATTGGAAAAGAAATCAGTGTCCACATGCTCCACCAGCTAAAGTTCCATCCTTATAGTTTGGCAAATTGTGCATGTCCCAAAATATCTCAGTACAAACAAATTTCCTCAATATTTAGTTTTGTTGAGTGAGAAATTTGATGACATTGATGGGAGGTATTCCGTTGCAAAGCAATTAACATGTACAGCACTGGTATACCAGCATGTTTGTCAGAATTGTCAGTCAGACAAATCATTTTGATTAGGCATGAGAAGAGAAATTGAAGTATCAGCTGTACAAATGCACAGATTGATGTCCAACTGCAACTATCTTCTGCATATCATAAGTTATCTAGGGATGTCAACTAAGTGAAATCAACAATCTCAATTCGTATAAGAACACTATGAATCATGGACGTATGGTGCACAAAACATGAATGTGCTTTTCCGAAAGAAACTGAACAATCAAGTGATGGGCACCAACATCGTTAAGCATATCCCAACTACAGCGTAGGAACACAGCAAGAGTTTGAGTGTGGCACGGACTAACCTGCCTTGTACCGAATCCCCCACGCCTTCCCATGCCGACCATCCTGCATTGCAAAAATCATAATAAACCAATAGAAATGGAAAAGGAAACAAATCAGCGCAAGTAGAGCACGGAGAAGGGGGCGCGTGGATCACCTTGTACAGGTTGATCTTCGTGATCTGGTAGCAAACATCACGCCAGGTGGTCTTGGCGACCTTGTATCCGACGCCCCAACTCGGCAGGAACTGCACCACATCGAATAGATTCTTCTTCTTCCTCTTCTTCGCCTCCTTTGCAACCGCCTCAGCGGCCGGCGCCGCCCCCTCCGCTGCCGGCGCGGCGCTGGTACTCAGCGCTCTCTGTAACAAGAAAGTAATCCTGGCTCTTTGTACCAAACTACAATCATGCGCGAAGTTTCACCAAGATCATTCAACAAAAAAAAAATCAACGATAATTGCAAAATTCATGCATGCCCAAATCAAATAACCAACAAATAGAGCATAAATGCAATCACATCTACAAAAGAATAAATTATTTTACTTTGAATTTTTGCACGCCAAAATACTTGTTAAACTGTATGTACCTTCGTGAGAACAATACCAGCCAGCCTAACAACTTTGTTGGATCATGGACATAGTCCGAATATTTAATCGCGTGAGGAATTTGCAGAACACAATCAAAAACACAAAAAAGTAACTATACCCAAACTGCGTTAAGAAACACAATCTGAGATGTACCTTCAAAATATCAAACACTAATGTTCAAATGCAGCAGCATATAAAATTTCATAGTAATTTATATCAAAAAATAAGTGTTGCAATTTCATCAAATTTACATGTTTTGAATAGACGGTGCTCAAAGTAATGTTTTCAGTAATGTACCAATGTCCAACACAACACTTATTAAGTGATTGGAAGGATTAGCTATTTCATAAATAGAACACAGAGCAAAGAAAACTATACAGTTGAAGCATACATTAAAAGAAAACTTTGAACAATGTTGCTGCATGCATGCCTATTAAACTACAACTACCTATGCAAAGTTATATTGGACTATGTCCTGAAATAAATGCCTGAACCCACACCAAAATATTCCGTATTACTAGAACCCATAGATAAGTTTGAACAATGCTGCTGCATGCATGCCTGTTAAAATACAACTACTTATGCAAAGATATGTGGGACTATGTCCTGAAATAAATGCCTGAACCCACAACAAAATATTTGGTATTGCTATAACCCGTGAAAGAATCTTGACTTGCAGAAAGAAACCAAATCTTAAGTACCAAAATAAAAATATAAATATTTGGTATTGCTATAACCCGTGAAAGAACCTTAACTTGCAGAAAGAAACCAAATCTTAAGTACCAAAAATAACTAAAGAATCCCACATTTGTTAATGAGAAAATCTAATTCTAATGACAGGAAAATTAAGAAAGCAATGAAAATTCCACGAACAACTGAAACGGCAGCATGACTCCAAACACCATGAACTGCAGTTAACACCATAATCACCCAGGCTTTACCCTGCAAATCCATCCACAGCGAACCAACGAGACCATTCAAAAACCGACCGAACCATTGAAAACGGCAGCACCTTAATGAACCATAACGCAAACCCTAGCGCCAAGTCGTAATAACCACGGGAAAAATAGGGGAACCCAACGATTCCCCACCAAGTCCAACCACATCACCGCGCGAAAGACGCTAGAGCTCGCGCGGCGCGACGCCGGGACCACACGTTTGCTGCCCGCTCCCCCCAGATCCGCTCACGGGGCCGGAGGCGGACCCTGAGAAACACCGATTCCAACCAACACCCACGAGAGAAAGAGAGAGAGACGGCCAAATCTAAGGAGAGGAGGAGCGAGATCGAGAGAGCGCGGCCGATGTGTGCTCACCTCATCTTGTCGCGGCCGGTGAAGGTGGCGGCGCGGGTGGCGGCGGGAGTTGTGGAGCGAGAGTTTTGTGAGGTTTTCGGGAGTGGGGAGGGAAGACGATGTGGAGGGCGGAGTGAAGCAGGGACTGCCATGCTCTTACCAAAGCCCACGTAACTTTGCAAGGCATCTATCTTAAAGCCCACATAACTTTGCACTCACATATTCAACATATTCCTTCAACATTTCATATGAGCAGGATCAACATTTTCCTACAAAAGGCATCAACATTTCCCTACAAACGGGATCAACATTTTTCACATACAGGTTCAACATTTTGCACAAACAAGTTCAACATCTGATGTTGAAAATGTTGAGACCAGAGACAAGAAATGTTGACACTAGATATATGAAATATTGAAATGGAGGATTTATAATGTTGAACGGTGACGTCGGAGGCTTCATCTTCAACGACGGCCCAGCTCGTAAGCAGGGGCGACGGTGCCGGCCGTGCAACAACGGGCAATGGGGGTGCAGCTCGTGAAGCAGCACTTGTGTGATGACGGGGAAGCAGGGGCGACAACGCACATGGCGGCGGCCGACGCGTAGGGCCGCGACACGCGTGGGCGGTGTCGTGCAGGCTAGTGGCTGGCGCTCAGGGCCATGCCACGCGTAGGACGGCGACGACAGCACACACATGTGACAGCCGTAGCGCAGCAGCAGGGGACTAGAGGGTGTTTAGTAGGGCAAAACAAGGTGCCCCCAATTTATTATTTATCACAACTTCATTATTCGTTCCCTCACAAAACATATTTTTTTCTAACGTATTTTCTATGGTGAAGAAACCCTACATTCCTAACTAAACACCCCCCTAGTGTGTGGACGCCACCGCGAGCCCCACCAGAATTTCTATCCATATTTCACAAGAACTAAGCTTTCACACAATTTTTTGAAATTCGTGCAAACAATAACAGTTGTTGGAGCCACAACCCTAAACCATAAATTCCTTCTTCCTCCCAAGCACCCCTCTCTCTATGTCCCGTTGTGACCTCCGTGTCGTGAGCCGATGCACTGCTGACCGCCGCGTGCCCCCATAGAGCTCTGGCGTGTGTGAACACCGTCGCGAGCCCCACGTTGCCATCTACCGACCCTAGTGACGACGCAAGCTCCTACGAACGCAAGCAACGCCGTAGTCATCTGTGTTGCCCCCAGTGGGCGTCGTGGTGCTCCAGCGAGCGCGCCGCTGCCACAGGCCCCCACTCCACCTCCGGTGGCCGCCTCTCGCCATCATCGTGATAGGAGAAGAAGAAGATTCAACATTTTTGCTTTTGGCATTCAACATTTTATTATCACCATTGCAACAGTTTGGGTTCATTGTTTCAACTTTTTGTTTTTACTTTTCAATATTTTGAACGCTGAATGTTGAACCTGATCCTAACATTGTTGAACATGGTGTACGGAAATATTGAACGTGTTGTGTGGAAATGTTGAACATATATCATATGTAACTTAGTTGGGCTAAAGTGGGCTTAAAGATGGATGACTCATCTATCTTCCACAAGTGGGATAGTAACCCTCGAAATGTAAGGATTTGAAAAGAAAAGGACTACCGAAAAAATGACATCAGACTTTTTTTTGTCAAAGCCCTTATGCAAGCTTTATTGATTGAGAATGGTTACATCATTGGCTAATAACTGGACAATAAAACTAGGGGGCCATCTGCCCAAATATAGTTTCCTTTAAAAGGCATAGCTAGGCAATGGATTTGCTTCTCTGCTTAAGTGCTCAATGGATATATCTTTGAAATTCATTCCAAACTATATTATATTCATCATATATTGCAGCAGCTGATTTCGTACAATCATATTTCATTCTCTATTATTTGAACGATCTTCAAACAATCATATTGAACAATTGGCCGGTTACCTCCAATATGTTAAGCTAGTATTCTTATCTTCTCTTGGAACTCAGAAGAAAATAACCTATTTGAGAAATCAGACCTTGTCATCCATACTCCACCATGTATTTTAGCCCAGTTCTTCGTCCAAAGACAAGGAGACCCAAGGCAACGACCCAATAGAAAAAAATGTAATTCACATTTTCTGATAAATCAAGGTGACAAGAGCGCCCATGACGTGAATTTAGAAGTACTAGTTTGTCAACCCGTGCACCCGCACGGGCTAAAAAAATATAAGTTTGCTAAAATTATTGTGTCAACAGAAGATGTAATGGTGTAAGTTCCTTTACCATATTAATTAAGATATTCTATATAATAACAAATACGAATACAGCTTCCAAAGGTAAAACTCACCATCTTGGTTGAGATGGTTGTTATGCACACCATATAGTACATGCAAACATGCTTATCTTACATCTCGTACATCAACCCGGGCTCCTGCACCGGAACATTCTATACTTGCTCCAAAGAAAATCTTGGTTCTAGGTTATTCTTTTATGAGGTGGCTAAGCTATAGCTTTTTTATGATTACCATGATTATATTTTTATCTTTGTCTGATTACTACCTTGAGTAATATTTTTATTAACTTATTCTTTCGTGACAATTTATTCCTATTTTTATGAGCAGTTGACTATGACCTATGAGTTGTTAATTTGTATATGTAGAGGATAGTTTTATTAAATAACATGAATTCCCATAGGATAAAATAAATACGATAACTTGGTTTACTTCTGGTTGAAATGCTACAATGGTATATCTGTGCGCTTGCGGATAATTTTCTGGTCGCCGTGTTTTAATGTTTTGAGTAAGCTATATCTTTTAACCATGATTATCTCTTGATATTATTTGCTAAAGCTTAGTGCGCCGATACGAAATTTAGAAGTAGTGTTAAGAGATGTAAACAACAATCCGTACCTCTATCGAGTTTGTGCAGATGGATTGCTAAGGAGATGTGTTGTGGTTGAAGAAGGGATTCAAATCATAGAGAAATGTCACACAACAGCATATAGTGGCCATTATGGACCATATAGGGCACAAGCAAAAATCTGGTAAAGTGGGTTCTTCTGGCCAATCATGTATGAAGATACAAGAGAATTCATCCAAAGATGTAGAAGGTGCCAACTTTAGGGAAGTATCACAACTAGAAATGCAATGCCTCTCGCATACAACTTTCCTCTCGAATTATTTGATGTTTGGGGCATTGACTTAATGGGACCATTTCCATGTTTGTGAATTCATTCTTCTTGTGGTGGACTCTGTCTCCAAGTGGGTGGAAGCACTTCCCTGCAAAGCCGCTGACACCAAACATGCCAAGAAGATGTTCTATGAAACTATTTTCCCTCGATTCAGGACTCCAAAGATGATAATAATCGTTGGAGGAATACATTTCATTGATATAACCTTCCAGAATCTTATAAGAGAGTTTGGCACAAGGCACAACATTGCAACTTCATACCATCCCCACGCAGAAACGTCAAACAAACAAATCAAGAACATTATGCAGAAGACAATCAATGAAATGGGGCATGGATGGAAACAGAAATTGTCAGATGTAGTACGTGCCCCCGCCCCCCCCCCCCCGAGGATCCCGGTTGCAGCGCTGACTACTCTTCAAGCTGGAACGTTTGCATCACCTCCACGCGGCAACACGTTCGCTCGCAGTTGTTGTGGCAGCGCCGATGCCAACAAACGCAAACGTTCAGAGCATTGCTATGTCATCAAAACATGGACGTTTAGGATGGACAGCATGACGTGGGTCGTCGACGGCATGATGGATTCCACTGAGCTCTGGGCTGACGACTCTTACAAGGGCCTGCCACGCCTCTAACCGTGAGCATGGACGAGCCTAATATCATCTGTTTTATGCTGCAATAGAGTAAGGATTGGTGGTTGATCATGGTCGACCTGAGAAGCAAGAGGTCTGATCCGTCCACATCTATGAAAAAGCAAATCAGTTCAAAAGTACATACGCCGGAAAACTTCTCATGCCCAGCATGGCAACAACTTGTACAAATAGTATGAATATGGTTGAACACTACCTGTATTTTAGACTGAAAATGTTATTTCTCAAGAGAACAACCTATTTCTCTGACCACTATGCATCGCAATGAGGGTAATTAGTGACGTGTTTTTGGGGAAACACATCAATGGTGGTGGTAATCGGAGACATGTTTTTATCAAGTAATCAAGAACCGTCTCTAGTAACTCTTGGCCATTCAAAAAAAACGTACATTTCTCAATCGTTATACAAGTAGCAGCACGAATTGTGAATTACAAAATTAGAAGACGCAGACACGTGGTAAATCCACAAACTCTATGCTTCAAAGATGATAGCTGAAAATTATTATTGTTCAGTACAGCAAGAAGGTATGTGATCATCCAAACTACTAACTGCTCTTGAGTGTGTTGTACTTGCACATACATCAGTAACATTCTTACAATCACACATGTAATGCACCTGCATTATTACTACAGAATTGCTAGATCAATAAGGAGAGTTTTGGTTGGTACTAACAAGCATATGCTTTACTTGAATTCTTTCTCAAGACTACCAGTTGTTACCTGTGGTATAAAATATTTCTTGAGTCCGATGTAAAGACAAGATATTTCTCTCTAACTCCTGCAAGTGTGAACACCTTATTCAGTATTGCAAGGTGATAATAGTTTTAAAAAGGAGAACGAGGCATAATTCAGCACTGGTGTGTGGAGGCTAAATGTATAATTTAGATCAAATATGTGCCAATATAATTCTATATTCAGTAGTAAAGGTTGGATGCAAAAAACACATTGTCATTAATAATAGAGCTACAAAGATAAATCAACAAGTACATAAATTGCTTAATCATTCATATTCAGTCATGTGTGCTTCACATTATCATACCCCAAAGATTCACAATCCTAACCCAGCAATATCAGAGAAGACTCAATTAATTTCTACTAACAAGTAGCACTGAGTTAATTCAGTAATGGCAAAGTGACATGAAAAAAATGCAGAATGACTGATCTGGGAGGTCATGATGCTTCCCATCCAAAGAAACCGATTTACAGGTTCCCAAAGGAAAAGTAAAAGGAAAAGGAAAAAGAAAAGGAAGAGAATATAATGCATGCCATTTGTTACTTTGTTCTCAACAATTTGGGAACAAAATCTGCATCCACCGGCCATTTAATGTCTGGTGTTCCCCTACCAGGCTACCATCCTGTCTTCTGCCCTGCTTTCCCTTTTGCTACTTGCCTTCCTAGCAAAAAGAAGTGATGCTGGGCTCCCTTGTAAGACAAAGTGACAATACTCTGTGTACCTTGCAGTGTGGTATATTTTCACTGCCGACCTTTTGCCAATAGATGTGAAAACTTGTGGTGATAAGAGGTTTAGAGCCGGCGATGAAATTAATCTGTATAGCTGTGATTTATGTATCTGTGATAACAATTGATAAGGTACTATGTATGATTGTATTTGTCGCATAGAGTTCAACGTTTGAAGTGGTATCATGTTTCGGTATCCTCAATTTCAGTTATCGGTTTCTGATTGTAACCGACTTGTTTTCTGATTGAATTGTTTCATTTTCGATATCCCACATAACCAATTTTGCCTTCCTGACCGAGCCCTCCAGATTGTGATCCTGTTTCCAAATAAAAGACATGAAAACGGTACTGATTAGGGTGTTTTCGTGACAGATCCCAGCTACTTTCATCATTACCACGAACCTCCATGGGTGATTTTTTCATGTTAGTAATGAGTTCCTCGCACCATGCAGTATGACTGCTCTGGGAGGTCATGATGCCATCCAAAGCACCCGATGTACAGGTTCCCAAAGGAAAAGGAAAAAAACATAAAACATGTCACCCGTTACTTAAAAGCTGCATCCACCGACCATTTAATGTTAGATGTTCCCCTACCATCCTTGTCTTCTACCCTGCTTTCCCTTTGCTAATTGCTTTCCTAAAGAAAAGAAGAGATGCTGGCCTCCCTTGTAAAACAAAGTGATATATAGTCACCCGTATGTCGTATGAAGTGATACTTGCCTCCCTCATGCAGTCCACCTCTCACATGTTTCTTGCCGTCTCCTGCCTGTCATCCTCTGCCTGACTCCCTTGAGGCCTTGACTCCCCGTTTGCTCCACCGTATTGCTTCACTTTTGCTTGCCCAAACGCTAGCTGTTCCTGCTGCTGCGAGCTGAGATGATGGAGGCAACTGACCCGGCTGCGAGCTGAGTTTCTATATTGCGCCGCGCGCCAAGCTCAAGAAAGAGATGAGGTGGAGATAAATGGGAGGGTGACTTAGTCGTACATTGATGCTGTATGATGGTAGTGAAATGAAGCTCCTCATGTGACGCCATTGATTTTCCTATTGTGGCCTGCATTCTGTTTTGGCCGACACAGGTACGGATGCTCGGGCTATTGATGTAGAAAGTGGAGCAGATGAATCAAGGAACACCACTGGCATACCCGGAAAAGGGGCATGGGAGGATTTCACGATAACGGACGAGGACGCTAAGTGTAATTTCTGTTGAAGGGTGCTTAAATGCGGGGCTAGTAAAGAGATTTCAGTTCTGCATAATCATCTCAAGACTGAGAATTGCAAGGAAAGGACGTTCAACAAATGAACAACGGCTACATCAAAGGTTATATGGCTTACATACTCAAAACCAATTATATGATTTATGCTTTTACAATTCTATATCAAGACAGTGGTGCACTTTAGCAGTAGCGACTAGCAGCGAGTTATAAGTTATGAAAACAAAATGCAGAATTTCAAGCATATTGCCTAAAATGGACCGCTCAAATTCACCATTGACCAAACCTCAGAGTTAATTTTGTTGCTTACCCATAAGGCCAATTATGAAGTGGGCCTCTGGAACTTATTCAGCTTTACTACGACTCTACTCGTTCCCTTTAATATCCTTTACTAGTGATTGGCGCATGCCCATGCGCGCTACGCTTTCAGTGATTATATATATGACATTGATAGATAAACTATTTACATGTACAATTGATTACAAAGATAACATAGGGCAAAAATTGCTGTACATATATTACAGAAATGAGAAATAGTACATATAGATAGATATACATATATAACTAGATACAAGAGGTAGAGCTATCCACTGAAACGAGCGCTACTGACTTACATGTGTTTCCTTTTTAGCATGGCAAGCTTTTTTTTTTTAAGTTGAAGCCGAACGAATTGCGAGAAGCATTTATTATCAACGTTTTGGCAGTCTTAAAATCCTATATCTTGGCCACATATTGAAGCTTCCAAAACCAGTGAAGTGAATATCACTAAACTGACTTTGAAGTACATGCCAGTCCGGTGCTGCATCATTTAGTGGATACATTTTATTATAAAGCAAGTTATTTTGAGGGAGACAGAAAATTCTAAATCCTAAAGCATCAATAAAATAGGGTACGGGGTTAGCACCTATGGTCGAAGCCATGACAAATGGTCGAAGCCATGACAATAATAACGTTTCGATTATTTTTCTTTATAATGCTCATGTTTCTAGATCCATCGCAATATAAATGGGCTTTGTTCTGAGGTGGACACTGAATATCTTACATCATGGAACCAAGACACGTTGGTGTTATGGAAGCTCTGATAAACTTCAAAATTAGCTCATGATGGCAGTCGATCCGCATTGTGAAAATCCCTGCACAGACAAACAAACCAATATAAAAAGACATGTTGGTGCTCTAATAATATTTGAAATTGTTTTATGAAATCTTCATCACGAAAATCACTGCACAGGAATAGAAACCAATGTGGAAGAAATCTCCAATCCGAATTAGCACAACAGATAATATACTACTAAGAGGTACAAACTAATCAAATATCTGGCCATCCTCAGCAAGCAGGATTGCACAACTGTCATATACAATTATAAAGTGCACAGAGAAGAGACAATGCAACTAACACTTTTCTACTTTAGCAACACTGTAGTAGATTTTTGATTCAGATGCAAAAATATAACCCACTGTCAAAATCAAAATCATAAGCTTGTAATCATGGAACCTCCCTATTATTAAGAAAGAATGTTTTCTGATTTAGAAAAAAATATAGAAAATAATAATCAAACTTGAGGTAAAATGTCAATGGGTTAGATTATTTTGATTCATATCAACAGAAATTAAAAAGGAATGATTCTAATCGCACAATGATGATTATTTTTCTGAAACAAATCTATGATACATGGCTTTCTTTACTATATAAATAAATGCAAGCACTTAATAGTTAGATGAGGACCATGACACCAGGATGTTCCGTGCCAAATTCAAATTATTTTTTAAAATGTACTCAATAGCTGAATACGTGATAGTGTACAACAAAGGATTTGGGCCAAAGAAAAAAAAAACAGAAGCTGGAGACTTGTAAAAACACCTCCAGAAATTTCTGAGTACGCTAGCAAAAAAATGAATCTAAATGGGGAAGCAAACTCTAATGATACCTATAGAGCTGGCCGTTGCTAAAATCATAAAGAAAAAAATTAGCAACTCATTACATTGAGGTGATAGAAAGTATTGAAAGCACCCGCAAACTCTACACGACATGATATGCACAGCCAAAAATAATAGAAAAAAAATCTGCCCAAACTTTTATTGACAATTCATGTATCCAGGAATTAAGACTCATTTGGCAGTGCCATCAATCGCCGACTCGCCGTGATGCCACAACACCTAAATTCTAGGTCGTTGGTTTCTAGAACGTAGCCAACGTATGAATGTTTGAGGTATTTGCAGGGGGGGGGGGAGGGTTATGTTTTGTTCACAAGAAATGTTATTTATGCATAACCTAGCAACTAACCTAGCAACGCAAATGGTTTCAACTCCTTTTCTAATTCCCTGCAGGCAAGTCCCAAATATATGATGTGAAAACAACACTTAAGAATAATTGTTTGACAATGTGGCCATTGTGATAGAAATACCATTTTGCCTTGCTAGTTGCACTTTGCCAATAAAAATACCCTCAAATTTAATACCACATACAAATTTCTGCGTTCAACAGGGGTTTTTTAACTTCCATAATCGTTTATTTAGATTAGATTGCATTGAGAACTAGCCACTTGGGTGTACATGGAAACTCCTATTGGTCCAGACTCAAACTTTGTAAGTAGTACATTGTAACGAAGTTTTAGGTCCGTTTTTTCATTAGGTGGAAGATAAGTCAATTGGTGGAGATCTCCATGTAGATGATCCAAGGGCTCCAACCGAGTAGTTTGATTTTCTTGCAATCATAAGTCCACTTCTCTAAAGTTCATCAACTGAGCACGAATGTTGGTGACCCCACCAAGAAGGCTAATTCCTGCAAGCTAGTCGAGAGCAAATGCAAGAATTGAGGGTTTTTTTTGTCAGAACTTGTTAGATGGATAGGAGGCTAGCTGAGGGTAAGCGGCATGACACCTATTGAACCCACTTAAAAACACAATGTAGAGAAAAAAAAAGATTAATATCATTGACTGTGATGCGTTGATATCGAGGGCCGAAAGACACTGCTCCCAAAAGTGAGTTGTGTGCCAAAAGTAGAAGGAGGTGTCTTCTAGCAATGTTGCCTAGCACAATGATCATCATGACTCAATGCTCCATCCTTATAAATAGAGCACACTCCTGGGACACCTCTAGTGCCACCAGAAATTGTCAAGAATGGGCCTGGGGGAAGATGCTATATATGGGGCATGGGCTATAGCTTGTCTGGATCACCTCGATGACGTACAAAATTTGAATAGTAGGCACACCACATGGAAGGAGGTGATGAAGAACTTGTCCCAAGCATGGCAAAGGTCACTAGAGCATAAAATTGGCAATGGACAAGAGCATTGGTGAGTTTGAAGGTGAAAGACAAAACTTCCAAACAGAAAATTGTATACTAGAACCATGTATACAAAGATCGATGGTACCTTTAGCCAGTTGAAGGTGGTGGAGTGAAAGCTGTGGAGGATGCACTCATAAAAAATATCACTGGAAACGAGGATAAGGGGTGGAGGAGTCAACATAATCAAGTACCCATGGCAATGCTCGAGGGCTTGTCAAGCCAACAACTCGAAGATGTAGTTGGCAACAATGGGAAAACACAGGCTGATAGGATTATACACAGGCTGATAGGATTCTACATGGAGCTTGATAGACCATGGGTTGTAGTGGGCACATTGTCATTGGGGCTGGTCCCCAAGTAGGGAGTTAAGTACATACCTAATTACCTATGTTGGCTATGTCACAATCGTAGGCTATCTCAAGATGACAAAATACAGAGACTAAGCTTCTTTTTCTAGTAGAGTGACTAAGCCTCTTACGCAGCTCACCTTATACAAAAAAAAAGCAGTGTCGCAACCACATTATCAATTTCCAATTACTTCAAATTGTAATTTGTGTTGTGGATATGTTAATGTAGGTCTAAAATTGTTTATAGTAACATTTTGTACATATATATAGGAGACCAACTTGGTACTTGCATTTGCTAATAGCATATCTGTTGTTCTTTTCTTCTTGCAGTACTGTTGATGGTGCATCAAATAATGCTACCCTGGAAACTGATAATCCAATTAGCAGCAAAAGGGTTAGAGTATATGAAGGCTCAAGGCACAAACAACATCTAACACACTTTGCTGGAACAAGGCCGAATGTTCAACTAGGATGTAGAAAATAACTTATATATCACAAGACGCTTGAGGGCATGTTTGTAATAACCTACTCAACCTACTGAATACCACTTCAAATCAAGGTACAATATCATATATCCTTGAAACAAATATATATGTGGGATTTGCAAAAATGGAGTCCATCCTAAATTTGATGAAAGGAGATAATATAAATGCAGTGATTGTACTGCATATTGCTGGCATAGGAGGACCTGTGGGAAGACAACACTCACAAAATCTGCATATAGTTATAATGATCAAGATGTGAAAAATCTATTTGATCATAGGATATGGATTTCAGTGTCTAACAACTTTTATGGAGTGAAACTCATGAAATATATGTTAGACATTTTCCTCAAGAAAGGCATGAAGGAATAAACAACTTTACGCAGCTTCAAGACAAATTGAAGCCGTATGTTGAGCCAAAGAGGTTTCTTCTCATTTTTTTTATCATGTCTGGGATAACATGTAACTTTATATATGGAACAAGCTACTAGCATTGTTCACTAACAATTCACAATGCAATGTGCTTCTTGTGACAATAAGCAACTTATCTGTTGCAAAAATGGTTGGCACATCTGAACAAAAGCAGGATTCCGTGGAGAGTGATGATTCCTGGCTATTGTTTAAAGCACACGCATTTGGTGATAAAAAATACAATAGACATCCGTGCTGTTGTTTAAAGCACGTGCATTTGGTGATGAAAAATACAATAGACATATATGTCTATTGTAACCAGGAATCATCACTCTCCAAAGAATCATGTTTTTGTTCAACTGTGCCGACCATTTCTGCAACAGATAAGTTCCTCGTCTCACAAGAAGCACACTGTGCTATGAATTGTTAGTGAACAACGCTAGTAGCTTGTTCCATATATAAAGATACATGTTATCCCAGACATGATAAAAAATGATAAGAAACCTCTTTGGCTCAACATACGGCTTCAATTTGTCTTGAAGCCGCGTAAAGTTGTTTATTCCTTCATGCCTTTCTTGAGGAAAAATTCTAACATATCTTTCATGAGTTTCACCCCATCAAAGTTGTTAGACACTAAAATCCACATCCTATGATCAAATAGATTTTTCACATCTTGATCATTAGAACTATATGCAGATTTTGTGAGTGTTGTCTTCCCACAACTCCTCCTATGCCAGCATTATGTAGTACAATCACTACATTTGTATTATCTTCTTTCATCAACTTTAGGACGGACTGCATTTCTGCAAATCTCCCATATATTTTTGTTTCGAGGAGACATGATGTTATTGGACCTTGATTTGACGTGGTTGTCTATAGTTTGAGTAGGTTACAAACATTCCCACGAGCGTCTTGTGATTAATAAGTTATTTGCTGCATCCTACTTGAACTTTTGGCCATGTTCCAGCAAAGTGTGTAAAATCCACTCAAGAACGGGTCAAAGGCCTACCACCTGACTCGTGATGCAGGAAGTCTGTGCGCAGCCGGACAGGGCCACCGCCGCCTCCATTGATTCCCCTCCCCCCTCCAGTGACTCACTAGAGGCCAAAGGGAGTGGGGATCCATCTTTCCAATAATTTTTATTTTAGTTTGAGTATTATTTAGGGTTAGGGTTTCTCCATGTCAATTATTTTGGTATTGGAGATTTGTTTCCTCCTCTTTCTTCTCAGTGATGGTGAGGAGATAGGGTGGATTTGGTCTCTCCATGACGACTTCAGTGAAGATGATGATGACAACTTCAAGTTGACCACTTTCTAGCCATGACAACATGGAGAATTAGGTTTCCGAACGACGACATTGAGGCGCGAATGATGTTGCCACTATGGAATAAATTTCTCTGATCTCTTATCCGTTTTGTTATGGTTAGATCTGACCACGATGAAGGACTAGTGAGAATAAGTTTGCCTCTCAAACCAAATACTTTTGGTTTTGAGTTGGGAAGTGTTGGCTCAGTTTTTCTTATTCTTCAGTGGTAGAAGGAATAAAAAGGAAGACACAAGAAAGAAGAAGAAGATTATGCTCAATTTCGCCTACATGAATGTTGGCCGCCATTCTCTTAGCACATGTCCCCAACTTGTTTGTTGATTGGTTGTCCGTGTACTGTAGTCATCTATTTGAATCTTTATATAGGTTTGGGATTGAGAATCGGAGCTATACAATGTGTGTGTACTATGTATCGCATAAAGTTTGTAACATGAGGATGTACTCAGCCCTATTTTAATATATTTCTTCTTTTGACTCAAAAAAGGATGTTGTTTGAGACTTCATATACTCTCATCCTTTTACTGCTAATAGGATTATCAGTTTCCAGAGTAGCATCATTATTTGATGCACCATCAACAGTACTGCAAGAAGCAAAGAACAACAGATATGCTATTAGCAAATGCAAGTACCAAGTTGGCCTCTTATATACAAGTACATAATGTTACTACATAAAGTTTTAAAGCTACATTAACATATCCACAACACAAATTACAGTTTTGAGTCATTGGAAATTGATAACGTGGCTGCGATGCTACTTTTTTTTTATGTGAAAACACTCGAATATGGTGGGCTCTAAGGGATGGACAGGGTTATTACCACCTACCACACTGTTCTATAGGGTGGAATACAAACTAATGTAACTACTATTGACATTTCTTAACATCGTTATTAGGAACGGATATAAAAATCATCCCCAACAACGGTGCCAGAAATGTGTCATGGTAACAACAAAAATTAAATAGATATAAATCCACAAGCGCACAAATATATACCATTGTAGCATTTCAACCAAGAGTAAATAACCAGGCTATCATTATTTATTTGTTTACCATGGATTGCAGTTAGAAGAATTTATCTCCGAGCATAGAATTACATGTTTATATCACTCAACTCATAGTAAAACAAAGACAGGGGGTAAGTCATGATAAAGATTTGTCACATAATAATCATGAGCATAAGGGTAATGTGACACACACAGAGAAGCCATCTCATATTAAAGAATAAATAAATGGAACTAAAATTATATCATCGGAGTAGTCTAGGTAGAAGTCCTTAATAAGATCAAATAAATCAAAAAGGGTTGGATCAAACATAAGGCAAGACTAGAGTTAAAGCCTATTTGCAATGTGGAGAATACTCAGCCCACATCCATGGTCCAAGCTAAGGATGAAAATGGATCGAATATGAACTGATATACATAGATACGAATACAGATATTTTCTTTTGCCGGATCGAATTCGGATATAGATAGTATAAAATATGCCGGATATGTATCGGATATTGATATATATTAGATATCTACTCTAGATCTTCAATTTTGGTTATGCATATTCGTATACGGTAGGTTATTAATTGTCTGGATTTGGATACGGACGGTAATGCCTCTAGTTTTCAGTTATCAATTCTTGTTTTCTTGTGGGCCTAATTAGTGGATGAAGTGAAGAAGTTGATCAGACTATTAAAGTCCAATAAATATCTTTCTATGGTCCTAATGTCCCTACAACTACCCCCACCAGGAATCTGTTGAGTTTTCTTTGGGTTTGCATCAATAAAACAAATGTACGGGTGATAATCGCCTGATCATGCTAGTGAGGGAAGTGTTGACGACAAAAAATGGCAAGAATGCTGATCTGGCTCAACAGCCGGTCTAATCGCCTGTAACAAGCGATCTGACCGGCTGTACCCTGTAGCCGGTCTGGCAATGTGCCAGGCGGTCAGACCGCCTGTACAGCCGGTCTAGACCGCCTATACAGCCGGTCTAGACTGCCAGTATAAAAGTGCTCAAAATATGAGTTTGACTCCACTATTGCGTAGGGCTTGTCGAGAAGATCCAAATGCATATGTGGATCGTCTAATTTGGAGTCCGGATGAAGAAGTTATGGCTCTGACAAGGTTCAGCCCCGGGCCCAGCTGGTTAGACCGCCTGTACAGGGGGTCAGACTGCCTATAGCAGTTCCAATCCAAATTAGAGTTGTATTTTATGGGACTTCATTATGGAATTGACTCCCCACTGGGCAAGACCTCCCCACCCTATATTATGAAGGCCCGTGGCCGATTAAGGACCTCTACCCAATCGTACAATCAATTTACCTTTACTCTTTTATCTCAAACCCTAGCTTTTCCAACCCCCTCTTCTTTCTTCTTCGTCTTTATGGCGTTTTAGGACGTTCTAGGTGGCCTTACAGACCTTAGAACAACCCTAGGTTCGCCGCCTCTGACGGGGTCCCTCCCGAGGCGACCATTGTAGGCTTTCGCGGCGCCTCTGCCTACAGGCGGTCTGAACCCTGGACGGGCGGTCTGACCCCCTGTGACAGGCGGTCTAACCCCCTGTACAGGCGGTCTGACTCCCTGTCCAGAAGTTCCGACGAGGAGATTCCGGCTACTGCGCGATCTAGCGCTTATCGTGTGTTGACCCGAAAAGGCGTCAACATATTTTGGTGACTCCGCCAGGGAAGAAAAATCTGGTTTTCATAACCGATCTACTCGACCCTAGCCCGATGGGATCCAAGATTAATTAAGACGATATCCCCTCTAACATAGAAGATCTCGATGAGGAAGGACGCCAGAAGTATTTGATGGTTTTAGCACATCTCCAGAACGAGTTCTCGAAGGGCTTCAAGAAGGATCATGACACGATCACACGCGTTCAAGATTTTGTGATGCCATCCTTCAAGATGAGCGGTGATAAGATTGAGGTAATCGACACTGTAAGTTCATCTTCACAACCGTCTTCCCCCATTGATACGGTTAGCCCGATTGTTGTTAATAGTATGCCTAGTCTTGATGAACTCTCTGCACGTTTAGATCGACTAGAGATACTTAAAAAAGGGAAATCGATTGATAATAATGATGTGCCTGTCATACCATGGTCTAATATTGATAATACCTTCTGTGGTATGTTACCTAATGCCTGTGATGGTCAGACTCCGCCGCTAATCCAGTTGCCCAGACCGAACACGGTCATTGCAATTGGATCAATGCTTACAGGCGGTCAGACCGCCGGTACAGCTGGTCAGACCGCCTGTACGGCCGGTCACATCCCCTCAGCGGCTGGTCAGACCAATCTTTCTAGTACTGTGACAGTTGTTCTGGAGTGGCTTACACCGTTAGCCGTTATGCCAAATTTGGTTGCTGATAGCCGTGATGGTATGCTGGATGCGGCCAATGCTACGTACAAAACAAAGTTGCAAGATTTAGCATCTGTTAAACAAGGTCAGGATGAAACCGTCTCTCAATATTTTAGAAGATTTAAAAAGATGAAAAACCGTTGCTTTAATTTATCAATTTTTGATGCTGATCTTGCTCGATTATGCTTTAGAGGATTAAAATCCTCTATTAGAGAGAAAATTGATAATTGTGATTATCGTTCGGTTGCTCAAGTTCACATTAGAGCTGAAGTGGCTCAAAACCAAATGAATAAAGAAAAGGAAGGTCTTAAATCATATCAGTCTAATATGCATGCTTTTGATTGTAAATCCGTTGTTTCGACCGATAATGATAATAATGTTAATATTGCTGAATTTGCATGGCCTTCTAAAGTTGAAGCTTATTCTTGTTCATCTCTTAAGCCGGCTCATAAGAGTCGGCAAGAAGAATTGAAATTTACATTTGATGTATCTAAATGTGATCGCATTTTCGATGTATTGCATAAACATGGATACATTAAGATTTCTCATGTTATACCTGCATTGGAAGAGTTGAGAAGACATGCATATTGTAAATTTCATAATTCATATTCGCATGCTATCAATGATTGTAATGTTTTCCGTCGGCAAATTCAATCGGCTATAAATGATGGCCGTTTGAGATTTCATGACATACAGGTGGATCCGTGAAGTGACATGTGAGAAATCTTATGATGGAAAAGAGACATTAACATTGAGAGCCTCTGGACATGGGAGGCAAAGGTCGGTCGTTTCACCTGGACCGCAACCGTCTGGACCTGCTCTACTACAGGTGGTCAGGCCGGCTGCAGCAGGCGGTCAGACCGGCCGGGCGGTCAGACCGGCCTACACCATGGTCGTCCAAAGACGCTGAAAACGAAGTGTTCAGAGGTTGGAGCTTCCAAAGTGAATTTGGCTAATGACAGAGGATCTGGTATAAAGCCAAAGGTCACATTCGATATGCTCCTCGACAAGTACTCCAAGCAGAAGGCCGTTCCAAGCGATCGGCCATTAAAAAAAAGAAGTGAGATCACCTAAAGGTGAATCTTTCAAGCCAGTGCAGCGTCATCATGTGTCTTGGGAGTTAAGTCCGATATGGGATGACAATAGTGTGATATGGGTGCCGTATCAGTCAGTGTCACAACATTCTTTGCATTCTGGATGGAGGGAACCTAGAAGACATGTTATGGACAAGGTTGCACTACCCGTTCATGACCGTTTGGCTGTTCGTCAATCTGGTCAAAGGCATCGGGCCCAGGCGGTTAGACCGCCTGTTACCAGCGGTCTAGACCAGCCGTCCCAGAAGAGGAAGGCACCTGCTCTAAAACAGGTGTATCGGCCTAAGAAGAGGGAGGAGAAAGTTCAGGAGAAGAATATGGACTCAGTGAAGGCTACTACACTTGATGGAGACATAAGACCGATTGTTTTAGACAATCTGGTTAAGAAGTCTATGTCAGAGACTCCCACTGCTAGTGGTCATGAGGTTAGCCCGCAATGAGTTTAACTTTCTTCCTAGATGGTGTCCTCCAGGTTTGACTCGTACGCAGAGAAGGAAACTTCAAAGGCTGCGTCTTTAGGAGAGAAAGAAACAAGAGCCAGAGAAGCAAGAGCTTTTCAACAAGCATAGACCTATGCCTCCTCAAAAGAAGGAGTGGAGAGTCAAAAAGAATGATCAGCCGAAGTCAGCAGTACAGGCGGTCCAACCGGTTGTACAGGCGGTCCAGACCGCCAGTTCTACATAGTCGGCCGAGCAGGCGGTCAGACCGCCTGCACAGCCGGTCAGACCGGTTGAGGCAGAGATACTGGCGGATGATGTTTCTTCTTCTCGCATGGTTTGTGATGATGAGCTGACATCGGTTCCCAGTGTTGAGGACGATGAACAACTTGTTGATTACAGTTCGTCATCAGAGCATATGGATATGTATGCTAATGTCCCATACTTGGGTGATTATATTCTTATGGAGGAAGATCCTGATCATCCTGATTTTGATCCTGAGGAAGCTATATAGGTATTTTTATTCCTTACTTCGGTCGAAGGATTATGCTGAATTTACTCGGGGGGAAAAATAGCAAGAAGCTTTTGAGGTAAAATCTTATTTATCTTCGTCTTTAGTTCTTCGGGCACCTAGGAGAAGGGTTCCTTTCGAATTATATATTGCGGCCGAAGAAAGTGCTTTTGGTGTTGTTTTGATTCAAAAGACCGAAGGGAAGGATTATATTAGTGCATATGCAAGTAGAAGATTATTAGACGCCGAAACAAGGTATGTTTTTGCTTATATACATCATGCTTATACCAAGTTGAGGTATTATTTACTATGAAATACTTGCATAATTGCTTGTTAAGCCGACATAATTAAATACATGTTGCATATACCAAATATTGAGTGATAGAATCGGCAAATGGCTTATGCTTTAATTGAATATGATTTAGTTTTTGATTCATTGAAATTTATAAAGACATATCGTTGCCGATTTTATTGTTTAACATTGATTAATGAGCAACTTAGTTTAAATGTCAGCTATATTACTTTTACTCCATGCAATTTGCATTTTGATGGATCGGTTTGCAAAGGTGATTGTCGTGTTGGTGTTATTATTATATCACCAAACAATATTATTTTTGAAGCTCTTAACCGATTGCATCATAGATGCATAAATAACCAAACCGAGTATGAGCTTTATTATTTGGGTTGGAGATTTTACATTGCATGGAAGTAAAACATATAGAAGCTTGTGGTGATTCTTTTTTATTGGTACAGCAAGTATCCAAAGCATGTCAATATTTAGATGAATTTCTAAAATGTTTATCTTGATAAATGTTTAGACATTATGATTTGCTTGGATGAATTTGTGATTTATCATGTACCAAGAGAAGAGAATTTAGAGCTAATGTGTTGGCACAACAAGCATCAGGCTATAATATTCAGAAAAGAAATTTTCGAGAAAAGAAGCCGATGTTTTGCGAAGCCGACATGCTTGCTCTAGGACAGGCGGTCCAACCGCCTGGTGCAGCCGGTTTAACCGGCCTGGCCGGTCTAACCGCCATGACAAGCGGTCTGACCGCCTGTGCCTATGAAAAAACCGATTCGGCTGTGGATGCTTCTCAATCTGTTGAGGCCGATATTGGTATTTGGAAGGAGCATCATATGATATTTGCAGGATACTAGCAGGTCAACAGATCCAAAAGTCCGACGATAGGCTTTCAAGTTTGCTTTGGTTGATAGTGAACTATATCATCGGACCGCGGATGGTTTGTTCTTGAAATGTTTAGATCCTGATCAAGCTAGGTTGACTATGACAGAGGTTCATGAAGAAATTTGTGGTGCGTAACAATCGGCTCGCATGATGAAGTGGCTCCTTAAGCGGGTTTATTCTTATTGGTTTACAATAATTGCCGATTGTTTTCGTTACTACGAAAGGGGTGATTGAGTTTATTATCGAGCATATTATACATGGATTTGGGATTCGTTCGGCAATGAATATCATTCATATCTAAGGAGATACGTGAGTTCATTGAATCCAATGGTATTAGATTGCTCAATTCATCTCTATATTATGCTCAAGCTAATGGTGAAGTTGAGTTTAGCAATAAGGCATGTTTCTAGACATGGTTTTGCCAAAGTTACTCTATATGAGTTTGTCTATGGTCAAGAAGCCGTTTTGTCTTTTGAGTGACCGGCAAGCGTTTGGAGGCTTTGGATCAGGTCAAGAAAGAGTATAGCTTGAGCATGTAATAAGAAGGCAAAGGTAACATTCTTTCAAGTTAATGATTGCATAGATTTCAGTTGCCAAGGGCATTTGAAGGTATTATCTAATTGTTTGGCAAAGTGTTTGAAAGGATTTTGCCAATGTGTTGATATTGCTCTTAGAACAAAATGGCCGACAATAGAGGGTCGCCCTTAGATTGAATTAATATTTCTTGATACGCAAGCTTTACCAAGAAACAGGGGGGCATATGTTGATGACCAAAAATGGCAAGAATACCAATCTGGCTCAACAGCCGGTCTGACCGCCTGTAACAAGCGGTCTGACCGGCTGTACGCTGTAGCCGGTCTGGCAATGTGCCAGGCGGTCAGACCGCCTGTACAGCCGGTCTAGACCGCCTGTATAAAAATGCTCAAAATATGAGTTTGACTCCACCATTGCGTAGGGCTCGTTGAGAAGATCAAAATGCATATGTGGATCGCCTAATTTGGAGTCCGGATGAAGAAGTTATGGCTCTGACAAGGTTCAGCCCCGGGCCCAGCCGGTTAGACCGCCTGTACAAGGGGTCAGACCGCCTGTAGCAGTTCTAATCTGAATTAGAGTTGTATTTTTATGGGACTTTATTATGGAATTGACTCCCCACGGGGCAAGACCTCCCCACCCTATATTATGAAGGGCCGTGGCCGATTGATGACCTCTATCCAATCGTACAATCAATTTACCTTTACTCTTTTATCTCAAACCCTAGCTTTTCCAACCCCCTCTTCTTCCTTCTTCGTCTCCATGGCGTTTTAGGACGTTCTAGGTGGCCTTACCGACCTTAGAACAACCCTAGGTTCGCCGCTTCCGACGGGGTCCCTCCCGAGGCGACGATCGTAGGCTTTCGCGGCGCCTCTGCCTACAGGCGGTCTGACCCCCTGGACGGGCGGTCTGACCCCTGTGACAGGCGGTCTGACTCCCTGTCCAGAAGTTCCGACGAGGAGATTCCGGCTACCGCGCGATCTAGCGCTTATCGTGTGTTGACCCGAAAAGGCGTCAACAGGAAGCAAGCATGAAGCACCAAGTGTTTTGTTGGTAATCGGTGTAGGATTGAGAGAGGAGAGATCTTGATCTGGTTATGGTAACAACACTTCATCTTCTCCATGCTAGCCGTGATTCAGTTTTGGATTAAGCTCCGACTATTAGCACCTTAATCCCAATAGGAGTGTCCCTAGCACATCCCTAGCAACTTACGATGCCAGTTTTCGTCTGTCAGTTCAGCGATCTGAGAGGCCCTGGTCCTTGGAATTTGGATGGGTTTTTCGGATATATAATTTTTTTATCGTCAGCTTTCGGTCAGCATGTGCAGGTCTAGTTAAACCTAGTTTTCAAGTGCTTTAGGTTTTGAATCTGAATTTTCTTTGATTACAAAAGTTTTAGAGAATTTCATCATCTTTCCAGCATGTATTAGAACATCTATTTTGGTTAAGCATGTTTGGAGTTACGAATTTCTAAAGGTCAGCTGTTGCAGTGTGCAGTACAACAAAAAAAACTGAATGTCTGCTTATCTTTGCGAGCGGCCATAGGAGCGCTTTATTCGTTGTTTGTATGCTTGATTTTGAGCTGAGAATTACTTATATCCAGGTGGTGCATCGTCGGAGCAATCTTAGCTCATTTCTCTTGTTGATTGGCGAAAGGAAAGTAAACGTAGCACTGTGGTCTTGCTTTAACTTTGTTATTTGAATTGCCTGTACTAAATTGAAATATTTCACACTTGCTAGACAATATGCTAAATGGATATTTTATCCCTATGTCTTGAAGTATTTGTGAGCATATTATGGATTCTATTTATATGCCTTTGAAGTTGAAATATATGATAAAGTGCATACTTGACAATTTCTGCATTTTTGCACTTTCCATTGTATGGATAAGAAGACACCGTAGCCTGATGTTGGTGCGGTAAGTACTTGTACGGCAACACACGTTGAATTAAACAATGTGGTTGCAACCCTCACTTCCTTTTGTTCGGATTTGAGGGTAGAAGTGAAGTCATGCATCACATTGCATTCGCATTTGCATGAAAGTTCGTATTATGAAGTTATCAATATTTTATCTCATCAATTAGAGTTATATTGCAGCTAATGCTATATTTTGGAGTTGCCCTTTAAATTGTTGTTTAATTAAACTATGGCTCACATAATATTGTTAAAGCCGTTTACTTGTTGAGGTTTTCATAAACCTCATGCGCTTTTATTTTTCCCTTAGGTGTTTGAGTTTGGAAGACGACATGCGTCGGGGTGGGAAATAGAAGCACACCATTGCACTGTTAACAAATTCCTTTTTGTCCTCATGTAGTTATAATAAAGAACTGATCCTCTAAGTTATAGTATACCGTCCGATTTTAATAATTTTTAATAATGTTATAACATATACTACTGGATTTATGAATGCTAGAGTGATGCTCTTTTTATTGAATTATCTATTTATCAATCTTTTTTTATGCTTCCGCGTACTCTGTTGTTAATAGTTGTCTTTCTCTTGCTTTATCAATGTCTTGCTATTTGTTTTGGTAGAGTAGCTGTGGTAATACCCTAGATCAAATTCTAGGGTGTTACACGGATGGTACCATTTAAGGCCCGTGGGCCATGGCCTTCAGTCGGTAAGTTGGACGGGAAATACATACCACTTTCATGCCTAGTCCAAGTATTGAGTGGCTCCTACGCCGTAATCAACCAGTGAGGATTACACAAACTCATAAATGAGTCGGATGGACAATTCTATCGCATCTTACCGTCTACCTCTCGAATCTAGTACAAAACGTGCCCATATGGAGTTATTCATATTATCTAAGCACCACACTCACATATATAAATACTGCTCTAACCCTCCTAGGACTCTCACCCTACGGTTGGTCAAGATAAGGATTAAAGACAAGCATAAAGAACTCCAGAACATTGCAATAGCATAGATGGATAATCTTTCCATATGAATGATATAACATATGAAAGCATAACTCATGAAGAAAGATACTATAAATTGCACAAACACCATCTCTTGATGAAGTAAGAGCTAGATAGATAGATAGATAAAATATAAACCCAAGATCAAGATGATCTTGAAGAAGAGTTTATGTAATTGAAGAATTAGACTTGGAGAGGCTTCAACTGTGGTGTGTCTCAAATGAGAGGGGGGTATCCCTGCTTATATAGGCCTCCAAGGTCTGTTCGTGGTCTCCAAAGTCGGTGCCGTAGGTGTTACCAACATAGTGAACCGATATACAGCCGCCTCGCCAAAGATGGGGCCGAACTGGCTGCATAGCAAGCCGGTTGATCCCAGGGGCCGACCAGCCCCTCTCTAGTGCCTCTCGGGCACCACCTTTCCGAGGTGGACTTTGGTGCAAACTCATTTACTTCTATGTCGATGATTTTTGTTGGACTTGCCTTGTGGGTGTTTCCATAAATTTGAGTATTTCTAGGATGGGATATTCTTTATTCTTTTATGCTCTTTGCTCTCATTTATCACCTTGTATTCCTAAAATCATCAAAGACAAAACATAAGTGGAATCAAGTTATGATAAACAAATTATGATAGTAAATTAGTATTTATCTTGAGATGTTGATGGGGAATATTTAGCACTTAAGGATTGTTGACATTTCTTAGCATTGCTATTAGGAACAGATATAAAATCCATCCCCGGCAACATCGCTAGAAATGCAAGTTGATGCTATAAACAAAACTTCAAAATAAAAAGAATTTATTTGTAAACACACAGGTATATACACACCACTGTAGCATTTTAACTAGGAGTAAACCAAGTTGTCATTATTTATATTTGTTGAGATTCCACTAAGGAACTATTGGGCTCCTACCTTAAAGCCCTGAAGGCTCCACTCATGCTCCACTCATGATGCACTCATGATGGTGAGCTATTGGGCTTCTACTAGTTACATCTAAAAAAGGAGATCACATGTACACCTTGAGATAATGAGAAGTGTGTCACTTGTGCTCTTGTGTGTGTACTTGAGGGATGACAACGGGACGATCTTCAACAATCTCTCACGCCTCACAAGCTTTTGGGAGGGACGGGAACTAGATCGGGGATCTGGAAGACTTAGGGGCTGTTTGGTTGCCTGCATCAGCCCCAGCCAGGCTCCCCGCATGCAGGCAGCGGGTGTTTGGATGCCTGCACGGGAGGCTGGGCCTGGCTCCCCGTATGCAGCCGTACAGCCCGGGCCAAGCTCGCTGGAAACGCAGGAATCGGCCGTTTCTGGCTGCCCTGGCTCACGGGAGTCGGTCATTAGCTCACTAATGACTGTATTAGTACATAATTAGCACATATTAAGTTATATTAATATATTTTAAATTAGATTAAGATACATAAATGTAAAATAAAATCATTACAACATAACTTTATAAAATAAATATTATAAAATTACTTGTTTTTTCTCATCTTGTCTCATGCGACATGATACGTACAGGTAACCAACCAACTTCTCTTCTCAGCCGGTTTGAACACATGCGGGCAACCAAACACGAGGACCCGCACGCACTCAGCCTGGCTCACGGGAGCCTGGCTCACACATACGAGCCAGGCTAAGATTATGCAGGTAACCAAACAGCCCCTTATATTTCTAACACGTTATCAGCAGCTGTCCACTGAGTTTAGGTATGTTTGATTTTGCTCGATGAGTGATGTTTCGGTAAGACTATCAGTTCTTTTTGTGTACACCGTTCTTACCGATGCTACCATCTGTCACATCAGTTTTTTTATTAGCCTACTAGAATCCCTGGAGTTAGCGTTACATCTCGCATAAGTATCCAGGGTTGTCGATCAGTTTCTGGGTTGCGTTCAAATCATAAATGATCAGCTTCCTGTTTTTTAGTTTAACTAGCTTTTGCTAGCTCTCGGATGATATCATGCTACAAATAGATCTGAATACTTCTATACAGTAGTTTGGAATTTTTTTTCCCATAATTTGTTTTATGTCGTCGGCCACCCCCAACACATAGATTGGAACCTGTGTGTACGCCGACGATTCTTTGATGTTGTGTGCTGCCCGAAGTCGCACACATTTTTTTTTTCAGTCACATATGTGTTCACAGTGCAATCGTGTGCTTGCTGTTAGCATCTCCGGCCTGATGTATGCCGTCATGTCTACTCGAATCGCTAGCTGTGCAATATTGCAACAAGTGAAGCCATGCATGCATCAATTGCGCATGTCGCTGTTGCACATGCTTTATGCACCACACGTTGCATTCTGTTAAGTGCTCACAAATATTATTTTTCCCCTCGGTTTCGACTGAGACTAGGTTCCAACATTTAATTTAGGTGCAGTTTTTTTTCATATACTGCATTTTTTTTATTTGATCAGTACCGATCCTTTTATTATTTAGCTCTCTTGCTTAAATCATATGACCATATATTCGTGCTCATGTACCTGAAGTATATTTGCATGAATTAATAGGAAATGGCTAACATCGTCGCTCAGAAGTTCCAGCAGCTTGCCCTGAATGGCAGGAACTACCAGACTTGGATGGTGGACTGTGAGTTTCATCTCACGTCGATGCAGCTCATTCACACGCTCACAATGCGTGGTAATGGTAGCCCTGACATCCCGCCACATGAGATGGCAAAAGCATTGATCTTCATAAGGCATCACATCCACCCTGACCTAAAGATGGAGTATCTTGAAGTGCGTGACCCTCACGTTCTATGGGCAGCACTCCATGAGCGTTTCGGCAAACAAAAGACAGTGATATTTCCTCAGGCTAGGCGTGACTGGGGCCAACTTCGTTTCATGGATTTCAAGTCAGTTGAGGCATACAACACTACGCTTCACCGCATTGTCGGCCAGCTTCGTTTCTGTGGGCAGAAAGTCACAGAATCAGAGATGATTGATAGGACTCTTGAGACTTTTCACCCCTCCAACATGGTACTCCAGAAGCAGTACCGCAATAACAAGTACAAGAAGTACTCTGAATTGATCCAAGTCCTGCTTGCCGCTGAGACTCAAAACGAACTACTGATGAAAAACTATAACATGCGCCCTGTTGGTTCACAGGCCGTGCCTGAAGCATATGCTAGTTTCGGTAACTATAAGGGCAAGGCTTCTTTTAGGAAGGGCCAACAAAATCGTGGCAAGCAAGGACCAAAAGGGGGGGATTTTAAGAAGTAGGCAAATAGAGGCCAGAAGCCTAATTACAAATGGAAGGCTCAGAAGGCCTCCAAGGACAATGCTAATGGAAGTACACACCCAAATAAGGGATGTTTTCTTTATGGGTCTGAGAAGCACTGGTCTCGCTCTTGCACAACTGAACCACACTTGATCCAGATGTATCAGGAGTGGAAGAAACGTCAGAACCCAGAAGCGCATTTTGTCCAAGTGCCACTGAGACTGAAGCACCCCTGCGAGTTCCTATCCTGCCTATTGAGACTCCAGAGCTTGGTGACATGGATGTTGATCCTGTTGTTGCCTCTACTAATGCTGATGCCCAGAACGGGGACGATGACTTTGACCTTGATGAGGATGATCTCCTCACTGAGGAGGCACATGACATGGAGTAATCGTGTCCTTCATGAATAATTCCTCGTGTCTTATTTCCAGCAGAACATGTGGTCATGATATAATAATGCTCGCGTTGAGCAAACCATATTTATGCTATGGCTGAACTCTTTGCATAAATAAAGTTTTTTTTTCTGAATAAGTTATGTTTTTATTCATATGGTTGCTTAATTATTTTTTTCCATTATGAGTACGTAGTTGAATATAATATATTTAATCCCAGTATATTCAATGGAGGCTAAAGAAGAACCATGTTTGGTTGATAGCGCTGCCACGAATACAATTATACGAGAGACGAGGTATTTTCAGACACTAGAGAAGAAGATTGAAAAACTCATGACAATTGCGGGAAGCAATGGCCGCATTATTGGCTCCGGAAGAGCCACTGTGGTCCTCCCTAATGATACTAAGATATTCATAGAAGAAGCATTTTTGTCCGGGAGCTAAGCATACTCTCCTTACCTTTAAAGATATCCGGCGTAATGGTTATCACCTTACTACTGCGTGTGAAGGCAGGACTGAATACCTGTACATCACTGAGTGCACTGTAGATAAAACAAGAGTGGTTGAAAAAGCGCTAGGTACTACCTCTGGGACATTCTATACAACTATAAAAGCCCCTCAAGAATATGTTGCTATGCCTACTATCTTTAGAAATCTAGAATCTTTTAAGATTTGGCATGAAATGCTTGGTCATCCTGGATTAACAATGATGCGGAAAATCATAAAAAGTTCTACTGGTCATGGCATTAAGGATATACACTTTTCTAAGCAAAATGACTTTCTCTGCACCTTGTGTGCCAAAGGCAAGTTGATAACTAGGCCATCTATCCTGAAGATAAAAAATGAACCCTTGGGTTTTCCGGAGCGAATCCAAGGCGATACCTGCGGCCCAATACATCCCTTATCCGGACCGTTTAGATATTTCATGGTCCTCATAGATGCTTCTACGAGGTGGAACCATGTATGCCTGTTATCTACAAGAAATCATGCTTTCTCTAAATTCATTGCCCAGATCATCCATTTGCGTGCGAATTTCACGGAGAATCGCATTAAGACAATTCGGATGGACAATGCTGGTGAGTTCACATCCAAAGCATTTAATGACTATTGTCTTGCTCTGGGCATTGATGTACAACATTCTGTGCCCCATATTCACACTCAAAATGGGTTAGCTGAGTCCTTAATAAAGAGAATTAAGTTAATTGCCAGACCACTTCTAGAAGCTAGCAGACTCCCTACTAGCTGTTGGGGACATGCAGTGTTGCATGCTGCTGCGTTAATCCAGTATCGACCATCCGCATATCACTCTGCTTCCCCTCATCAACTAGCGCGTGGTCAAGAACCAATGATTTCCCATCTGAGAAAATTCGGTTTTGTTGTTTATGTGCCGATATCACCCACCCCACCGTACCACTATGGTACCTCACCGAAAGTTGGGGTTTATGTTGGTTTTGAGACTCAGTCCATAATTAAGTATTTGGAGCCTAAAACTGAAGATTTGTTTACGGCTCGGTACGCTGATAGTGTCTTCGATGAAGAAGACTTCCTGGCATTAGGGGGAGGATTGTACCTTGAATCTAAAGAATGCTGGGAAATTAAATGGAGTGCCAGTAGCATTCAATCACTTGATCCACGCACTAGAGATACTGAACTTGCAGTTCAACGTATCATAAACCTGTAAAAATTAGCAAATAATCTGCATGATACTTTTACTGATATAAGAGGAGTATCAAAGTCGCATATTTCTGCGGCTAATGCACTAGAGAGAGTAGAAATACCCATGGAGGGTATGAGTACAACCTAAGCGGAGACGTCTGCAAGCACAAAGTACTGGAGTAATGCATTATACTCCCATTCATTTGTCCCAGTAGCAACACACCCTGAAGGTGAAGGCCCCAGTGCACAAGTGCGCACAGGGGCATCAGAACAACCAGACTCAATGGGAAATCAAGAAGAGCTGAAAAAATTTAATGAAATTTCCACAAACTATGCCGAGTCAGGAGAATTATATAATAGAAAGACTACAGTTGTCAACATACATTTTGTCTCTGAGATCGCACATGCGATTAATGAGGATCCTGAACCAAAGACCATGGCAGAGTGCCGGAAGCGCTCAGATTGGGTTAAATGGGAAGAAGCAATAGAGACAGAATTGCGCTCGCTTAATAAGAGGCAAGTATTTGGGCCTGTAGCTCGTACGCCCCCCAATGTATCCCCTGTAGGATATAAATGGGTATTCGTCCGAAAGAGAGATGAAAACAATGTGGTGATAAGATATAAAGCAAGGCGTGTAGCACAAGGGTTCACGTAGAAACCCGGCATTGATTATGTCGTGTTATGAGTGGCATAACGTTCCGATATCTAATATCTATGGCAGCAGGTTTAAATCTAAAAATGCAGTTAATGGATGTTGTGACAGCATACTTGTATGGGTCACTGGATTCGGATATATATATATATATATATATATATGAAAGTCCTGGATGGACTAAAAATACCGGATCAAACAGCCAAACGCAACATGTACATTGTTAAATTGCAGAGATCACTGTATGGGCTAAAACAGTCTGGACGGATGTGGTATAACCGTTTAGGTGAGTTCCTCCTGAAGAAGGGATATGTGAATAGTGAGGACTGTCCTTGCATAATTATTAGAAAATCCCAGAATGGATTTTGTATTATCTTAGTATATGTAGATGATATAAACATCATTGGATACGCAGATGATATCCATGAGGCAAGTTCATACCTCAAGGCCGAATTTGAAATGAAAGATTTGGGTAAAACCCGATTCTGCTTAGGCCTGCAGATCGAGCATCTCCCTGAAGGAATACTCATACACCAGTCAACTTACACGAAAAAGGTGTCTGAGAGATTTAATATGATAAAGGCCCATCCTTTAAGAACTCCTATGATCGTGAGATCTCTAGAAAAGGATAAAGATCCATTCAGGCCTAAAGATGATGATGAGGAAATCTTAGGACCAGAAGTTCCATACTTGAGTGCTATTGGAGCACTGATGTATCTTGCAAACTGCACAAGACCTGACATAGCATTTGCAGTAAATTTGTTATCTAGATATAGTGCAGCCCCAACAAGAAGACATTGGGTCGGTATTAAAACCATACTAAGATACCTTAAAGGCACTATTGATCTTGGCCTATTTGTCCCAAAGAATCAAGGTCAAACCCTAGTGGGTTATGCAGATGCTGGATATTTATCATATCCTCATAAGCAAGGTCTCAGACTGGTTTTGTTTTTATCAGTGGTAGTACAACCATTTCTTGGAGGTCTTGTAAGCAGACCTTAGTGGCAACATCTACAAACCACTCAGAGATAATTGCACTCTATGAGGCTGCACGTGAGTGTGCTTGGTTACGACGGGTGATTAACCATATCCAGAAGTCATGTGGTTTGAAGATTACCCCTAGCCCCACTATTATAGATGAACATAATGCGGCATGTGTTGCGCAAATGCAAACGGGCTATGTTAAGAATAATATGATAAAGCACATAGCCCCTAAATTTTTCTATCCGCATAAACTCCAGAAGAGAGGTACGGTAAGTATCCTACAAATAAAATCATGTGATAATCTTGCAAATTTGTTCACTACTAAGTCTCTACCATCTTCTACATTTACAAAATGCGTCAACGGGATTAGCATGAGACATTTAAGAGATTTGCAGGGCTCAGGGGGAGAATGCCACTGAATAATAGATCAGTTTTTTGGATCCTGATGGTCCTAAAACTACTTACCGAAAAGATATTGTTGTACTCTTTTTTCCTTAGTGAGTTTTCCTGAAGTTTCTCACTGGAGGTTTTTTTTTTAACGAGGCAACATATTAGTTGACAACTATGCACTCTTTCTCCATATTTTTGCCTCTGGTTTTTTTGGAGTTTTAACGAGACATAAGTTGGTCACGGTAGTCGCCCAAAGGGGGAGTGTTGAGGTTCCACTAAGGAACTATTGGGCTCCTACCTTAATGCCCTGAAGGATGCACTCATGCTCCACTCATGATGCACTCATGATGGTGAGCTATTGGGCTTCTACTAGTTACATCTATAAAAGCATATCACATGCACACCTTGAAATAATGAGAAGTGTGCTACTCCTTACAACCATGTGTGACTTGTGCTCTTGTGTGTGTGCTTGAGGAATGACAACGGGACAATCTTCAACAATCTCTCACGCCTCACAAGTTTCTGGGAGGGACGGGAACCGGATCAGGTATCCGGAAGACTTATATTTCTAACAATATTTTCCCATGGGAACAAGTTTATCTGGATAATTGTCGTCTACATTATAATCATATCCAACTCATAGGTTATTGTCAACTATTGTCTATACTTATTCCTAAAGCACGTATGCTTTCTGCTATTTTTTTTGTACATCCTATCACGTGGGCAGGTGAGTTCCACCTATCAGCCGGTCATGCCAGCGATGACATGCGTTTCATCGTCTCCGACTCTCCACACCTCCCATTCCACTCTCCAATCCTCTTTCCATGTCTGACATGATTCGAAGACGAACTAGAACTGAAATAGAATAAAAGAAAGGCACACTCAACTGAAATTAGAATAGAAAGATGCGTTCTTACAAATCCGATCAAAGCTCCAATCCTATTTCCATCAAAATGAAACAAAAAAAACAAGAACCTCAGGCATCGGGACATCCAATAAAAAAACAAGAAGTCTAGATCTGATCATGCTTTAGATAACGTACTGCACAAGAAGCAAATAACCACAAACAACAAATATCTTGGTGGTATATACAAACCAAAAGCACTCCAGCAGAGGAGCTATCGACGCCGCGCCTAAGGGTGTCTCCAACAGTACTAGTTGGTTGCTAGCTAGGAGAAATCCATCTCATCTAATGGACCCATATTTAATATCTTAAATATTCTATTTCCTTTTTTTAGGTCCACAAATATATTTTTCTTTATCTTTTCATAGCCATCTAGCATAGTGTTGTATGTACTTTCCTCGATTCATGAGCTTCTAGCTAGCTAGGAGCAAATAGCTGATGAGCTTATCTCTCTCCTCCACGTCATGTACTGAGCTGAGTTGGCCATCAAATAGCTAGTTCAAATAGCCTTGTTGAGGACGCCCTAATGCGCAGGACAGGAGGGCTAGCAGAGGAGGTGCCGGTGCCACGTGCTCCTATGGGAAGGTTTGGAGATTGGAGCGGAGCTCATGGGATCTGGGCGAGAGGAGTGGAGAGTAGTGGGACTGTGAGACACACTGCCGTTGCGACTGTGCAGTGCAAGGCTGAGCAACGGGGCGACGACTGCTAGGTGGACCATGGAGTATGGATGAATGAGCCAGGGTTAGCTTTAGCAGTTATTCCCTCCATCTCAAATTGTAAGTCGTTTTACTTTTTTGACACTAACTTTGACCACTCGTCTTATTCAAAAAATTTTGCAAAATATTATATTTTCTGTTATGACTAGCTTTAGTAATAAAAAATTTCAAAAATAACTTAAATTTGATTATATTTGTACCAATTTTTTTTAATAAGACGAGTAATCAAAGTTAGGGTCAAAAAAGTCAAGTGCCTTACAATTTGGGACGGAGGGAGTATATATGACACCCAATCGAGTATTGGGCCGGCCTGGGTTGCTTCTTTAATGGGCTGCATAGGTGCACATCTCAGCTGGACAAGATAGTATTGGTGGTATTGCAGTTTGCAGCACGCACGAGAATCAGTTTGCAGCACGCACGAGAATCAAAAGGAGCGAAGGCAAGCAGGCAGGAGGTCGATAGCGTGCAGACCGCACGTATCGATGGTGTATATACCGACTCTTCGCTCTCGTGAGCACGCACACACGACCCATCATGGAGTCTGAGGACCGGTGCCAAGTTACCCGTCCACTCAGGCGACAGATAATCTCGGGTGAGGCCAGATGGTGCATAGCTTGACGAAGCACTGAGTTAGGATGAAAGACAGATGCGCACTACTGTTTGTTGGCTGTTGTGCACCTCTAGGATTAGGAATGCATGAACATTGGTAAACTCTAACGCGCGCCTGATCACGTTCCACCATGAGCATGCGACCCCACGGCCTCGTAGCAGCCTATTTGCGACCCGTGGGAGGATGTGCCAAACCGCAGAGGGAGGTGAAGGGAGTGGCTACGACCCTTAGCGATTCGGGGATGGCGGACCTTAGGTTTTGGGGTTGCCGAGGGTTTCAGAGGCCACCACCCTTCGAGAGAGGATTTGGGGTGGTGGAGGACCAGCGGTGGAGGCGGGCGGCCGGGCAGGGCCGGAACTCCGACAGGCGGGGGGGGGGGACTCAAGCAACTGAGGTGCAGGCGTAATGATGACCTTTCCGGTGGAGTTGAATTAGGGTGGTAGAAGTTGGCAGCTGTGAATCCGTGGCAGAAGCCACGGAGAAGGAGATGACCGGAGACACGGGGGCGTCATGACAACCTCCCCGGTGGAGCCGGTTAGTGCGGCGGAGGCCATCAACGTCAAATCCGTGGCGAGACCCACGGATACGGGGATAGCCCGTGGTGCGGGGGCATCATGCCTGAGAGGTTATGGAAGAGCGGGAATGCGTCGGAGGTAGGTGGACGGAGGGAGATGCGGCACGACGACGAGAGGCGCTGGCTAGGGCAGAAGACGAGGCATACAGAGGGTGGTGGCATGCTGGGGAAGAATGGGTCCCACACTGGCCTTTAGCGCGAGTGGTCGCGCCTTAACTGCCTCTTACAATTTGTTACGAAAATCCTCGCAAACTCATATTATATATTAGAATTAGATCACTAAATCACGATCTTAACCTCATTCAGTCGGTAACAACGCACATGCATGTGTCCCAATATATTATATATATGCATAAAAATACTATCACGAAGAATATGATCAAAGGTAGTAATGAGATATACATAGATAAGCCACCTCATAAAAAAAATAAACAAAGAATAAACTAGAAACTGGATAGTCATCGGAGCCACTAAAGATTGTCCTTAGATATTACCAAAAAGGAAAGGTTAGATCAGCATACAGATAAATTAGAATTTAAACCCTTATTATAAAGGGAGAATACCCTGCCCTTATACCAGGCCCAAGTATTGAGCGGTTCGTATTTCGAAGTCTAGAAGGGGGATAACACGGCACTCATAAAAGAGTTGAATGGACAAGTCTGTCACATCTTGCCGTCTACCTACTAGATTCGGTAGAAAATGGACATATCTAGAGGAAGTCCTATATCCAAGCACCTTAATAGCATATAGGAAAACTGCTCTAGCCTTACCAATGGCTTTTACCCTTCGAATGAACGAGCAAAAGACCAGAAACATGCATAAAGCACTCTAGGACATTACAATAGCATAGATAGCTAACTTATTCATAATCATGATATAACTAATGAAAACATACACCATAAGAAATGTGTGGGTTTTTTTTATATTTTATAACATCATAATATATGAAATTTGTGTCACTAATTAAGATTTATGAAATCTAGTTGATGAAAATCTAAACATCAAAAGCAACCGTCATAAATTTATTTTGGGACGTATGCATATATAATGTCACAATTCTATGACAATTGTTTTTATGTCATATAATTGTATGACATTAGATTTAGTGTCACAAAATTCTATACCTTGCCACATTGGCAAATGCTATGTAGGATGAAAAGATCACGCGATGCTGACATGGCCGAGCTAAAAAAATGTTACAAAATAAATTGGAAAAAGTCATGTTTACAACCTTCAATTACTGTGCTTGTCCGATTTTCAACCTTGATGTTCAAACCATAAATCTGTCAAGTCTAAACTATCAAAACCGTTCATTTTTCAGCCTCCTCCAGTTTTGAAGGTGGTTTTGAAATAAAAGAAATAGAAAATTTTTGCAAAAAAAAAGAAATAGAAAAAATGAACAAGAACCAAATCAGAAGAAATAGAAAATCAAAGAGCATGAAGAGAAATGGACGAGTCTGTTTGCTTGAGGAGTCAAAGAGAAAACCGTTATCTAATCGATGAGTCCTTGCGCAAGGGAACAAGCCAGGTCTTCCGTCTTCGTCAGTTCCGTCACTGGCGAGTGGCGATGAGCATCCGTCCCTCACCTCGTCTCGCTCGCTGTTTGATCAACAGGGGAGGCTGGGTGTGGCTGTTGGATATATGCCCTAAAGCCAATTGGATTGGATCTACTAAAGACCCAAAGGTATATTGATCCATGAGGGATTAGGGTTCCTATTGGGCCTATGAGATAGAAGCCCATTAGTACCCCTATATATACGTGGGAGTAGGGATGCCAATGGGTTGGGTTCAGAGTAGATATCCACGTATTTGCGTTTTTGGGTTTTGGTTTTGGGTTCTATTTTGTGCCCACGGATTTGCGGGTTCGGATACCCGAAATACTATGGGTTTGGGGCGGATTCTAAATTTATCCCGTGGAGCTCCATCGGAGCCCCAAAAAATTCAGCCCACTAAAAGCCCATTGAGTTCCTCAAGTTGTCTACCTAGATTTGATAAAAAAACTATCAATTAGTTATATGTCGTGTCTAAGTGTGTGATACTCCTTGTTTTGTATGAATTTTATGAAATTTGGATACTTTCCTTAATGTATTGTTGTATACTGAATTGTTATTTGTTGTTGCTGGCCTTTCTGAATGCTAATTTTATTATGATATTCTTTGGTTTCAATTAATCCATGGGTTTTGGTTAATCCGTAGGTTTGGGTTTGGGTTTATAATTTCACTTGAATAGGAGTTTAGGTCAGATTCGGATTTTAGGTTCGGGTTTTGGGTTTGTGCGCCCAGCCACTCCACCCGATCCGAACCCGACCCATTTCCATCCCTACGCTGGAGGGGCTAGGGGTGCCACCACCTTTTGTCGCCACTGCCGACTCCCTCCATGCTCGCGCCTCCCGTTGCTCTCGCGGACCTAGCAGTCCGGACCATGACGCATCCTCCCCGTACGTGTGGATACCTCGGAGGTGCTGTGTTTGGAGCACAAGGACAAGCCGGACCAGACGGACAATAGCAACAGCACTGCCGCCACATCGGCGCCCTCTCCTACACCGAGACGATCCTGCTGCATCCGCGCGTCTAGTGGTTACGGTCTGTGATCTCCTACTCGCAAGGTTCCTTGGTTTACGCGGCAGATTAAAATTGTTTTAGCTAGCGTAGCCTACCCGTTTTCCTACAGTGGTATCAAGAGCCATCTTGCGTAGTTTTTGATCTAGGTCATGAGCATATGGAGATATATTTGGTTGTAGATAAATTTTGATCGGGTTCGTGATCTTGCTATGATGGTCGTGTAACGAATTGCTCCTACCGGTCGGATATCCACCATCGGAGTTAAGTGATGCATGTACGTACACCCATTCATGGCTAGATGTAGAGCAATGTGATTGGTCGAATCGAATCTAGGTCAAGTCTCAGGCGCATGTGATGTGTGGCGATAGTAGATTGGATCTACTACCGAACCGAGAGAGATGCGAAAACATATTGTTCGGTAAAACAGCCGTAATTTTTGCATACGAACTCGGATTGAGACGACTTTTATATGAAAATTCATATACAGAAAATTTTAGATATGGCAGTGACTCTGTTGTAGTTTCGGTGAAATTAGATTTCCTAAATTCGGCCAGGAAGATGGAGTTTTCTGCGATTTAAGTTTAGACATCGGATCGCCTAACTTGTTTTTGCAGGAATCATGTGATCGGTATGGCCTTATGTGTATGTGATGCATGTATGTAACAAATTCATGTCCCTGCATGTCATGATTAGGTCAATACAGCTGGAGTCATATGTATTGTCAATTTAATGTAATGGACTGCGTGCCAACATGTGATGATTCAAACGCGAATGTGTAATTTTATTTACTAGTATGCGTTAGATAGTTCTTGGAGGACTCATCACTAAAGGATGGCGCACATGGTTCATGGCGATGGAGATCAATATGATGAACATCCCAATGGCGATGGAGATCACCATGTGGTTATGGGTCATACCGTGTCACTAATGCTATGTGATTGTCGCTCTTATTGTTCTACTTTTACATACGATATTTTTATAGTTCATGTATGTGATGATATAAGTAGAACAATCCCTCAGAAATGTTTAAGCTTGTATGCCCTCCCAAATCTTGCACGGTCATGTCTTGCATAATTAGTGGTGGGTCTATGAAATTAGGATGTCACTAGTTTTCCTTGACTAGATGGGTTCATATCGGATACTTACTCGCATGAGGTTTGGTTACCTTAGACAAAGTCATCTTAATGGTTAAGGACTTTGGTGCACAAAGGTTGGGTGCCAAGACATAGAGATGTCACCCAACAACAGGAGTCATATGTGATATGATTAGCAAAGAGTTGCTTACCGATCTACCATGTCTTCTAGCGGTGATGCTAAAGCTCACTAGTCGACTTGATAGTTGTGGGTCCTGAATCACTAAGTATCAATAGAGGGATATTGATTCTAGTGGGAGTAGATTTAGTTAAGAGTTAATTTGATTTACTTCGTCATGGATACGTTGTCTTAGTATTTTGCATATATTTTGTTGTAGATCAATGTCACCAAACAACACACCGTTTACTTTGCGTTCGGTCCTTGAGAAGGACAAACTGAATGAGACTAATTATGCGGATTGGATCCACAACCTGAGAATTGTTCTCAGGGCAGAGAAAAAAGGAAGAAGTTTTAGACACCCCATTACTCAATGGGCCTAACGCTGATGCACCTAGCAACAATAAGCTCGCTTACAAGGCAGCACATGATCTTGATCTTGAAGTGGGAAGCCTTATGCTTGCGTGCATGGAACCCGAGCTGCAAATGCAGTTTGACAACTATGTTATCTATGATATGATCATAGCTCTTGAGAAAATGTTCCAGACTCAAGCCAACACTAAAAGGTTCAATGTCTCTAAGGCCTTTGTTGAGAGCAAGCTTGCAGAAGGTGCGGCCGTTGGACCACACGAGATCAAAATGGTTGGTTACTCTCACAGGTTGGAGAAGCTAGGCTTCCTAGTTGGCCAAGAGTTGGCCACTGATTTCATTCTTGCATCCCTTTCACCCAGTTATGGGAACTTCATCTCGAACTATCATATGCATGGGGCGGAGAGGGGCTTGAATGAGTTGTGTGGTATGCTTAAGACGGCAGAGGCTGACATTAAGAAAGGAGCTAGCGGCTATGTGTTGGTGGTCTAAAACAAGCCCAACTTTAAGAAGAAGGGCAATTGGAAGAAAAAGGGAAAGGCTAAAGAAGTGATCTCCAATCCAATTCCTGCTCCCAAGCCTAGACCAAAACCAGACAAGCCGTGCTTCAACTGTCATGAACTTGGTCATTGGAAAAGAAACTGCAAGGCTTACTTGGCTTCTTTGAAGAAGAAGGGAAGTAAGAGTACTTCTGGATCAGGTACATTGCATGTTTATATTACAAACATTTTTCTCGTTGATTCTTATATCAATTCTTGGGTATTTGATACCGGATCGGTTGCTCATATTTGCAATTCGACGCACGAAATGATAAGAAGTAGAAGCATGGTATGAGGAGAGGTTGATTTCCGCATGGGCAATAATGCAAGAGTTGTTGCGTTGAGCGTCGGAACGATGCAACTTCACCTCCCGTCAGGATATATTTTGGAGTTGAATAATTGTTATTTTGTTCCTAGTTTAAGTCGAAACATTGTGTCTCCTTCATGTTTGATGAAGGATGGTTATACATTTGCGAGTGAAGACAATGGTTGTGTGATCTCTAAGAATGGCATGTTTGTGGCTTTTACATCCATTGTGAATAGATTATTTATTATAAATCTTGATGATGCGCCTATCTGTAATGTAAGTGCTAAAAGGCCTCGGACTAATGATTTAAGTCCTACCTATATGTGGCATTGTCGTTTGGATCATAGGATCATATAAGCGAGAAACGCATGAAGAAGCTCCATTCTGATGGGCTCCTAACTTCGTTTGATTTTGAATCATACGAGACATGTGAAGCTTGTATGCTAGGCAATACTAAGGGGTCTTTCAAAGGTTTTTCTGAGAGGGCATTAGACTTGTTGGAACTCATACATACTGATGTGTGCGGACCAATGAGCACGGCAGCTAGAGGTGGCTTCCAATACTTCATAACTTTCACTGATGATTTTAGTAGATATGGCTATGTTTACTTAATAAAGCATAAGTCGGAAACCTTTGAAAAGTTCAAGGAGTTCCAGAACGAAGTGAAAAATCAACGTGGCAAGAAAATTAAGGCCTTACAATCTGATCGTGGAGGTGAATATTTGAGCCACAAGTTTAGCAGTCATCTAAAGAGTTGTGGAATTGTTCCATAGCTTACGCTGCCTGGAACGCCACAGAGAAATGGTGTATCCGAGGGACGTAATTGAACCTTGTTGGACATGGTTAGATCAATGATGAGTCAGTCGGACCTACCGTTATCATTTTGGGGATACACTCTAGAAACAGCAGCTTTCACACTTAATAGGGTACCGTCTAAGTCTGTAGTTAAGACACCATATGAGATGTGGACTAGCAAGACTCCCAGTTTGTCTTTTCTGAAAATTTGGGGTTATCAAGTTTATGTTAAAGACCTATGTCCGATAAGTTAACACCCAAATCGGACAAGTGTGTTTTTGTAGGATACCCGAAGGAAACTTTGGGGTATTATTTCTACAACCAAGAAGAGGGCAAAGTGTTTGTCGCTCGGAATGGTGCTTTCTTAGAGAAAGAGTTTATCAAAAGCGAGAAAAGTAGAGAGAAGGTGTATCTTGAAGAAGTTCGAGATGAGCCAAAGGGACAAGAATTGACAAGTGATGCTAATGTAGCAGAACAAGTTGATGCACCCGTGGAAGGAGAGATACCATCACAACCACGAAGGTCAGATAGGGCACGTCGCGCAACCAAAAGGATGAATCTCCTAATTACGGCAGAGCGTGACATATTGTTGTTGGACAACGATGAACCTATGACCCATACGGAAGCAATGATGGACCCAGATTCCGAGAAGTGGCAGAGTGCCATGAGATCCGAGATAGATTCCATGGGAGACAATCAAGTTTGGACCTTGGTTGATCCGCCTCAGGGTGTCAGACCCATAGAGTGCAAGTGGATCTATAAGAAGAAGAAAGATATGGATGGAAATGTTCACGTCTATAAGGCTTGACTTGTTGCAAAGGGTTTTCGACAAGCTCAAGGAGTAGACTACGATGAGACATTCTCACCGGTAACGATGCTTAAAACTATTCGGATCATTCTAGCAATAGCTGTGTATTTCGATTATGAGATATGGCAGATGGATGTCAAAACAGTTTTTCTAGATGGGTATTTAGAAGAGGACGTGTATATGATACAACCTGAGGGTTTTGTCGATCCAACTAATGCTGGAAAGATATGCAAACTTCAAAAATCCATTTACGGGTTGAAGAAAGCATGTCGGAGTTGGAATATTCGTTTTGATGAAGTGGTCAAAGGGTTTGGTTTTCGTCAGAACGAAAAAGATCCTTGTGTTTACAAGAAAGAAAGTAGGAGCGCTATTGCATTTCTGATCTTATATGTGGATGATATATTATTGGTTGGGAATGACATTCCAATGCTGGAGTTTGTAAAGACTTCACTAAAAAATGGTTTTTCTATGAAGGATTTAGGGGAAACAACGTATATTCTGGGCATAAGGATCTATAGAGATAGATCATAGAGGTTTATAGGATTAAGCCAAGATACTTATATTGACACTATGCTAAAACGGTTTAGCATGGAATGGTCTAAGAAATGGTTCTTGCCTATGTCACAAGGCGTACACCTTAGCAAGACTCAGTGTCCTTTGACGGCTGATGAGCGAGAGCGCATGAGTACGGTCCCATATGCTTTAGCAATTGGATATATCATGGACGCCATGATAAGTACTCATCCAGATGTCTCGTTTGCTCTTAGTGTTGCGAGCAGGTATCAGTCTGATCTAGGTGAGAGTCACTGGGCACATGTGAAGGGCATTCTTAAGTACTTTAGAAGGACTAAAGATATGTTCCTAGTCTAGGGAGGTGAGGAACAACTCGTTGTAAAAGGTTACACCGATGCTAGCTTCCAAACTGATCCAGACGACTCAAAGTCTCAGTCAGGTCATGTGTTCACATTGTACGGTGGTGCTGTTAGCTGGAAGAGTTCTAAGCATGAAACTGTGGCTGATTCTACAACATAAGCCGAGTACATTGCGGCTTCTGAAGCTGCGAAGGAAGGTGTTTGGATAAGGGAGTTCCTCATTGAGCTTGGTGTGTTCCCTGGTGCTTCTAGCCCACTGGATTTGTTCTGTGACAATAGTGGGGCAATTACGCAGGCAAAGGAGCCAAGGAATCACCAGAAGAACAGACATGTATTGCGGAAGTTTAACCTTATTCGAGAGTTCGTTAAAATGGGTGAGACTAATATATGCAAAATACATACAGATTTGAACGTCGCTAATCCTTTGACAAAGGCTCTCCCCTGGCCTAAACATAAGGCGCACACAAGAGTTATGGGTATTAGATATCTTCTAGAATAGCTCTAATGCAAGTGGGAGACTGTTAGAAATATTCCTAAAGATTATTATAAGATGATGATATTTCTTTGTATCCATGATACGTTGATTGTTTAATGAATATTCATGAAAGGCAACTTGTATTGATTGGCAATTATGTGAATTGTTTGTGGAACTCTTACTTATTTGGTTATTCTAAAATTATCACAAGTCATGGTTGATGACTCGCACATTTATTGGTCGATGACTATGTTTCACAAGTCATGGACATGGAGATGTTAAACTAATAGTGTGGGCGCATGTATGCCATGTGGCTGGATTGACCCAACATGAGACTTTGTAATATTGTTCTCTCTTTGCACAATTTGTATGATTTGTCCTTAGACTTGAGATTGTCGCTTGTTTTTAAGATGTGAATCGACTTACTCAGAGGCTATCAAACGCTACCCCGTAACTGGGTAGTTATAAAGGTAGCTTTCGGGTTTGTTGTGAAGCTTGCTGTGAGGTTTGGACAGTCAAGATGGGATTTGTCCCTCTCTATAAGAGAGATACCTCTGGGCCCCTCGAGTGATCGGATAAAGAAATACATGGCCGTGCAACAGTTAAAAGTTAACCAGTGAAAGGATTCGATTCACAGTATCGAGAAACAGTGGTCAGCTTGGAGCTAGACCAAATATCGTGAGGCAATAGGAAGAGCTTGTATATACATTGTGATGGTTCGTCCGATATGATCTTTACGTGCGTATAGGAGTTAGTATGTCTTGCTAGAGGCCGCTGCTAACTATTGGATCGAGTAGGAGTACTCGGGCCATGTCTATTCGCATCTGAACTCATAGGGTCACACACTTAAGGGGTTGGAATGTTAAAAGGCTTGCCTATATGATTGTCTTTAGTGCAAGTAGGAGACTGCTGGATATATACCCTAAAGCCAATTGGATTAGATCCACTAAAGGCCCAAAGGGATATTGATCCATGAGGGATTAGGTTTTCTATTGGGCCTATGAGATAGAACCCCATTAGTACCCCTGTATATACGTGGGAGGGGCTAGGGGTGCCACCACCTTTTGTCGCCGCCGCCGACTCCCTCCACGCCCGCGCCTCCCGTTGCTCTCGTGGATCTAGCAGTCCGGACCGTGACGCATCCTCTCCGTACGTGTGGATACCTCGGAGATGTTGCGTTTGGAGCACAAGGATGAGCCGGACCAGACGGACGATAGCAACTGCACTGCCGACCACATCGGCGTGCTCTCCTACACCGAGACGGTTCCACTGCATCCGCGCGTCTAGTGGTAACGATCTATGACCTTCTACTCTTAAGGTTCATGGGTTTACGTGATAAATTAAAATTATTTTTGCTAGCGTAGCCTTTCCGTTTTCTACAGTGGTGTCTGTACCCGCACAAGGGACGCAGGGCAACCGCACGGCTCGGAACAAGCATGATCAATGATCCCCGTCGTGTTGTTGAGCCCAACGACCCCATCGCTGGATGCCCGGCCGGGCGGGCGGGCGCTCACTTTTATCTCGTGCCATGCCGAGCGAGTCCTTTTCCTTTGTTTCTTTCGCCAGCGGCTAGCTAGCCACGCGGGGACCTTGCTATGCTAGAGAAAGAGATCTGTCCGCCTTCGTGGCAGGGTTTGCACCAGTGGCCTTTTGTCGCTGATCCTGTCGCTCCTGCTGCATGCCTACCAGTAGGCGTCAGCAAACTACTATTACAGAAGCAGCATTGGAGATTATTTTAGTAAATTATCAAAAGAAAAAGATTGTTTTAGTAGCCTCCTTAGCGATATTGATAATTTTAACCTAAAACTCCTTGTTATTTTTTTCATTATGTTGCTCATTTTTTTCCTTCAGCACATAGATATAAGCGCGTACGCACGTTATTAGAATGCATCAGCATGCTTAATCATGCATGCTAATCCCTAGTTCGTACCACGACAACCACCGACCGACACCAAAAAAGCAGTCGATTTTTTTAAGGACCCGTTATGTAAGAGCAAGGTTAATGGTCTCAGCCTGCTGCCGGCTGTGAGAGCAATATTCAATGGGCAGGAGTATTTCATGGCCAATACAAGGGGGGAAAGGGCTCTCAGCCGGCTGCATGCAGGCGTATGGTGAGACGCCCGCTCCCTCTCTCTTCTATTTTCTCTTTCTTTCACATATGATTTAGCATGCTCTCAGCCTCGTGCAGACTCAACACAGATGAGGCTGCTTGGGAGATCTCGAGACGTGTCATGTTGGGATTTACGCACACCACCACACGCACACACACGAGCATCCGTGTCGAACCTGGGGTTCAAACTCTGGTAGGCACGCAGCACGCTCCCACCCTTGGAACCGAAGCAAGGTTCTCAAAGCAGTCCATTTGGCACTGTCGAATTGCGCCCAGGGTTCACCAAACCGCTGAATGGCCGGTTTCTAAAACCGGAAAAACCGGACCGGTTTACCGGTGAAACCGGCCGGTAACCGGTGGAAGCGGTTTTATAGTGTCGGTTCGGGGGCGGTTTACCGACCGGTTTTGTAACCGGACCGGAGTGGTACGACCGGTTACCGTGAAAACCGGACCGGTTTGAACGGTTTTGTTAACCCTAATTTGCGCCTCGCCAACCATAGCGCAATCTATGGGCTTTATTCATCAGTTGAGCTCTCACTGTATGTCACGTACGATCTGCTGAGAGGACGTTTCAACTCGGTCTAACACAGTGATGTGCAAGCAAGGGCTAGACCAATTAATAGAGAAGGTCGTGGTACCCATTTCTTAAAAAAATAGTTAAATAATAAACTTAGGCGTACTTGTTCTAAACTTATATGTCTTTAAGAACTTACAGATTTCATATTATTATATAGTGTACGCATGCAACAAATTGTAATAAGCAAAAATGGAAGCAACATTTCTTACACTGTCGGTCCAAAATTGGAGCAAGACCTACTTTTATCTGAAACATAGACAGATAGGCATTAAAAATGACTAAAACACCGTAAACCGGTGCTCCGTTTCCTACATCACACATTGGTCATTTTGGCTTCCATCAGTCAATGTTTGCGGTTGTACTTGATAATATAGAAATAGTTTGATAGGTTGAAGGTGTAAACTTAATTTTAATCGATTCATAGAAACAATATAGCTTCATACTCCCATGTACAATCCTTTTTTTTATTCCAAATGCCAGCTCAAAATATATTCTGAAATAGTCAAAGTTTAACATTTGTCAACCAAGCCAAAATACAATTTTATATCTTGATCAAAAGGAGTATGTTATACATCATCCATGCATGTCCATATATATGATTTTTTTTTCTTTTTGCGAAACACAGTACACACGTCAATAGCATATTGCGAACTCTATTTTAAAAATTAATTCAAGTTCCTTGATATATTATTTGAGAACATTTTATGAGGAAAAACAATCAATGTAAAATTAATGCATAATAAAGTGACATGAAAGTGGGCATACAATTTCGGGGTGGCTAGTCCAGTCAAGGTAATTTCTCAATTTCATGTTTTGCAAACTAATAAAAAATAAAAAAAAACTTTGATTGCGATATACTCCATCCTTCCAAAACATTAAGACTTATTTTGCTTGGTTGAATCAATGAATCTGAGAGGGAGGAATGGCAGAAAGAAGCACCAGAGAAATTTCAAAAGAGTAATTGAGAGAAGAAGGAAAGGGGGGGAAGATTCGATTGGATCCTCGTTCGACCAGAAAAGCGAGATGGAGAAGGAGAGACAGATGGAGAAGAAGAACAGACAATGGCGGATAGCAAAAACGAGAGGGTGTCGGCTGCTTTGACTTTGCATAACGAGTACTATTTGCCCATTGGCTTATCCGTCCTACCCATTGGGCATTACCCTCATGGGTAATTTAAAATCGTAGTGGATGCTGCAAGACTATCTCCACATTTAGCTAGCGTGCTGCCGGCAAGAGTGCGCTTTAGGAACCGTTGGCCACTTTTCTCGTCCCTGCAGCCAGCTCATTGCAACTGGGGTACAGTACGGTGTACGTTCCAAAGGGGAAATACTGGCTGCTGCAGAGCTTCGAGAGGGGAGCCCAGATACGCATTCGCCTATGGTGTCGCGTACGTAGGACAAAAAGCTTGGATATGCTAGGCATGATCGTCTGATAAGGGCGAGGGTTAACCTTGCTGCTGGCACGTCGGTGGGTGCATGGCATGGCATGACATGGCATGGCATGATGCGCGCGTGCCACCGAAAGCCCCATCGGCGGATCGGCCTGTGGCCCGGCCGGTGGCCGTCTGGTCGGGACGAAGCAGCCAACGAATCGATGGCGCAACCACGCGAACGCCACGCACCCTCCGCCCTCACTAGCAGACTCGCTGTACAGCGAGGGATCAGGAGGGACGCTGGGTATGTGGTGGTATCTCTACGCAAGGGACGCAGCAGGGCAACCACACATGATCGCTCGCCGTCCTGCTTGTGGTTCACGTTGTTGCGTGCAGCCCAACCGGCCGGACGGCCGCCCGCTTTCTCTCGTGGCGTGCCGACTTTTCCTTTGTTTCTTTCGCCAGCGGCTAGCTACAGCCACGCGGGCAGGGGGGGGGGGGGGGGACCTTGCTAGAGAGCGAGATGCGCCTTTGAGGCTGGGTTGCACCAGTGGCTTTTGTCGCTGATCCTGTCCGTTGCCGGTAAACGTAGCAGCCTACTATAACTTAGCAGCATTGGATATCGTTGTAAAACTTTTGAACTTTTTTAAGCGACATTCCTAATGTTAACCTAAGATTACCTTAGCACTTATTATAAGTTGGTTCAATTGCCTTGAGCAGATTATAAGGAAGAGGGTACGAAAAACTGACGGCCTCGCCAACCGTGGTCAACTGGTCATTTCACTTTGGTATCCCACATTTCAAATTAATCTCAATGCATGCTTAATCATGCATGTTTAGCCCTAACTAGCAGTACCACGGTAAACCACCGACACACCAGTCTATAAAAGCAGTCCATTTTGCACGGCCTAATTGCGCCTCTCCAACTATCGGATGGGCTTTATTCAGTTGAGCTCTCATATTGTGTGTCACGATTTGCGACAGGACGTTTCAACTCAGCCTAACACAGTGATGTGCAAGCAAGCGTACTGCTTCAGCGCCCAATAAGGGCTAACCTAGACCAATTAATAGATGGTCGCGGTGCCCATTTATTAAATAGTACTTTCCTTCGTTGTTTAATTTTACTTTTTTTAAGTGTATAGAATTTTTTATTATGTACATGGACACTGTGTCTATGTGTCGAAAGATACATACTAAAAACTATATATCTAAATATACTAAGGCCTTGTTTAGATCGTCAACTTATTTTGCCAACTTATCACATCGAATCTTTGGACACTAATTAGGAGTATTAAACATAGGTGTAAAAAAAAACTAATTATATAGATGGACTCCACATGGTGAGACGAATCTATTAAGCCGTCGTCATTAGACACTGTCATGCTACATAACCCATCATTAAAAATACGCTAATGACGGCATATATTAGGCTTAATAGATTCATCTTGCGATGTAGAATCCATCTGTGTAATTAGTTTTATAATTATTCTTATATTTAGTACTCCTAATTAGTGTCAAAAGGATGGATGCGACATTTCGCCAACTTTCACCAACTTTACCCCACCCATCTAAACAAGGCCTAAAACAGCCTAAAATTTGAAATGGATTAAGTACATTCATATATATTTTTGAATATTTTAATTATATACATTTAGGTCAAATTGATAAGTTAAATAATAAGCTAACCGCTTTGTTTCATATTTTGTATGTTTAAGAACAGAGGCGCACTATAGTAGTGTAAGCACGGAACGGCAATTTGAAACAAGCAAATGGAAACAACATTTCTTATATGGTCGGTCCAAAATTTGACCTAATTTTATCTGAAACATAGACAGATAGTCATTAAGAATGACTAAAACACCACTAACCCGTAATGAATCTCTCCTATGACATATGAATCAGTTTGGCTTCAATCAATTCATTTTTATCGGTTGTAACTAATAATATAGAAATAGTTTAATAGATTGAAAGTGTAAACTTCATTTTAGTAGTTTCATCATGGGAAATAATAATTTTATAATATGTATAATCTTTTTTATTCCAAATACCACAATTTTCAAAAGATATTATGAGATTGTCAAAGTTCAACTTTTGTTAACCAAGCCAATAAACGACAATAGCATTGCTCAATCTATTTGAAAAATTAATTCCAGGTGATATGCTTCATCCTTCCAAAATAATATTACAAATATTCGATCATAATACTTTTTACCTTTGCGCATAGACTTACCGGCAGTAAACAATGGTTAAACCACCTCTTATTACTATTCCCATTAATTCCGGGTGCATGAACAAAAAAAAAAAAGAAAACCTGGAACAACCTGCTCCATTATCATCCTAGATAGAATCACTTGGAAAAAAGTGTAATGGAATGGAATAGCCAAAAAGCGCGCACAAAACGCCCTCAAAAACACCATCCAATCATCAAGCTATACGCTATGGGCGACGGGGATGGGAATCATATGCCACCCTTTGTAGACCACACCTTTGTTGGCCCTCCTCACGGTTGAGCCATCATTCCGGCCTCACCTCACCTCGCCTTCCCCATCCCAAAAAGAGCAGGCACCACCCGCAGCCGCATCTCCTCCGTTCAGCCACCCAGTCCAGGCCCATCCTGACCGTCCGCTTCGTCCCCCCTCTCGCGATCACGAGGACGAGGCCTCCTTTTGCCTCGCCGTCGCCGCAGACAAAAACACTCGCACGGACCCCGAGCCCCCGTCCAAATCACGCAGCACGCCACCACCACTGACACAGAGGAGAGAGAGAGAGAGTGTGCGAGTGAGGAGTGGGGGACAATGGCGACGCTGCCGCAGCGGTTCAAGCTGCTGGCGACGCGGTGCGCGGCGGGGGCGCCGAGCCCGTCGAGGAGCCCCGCGCCGGCCTACGCGGCGGGGGCCGCCAGCCCGGGGTACCGCCTGCGCCGCCGGGTACGGGGCGCGGGCGCCGGGACCAACAGGCGCCGCGGCCGCCTGCGCCGCTTCCTCTGCCGCCGCGGCGGAGGAGGGCCCGAGGCACCTGCCGCGCGGCCGGGGGACGAAGACGTCAGGAAGCCGCTCTTCGGGGGGCGCCCCGGCGGCGGGGGCCGCACGCTGCGGGATCTGTTCGTCGCGTCCCCGGAGGCCGGGCGCCGCCGCGGGGCCTGCAGCTGCGACTGCGGCGACGGCGACGAGGAGGAGTATGACGAGGAAGACGGCGGCGGGGGGAGGGCGGGAGGCGGTGGCGCGGATCCTGGCGGCGGCGGAGGGGGCGCGTGGAGGGGGAGCCGGAGGTTCGGCTCCGGCGGGCTGCGGAGCCTGCTGATGCGGCGGAGCTGGCGGCCGGTGCTGGTGGCCATCCCGGAAGCGGGGGACGGCAGCAAGATCGAGCTCGGCGCTATCGAGGAATAGTAAAGAGTTGTAGAGGTTGATGGGGCCGTAGGGGAATTGAATTCTCGTTTCGTCTTCTTCCTGCCTCTGCTCTTGTTTCCTCTGCTTCACCTTCCTGCTGGAGAATGGTGATTGCCGCTGTGAATATGATGCAATTGGTGAAACAGCCATCTTTACCTGCCACGCCACGCTTGGCTTACATTCACAGATTCACTATATACGATTCTGATGGAAATGGCTGCAATTCAATTTTCATGCTTGCAGAGGAAAACATTGCTCAATTGCAAGCCGCAGGAAGAAAGTCTCAATGATCTCCGTGTCCACTGGACGCTCGCTGGTTATGCCGAGAATACTGTATTTTACAGCTGAAGAAATCGTTTTGCCTGATGCCATTCGTGTCCTGTCGGGCAGCAGGAGCTGCAGCCAGCCCGCAAGACTCTGCTGCCTCAGAGTCAGATGGGAGCCCGGAGATCGTCTACCCCTATCATTTGCAGGCTCTGGGAACGAAATGTAGGAGCATTGATTGTGTTGTACCCGGATGAGGAACGGTGGGCTCGGGATACGATGTTGATGCCCACCGCTTAGCCTTTGTACGCGACGCACCCTTTTGACTGGCTTCGGTGCCGCCGTAACGACTTCAGGCGGAGGGACTATTTTGAAAAGTTTCCAACACAGATATACCATTTTGAAATATTGAATACATCTTATCAATATTGTGTAGTACTATGTGACATGTCATACTATGTGAGATATCATGAAAGCATGCGTGTAACTCATGAAGAATGATGAAATAATAAGTGTGCGCTTTGCTGAGATTTGACCTTTGTGGCATGTTTTACCCAGATGTTAGAAAGTATACAAATAAATCAATGTGGTTTAATAATTATGCTAAAAGGCCCATCATAATTGAACATTTGGATTCGGACTTTTTCCCCCACCTGCCCGGTCGTCTCCTCCAGGGGCGACGCAGGCGGCCTCCCCCTTCGCCGGCCACCGCCCCCTCTCTAGCCACCCCTTCACCTCGCCGCCGCCGGAGCGGTGCATCGGAAGCCCGTGTGCCCGCTAGGAGGGTGACGGCGGGGCTTCTCGCGCAGGCTTACCATGGCGGCGGTAGCTCCACGGCTAGACGGGCCTGCACCCGGCGACGGTGGTGGCGGCGCCTCCTTGCCGCAGATCCGGTGTCCCAATGGCCGGATCTGGTGCCCCCGAGGGTAGATCTACGGGTTGGGGGCCTCCACGGCGCTGATGGGGGCGGCGTCGGCGCTCGTTCATGGCGCGGCAGCCTGCGGCCTCCCCCAACGGTGGCGAGGGCTGAGGGTTCTCCCACCCGCGCCTCTCCTGTCCGCCTTCACTAGGCGCGACGGCGGCGCCCTACAACGATGATGCTTTGTCGGTCCTTCCTCTCTTACTGTGGTCCTGTGGGGCTCTTCATCGGTGCTGATGGCGCGGTCGCCGGCCGGCGCCATCTGACTTACGCGCGAGACCCGGGTCCTCCCGGCAGCAAGTTCTCGTGGCATGGCTTGGCTCCCCTTCGCCGTTCTCAGTGGCCGGGGCTACACCTCCATCCCATCCATGCCTCTGCAACGCACATTCGTCGTCTCAGGAAGGCTCTCCGTACATGGCACAGTGGTCGTGTCATCCCATCTGTTCATCGTCATGGAGGTCTGAGGTGTGTCCATGGTGGCCGCTCCTCTGTTGCTTCATTTGGGTGTTCAGCTATACGGAGTTCCGGAGTAGGCACCTTGGACGCCGGTTGGCGTGCAACGAAAGTGTTGCGCTCGGTGCGCGGAGGTGCTTCTGCACCTAGCACGGCCTGGTGGTTCTACGAAGTTTGCGCCCTGCAACACCACCCCTTCCCCAATTGTCGGGTGATGCTCATCTTCGCCACGCTGCAACTCCTGTGGCACTGCCCCTTCCGTCCTATGTTGGTCGTCTCTTCTTCATCGGCTGGCTCCGTCTTCCCTCGGCGCGGCTGTGATGGGGTCTTGAGTATCAGCATGGCAGGTGTGGTGAGTTGCATGGCCGAGCTATGGAATCTGAGTGAGTGTCGTGCAACGAAAGTGTCGCGCTCGGTGTGTGTGTGGGGGGTGTTATTCACCTCTGCACTTCCTCGGCGAATTCCTGCCGACTCTGGCAACTGTGGTTGTCTCCACGATCCGGATGCCTTTGGACGGTGGGCTACTTCGCTATGATTCCTTCCTCCAACTCGTTGTGCCGTGGGAGTTTGTAGTTCCCTTTCTTCTTATGCAGAATTGTATCCATCCTGATCGCCAACTCTAAGTAATTGGGGTTGTGTGCTTGATCTTGTAATACCACTTTGGTAATGAACTTTCAGGTGGGCTTTCTTAGCCCCCCTGTTGACGCTTCAAAAAAAATAATTATGCTAAAATTGATATAAGCGATGTGTAGGTTACTCTAGTCTCGGGCATCTGCAGTAGTTTTTTTTCTTTAGCTGAGGTTAAAAAGAATATATTTAAGTTTTTTAGGGTCCAGAATATATTATTATATTATGCTAATACTTGATATAAGCACCTTGTAGGTTCGTCTAGTGTTGCCACCGGCATCTGCAGTAGTTTTTTTTTTAGCTGAGGTTAAAAAGAATATGGGCCTGCTTGGTTCCCTGCGACACCTCGCCATGCTATAGTGCCCTGGCTGGTGTGGCGGAGAGATATGGCGCCGCACCTTTGTGGCGTGGCTACCCACGGCCGGGAACCAAGCAGACCCTATATTTAGGTTCAGAATATATCTAAGTAGACCCCAGCAGTTTAGGTAGGGCAGGAAACGAGAAGGCCGAAAATAGTTTTTTGGCCAAGCTTGGCCTGACTATTGACTGCACTGTGAAGTACCACTATTAGTAGCGCGCTGATTGCGTTTGCAATTGTTTACCATTCTGTCGCTGGCGGCTCTGTTATGACACATGGTGTAATTTTGTTTTTTCTTTTAATAAATTTTTAAATGCCTATGCCGATGTGTGGCAGACTGGCAGTGTGGGTACGTAGTGGATTTCGTTGCTTTAATGATAATGTTATAAGATTTGATTATGAACCTAGAACTATTTGATGCTGATTTTGTTGCTGTACTGCAATGACAATCACTGCTACAAAACAGATTTTCAAAGACAGGCAATCCAGATTTTCGGAGGCGGATCTAAGTACCGCTCCGAATCAAGGTTTCTGTTAACAAAGGGATTAACAGAGGCGGTTGTTGTCCGCCTCCGAAAATCGGCCAAAAAAATAAAAAAAACAAAACCCTAGACAGGCCCGCCGAGCCCATCAAGCCCGTCTAGGGTGCCGCCGCCGCTGCAGATCCGTCGGTGCCAATCGTCGCCGCCCTACCACCTCGTTGTTGCCTGATTTGCGCCGGGAGAGGAGCTACGCCACCGGATCTACAGCCGTCGCTGCTCCACGGATCCGCGCCGCTCCTCCTCCACGGATCCGTGCTGCTCCTTCATGGATCTGCCATCGCCGCTGCTCCACCTCCACGGATCCGTGTTGCTCCTCCATGGATATGTTGTCGATGTCGCTCCTCCTCCACGGATCCATGCTGCTTGTGTGGAGGATAAGCTCGACCTCCTCTTCATTGCGCCGCTCGTGGAGGAGAAGCTCTCGAGCTCCTCTTCATGCCGAGGAAGGAGGAGGAGGGGAAGCGTCGGGGGGGGGTGAGGGAGGAGGAGGAGGGGAGGCGCCCGCTCGCAGAGGAGAAGCTTGAGCTCCTCTGGGAGGAGGAGGGGAGGCGTCGGGGGTGAGGGAGGAGGAGGAGGGGAGGCGCCGTCGAGTTTGGGGGTGGAGGCGTCGGGGTTGGGGGTGGAGGCGCGAGGTGAGATGATGGAGGTGCTGTCGGTGGAGGGTGGAGTCTGGATGAGAGTTGGGGTTAGATGAGTTGAGGTTATAGAGTAAGGCCTGTTATTGGGCCTACTTGAGTTTCTTGGCCTCGTTTTTTTCGGAAGCGGGCTTTTTAGTCTATCCGCCTCCGGAAATTGATTTATGGAGACGCACATCTTACAACGACCGCTTCTGGAAAATTGATGATTAACGGAGACGGTTGTTTTAAAATGTCCGCCTCCGAAAATCAATTTACAGAGACGAACAAATGCAAATGTCTCCTAAAATAAAAAGTGACCGCCTTCGTTAATGCCTATAATTAATGGAGGCGGACGGATTTTATGTCCGCCTCTGAGGGCCAAATTTAAGTGTCCTCTAAAATTTGTAGTAGTGAATCTTACTTGCATTGTTGTACCTGGGCCACCTGACCTGGGCGGCTGGGCTCAATTTAGTGTTGACCAGAAGCTCGGCCGTGGGACCACCACAAGGTACATCAGCACCCCGCCCCGAGGTCGACCAGACCTCCGCAGTCTCTCCGAAGGCAACCACATATGCACGCATGCTGTTCGACGGAATGTTTACTCTAACGGGCGAGATTGATCTTTGGATTTCACCTTCAGATGTTGAGCTTAGAGTCTTCACGATCAAGAGAAAGATGAAGATCGTGTTGCTGCGGTGGATGAGGGAGTGGCACAAGCTTGGGCTCATCTGCGACCACCATGGGCCTCACAAGCAGTTCCATTCCTGTTTAGTGTATACCACCTGGTTTACCAACCCCAAGAATACGGCAACGCCCTGCATAGTGCATAGGCCCAAGGGAGAACTTCCAAAGCCATGAGGACATGTGATGCTCTGCTGTGAAGTTGTTCCTGCTGTCTTAACTATATTGAAAATGGCTTAATATTCTTTCTAGTTGTATTTTTGTGTAACCACCACCAGGGTCAACTGCAATAGTAGAAATCTAACACTAGTAAAATGCTCGCAAAGAGGAATGGAACATTGTTAAGTATATATTTCTGTTGCAGCACTGAAAACAGGTGGCTGAAATACCTTGAAGTAGCTAATACATCAACTTGGATGACCTGTTGCCACAATTTTAGACAAAAGAGTGTGTAACTGGAGACAGATGTTGTGATTTGTTACTCTGACAGTACTGACAATATATTAGCGTAGGAAGAGCACACCTTTCAGGCCGTTGTCACAACGGCACACGCTGGAGGGTGAAGAAGTTTGGTGACCCATAGGAGAAACTGGGTAGGAAAAAATACATGGAAAAGGATTGGCATGCCAGTTAACTTAAAATTTGGCCTGCTGAAATATAATCGTACATTCTAAATTTAGTGGATGCTAAACTGAGGCAAAGGCGCAAAGGGAATCCAAAAGTGGTAGGTACAATACATAATTATTATTTAACTAATCTATTATGATTTTTTGTGTGTGCATCAATTGGACTGAAAAAGTTTGTTAGGAGAATGATGAACTAATATAATGAAAGGAGCGTTGAGAAAAACATTTTATGACTGATGCTGAGGTCTTAGTCAAATGGACACATGGATAGGATTGCCGGTAAATTGGTTATATATGGGGTAAGCATCTGTCGTGGCAAGCAGTTTCTAACGAACTTATGCTTGTGCCACTCCCATTTCTTAGCTGTATATGTGGATGGTTTATTACAAATCAAATTCAGGAATTGATAAGCTCAGTGCCTATGATATGAGCTTCTGTTGCACCCATATGTCCTTACTTGTCTTGATGAATTAGCAAAACAAAAACAAGTACCCTATTCTGAGATATGGCCTCGCACTTTCCCGATGGGACGATAAAATAGTAGCAACATGTAATACAGAATTAGCGGTATATGCTTGAGTGGATGTGCTGTTCCAAGCAACATAGTTTAGTTTAGTAGATCAGAAACTGTACTTGGTCAGCTGGTCTCAACAGCAGATGCTTTAAATATGACAACATTCCAGCCCATCCTGATGGTCAACGTATGTGCATGCTATATAAGCTGAAATGCTGAAATCTCTTCAAAATGTGCAACACTTCCCTCTATGGCTATATAGGCAGGCCCAAATACAATAAACCCAGTAATTTACGTGGCTATTGGGTTTGGGTAGAAGCTTTTTTTCTTTGGTACAATGGCTTCTAGAATTACTCAGCTGGTTGCTATCCTTGCCGTATATGCAGTGGCGTCTCTGTTTTCAACCTCAGCCCAAGCACAACTTCAGGTTGGGTATTACAGAGATTCATGCAACCACGCAGAGGACATTGTCTTCCAAGAGGTTGCAGCTACTCTAGCTGTGCGCCCGTACCTAGCTGGTTCTCTTCTGAGACTCCATTTCCATGACTGCTTCGTTAGGGTGAGCTCTCTTTTCAATGCTTCTGTCATGATTCTAAGTTATTATTCTTTTTATATGACCTGAAAGAAAGAGAGTAATACATGAAAATGGGCCATTTGTAGTGAACCAAATAGCTGTTAATACTCTCTCTTTTTTTTAATGTAGGGATGCGATGGCTCTATTCTACTGAACAAAACGGACGATGAGATGGTGGACAAGACAGAGAGAGAAGCAGATACGAGTGCAGGCCTGCGAGGGTTTGATGTCATTGACGCGATCAAGGAAAAACTGGAGGAGGCCTGCCCCGGGATCGTTTCATGTGCTGATATTCTCGCCCTGGTCGCTAGGGACGCCGTTTTATTGGTAACTTCACTTCTGGGTGTGATAACTAAACTGAATATTTTCGCAACGTATATATCATGTAATTCAGCACTAGCTCTTAGACAGTTGTAACCTCAATGATAAGTGATAACTGTCAAACTGATACCAACTACCTACAGTAGAACGATGCGGAGAATAAAGCTAATGGCATGCGTGCATCTGTTTCAGAGTCATGGGCCGTATTGGCACGTACCAACTGGGCGGCTTGATGGGAGAATATCAAAAGCCGACGCCACCAAGGATCTGCCGCCGCCAAATTCAAACATTACCCAGCTGAAGGCAGCGTTCGCTGAGAAGAATTTGACCACCAAGGATCTCGTCGTCTTGTCAGGTACACCTCCAGGCCTACCCCCCTTCAGCCTCATCGATTAATCAGTTAATCTTGACCTTTTTTTTGGTATAATCTTTTGATCTAAAGGTGCCCACACCATCGGCTACTCGCACTGCCAGTCATTCCTTGACCGCCTCACAGGCGAGCACAAGCTTAACGATGCCGCCTTGGAGCTGGACCCAGCATACCTGGATGATCTCCGGTCAAAGTGCGAGGCCAACCGCGGGGAGATGGTGGAGATGTCTCCCAAGAGCTCCCCAAGGTTCGACACGAGCTACTATTCCGACGTATTGCACCGGCGCGGGCTGTTCCGGTCGGACGCGGCGCTGCTCGCCGACGACTCCACCCGGGCATACGTCGAGCAGCACGCGACGGGCAGCGTCGACGACAACCAGGAGTTCTTCGGGGACTTTGGCAACGCCATGGTCAAGATGGGCAACATCCAGCCGGTGACTACCGACGGCGAGGTCCGGACGAAGTGCTCCGTCGTCAACGACTACGTTTAGCGCGCTGACTACGTTTACAATTGTGTGCCATTCTGCCGCTGGCAGCTCTGTTCCCTCTCGTGTGGTGTAATTTTGTTTTTCTTTAAAAAAAAATTAATGCTTGTGCCGCTGTATGGCAGACTGGCAGTGTGGGTGCAGTGGATTTCGTTGCTGTAGTGACAATGTTATAAGATTTGACTTGATATTTCTTTTGAATGAAACTAGAGCGAGCTATTTGATCCTGATTTGCTTCTAAATCTTACTTGCATTGTTGTACCTGGGCCACCTGGGCCTAGTAACTGAAGCTCAATTTAGTGTTCGCCAGAAGCAGCCTGATACGGTGTAGCCCACTAGCCTCCTTCTCCTCGCCGCTCTCTATCGAGGGTCTCACTCTCACAGAGGGAGGGTCGGACGGGCGCGCTTGTGAGGCAGGACGGCCACCTGCGCGGGGAGGGGAGGGAGACTGACCGTCGACCGGCGATGTTCGCGACGGCGGCGCGGTGGGCGGCGAAGAAGGGGAAGCCCAAGATGGCGCCCATCGAGCTGACGGCGCCGCCGGAGCAGGCGCAGTCCATCACGCGCACCATCTTCGACGTCGTCAGGGAGCACGGCCCGCTCACCATCGCCGACGTCTGGGACCACGTCAAGGTACACGAGCTGACAGCACACCTCACCTCGCCCCGCCGCCGCTACGTTCGCTCGCTCGTCACGGCCACACCGACCCACGCACGCAAGCTGTTCGACGGAATGTTTCATCCGATAACACAAGCCGGATTGATTGATCTTCTTCGCCTTCCTTGGTCTTCAGGATTGTGGGCTGCGGGGACTGACGAGCAAGAGGCAGATGAAGATCATGCTGCGGTGGATGAGGGAGCGCCAGAAGCTGAGGCTCATCTGTGACCATGATGGCCCGCACAAGCAGTTCCTCTACACCACCTGGTTCACCAACCCCAAGAACGCGCCACAGAGGCCCAAGGGGGAGCTCAAGGCCAAAGCCGGCGAGAAGCTCTTCCCTTCCACTCCCAAGCAGCCATGACACGGTCCGGTCGCAACGCTGTGCTCTGTAGTTGTTTCTGCCGTTGTGAGATAATGTTCAGACTGACAACAGATGCCGAACATGTCAAATAAGCTTGATGTGCCTTATCTTGTTCGTGCAACCTCCCTTGTTAATCGTGTAATTATTGAAGAATCAGCTCTACATGAAGACAAGTTGCAGGATTAAGATGTGTGCCTTCTCGGCTTCCCAGCATCAAGGGTGACTAAAGAAGAATATCAAGCTTGCAACAAAGAAAACAAAATACGCAGGGAGATGGTCGAATGCTCTAACTGAACTAAAGAAGCACGCCATGCTTGTTCACCATCTCATCGCCTCAACAATATGGAATGACGAATTCTACAAAAATCGAAGATATTTCACTTGTATTCATGAAATGTTGATACATGTGTAAAGTGGCACTGGCACATATGTACAACTGACAATTATAAAGCTGAACACTTCTGAGATATTTTTTTAAAAAAATTAGGGACACTTGATATTCTTTATTTTGGGCTTTACATGGTAGATCCTGTACGGAAGCTACAGGGTAGTTGGTCGCTACATTGAAAAAATTGGATGCAACCATTATGGCAAATATTTGGGGTTTGATACTTGATTTGCCATCCAAGCTCTTCATGATCTTGGGGTTCGATACTTGATTTGCCTTGCCACATATCTCTATAGTAGCAAAAAGAAAAAGAAATAAAATCAGGACATCAGTTTATAGCTCCATAAGTATATGGAGCGGGCATAAATTCTCACAGCAAAAAAAAAAAAAAAAAAAAAAACACTGAAGTTATAAACTGTGTATACTGACCAGTCTCCTTTTCAGTTCCAAAATGGACTTTTGTCTCTCCCGAGCAAAGTATTTCATTGACTGCATATCAAATGAGAGAGTGAGATAACTAGCATTGTTATTGAAATGGAAGTTCTAGCAGATAAAATATTATACACTGGTTCATACCCCTCGTCGTTGGACCTCTATTGATCTTCTCAGCGCTTCTCTTTTTGTTAGGAGATTACTGGATGACGACTTTGCTGGGCGCCGGTAGTTTTTTCCACGGTAAAGTATTATGGCATGGCTGGTTCCGAGCTTTTCTACCGCTATTAATATTCCACCGGTCTCAACCTCAAGCAGATTCGCTGTGTACATGATCTGACGGGCTTGATTCTGCTTCGTAATTACTTTTACAACCTCTTTATGTTTCCAGTGCTGATGAATCTCTTCAATTACACCATCAAAGATACCACGCCTTCCTGTTGGGAAAACAAACGGTATATGGATTCAATAATCAAAGAAAGATAAGATGGTTGTTGGTGTTCATTAACAACAGACTGAAAGCACATATCGATAGCTGTACCTAGGAGAACAAGCCCATCCATTTTGCGGCCAATCCTACGGAACATCGCCTTTTCCTCTTCTGTCAAGAGTTCTATATCAGCAGACTGATCTGAAGGGCTCCAAGAACTGTGAAGCTTTGCCAGTGCCTGATTGGATCTTTCAATCTTCTTGTTAAGCTGCAGAAAATAACTGTTAGCAAATAAAATAAGATGTTAAGGACTTCAAATGAGAGCATGAGATGCTTCACATCAACACATACAATGGAAAGCTTCCACTCCTGATCTTTCAGTTCCTTTTCCAATCTATGCTTCTCAGCCTCAAGTTCAATTATGGTGTTGGAGTTCTCAGTATTTCCATGCGCATGCTCAGCTTGGAAATCCTCATACTCCCTGAAAGTTCCTACAGAACTTTCTTCAGATGATAGTCCACTAATCATCTGAAGTGAATCAACTGCTTTCAATCGAGCTTCCTCTTCCTTTACTTGTCCATCATGTACCTGAGCCTCTCTTCGAATAACAGTTTGAGCAACTCCACCAGGAAGAAAATCCTTTCCTCTATACAGAATAATAAAATCCTTGTTTCTCAATATTACAGTGCCGCCTGTAAGATGCTGCACTGAGAAGCTTCAGTGTTACACATGACGATACAAATAATGGACAAACATCAGCATAAAGATATGCATCCCAGACTAAGAAATAAGAACCATGTAAGTTTGCAGTAAGAAACTAAGGATTCATGCTCAGTCCAATATGGTATTGTACTCTAGGTCAGCAAGTCAGCATGTGACACAACAAAGCTGGATGCATCAATGTTAACAACCAAGAAGTAATGAAAGTAAACCAAGCATCATAACTAACAAAGGAGGTAACTGACAACATTTTAGGTATTTTTACTTAAATGAACTGGCTACAATACACTTTAACAACACAAAAATCACTCATATCTCCATAATTTAGCACAAGATACTTAATCAGAAATAATACTTGCCTTAAGGTTCCATGCCATTTGCTCATGGTTTGTATTTTGGATACCCACTTTCACTGCAATTTTCGCTACAAGGCATTTCTCCCAAAGTTTCAGTATAGCAGCAGCCAAACCCTGCAGTCTTGTATTTCTACCTGCCGAATATAAGGAAAATTATAATTGTCTTGTTCAAAATGTAAACTTATGGTTATGGAGTTCAATAAGATGGTGAATAGAGACAACAAAACTGGTTACACAAAGTGAGTGCATAGAAGGTGACACAGGAAAAAAATGGTGAGACTACAAACAACAGAAATGCTAAACATATGATGTGCATGTATAAAGCACAGACATAGGAACAGTTTAATCATATACTTAACAGAAAGTGAATCTGGAAATTAAATACATACTCACCAAGGGCAAAATGTGTCGGCAAAGGGCGTGCAAGCTTGCGCAAGTATGTCAGCTCATCATCTGCTAGTGTTGGTCTCACACCTGGAGGGCACTGCCTAAACGGAGTCTTAAAGCCCGGAACAAACTCAGGGAGGAGATCAGCATCCACAGGCAATGGTGTGTTCCACCACCAATCAACAAATCGAGGGCCCAAACTGTCCAATAATCTGTTCACTTCTCTCTCATAGAGTGTTCCCTTGACAGGTTCTTCATCCTTTTGACCACAAATGCTTTGATCATTTTCTTGAAAAGCATCATCTGCTTTGCTATTACCATTGGTTAGCACTTCACCTCTGTTAAAATGTCTAAGCTGGGTTGTAGGAACATTGTGTTTCACTGGAGACACATTTTGAACATCAGTCACAAAATAGCGATTGTGCTTTGTGTTTTGCTGATAATTGTTTCCTCTGTAAACAAAATGTAGGTCCCCTTTTGTCCAAACTACTAAGCCTCCTGTTTTTATCTGAGGAAAAATGTTACCATCAAAGAAAATAATAAGTTTGATCTCATGACTGATAACATAACTGAGTAATCATACAACTAAAAGTGTTCAAAATAAATATGGTTGGCATCAAAACAGTAGTTCTCTGTAACAAGGCTATGCCAGATGGACCCCACTAAGCACACATGAAAATTACTCCCAACAGACCATGGGTCAAGTAAACAATCAGAATATAAATAAACACATGAAAGCAAACAAGATAAATGGAATCCTAAAATACAAGCAACTAATTCAGGTTAGCAGAGAATGGGATACTCGCTGTAACTGCACCTTTTGCAAGGAATGGGATAATGTTGTCAATGATTCGGTACAATTACAAAATTATTGACTGTAATTCAGTATAATTGCTGCCCAATATGGTACTATGATAAGTTTGCACCAAAATTGTCCAGTTGCATATTCCTTTGCATCAATTCTGCTTCCACACACCCTCCCCCACCCATAACCTCAACTAAATCTGCACTTGCCAGTATACAAATCTTTACGGCAGTTAGAACAAAGAATCACTAATCCTCTTGCAGCACCAATGTGGCACAAAAAACACCTCTTCAATTTGCAGAGAAAACAAAAATCTGCAACAAATTTGCAACCTTCTAGCCACATTGCTCTGATCAAAGCTCAAGTTCAGCTTTGTATGTGGTATGCCGAAAACCATAATGACGAGACCACACAGATTCTTAGTAAATAAGACGACTCCAAGCAATCAGACTACAATGTGCTCCATGGGCTCACCTCAAGAATCTCCCTGGCACGGTCCATGTTTCGGCGCAGCGGCTCGACGATGCGCACGGCGGCGAGCTCCTCGCCCCTGGCCCACTCCCGACGCAGGTCCTCCACAACCTCATCGGTGACCCCGGCCTTCTTGGCCCGCGCCCACTTGCCCATCCCGCGCGCCAGCCGCCGCAGCCGATCTAGCTCGTCGGCCGGCAGCTCGGCCTCCGCGCGGGTGGGCTCCCTCACCTTCTTCTCCCGCCGCAGCGCGACCTTGAGGCCCTCGTCCCTCGCCGCCGCCCACGGAACCGCCCGCGGCTTCCCCTTCTCCACCGCTTCCTCGCCCCATTCCCGCGGCTCGATCGGGAGGCGGAACGGGACGGCGCCGTCGTCGTCGACGTCGTTGCTGCCGCGGGCGGAGCCGGGGCGCGGGGGGTCGGAGAGCTCGAGGGAGCGGACGCGGCGGATGATGCCGAGGACCGCGCGGCGGGTGCGGCCGCCGGGGACGCCGGCGGTGAGGGGCTTAGCGGCCGTCTTGTTTCTTGCCGGTGCCCGTTTGGGGCTGTGGTGGCGGGGCTTGGGAGGAGCTGCCTCGTCGCGGGGCGGAGGCGCCGCAGGGTTGGGGGAGGGGCTGTGGGTTTGCGTGGAAGGGCCGTGCAGCCATGGCGGCTGAGGCGGGGGCTTTGGTGACGGGGAGAAGAGGGGCAGCGGAGGGGGCGCCATGGCGGGCTCAGCTCGGCTCGGCTGTCCCGCTCACTCGTCTCTTGTCACTCACTGGGACCGTGACGAGAGAGATAGGATCAGTGGTCTTGTCTGGTTGAGCTTGAAGCGTTCGATTGTGAATCTTTCCATGGATTAGTCAAAGCTCCAACATTAACATTAACTATTTCACAAAAATCAAATGCGAAGGAGAACATCTGTTTCGACAAAAAAAAATATCTGAGAAAACTTCTCTTTCGACATTTTTTTTTTTGAGAAACTTCTCTTTCGACAAATAAGGTCTAAGGCTTACTATCCATTTTATGGAAGACTAGTTAACCGTGCGTTAACGGGATGACATCAAATATATGTTAGGAAACATAACTTTATACAAGTAGAATATATTGGCTCAAGTTATCTCCAGTTCGTTTTGGTTTCTTTATCCATGTGACGAGACACTTAGCAATTAACAATATCAAATAATATATTCAGGCTTTTGTTACAGATAAACGTACTATTATTATATTGTTATACTGAAAAGTATATTTTTTGTTTTCAAAGCATTATTTTAGGACTTAGAGAAAGCTCAGTGGAAAAACTCGTGAGTCCTAAATTTGAGATTCGAGTAATCTAGAACTTTTTCATTTTCGATCGATTTTCAAAGTATTATTTTAGGACTTAGAGAAAGCTCAGTGGAAGAACTCGCCAATCCTGAATTTGAGTTTCAAGCAATCTAGAACGTTTTTCGTTTTCGATTGATTTGTCAAACAGATTTTTATTGGGATCTACGCCCTATGATGAATAGGGCACACATATGCATCTGCATTGGGTAGAACTACATGTTTCTCATCTAGTGGCTAGATGTAATGGCGACGCACATGTGTCATGTGTGTGTTTGCGTGTGGTGTATGTGGCAGTTATGTGCGCGTCCTATTTATGTGTAAGAAAATTCATTCTTGTAAACTCATTTAGCTAGACGGATTTTTATTTTTTCAGCCATTGTATTTTGCTAATGAACTAAATCAGCTAGAGCCAGTTTTTTAGTTCGTGCTTTGTGATCTAGCGGGTATCAAAGGACTCGACATCGAAGGACCAAGGCCCAAGACGCCCAACAGGCCGAAGCAGCACTTAAAGGCAGATAGACGACAAACTATCATAAAAAATATAAAAAAGCTCAAATCTTATCTACGACTACGACTTCCTTGCTCTGTCCACATCCGCCTCTACTGCATCTCGCCGGCGGCGACCTCAATGCGTTGCTCCATGATTCCGTCAGCACCCCGCGCCACCACGCTTGCAAGCCGAAGCCAACATGGCAGCGGCGACGGCGGCAACCTCCTCCGCGTGCCTGCGACACCCGGCGTATGTCGTACTGGAGATCCCCTCAACGAACAGATGCGTGGGGCGCGGCGAACCTAGCGCACGATGGTGCGACGGGCAATGCAACAAAACGCGCCGGAGGTGAAGATCGGTGGCATATCAGTGCGTTCGCGTCGCGGAGCGTACGCAAGGGTCCATGGATTCGGAATCAGGTTGTGGCCTCAGCCTCACCTCGTCGACCTCACCGCGTTGAAAAGCTCCAGGCTCCAGCCGACGACATCCTCTTCGATATAATTTTCCTTGATGTTTATGCTGTTGGCCGCAGAGATCAGGTATCCAGTTGTTGTTTGTGTGTCGAATTCCAATTCCATATTATATTTCTGCAAAAAAAATCGTTTCGATCTATTCAGTTCCGTAAATGTATAGTTTAATTCATGACGTCAGTTCTGAATCGGGAAGGGCTTTGATACGGATGCCGTTTCAAATTAACGGGGAGTTGCAGAGTAGAATCAGAGGCTCAGAGCGGAGGAACCGAACCGAGGAAGTGCCCCTTGCGGACCGAGAGCAAGAAAGATGTGGGAGGGTGGCAATTGACATGTGGCCCCACCGTCCGTATGACGGAAAAAAAAAGAGGGCAGAAACCTTATGTGCTTTAGGAATAGGTAAAGATTAATAAGTCATCTATCTTTAACGCCCATATTAGCCCAATTAGTTGAGATAAAAAAAATTAATTGCTCAACATTTCTCTTCAGCATATTCAACATGTGTCTTTGACATAACCGACATTTCCTTTGATGTCCAATATGTTGAAATGACAAAACACAATGTTGGGAAAGAGAACATTTAATGTTGAAAGGTCAGAATTGAAATGTTGAAGCTCCTTCTCCGACCAGCTGGGCTTCTTCTCTGACGGTGGCGCGAGGGCTCGGCGACGCAGGTGGGACAGTGGGGCGGTGCGCGCATGGAGGCGTGCGACGGTGTGGTCGACTAGGGTGCTCGTGGGGGTGGCCTCAGGGGCCGGTGGTGGAGGTGCGCGTGGCAGCGAGCGAGCAGGGGCGCAAGAAAGCGTCGGCCACAGGCACAGCCACGCAGACACGAGCAGCAAGAGGGAGCGGCGGCGTAGCTATGCCCAGAGCGTGGCGAGGAGGTGCGCGGGGCAGCGGCTCCCAGGGCGACCGGCGGCACGCGGGTGGGCACCACGACAGCGCGAAGGAGAGGGCGAGGCCACGAGGCACACCGGCACGGAGGAGCAGGCAGCGGCAGGCGTAGTACTGGCACGACGTGTAGTGGGGTGGTGGTGGCGCAACTGTAGGGAGGGGTGGTGGCAGGCAACTAAGGAGGGAGGAGAGAGAAGGAAGTTGGGTACGGTTTGGGTGGATTTGATGGGTAGAATTGTTTTGGACGAATCTCAAACACCGGAAGATAGGTAAACCAAGATCTATCGGAAGATGGGTAGGAATTCTGCCAATATATTACAAAAATATCCACGCAAGGGGCCGTGTGGGCCCAAACAGCTTCTAGCACTCTTTGGCCCACCAGACCTAGTAGTGGACACGTGGGCCTTCTCAACCTCAGGTCTAGTGAGGAAATAAGTAAGCCCTCTTATCCCATGGGGAGATTGTGGGTGATGGGAATGCTTCTCTGTTATTGTCAGTTGTTAGGGCCAAGCGAGACGGATGTTTAGCCCATGCGACTGTACATAGCTCTCAAATTCAATGGGCCTCCTAATTTATCTATTATATACATCATGCCTAGTATTATGCGCTTGAACCTCCACGAAACGACATCAAAATCGCATGGTCACATGGCGTAGGTACATCAGTCTGCCACCGACAAAAATGAGACCGTGCAAGTGTCTGCGTGGGCAAGGCACCACATGCCAAGGTTGTGTGTGTGCATCCTCTGGGCTAGCGGCCGACCGTATTATGTAATTTCTTAATTCTTAGATGTTCTAATCTTTGTTAATAATTTAATTATATCTAGAACGAAATCAGAACTCTCACGAACTCCCATTTTTTAGCCCATAATGAACTCAATGAATACATAAGTGTCTCCACGAACTCCTGCATCTTTTCCACGGCCACCGCACAGCAAGCACCCCCTTGCGTCGCTCGAGCACCTCCCACGTGTGGCTTCTCAAAGCTTTGCTGCCACCACCGCAGTTGGGACTCGGAGCCTCAGAAGACACACAAAGGTCTGCTATTGAGCCGAGCCCAGGCCTCAGTTTGGCATGCCGACGCAAGGAGGCGCCAGACTTGGACGGGAGCTCGGCAACGGGAGCTCTACATAGGCCAGCGGTGGCGGGAGCTCCGCCCAGGCCCGTGACGGCGGAGCGCAGGAAGCGACGGCGAGGCGTTGGGAGCTCCGTCCAGTCTGCTGTTGGCGGGAGCACCGCCCAGGCCGGTGACGGCGGGGCAGGGGGGAAGGAGACGGAGGTAGACGAGGGGGCTGCTGGGGTGACGGGTGAATGCATTGCGATTCGGAGGGTGGACGCTCCGAAATAGGGGAAGACGCTAGCAAAGGAAACCAATGCCGCTCAATATTCGTCTTCGATTCTGTTTCGCAATTCTTTGAACATCCAAACGGTGGAATTGGTCCCCCCAAATTCCAATTCCGAATTCCACGCCTCAATACCAACATCCAAACGCTACCTAAACAACATTTTACCCCCGCAGAGATTCTGGGCAATGGGAGCGCTTCTGTAGGATCGAGGAGGCCGACTAGAGAGAGGGGGGGGTGAATAGTCACTTCTAAAACTTATGGTAAAACTTAACGATGAAGATGTGGAATTAAAACGATCAGCCAAAACACAACTATACCCAAAGATATGATTCATAACTATGTGCACCAATACCCTATGTCTAGCTCAAGAAAGCAAACCACAATGAAGACAACGAATTTTCCTCTGGTCTCGATGACTTACCTGTCACCCCTAATCCATGTTGAGGCTGATTCAATGCTCCAACTGCTCCTCTACCAAGAATCCAGTTCGTCTATAAGCCGGCTTGGAATAAATGAACCTCTCCACACCTCGATTCCATTGGATTTGCTCTTCACCACTCAGACGAGCACAAAGCCTCTCACAAGTACACCGAGCCTTTCTCACAAGCACTGTTCACCTAAACGACTGTTTAGTCCATTTAAACAACGCTTAAACGGTAAACAGAGGTCACCCGTGTCGTTTAGGCCATAAACGGTGAATTAAACAGTTGGACCGTTTAAACCCGTTTAAACCTGTTTAAACCGTTCAAAACCGTCTAAATCGTCTAAACAAAGTTGAGATAATCATGATTACATGGGCTAAATGGCTATTTAATTCATAATTTAGTCAATATGAGAATTCAAATTGTCATAATCAACACTTTGTAATTAATATTATAAGTATATGAGTATTGTATAAAAGATATAGATTTCTTGAAAAAATATTCTGTTGAATACTTACATTTTACATGTGCAAATATGTAGAAAAGCTAATATATTTGGCTTTTACAAGTACAAATAGGTATATTTTAGTGTTACTATGCAAAACCGTTTAGGTCGTTTAACTCTGTTTAAACACCATTTAAACAGTCTAAACACTAAAGAAAGGGTCAGTGACTGATTACCGTTTAGCGTTTAGGATAACACTGCTCACAAGTTTCTCTTGAAAAGATCACTAGCTCACAGCATGTCCACAACGTCTAGGTATGGGCAAACACCAAAAGTAACAAACCAAGACTTACTTGACCCTCAACCAATTGCCTAAAACTCAATCACATATGCAAATGCACTCAAATCTTGCCTCCCACCCTCTCCTATGTCTAACACATGCACGAACTCCTGGGCAGGACTTGCTCAAGCTTAGGGATGCTCAAATGGAAGCCTTAGCTTGATCCAAGCCGTAGGAAACCGGGTATATATAGCTCGCTCCTCCAAGAATAGCCTGAAATGCTGTTTTCATGGACTGTCCGCCTTGCAAGGCCGAACTGTCCACCATTACTTGTTGTGCTTCAGTTGAGTCACACATCTTTTTCTCTCAATGGCACATCATTTTTCATATGCATCGTTCTTTCTTCTTTTTCTCTTTTTTTCCATGCCTTGTGAGCATGTGGCATGCCGTCATTGGGTCATGCATCTTTTTTTCTCTCACTTTTTTCACTTTGGTTTCTTTTTTTGGCCATTCCTTCTTCGGGTCATGGATCTTTTTTCTCATGTCATACCCGTTTTTTGGCACACTTCTTTTATTTCTCACTCTTTTTGCCTAGCCCATGTCTTCATAGGACCTTGGAGAGAGGAAAATCTTTAAGAAGTATTTATCTGTGCTATGTGTTCTCAGCCATAGTGCAAAACAAGATCCTTACAAAGGGCCTTGTCATGTTGACACAACTCAAAGAGATAACAATCAGCTTATGTAAATAAGGCTTTGATAGGAATTTCTGCATTTTGACAAAAGTGAGGAGCTGAGCTATCGCACATTAATGATTTGATTTAAACCCAAAAACTATGGTAAGGATAAGCTCAGATCCATTCATTCAACTATATCAACATCAAATTAGTAACTAACATAGGAGTTCTTATAAACATGTCACAAGCATTAGGATAAATACTTGGAATAAAACATTTTGAAGCCAACATGTTTAACATGAGGAGGTTGGTCAAACACATCAAGTTTCAATTTTAATGATCATCATGAAGTTCAATTAAAACTAACAGAGAGTTGGAGGGGTGTATTGCACGTACCATCGCTAAAGTGGAAGAAGCGGAAGTCGAGAGGTGGTCGGCTAACCCATAAGCTGGCCTTCCCTCTCTGGATCATCCGTCCTTCAATGTGTTGAACATATGGTGGAGTGTAACATGTTGGCGAAGATCTCGCATGAAGTTGCACCTGGTGAGCTTGAGAGATCTCCCCCACACTTGGTCTTGTACCTGCTTTTATTCAAAAGACACAAAGGTGGAAACAAGAACTCTACCGGGGTGACTACTGGGGAGTTCAAATCTCTATTGAATTGAGGCACAAGATGCACTTGCGACACCCTTTTCTTTTATTCACCAATTTTCAGCATGTTTTAGCAAGGCCAAAATAAAGAATGCATGAACATAACAAAAAAAAGATATTTGGCAATGTGCAGCTAATAATGTGTCTTGTTGCATTTGCTGCATGTCATGCAATCTTATTGAAATATTTATTGAGCCTTGGTTCATCTACCATGCGAACGAGCTTGAGGACGTACCCATTGCAATTAAAGGTTTTTTTTCTCTAGGGGTTAGTCCTTATTAAATGATGTGCACCCAATATTTATGATTGTATTAACTCTGAAGGATCATTAATCAAATTCAACACCATGATAATTTGATTAAGGCAAGTAATTTTAACCTAAACACCATGCTTAATTTTAAAAAGCCTATAGATATCTCCATGGAAGACACCCAAACCAAAGTGTACAAACATAAATAAAGGAAACATGAATTCGAATGATCAAGCTATATTCACATGGAGATAAACAAAAGTAGGAGGTTGGTGAATCATACCTGAGTGAACTTATTACCGGTTGAGTAGGATGGATTCTTGGAATTATTTCAGTGGTGGCGTGGTCACAAATATGCTTTGATTATTCATTCATTCCGATATTGATTGCAGCGGAGGAGTCTATCTTGATCATGCCGACTTAGGTGGTTGTCTCTTATGCACCATGTGTAGGAATCATGTGTTGTGGAGGCTTGATCCATTGGCATAGTGCTATGGAATTGGAGACATAGAGTACATCTCTTCTTTTGCAAGTGAGCATATGCCGAATGGAGGGAAGTAGCAAAGACTTGAAATGTGTGGATACTAGAGTGAACTATGGACCTTCATGTGTCTGACTCTGTTTTTCCTTTTCATGGACCCTCATGTGTCCGACTCTCTTTATTTTGGACCTGGCTCTTTTTTTTTCGAGCCGGAGTTAACACTGTCTTCAAACCAGGATACTCCTTGGAAATTGCAACTTGACGCGTACTAATTTCCCCACACTTTGATCTTAGTGCATGGGCACCAAAAGTCAAGTGTGTGATATCGATATTTTCTTCAAAATGTCCATAAAGAGCACCAAGCATAAAGGTGGAGAAGCTCCTCATGTTCTAGGGCATCGCATGACTATCATTCTTCTTAATCTCAACTTGAAAGGGTTAGCAACCAAAAATACCCGAAAAGGTGCATACTATGCTTAAAACATGCTTTCGCTTTTATTGACTAAAACAAAAGAAACATATCATCTGGGCTATCTTCCGGTAGTGCTTTGATTATGTTCGTAAGCTCAACCTTGGGAAACTTTCCTTATAGCTATTCTTGGTGATGATGCCCCCTTCACCACTAATTGATGATGTCCTAATGAACCTCTGGCTGCAAGGTTTGCGCTACAGCGCACCCACGAAATCGGCAATGCTTGCGATAAACAAAACCATCCACAACCAACCTTCTAAAGTGTTTACAAACAAGGATTTGAAAATAATTATGCTCTATTGCCTTTGTGGTGCACAGTGTGGCTGACTCTTGAGGGAATGTATATGAGCATGGTTCCGGTGGTGTTTTAAGAATGATGCTCTCATGCTCGTCTATAGAATCCTTTTCATTGGGCTCAAGAGTCAGTGGCTCACAAAATTCCATGGCCCTTGAGGTTCCTATCTTAGGAGAGTCGTCATGTGAGATTAGGCCAGAGAGAGGAGGATCAACCTCTATCGAGGGTGATGATGATCGTTCACCTTCTTCCGAGTTGTTATCTTTGCGGCAGCAAATTTGAACCCTCAAATAAAGTTGGCTCAGATGATGTAAATGGGGATGAATGCATTGCTGTCTCGAACGGGTTATGCTTGGGATAGGGCTTCACCATAGGAATTTCCAGGACAGGTGTAATGGTGGTGGAAGTGGTTTTCCTACTAAGCTTTTCATCTAGGCTCTCTTGGAAAGTAGGAAGTTCTTTTAATGGGTAGCCTAGGAGAAGACTAAAACCGATGATATGATAGACGTAGAAGTCTAAGTGTGCCTCGATTTCATTTATCAGGATGGGCACGTCTCTCACTATCCCTCGACATTCAAAGAGGAGTCCCGAGGGGCTTTTCAAGAGTGTGTTGGTTGGGGTTAGGCTTGTTTCCAGCAAGATCATCCATATGGTACTCCGATATGATACAAGCCCTGATAGTAGGGTCATGTCGTTTTTATATGACATTTCCCTTCATGGAACAAGGTATGGTTATGGAAGTTGGGAAAACCTGAGCAATCCCCTATGTGCACATGAGGGAACATTCATTATAGTCATTAGGAGGGCATTCCAATGTCGTATTTTCATTGTGCCAAAAGAGATATTTGGCTTTGCCAATGTTCTAGGAAGGACAATCATCGAGCGGGGGAGAGAACCTCGAAGGTTGAATTTGTTCTTCCTTCGAATTTTGTAGCCCGGGAGAGGTATATAGAGATTCAAATCTTCTAATCAGCTTAGCTCGATCCTCTAATATTGAACTATATCTCCTTCAGACATGTCCTCCTTGGGTAAAGGTTTTTCCATTGGGGCCTCCTGATGAGTGTTAAAAGTGGAAGAAGGGTTATTTGTAAGCTCTTCACTATAAAGCTCCTTTGAGAAGTATTTCCTTGGGGAAGAATTCCCAAGGGTTGCCCAATCAAAAGATTGAAGTCATAGACATCCGACAGATGGAAATCAAGGGCAACCTCAACCCTCTTGTGCCGAAAAGGCATGTTCTAGAAAATCCCGTATCCTTCTAAGAATGGTTCCGAATGCTCTTGAAGGTGGTTGGAGCTTGTGGTTCATCACTCAAATAGTCGAGTGCAAATGATGAGGATATGATATTAGCTCCAACCTTGGGATTTTACAATACATCCACCATAATTCCTTTGTTTTCGCAATGGATGATCAAGGAGGGAGAGCCAATCTGAATTACTTCAGAAGAAAGATCTAACTCACTTGACTATTCGTTGCTCGAAATAGTTCTCTTCCATCTTGGTTGCCCTCATAGAGTGCTCCTTGATGGAGATATGGATGTGGGGAACTAGTGGTATCGAGGTTTCAACCTCAGGAGGGGGTTCTGGAGGTTGATTTTCTATTTCCTCCAGTGGTTCAGGTGAGGCTCATGAGTCGAATCTGGATAAGAAAGGTAATGGGTTTGGATTCAGCTGATGAAGTCTCCTCAATATTTGACATGGTTTCTTCAAGGAGGGTTTGAGTTTCTCCGATGGAGGAAGTGTCCTTCTCTATGGTGTGATCAAGGATCTTCTTTCCTTCTATCGGACTTTTCTGTACAAAGATCCTCCGTGAGCCATGTCAAGATCTCAAGCAGAGGTCATATCTAATCCCAAGTAAAATATATGCAATACTTCATTGAGGAGAGGCATGCCTGGGCTTATTGTAAAAAGTCATAAAATCTTGCCCACGCTGCTCCTAGAGATTCCTTTTCTAATTGCTCAAATTCAAGAAGGTCAAAGAATTCTTGCAGTTGTTCAAGGTGATCTTCAACATTGGTTTGAGAGAAGGGTTTTACCCAGACCGTGTCGATGTGTTCAGGGAGAAATTCAAAGCCAGATGTTATGGTAGACTTAGAGGAGGTTATCGGCTCTAAAGATTCTCCATGAGGGGTTGAAAGGTATGGGTGAAGGAATGCTTCCATGGGTAGTGAGGTAGAGATAGAATAAAAAAATGAAAAGTGTGTATATCAAGTGCTATACATTGTACTGTAATTTGTTTTAGAGTACTTTTTCTTTTTTATTGACCCACAAGTATTATGGTGGTGTTGGGTTATTATAAGAGACCAAAACGACGATCCATTTATAGATATAGTCTTGAAGTCATCTCAATACCATGTGAATGCTATAAGATGGTCTGTAAGATCACACAATTGTACTTGTCCTAATCGTGAGCTCGAATGATAATTAATACTAGGAATCATTCGTTGATTTTAAGAAAAAATCCGGTTAGATATAGTACAACTACCTAAGATGGTTCGGATTGAACGGAGGTGACAGATATTAGTTTTGTTGGATTCTCCATAGGCAAGCGGTTATGTGTCCCTCTCGGGAGGGTACTCCTAGAAATCCTTGCTAGTTAATCAAGCCACTAGTTACACTATCAGTAAGTAATTAATAAGGCCGCATTGCTATAACCACATAGGTCAGTACTTCAGGAGATTGATTAAATTAAACCTAGTCTCATCCTGCACACTCGGAGGACTATGCTGTACTACTCACCAAAACGTACGGATAGAGTCGTACATGACGTATGCATTAACTTCATATATACATGTATATATATGGACCTCTCAAACCTAGACGAGTCAGAACTTTGATAGGTTTAATTAATATGAAGAAGTTTAATCCAATCCCGCGATACAACTTTGAGCTACTGTGGAATATATGGTAATTTTTTTTGAAATATATTAATCTAAGCTGGATACTCTTTGATCAGAATAAATAATAACAACTATAGTTAATTACTGCACTACATAAATAAGAATGGTTTGCCAAACAATACACTGGATTGTCGTTCCCATGAGAAGCTTTCTCTGTGAACACAATGCAATAAATCTTAGCATATGTGGCACAAAAGTACGTAGCGAGCCACACTAGAAATATTCTAGCATAGACACAGAGATCAGGCTTTATTTAGCCAGGTAGCATCTGTGAAAGCTCAGCTTTTCTGTTCACATTAATTAGCCGGGCTAGCTGATCTTGGTTCCAACGACGTGTATGAGAACAGACAGGTGGTCTACCTCAGTCATCTTATATATATTTCATCTTTACAAGATTGTGAGATGTTTTTTTTCCTAGTTCCTACTACAGGGTGATAAATGATGACTCACACATAGGGATGCAATGCAAGTGGGTATCCAATATATGGTGTTTTGTGGGTCAACTAAATAATTATGATGTCATGTCACTCTACTTCATTTTTTTCTCTTAAATTAATTATGCACAATGCCTTCATTTTAACAAGTTTTTGGGTCGATTAAATGACCCAAAATAGATATAAGTTGCATCCCTACTCACACAGAACGGATCATTTTTCTTCACGCATTCCATGCAGTTTTGATGATTGCTACTAATATTGCATCACTTTTTTTAGTGATGATATTATTGAATTTGTTTTTCAAAATTTGACCCCCATATTCAATTTAAATTGATGTGCTCAGCAGCTACATAAAACCAAGTTTACAATAGTACTTTCGCAATCTTACTGGAACATTGGAAAAATATGTAAGCTGTCAGAAAGGGACCAATTAAGATGCTAAAAATAAGCTACACATGAGATGTTACTAGTTACAACCAAGGGCTTTCACACCCTGATGAACTGTCACAAGCATCGATCTAAGAGCAGCTAGGTACTATAGTCGAACGAAGTGTTCGGCTGAGAAGTTGCATAGAAAATAGCAGGAAGCAGCTAGGTTCCAAACGAGCACGTCCGTTTCAGTTGATCCAGTTCCACAAGGCCGGAAAGGAGATCTATATGCAAGAAACTACAACATTTCGATGAAACCAAGCAAGAAGCGAGCAACGGAGCATCCATGCATGCAAACTCCTGGTACTTGATGGGTGGCTTCCTACCAGCGCAAGTTATGTACCTGTACCGATGTACGCTCCATCCTGTCCCACACGGTACTTTAATTTCGTTGCTGTACAAGGAAGGAACGCCCAAGTGAATGTCCCAAGCAAGCACGACCAGCTAGTGTTCGTTTCCGAGCAAAAACCCAGCAAGACTTTCTGTCCCGGCCGTCGTGGTCTCGTCACGTAGGAACACGCACGACCGACTGCAGAAAGTGCCCAACTATGTACTAAGGACAGCAGTCGTCTAAGCTATCACCACAGCTTAGTCATGAACAGGAAGCTGCACCCGGACCGCCCGGCTAAGAATCCACAGCCGGTCCCACCTGGCAGTGACATGGCACGTACGAGAGATGTTCCATCACCTTGAAACTTTTGACAAAACGTTACACTACACCGTCTCGTCTGCACGATTGACTGCCCGTGCATAATATTATGCTTCGATCTGGCCGGCCGCTGTTTCTAGCTCTAGCTAGCGGCTGCAGGGCGCCCGGCCAGCATCATGAAGGAAGCGAAGCATACGATGCCATGAACTTGCGCACAGCGTGACGCCGGCTTCCGGCCGCCTTCCAGGAGCCTGCCTCGAACGTTCTCCTGACGTGTGGCTGCCATTTCTTTTTATCGATGGACCGGAACATCTACTGCAATTCCCAGCCCAGCCAGTCACACGAAGGCCTATATAGTGTGTGCAGACAGAGTTGCTGTCGAGGTCGAGCATATATGCCGACGTAATAATAAGCTAATAGCTAGTGTCACCTTAGAAGGCTCAGGCGGGCCGCTGCTGCTGTAGGTACGGCCATCTGCATATTACTAGCTAGCACAGTTAACCTTCCTCGATCTCTCCTCAGTAGTCCCTTCCTATATACCTGCATCGCCTTGATCCTTTGATTCTTCCAAAACTATTCTTCCCTGATCTTGGGCGTTCATCAGGCAACTGAAGATGGCAGCGCGGAGGCCGCGCGGCGACGACGACGATGAGGAGGGGAGTGAGCATCATCCGCACAGGCGTGGCTCTAGGCGGATCCGGCATCCTCCTCAGCTTGCTTTTACTAAGTAAGTTCTCTGCTGGTTTGATCTAGCTAGTAGTTGAATCCACTTCTTCCTTCGACTGTTCTAGTTTATTTCTTGCAACTAACTTGGTCTATATGCATATAGAACCCTAGCTGTTTTATTTGTTGACCAATCCTTCTTTCTCTCTCTTTTAAAGTTAAAGAAGTGTAAGAACATTCACGCTGTCTGCAGTTGGAGTCAACATAGACTGATCATATAGATGTATCCTCTGAGTAGATCGAGAGCCAAATTTCTTAATGAATAACATCATCCATGGAATCATGAAACAAAATTTGTAGTTTGACTGTAAACCCTATATATGTACTTAACCTTTCATGGTTGCTTTGTGTTGAGTTCGAGGAAATCTATCCTTCGAATTCGCCACCTTATATATGGATTCAAAATTTCCAGTTCATAAATTAAGTATGCTAATGGGGAATCTATTAACAAACTCCAATTGAAAAGATGTTTCTTATAGACGCATCCATATTGTTGTACATGCACGGATTAATTATTCATGTAAGCAGGTGTATCATTCATTTTCCAGCTGGTTAATTCTCATTTCGGGTCTCTATCCTCGTTTTGCAGCATAGTAAGAAGAGCTGTCGCCCAAGAAACTATTCAGCAAATTGTCCACAATCTGGAACCACTTATACGTAAAGTGGTAAGACTCTGGATCATATGCATTTATATGTCTCAACAGTTGTATGACTTTTATGTTTAGCATGAAATAATGGCATCAAAGTCATTTCTTGACTCCTGGAAATGATTGATCTACTGATTGCCTAAAAAGGCAGATTGGTTGATGTTGATTACATATTCCATCATAAGTTGTAGTTTATATCGAGTGCCCTCAACTCTTTAGCCCCTACTATGAGAACCCTGCTATATATATATTTGTGTCAAGTATCATTCCATCATCAATACAATTTTTGAGTGCACCTTAATTAGCAGGAAGTAATTAACTTCATATGATTTGCTTAGGTGCGTGAGGAAATTCAGAGTATCTTTTCTCAGCATGATCAAGCATCATTCAGGTACATGAAAATTCCTTTCTTTGTTTTCGTTATCTGGAGTAATTCTTCAAAGTTCCGCAGGATTCATGTCTTCAAAAGCGATAAAATTAATAAAATTAAATAAATAAAGGAAAATACACAGTTAATCTGTTTCTGTTGTACCTTCAAATAAAGCTATTATATTATTATGACAAGAATAAACATCCTTTATCAGATCTCTTGCTCTACACATCCAAGAGGCAGGGGTCTTACCTCGTCTGAAGCTAGTCTTTGCTAAGGAACTCCCCACACCAATCTACACAAACAACAAGCTTGTTGATATTGCGCAAAACCCAATTGAAATCCGACTCATGGACACAAGAACCAACTGTGTGGTCGCACCACCAGACACTCATCTAGGATCTTCCGTAAGACTAGAAGTGCTGGTTCTAGATGGTGATTTTCGTCATGGGGACCGGGATGCATGGACGGCTGACCAGTTTAGCGCCGCGATCGTTAAGGCTAGAGAAGGGAAGAGACCATTGCTCGTGGGCTCGCTCATTGTGCAAATGAACAATCATGGAGTGGCTGTGATTGATGATGTGTCTTTCACTGACAATTCGAGCTGGATAAGGTGCCGGAAGTTTCGAATTGGTGTGCGGATCATGCATGCAGGGAGCCATTTTGGAGAAAGGATCCAAGAGGCAGTCAGCGAGAGCTTCGTTGTCAAAGATCATCGGGGCGAATGTAAGTTTGAGCCAACCTGTCTATTTTTTTCTACAGCTAATATCATTTCAGAACTAAAAACACAATTGACATCATCATCATGATTTATGGGCAATGCATATTGAATATAATCTGCTGTTGCATTTTCTTATCATAGTTAATTTTTGATTGTTGATGTAAATGCTATGAAATTATCAGATTAAATGCAAAGCAATACAGAGTGATCTAATGTTTGCATTACCTTTCATTACTAGTGTACGAAAAGCATTATCCTCCGTTGCTGACTGACAACATATGGAGGCTGAGGAATATTGGAAAGGATGGACCAATTGTTAAGAGGTTGGAGTCTGAGGGGATCAGGAACGTCCAGGAGTTCTTGAAACTTAACACCATAGACCCTGCAAAACTCAGAGCAGTAAGAATTCAAATATAGACATGTTACTTCAGTATATATGTACTGTTCAAATATTTTGGCATATAGAGTTTTGCTAAAGTACTATTCATTTGAGGTCTTACTTTAGCGCCATATATACGCACATGCATGATATAAATTGATTCGTTGTCCTATGTACTTCAGCTTGTTGACATGTCAGATAACAAATGGATTACAACACTGGATCATGCAAAAACGTGTGACATGGGACATAAATGCTATGTTTTCAAGACTATAGGGTGTCACATTATCTTTAACCCAATAGGAGAGATCTTGGCAGCAAGAATTGGAGATGAGACATTACCTATGAAAGAACTGCACCCACCGCAACTGGTAACATTAATCAGATTGATTTATGGTGTAATATATTGTGATTTGCAACATTGACTTCAATGAATTTCTCGAATATTCCCTTACTCAAACGCAGTTCCACGTGAAGCAATTGGCCACTCAGGCATACAAGCTGTGGGATAAACTGGAGGAAGTGACAACCGAGATGCCATTTGCTGCAACCAAATGCTTGAATCCACTGAGTAACTCAGGTCGCCGACCAACTGATAGCCAGGAAAGCATCATAAGCTCAGGGTCTCAGAACGCCAAGTATCTTGATTACACCGGAACTGCTACCTCCAGTGCAGCAGCGGCAATGTCGACCAACAGCAGCAACACTTCTGGTTCTGCAGCAGCTGCTCCAACTAATGATGATATGTTCTGGACCCCGAGTATACCACCTGATGATCAGTTCGGCTGGCAGAACTCGACTGGTTGCTGGGATTAAGTGGATGGATATATGGCCAATGCTGTTTAGGTCCTGTTTGGAATAATAATGCATGTCAGATTGGGGATTAAGTGGATGGACCATATGGTCAATGCTCTTTAATTATTTCTATTGTATGTTACCTGCTACGCAATTTGGAACATATGGCTTGTTATACTTTCTACACTAAATAATATTAAGAATGCGGAGTCTAAAAAATATGGATAAGTGGGAGGTCTTAAAAACTTTATAATGGTAGCAGCTACCTTTATAAAGTTGAAGAACTCGCACTTATCCATCTTCAGTACCATCTGAGTTGGGTTCATAGCTTTACCCCCAGAAATATAATAGTGGATGCCCAAAATTGATCTGATTGTGTGTAGTCCAAACAACAAAAGGGAATATTTGATCTGATTGTGTGTAGCCCGGTTTAGATAATATGAGAGTAGTTTGTAACCCACCACGATTTTGCAAAGATCTTAACTCCTAACAGGGCAAGGCCTCTTATCCTATAAGCATATTGGGTGATGGTCGGTTGAGAATATTCAGTCGACCAAATACATTTTTTTAAGATCAAGCAAGAATTATATTAAATCAAAACTGAGTACATCATCATGTCACGTACAGCACTATCAAAAAACATAAAAATACACTCAGGAACAATTAAGTACCGCTCTTCATCTTCATTGTACTCACGCTTGATGTAGCTCCAAATCTCAATTCTAAACCTGTGTAAAGATTCATACACTCAGCAAACAAACTGAGAATAAGCGCCCAAAGAACAACGACCAACATTCATGTAGGCTGAAACGAGCAAAACATTCTTCTTCATCTTTCTGTCACCAATGAAAAAGAGATCGAGACCGATCCCAATCTACCCGACACAAAACTGATCAACATCATCTTGAGCGGTAGAAATATTCTCACAAATCTTTCATCATGGCTGTAACATCCGGCCACCCCGGGTCGGGCCCGCTTACGCCTGGCAGTTTTCTAGGACCTAAAGACTATCCTCACAAACCAACACATGTCTTTATGCACACTTTGTCCTCACTCATGTGCACCTGGGAAGGACTTCCCGGTCAGTCACCCATCGCCCCAGGCCAAGCGCGCTCAAACTCGGAGTTGTTCCGAATGGGCTTCCGGAAAAAAAAATTATAACGTGTTGGTATGAGTATTCTTATCAATCCTATTAAGCCTTGGTCCAGGATGTTACAGTGGTTGGATCTGACAACGACAAAAGTGGCGAAGGGGATGTTGAAAATTGTTTCATGACAACAGCAACATCCCCACCTCGATGTTGTCATACAGGAACCTAATTCTCCATGTCATCAAACCAAAAAAGTTGATGACGTCGTAGTTGCCGCCATCACCTTCATTGAAGTTGCCATAGAGAAACCAAATCCACCCTACCTTCTTGTTGTTGTCAACATACCCCTCTAAACTATTTGTTGGTTCATTTTACACCCTAAACTATGCCATTCGGATTAATTTACCCCCTAATATAATTTGTCCTTACATTTCTCCATATACAAGTGTGGTATTAGGTTCAAATTTGGAACGATGATGGTAAACATCTTAACCCATGTTAGAAAATACAACACTATTTTCTGTCATTGATTTCATAGGTTGTAATATTTAATAATAAATTAACCCTTAGTATACAATATTATACAAAAAAATAATGATAAAAAATTCAAAATATATTTTTTACATATTTGATAATGTCCTCTGTAACCATGCAAAATTTTAAAATTAAAATTCAACTAGTGTATGGAGAAACAAAAAAGACAAATTGTCCTAAGGGGTGAATTGAACCAAACGGCATAGTTTAGAGGGTAAATGTACCAAGAAATAGTTTAGGGGTTGTGTGGACTTTGCCTACACTTAAGGAAAGTAATTTTGATTTCTTCCAAATGGAACGTACCCAAATCTTTTCTTTTAGTACGAGGTTCTACGTACTTCACTTCTAACATAATATACTGAGATCATGAACTCATTCTATATGGATCATCTCGAGTTATTGTATCACATGTGTGTCGCACGTTCGTCTCTTCTACTAGTATGAAAAATTATAAAACTTTTCCATGCTATCGTTTGGGGTTTATTTGCACCGCCGGGTCGTGAGTAGACCCGGCGGTGGAAACCTCCCAGTATCACTGCTAGTTCGTGGTTAGTGAAAATATCTTTTGTAGTAACGAGAACATGTGCCTTATATTTCCATTTGATGGGATCCAAGACCAACTAAAATACAGTAAATGTTCAATGATCTTTTTAATCATTTTCTGTTATAAAAATAAAATGAATTGTTTGCAATCCAGAATTGAAGTTTTCGCTCCTTGTTTTTCACGTTTAGTGTAAATGTTCGAATATGATATGCAAATAAATGTACGTCAGTTTTCTTGATGCAAACAACATCTTCCGATTATTACGTACCATTTTTTTCATTGCTTAAAAACTCGTGTCTGGACCGCATAATTTCATATCAAGCAGGCAGGCATGGACGCATGGTGGGATGTGTGAAGATTGAATGAAAGAACTTCCATTTCTTGTCATTATACTCTATTTAGCATCAAAACAACCAGCCTCAAGTAACCTGTTTTTATATACTGTTCCCAAAGATTAACGGGTGCCTGTAGATAAGTTCGTGTAGTCCGCATGAGAGATAAAAGTAACTATATATGCCTGGTACAACGAACGGCAGATAGCTTACGAAGAACTCATGCAGCATATTATGTGCGTAACGTACGATGAGAAGAATCAAGAGTCATTCAACGTATACGTTGATACTTTAATTTTGCCCCTCCTCACATCGCGGCGACGGCGCGTAATATTGATTCCAGATAATTGTTACATTGTATACGTAGCTAGAAAAAAAATTACACACACCAACTCAGTCACAACTCACTACTCTGTTATGTGACACACAAAGCTTAGTAGCTGGCTTTACTCTCTACACGTCCAATCAGTCTTCTGAAAAAAAAAAGAACTCTCACACCTAACCTCTACCAGTATACCTTCGTTTCTCAGTGGCCAAAACTGCAAAAAACTTATCCATTGAACACAGACACAAAGAGAAGTAGATAACCTGAGCTTACACGACGAGTGTCGCTATATTTAAGCACGGTGAAATCACTAAACTCATCGTCCATCAACCACTGGTCGCCCAAGGGCAGATCGATCAAGCACAGCCGCAACAACCACGCGCACAAAGAAAAGCGAACCATGGACAAGGCACTGGCCGTAGCCCTCCTGATATCAGCCACCCTCCTCCTGCGAGCTCACCAGCCAGCGACCGCCCAGGTGTTCTGCCGGTCGCAGTTCAACCTCGCCAACGAGGCGTGCAGCATGCACAACTTCGGGCCCGGCGTTCGCCGCGGGATCCTGCCACGTCTCCAGCAGACGCAGCAGCTCAACGAGACCTCCGCCGTCGAGCAGCAGCACCGGAGCAGCGACGACGACGACGACGACAGCGGCAGCGGCGGAAGCAGGCGGTCGTCGCGGCACCGACACCAGCACCAACACCAGCACCGGCACAGCGAGGGCGGCGAGGAGGACCCACGCGACACGGCGTGCTGCCGCCGCCTGATGGGCCTCGACAACTCGTGCGTCTGCCAGGCCACCGCCCGGCTCCCGGCCTTCATGAACTCCGTCAGGCATGCCATCACGTTGACGCCCATCGACGGCTGCGAGATCTCCTTCGAGTGCCCCGGCCCGCTCTTCTAGCCGGCCGCCGCCACTGCTGCCTCCTCGTGGATATGCTTAATTAATAACTTGTGATCTGATCGATTTGTATCTAGTAAGTGATTATGTTTACTATCGTCAGATTCAGAACATATGTACCAAGATATTTACTGTGAATTTCGATCATATATACATATAAAGCCCAAAATAAAGGAGATTTGGGAGAATCTGTTGAATTTCTACAGATTGATTGGTCCAAAGAATGTTAGCGGATCAATGTATTTACTTACTCGTTGTCTTGATCAATGTTGGTCGTCATAAGAATCCGTTGTCAAAGAGCGACAAATCAGCCGGATCAAACTCAAAGTCCATGCTGGCGTCGTCCGAGAAAGGCAACGGCAGGTGCGCGAGATCCGCTAGCCCTACAAGATCATCCTCGTCGATGGGCTCATCCGCCCAGAGCGAATGGAGACTCGTCGGCACATCGCACAACCGCGCGTTCTTCTTGAATTGTATTGTCCGCAGCGGCAGCAACGGCGTCGAGGAGGAGATGAATAATGGCGCCGAAGGCACGGACACGGACGCCGCCGCCTTCGCACACGCTGTCGCTGACGTCACCATCGTCCTTGCCTTCGTCCTCGGCGGCGCCGCCAGAGCCAGCACAACCTGCCGATTCTCATCTGGTTCACGGCGTGACTCCGACGCTCTACTTCTTCTGTGAACGTCGCCGGCGATGTTTCCGCCGCCGCCGCGGCGGCGCTCCGGCGACGGCGCCGGAGAAGACGAGAGCAACTGCTTCTCGAAGGCGTCGTAGGCGGCCTTGGCCTCCGCCTCGGTGGCGAACGTGCCGACCCAGTGGCGGACCTTGATGCTGTGTCGCCGGAACTCCACCGCCCACAGGCCGGGCTGCCGCTCGTACACGCCGGGGTACGACCGCCTCGTGGGGGGCACGCGGTTCCTGCTGCTCCTGCTCGCCGAAGACGATCCAGTTGCCTGCGCGCGGCGTCGAGCACACGCAGCGGCAGGGCTCATCTTGTTGCTGGTGATGGTGCTATTGCTGCCATGCAAGATTAAGATCTTTGTCTGCTTGATGGGTGGTTTTGATGAGGATGCACAGGCGGCGGAGGCGGCGGAAGTCGAACCGTCGTCGGAGTCGGAATCTGTGGCGTCAGGGTCGGAGAAGGAAATCCGGATCCTCTGAGCTTCCATGCCGCGTGGGTCCCCTCTGAATTTCCTTGACGGCCGAGAAGGAGGAGGAAGCCGGGCGAGGATTGGCTTCCAAGCAAAAGGGTGGGAGCCCTATGCCTGGGGAACCCATGTATACGCACTCTACATTTTTCACGTATACGGTATACCTGGGGGAACCCATGTATATGAATACTCTTTGTTCTTACGATATTCAAGCAATGCAAGTTCACCAAGAAGGGAAAGAAAACGAGTATAAAACACTACATATTGAAGATCGACTTTATGAAATTTGTAAATTGATTTACATTGTCTTAAAAATGTGTTCCTCTTGGGTACGTTGGCCATGTTTGGTTCCTTTAGACTATTGGGCTAATTTTATGTGCTATAGCAAAATGAATAGTAATTAGTGCTAAATACTTTAGCCCCTCCATGTTTGGATCATGGGGCTAAAGTTTAGCCTCAATTAGACCCTCTAAGGTGACTAAAAGTTTGAGGGGGGCTAAATGAATTTAGCTCATCTTTAGCCCCCCATGTTTGGTTCCCTTGAGCTAATTTAGGGGCTAAATGGGGGTGCTAAAATTTAGCCCCCCTATCCAAACATGCCCGTTATTTCACACGGATCACACTTGACCTTGTGCCCGCTAATGGTCAATAACAGGACACAATAATCGAACTGAGCATAGCACAGATAGAGGTTTCTTGTAGTGAAATCTACCCACCGGTATTTAAAAATTATTTAAACCGCATTTGAAATTTAGAACTTGAAACAGAAATGTACTTTCAAATTGACGAAACAATACAAGAACGACAAATTAAATTTATTGTTTACTCTAAAATGAGATATTATTTTTACACTACAATGTAGAGAGACTTTCAGTGTGATCTGAAGTCCTGAACTGTGGTTTCCTCCCATAAAACATTACAGATTTATGACAAAATTAAAAATCAATACATACGACCTTTGCTTTAAATTATTGGTATTTTTCACTTTAAAGATTCATAAATTTTATTATGTATCTATATATAAGTTGTGTCTAGATTCATAGCCTAGAAAAAGCCAAAACGACCTACACTGTGGATGGAACTAGTACAAAATATTACAAATTCATGAAGAAGTAGCATTTACCTCATATAGAACATTGCAAATTCTTCCATTTATTTATCTAAAAATGAATATAATGCACGACAAAGATAACAAAATTAGTACATATAAGGAAAAGCTAAACATCACTTGAGTGATTTGGAGGCTCTACTCATCCATATTTTGGACCATTAGATATAAGAAATGGATGGCTCAGATTCCTCCTTCTCTCTCTAGATCATCTTCTCCAACTTCAGCTTACTTCTGGTGAGGTTAGGGTAGGAGGGTTAGGGTTCCCGGGGTTGCCAGGGAGGAGGGGGGAGGCATGCTCACCACCAGGCTAAGACAAGTCCTGGGGGCGGCAGGGCAGCCCGATAGTGGCCGATGGTCCGGGGGGCGGCGAGGCCGGCGACGGTGGCACCACCGGCCCGGGTGGCGAGGAAAGGCGCTTGGGCTAGGATGGACTGGGTACGAGAAGACGGCGTTGGCCAGAGATAGCTGTGGCGGGAGGTGGCGACGGAAGGAGCCGACTATCTAGAGTTGGCCGCGGTGGTTGGGGCGGCATTCAGGCGCCGGAGCCGGGCGGCATCGGCGACGAGGGTGACACCGATGCCGATTAGGTTCGGGCCACTGGAATTTGTAGAAAAGAAAAACGCACGCCTTAGGCCACCTATGAAAAAGTGAAAACCATCAAGCAAGCCCGGCTGGTCCAACTCCACATTGGCGGCCCAGTCCAACTTCAGGACTACCCAGCATCCAATGCGCCAACTAGGCTGATCTGCACATTTTGGCCCGGCTGAGTAATACGCACACTATATATGGGCTACAAACCGGAAGCACACCGTGAGCCTAGCCACCGAAAACTGCGTGCGCGGCCCGGATCGTGAAGACATGACGAAATGGAGGCGATCCAGATGCGTATGGCTCCAGGGCCCGAACCGAACGCACCACAGACACTGCAGATCACTGTAGACTAGTGAGCGCGGTGGGCGGAGACGAAGAGCAATGGGCACACCCGTTGGCCGTCGTAGTCGCCACTCACGAAGCCAGACAGAATGGGCGGGCAGGCAGACAAGCGCCATGTGATTGCGCTACACGCCTACGCTACACGCGCTCCATCCGTCTCTCGCGACGTCCCTGTCGCCGCTCGCCTCTGGCGCCGGAGCCCGCAGGGGAGCATGCGGATGCGGCCGGAATGAACACTGCTTTAGCAGATTCGCTTAAATTAAAAGCCCCCTTTACAGCCGGTTTTGGGACAACCGGATGTAAAAGGTCATCACAGCCGGTTGGATTACAAACCGGCTGCGTTGCTCCTTATCACAGTCGGTTTGTATTACCAATCGGCTGTGATGATGGGTGAAGGCAACGCAGCCGGTTCCAGCTACGAACCGGCTGCGTTGCTACTCATCGCAGCCGGTTGGTGTTTGGAACCGGCTGCGTTGAGGGGCTCATCAACGCAGCCGGTTCTAGCCACGAACCGGCTGCGTTGCTACCCATCGCAGCCGGTTAGAGCCACGAACCGTTTGTGTTGATCAACGCAGCCGGTTCTATAGTTGGAAAATATAATTTTTGAAGCCCTAAACGTGTTCAAATTGAAAACTGTTGAGCTACAAAGTTGTATAACTTCTCAAGATGTAAAACTTTTATATTGGTCATTTGTTTGTAGGAAAAAGTGGTAGTAAAAGTATTCACAAATCCTACATCTCTCATATAGGTTAAGGATATGAAACTAGAAGAGAGATGTAGGATTAGTTAACACTTTTATTATCACTATGTCGTATGAACAAATGACCAAAATAAAAAAGTTGTAAAACTCAAAAAGTTATTAAACATTGTAGTTGACAACATTTTCATTTCAATTCATATTGTCAACAAAAACCAAGTTTGAAATTATCCAAATTTGAAATTCAAATTTCACAAGCAGCCTCGGATGGAGAAACTGACAACATGAAAGTTGTAGTGTTTGAAAAGTTATGAAACTCTGTAGTTGACATATTTTTAATTTGAATTCGTTTAGGCCTTCAAATAAGTCATTTATACTCGGTTCGTATAATATATGGTGAATGAAAACGTGATATGGTCATATACAGCCTTGTAGCGCAGTGGTAAGGGAGGGTACGCGCGAGGGGGAGGTCATGGGTTCGAATTCCAGCTACCGCGTAGCGCGCGAAGGGTTGGCCGATGGGGTCCCCCTCCCCCATAAAAAAAATATTTTGCTATTTTTTTTCAGCTCGCGACGCTGGCTGGCCTGGGCACCCTCATCACAGCCGGTTCCAGCTATGAGCCGGCTGTGACGAGGGCCTATCACAGCCGGTTCCCAACTATTTTTTTCAGCTCGCGACGCTGGCTGGCCTGGGCACCCTCATCACAGCCGGTTCCAGCTACGAGCCGGCTGTGACGAGGGCCTATCACAGCCGGTTGGGAACCGGCTGTGTTAGACCAACGCAGCTGCTATAAATCAAACGCTTTTTAAAACCGGCTGTGACGAGGGGTTTAGAACCGGCTGTGATAGCTAATCTGTGGTGGTGGAACGTCCTAGCTTGTCCCAGCTCGCGCGTTGTTTCGTTCTTCTCTCGCTCGCGCCGCTGATCTTTCTTTCCATATATATGCATGCGGCGAATGATTCCGGCCGGGCCCCTCTCGTTGGGAGGGCCTACGCAACAACCACCGGCCTAGGTGTGGGAGGGGATTGGAGAGATCTGCAGCTTAGGTCGGCAAAACCTGCTTCAGGTCAGTTAGTGTAATGATTGGGCGGAACCTGCTTCCGCCGCCTCTCTCCTTTTCCCTTGGTTTGGTTTAGTTGGGCCGGCTTGGATCAGGTTGGGTTTGATAGGTTTGGGTTTTTATTTTAATTTTTCGGGTCATCAGGTCGGGTTTTCTCCGGCTATGGTAAAAAAAACTTGGCCTGTGCCTGACCCGCCATATGGTTGGGTTGGGTTGGATCGGGCTTTATTTGATAATATAATAAAATCAGAATTTTATGGCTATATAATATTGGAGGTATAATTCCAATATTTAGCTTTCCATATGAAAGAACGTTAACAATTACAGAAAATAACTAAGGGCACAATGACAATCTGCCCTCATGTGCATTCAGAAAAAAAAAACAAGCGAACATTGGATTGGTTCTTTTCGCACAAATGGGATCAGGTTCGCCGGGTTGTACGGTCTACCATCATGTTAGGGAAGAAAGTTATGAAATGAACAAAAAATACATTGTAGTATTGATGACATTGAATTGTGTCTAAAAGCCATACATTGTGAATTACTCAAAATAACATAACATGTAAGCTAATATTTATGATCGATCATCATTGAACATGGTAAATACGTGAATTAAATAATCTGCAGATATAATAATAGACAAACCAATATATAGAAGTATAAATTACGCTCATAATACAACTAGTCAGGTGGGTGTAGATTAGTCTAACATCTTGTAAATTGCTCGATTCGATGCAACAATTTGACAAGTGGGTGTAAATTGTTCCAACAACATGTAAATTGATATATCTGGTGTAACATTTTGGTAAATTGGTGCATATGTAGTCCAATATTTTGTCCATTCTAAATAAATTGAAGCTATCATGTAAGTTATTGCATTCACATTTTTTTGTCTTATTCGTGCACTTTGTCTACACATCACAATTTATTTACCACTCTAGATTTACTTGCAATTGCTGCCATGCTTGTTTGCGGTCACATCTAAAGAGCACAATGAATCTCCCATTAAAGTGTATTGGGTTGTCACCAAAGATAATTGGCTAAGCGTCTTGCTAAATATGCTTCTCCAGTTAATTATTAAAGTCTGGAGCAATGGACCACGAACTTTGAGCTCAGTCAGAGGGCTATCGATCTATGTCTATGACTACACATTGCTACTTGCTCATATACCATCACTAACATCATGGTGAGGCCAAGCGAGATTACTTTTAAAGTGGATTACAAAAATTACAAAATTTTATCCATGTGAAAAAATTGCGTTGAAGATTTTTTTAAAAAACACCTGTGCATCATCTCCAAGTGGTATCTCAATCGCTGAGATAGAGTCAGAGAGAGGACAAAACAATTCAACGGCTCATGTGCGCTCCATCCTCCCCCCAAAGTGGTTTTCGATGTTTGGTTAAAACAATTCAACGGCTCATGTGTGCTCCATCCTCCCCCCAAGGTGGTTTTCGATTGTTTGGTTCTTGCTCAGTAGCTCTAAAAACACATTTGCAAATTATATGTGTGTGATTGGTTCATAGACCTGCGTGTAACCTCTCAAAACTGTTACTTTCGTCTTCTTATAAAGATACACAGCTTTCTTGTGTATTCTTGAATAATTAAACGGCTCACTGAGTTTTTAAGATGTTATCCATCATCGTCCTCCTGTCCTCCACACGGAGCGATAAATAGATAGCTTGAGCCTGACACGTACGTTATTCCCCGAGATATTAATTTTTTTCTTTGCTTTGTATTGCTTGTTATTAAATTGCTTTATTAACAAGTAGTACAAATGAAGTATCTTGTCGATCAGCCATTTCCCCTCTTTATTTCATCAATGAATAAACTGCTTTGTTGCGACTTCGTCAGAGAACGAACGTCAACGGGGCCGTCGCGCGTTAATTAGTTGCTCTTGCTCATGAACATGCACAAACCCTGGCTTCGGGGTACACCTTCCCAGGCCGACAGAGCTAACCTTTCTCCGGCAGGCAGTGTGAGCCATCGGAGCAGACACAGAGTCCTTCCATGGCGTAGCCTTTCCCCACTATGCTTGGCTGTGTTTAGATGCGAAAAAAAACTTTTTACTTTCTATTCATCCCCCTCACAGAACACGCTTCTCAGAAAATTCCTTTTACACCTTTCCTATTCATCCCCTCATATAACACACTTTCCAGAAAAAGAATACTTTTTCTCCCTCCAAACTAAATACAACCTTGGGCTTCCCTTGATGCCCAACACCTGATCACTCCACTCGCTAGAGAATATCTCGTCCGGATCGTACCTGTACTTTATTTCACGGAACTCCTACTTCACAATAGCACATGCAGGATCGAGGATTACCGACTAAAGAGGGGTGAATAGACAGTTTTAAAACTAAAATCACAACACTAGATAAATTTAATTAGCAATATAAGATAATTCTTACTTCTAGTAATTCTAGCCTATGTCAGGGTTTGCAACCTAGGATGACAGGATACAAATCAATCTTCTAGGAAGTACATTGCTCACGGTAAATTGCTTGTAAGTAATTGAGTGAAAGAAATAACTGAAGACACAAGTAATTTTTTCCGTGGTGTAGGTAAGTTGCCGGTCACCCCTAATCCACGTTGAGGTGGATTTAAAGCTTTCAATTTCTCCTCTACCAACAAACCACTTGATGTATGGGCCAATCACGAAATCAATGAACCTCTCCAAACCTCTTCTCCACTAGAGATACTTTTCACCACTCCGGTGAGGTAAAGCTCAAGAACCTCTTCACAAGAATAAATCAAAGGCTTCTTCACAATTTTCTAGAAGAGCTCAATAAAAACCACAGCTCCAAGTCATCTAGGATGCAGCAACCTCCAAGAGTAACAAGCCAATCACTTTGTTTGAAGAAATCCTAGTTTCCCAAAACTCAAACCTTGAATGTAAGCACTAGATGCCTCTCAATCTCACCAAGAATGCAATCTCAAATCATGTGAGTGAGAAGAAGAGAGGGGAGAGATCAAATGAGTGTTTCAAGTGTTTTCACGGGGCAAGAGAGACTCCCCCGCCTACCACTTGAGTATATATAGAGAGGGGTAAAAAATCCAACCGTTATGTTCAAAACCCGACATCTCTGTGTATCAGTGGACTGTCCACCCTACGGGCCCGAACAATCCTCCATTCAACCCAATGGCTATTTTTGCAATAAATGCTTGTCCGAGTCGATCGATTTCAAAAGTGTGGACTATCCGCCCTACAGGGTCCGGACAGTCTGCCGTTCAATGTGTCTTTTACACAGAATGGTCGAGAGCTCCTGTCTCGGGCTGAGAATGACCGGTGAATAGTCCTCCCCTAGGCCCCGAACTGTCCATCGTTTAGCGGCAGAGCAGAGCTGGGACAGGCTCTGCACAAAATTAGTTTTATACCGGCGGATCATTTTCTCCCAGAGGTTGGACTGCCCGCCGTTGTCGACAAAAATTACACAGAGATTTTTCTCCTGTCCGATCGTCACTTGACCGGCGGAATGTCCGCGCCCAAAGACCAGACTATCCGCCGTTCACTCGATTTCGACACACATAAATTTCTATGTTCTATATAACTTCCAATAACAGTCCGCCATACAAAGGCCGGATAGTCCGCCGTATACTCGCAGTTAGCTCTCTCAAAGCATGATTTTTAGTCAAACGTTTGCATCTATCCATCTATATGTATGCATTACTAAAGTTTGAGCAATGTGGCACTATTGACTTGTCAAGCAAATGTAATTTCACCCATACGGCTATCTAGCCTACAAATCTAGTTGATTTTCTTCTCTACTCATCTCTTGACCGGCAAAATTGAAATCCCTATTATATACCTTTGCCTTGATTGTTCCAACTCCATGTCATCTTGTTTGACGAAAGCTTTCATCATTTCCATTCATCTCAATAGCTCCAACACCATCTCTATGGTTTGCATAGCTCATCTTTGTGACTAACCTTAACTCATATACTCATAGATATTGTTAGTTCATAAAGTGTTGTCATTAATTACCAAAACACTAAACTACGAACCTAGATACTTTCAGCGCCCTTGAAGGCGAGAAGTTGCAGCTCTTGCCCCCGTGCGGGACGTCTCTGTATTTCCGGAGCGCCACTGCTCGATCTCGTCGTTCATGTTGGCGTGCAACCGTGGCATGCCAGAGTCCACCAACTTACCAAGGTTGCATTTGGAGGTCTTGACGTAGCGCATGAACAATAATAATTATCCTAAAACAAATAATATAATTATAATCAAACTACCATCAAAATCTCACCACAAAATCTATCTCTCTAAATCTTTTTCAAAATCATGAAACAAATAATATATTTACTTCATGGTTAAAAAATAATATATTTAGTACCAAATTATCCATCAAAATCCTAACAAAAATTCGAGCTCCCTAAATCCATAAAAATCCAAAATCCTCATCATTTTTTTCATGCAACTTATACTCATATAAACTTGTATATTCCTTACCATTTCGTACTCTAATATTTCTCCTCTACTAAAAAATCACGAAGGAATGTAAATAAAAACTAAGCATAATATTAAAAAAATAAAGCGAGAGGATGAAGTAAAATACCTTTATAACAACTTCAATGAATGAAGCTTGCACAAAATGGTGTAAAAAAAAGAGGCCAACTCCTCCTAAGCTTAGAAGGCGCCATTTGGAGAGGAAGAACGAGCTCTCGGTTTGCGCTGAGTCTGTACTTGTGGCAAGGCGTCAGCCCGTGGAGGAATTTATAGCGGTAGATATTTAGTCCCGGTTGTAGGTTTTAGCTGGGACTAAAGGGTCTTTAGTCCTGGGTACAATGGTCGGGTCGGAAGATTCGAGACGGCGCCTTTAATCTTGGCTGGTAATACCAACTGGGACCAAAAGTCACCCTTTAGTCCTAGGTGGTGATGTTAGTATGATCTCCTCCCACTCGGGCCCAATGGACCGAGTCGGGCCTTGACCTCACGCCCTGATCGGGGGCGCTCAGCCCAACTATGGCTGACGGACCCCTGCCGCGCAGCGCTATAAAGAGAGGTGGGGACCACTCGCTCAAGTCACGAGGTTCACCCGAGCCACCACTCCCCACCGACACAAACCCTAATCCAATCTACAGAGGGTGCGCTAAAGCGACGGGAAGTCCATCACCAATGCGACGTCCTCTCCGCCGCCACTACATCGACCGCCGTCCTCCTCGACGCCGCCCCTGCGTCGCCGATTCTCGTCACCCCTCTACGACCACTAGTTCGACGACTCATGGCGAGCTCTTCCTCCACCAAGACCGATGGTCGATCTCTACTCCTACTATCATTCTTTCGTCATGCATGTTATAGATCTATGTTCTCTTGTTGTTTAATCAAGTTGTACCCAACTAGATCTGCTACTAGATGATGTTCTAAGTGTATCAATCGTATCAGTCGCCTACTAGTTAGTAGATCTGGAGTTTGGGGAAGAAAAGAAGTAGAATTCCGATTCAAATTGGAAGAAGACAGACAAACCAAAAGCTTAGCAACCAAAGATAACCCACCAATGCTCGTTCTCCGTGAGCGGTGCAGCACTTCCACACCCCGACGAAGCTTCTCGATGGAACCGCGTGCGAGACACACGCAATGCCGGTGAGGAGTCCCGCAAGGGCGCACCAGAAGGGGAGGCAACGGTGGCGGCGTGACGACGCCGTTAGACCGTTGGAGGTTCGGCCGGGGTGAGGGGGAGAAAGAAGAAGAAAGGAGAAGGAGTGTTGGTCGGCCATGGTAGAGCCATGGCGCAACAGCAAAGGAGGCCAGCACCGCCGCCAGCCACCTGTTGAGCGCAGGGAGGGACAGGAGAAAAGAGGCTAGGGTTAGGGTTGGAGAGCAGCCGACGCATTATATACCCGCGAAACCCGCGCTCGACCGTCGGATCTTAACCGACGGCTCAGATTCGAGCAGGGTGGGGGAGGCGCGCCGCGCCGGGCCGCTTTCCCAGCCCACTCGTTGGTTTTGGGCTTGAGGCCCATGCATATGAGAGCCAGGCCGAAAGACAGCAGGCCATGCGCGCGTGAGCAGAGGAGCGTGCGAGGGGTCTGCTGGGCCGGGAGTGGAGCAAGCTGCGCATAGAAGCGGGCCAAGCTGAGTGGGTCGCGCTGGCGTGCTACCGGGCTACGCGCGTAGCTGAGCCACGCGTAGCCGGGCTGAGTTTTAGGCTGGCTGTGTGCACAGTTCCATAAATTTAATTTTATTCTTTTCAGAAGCACATTTATGAGTTTTATATGCATAGTTTTATCTCTATTTCATTTTGAACCAACATGATAAATTTTGGAGAGTAGATGGGATTATTTTTCTTTTGAATAGAATAACTTTTATTAAGTTTCCGCTGCGAGTTTTATTCTTTTTCAATTAAATTGGAAGCAACGGGAAAATTTAATTCGAAGAGTTGTTGAATTTTAAGTTTATTATGATGTTGTTATTTTCTTACCAAAGTTGATTATAGCAATATTATAATGTTCAGTCCATGAGTTCTATGCATTTATTCTATTTCTGCCCAACGGTGATATAGAATTAATGTAGAAGTACGTTGTATGTTTTAATTTAGACCAACGTTAAATTAAAGCATGCAAGAGTTATTTGATATGTCCTCACACTATTATTTTCTGAATTTTTTGCTTTCAGGAACTAACCCCTTGAACTTCATCTCATCCATGGAGCCCCTCAATGGAGGGAACTACGCTGTCCGGCATTGATCATGCTTTGTTGAGCCCTTGCTTGATCGAGCCAAAAGATCTGGTGAGGGCAAAGAATGAGAGCGAAGAAGACTTCGCTACAAGGGTGCGCAACCACGCGCCCTTAAGAATGACCTATGACATTGAGAAGGCAAAGTGGGATCAGTCAAACACAAGTGTTTGATGGTAATCAAGGGCACCATTATGGAAGCCATAAGGTGAGCAATCCCAGAGTGTGCATCTGCCACTGAGTACTTGGAGAGGGTGAAGGCCCAGTTTAATGGCTCTTCAAAGGCTGCTGCTAGTGCACTAATCAAGAGATTGGTGAATGACAAGTACTCTGGTGGGGGTGTAAGAGAGCACATCCGCAGGATGAGCAACATAGCTTCTAAGCTAGAGTCTATGGGCATAGGGCTGCCAGCTGACTTTGTAGTCTTCCAGGTTTTTGCCTCTCTGCCTAAAGAGTTTGAGACTTTTGAGGTGAATTACAATTCACTTTCAGATAAGTGGGCTTTGGACAAGCTTATGACTATGTGTGTGCAGGAGGAGGAGAGGCTTAAGGCCTCACGTGGTGATTCTATCAACCATGTGAAGCAGAATAAGAACAAGGGTATCTTCTTCAAGAATGCCAAACCACAAGGGAAACCTCAGTAGGATGGGTCCTCCTCTTCAAAGTCCAGTGGAAAGGCTCCACAACAGGATTACCATCAGAAGCAAAAGCAGGTGGCACATGTTGAGTGCCTCTGGTGCGGAAAGAGAGGACACTACCAGAAGGAATGTCCTAGATTTCTGCAACATCTGCTAAAGACAGGTGAGGACATTATTACATTTGTAGATGAGTCCCTGTATTTGAGTTATGCAAAGTCCACTTGGTGGCTTGATTTAGGTGCAACTATTCATGTTGTAAATTCTTTACAGGGGGTCGCTTCGAGGAAGATCCTAAGAAGAGGAGAAAGATGCATTAAAGTTGCAAATGGAGTTGAAGCAGAAATTGAAGCCATTGGAGAGTTTTCTTTAGAACTGAATAATGGCTTCGTACTTCATCTTAGAAATGTTCTTTATGTTCCCTCTTTAAGTCAAAACTTAATCATTGTTTCACGTTTAGATGATGATGGATATTATTGTCATTTTGGAGATGGCCGATGTGCGATTCGGCTTAATGATAAGTGTGTTGATCTTGACTTCTGACAAGACAAACTTTATTTGCTTTCACTTGATGAGAATGTGAATGTTGTGAGCACTGAGATTGAGAAAGCTTCCTCGTCTATGAATGTATGTAAAAAATGGAAGAGAATTGATGATTCTTCTTCGAAATTGTGGCATTGTCGTTTAGGCCACATTTCGAGGGGGGGAATACAGAGATTAATTAAGACATCGATTCTTCTGCATTTAGAACTCTGAGAGCTAGAGCAATGCATATATTGCATTAAAGAAAAGTATGTTAAGAAAATAAAGAAAGATGTCAAATGAAGCGCAGGGATTTTAGAGATAATCCACATAGATATATGTGGACCGTTTCCTGTTACATCTGTGGATGGTTATGATTCTTTTATAACATTCACAGATGATTATTCAGGTTTTGGCTACATTTATCCAATTAAAGAGAGATCGGAAGCATTGGATAAATTCAATATATTCACGGCTGAAGTAGAAAATCAGCACAATCTAAAGATTAAATTGTGAGATCTGACCGTGGGGGGGAGTACTACAGTCGGCATAACCCCATATGGCCAAGTTCTTGGACCTTTTGCAAGGTTTTTGCAGGAAAATGGCATAGTAGCCCAGTATTCCACACAGGGCGAGCCTCAGCAGAACGGAGTAGCTGAGAGATGTAACCATACCTTGATGGATATGGTGAGAAGCATGATAAGTTACTCTACTTTACTGATAAGTTTGTGGATGGAGACGTTAAAAATCGCTATTCATATTCTTAATCGAGTACCAAGTAAGTCAGTGCCTAAAACACCGTATGAGCTATGGACAAGAAGATAACCTTCGCTTAATTATTTGAGAGTGTGGGGTTGTCCAGCTGAGGCTAAAGCATTTAACCCAGACATTGGGAAATTAGATCCCAAATCAGTCAGTTGCCATTTCATTGGCTATCCAGAAAAGTCGAAAGTTTATTGTTTCTATTGTCCTAACAGGCACACAAAGTTTGTGGAAACAAGACACGCTGTCTTCTTGGAGGACGAGATGATGAGGGGGAGCATGGTACCCGTGAGATCAGGATTGAGGAGAAGCGGGTATGTGCGCCCACTCCGATGATTCAGGAGCCGTTCTTCTCGATACCTGTTGTCGATGCACCGGTAGTAGAGAGAACTGTTGTTGCAGCTCCTGTTGTTAGTTCTCCTGTGGCAACAATGAGTGTACACGTGGCACCTGTCCTTCAGGAGCCCTAGAAACCATTGTCGCACATCAGGGGGAGTTTCAACAGCCCCATGAGGAAAATGTGCCAAATCCTGAGGCTCCTAGAAGGTCTCAAAGAGTCAGAAAGCTAGTGATACCTAATGACTATGAGGTATATATTGCTGAAAAGTATAAAATGGAGGGTGATCCCACCTCATTTGAAGAAGCCATGAGAAGCGATTCATCAAAGTGGCTTGAAGCCATGCATGATGACATGAGATCCATGAGTGCCAACGAAGTGTGGGACTTGGAGGAAATTCCCAAAAGAGCCAAAACAGTAGACTGTAAATGGGTCTACAAAACAAAACGTGACTCCAAAGGGAATATTGAAAGATATAAAGCACGACTTGTGGCAAAAGGCTTTTCGCAAAGAGAAGGGATAGATTTCAATGAGACATATTCTCCAGTCTCATGCAAGGATTCTTTTAGAATCATAATGGCATTAGTGACACATTACGATTTAGAATTACATTAGATGGATGTAAGGACAGCATTCCTTAACGCGGATCTGGAAGAGAAAGTTTACATGAAACAACCCAAGGGTTTTGTTGTGAAAGGAAAAGAAAGCATGAGTTGTCACTTGAAGAAATCCATTTATGGGTTGAAGCAATCACCCATACAGTGGTATTTTAAGTTTAATGAGACAATAAGGAAGTTTGGGTTTGAAGCAAATATTGAGGACAGTTGCGTGTACGCAAAGCTTAAGAGTGAGAAATATATTCCTTGTTCTATACGTGGATGACATTCTACTTGCGAGTAGCGATGTCAACATGCTATTAGAGACCAAGAGATTCCTGCCCTCAAAGTTTGATATGAAAGATCTTGGTGAAGCTTCATTCGTTTTAGGAATTGAGATTCATCGAGATAGAAGAAATGGGGTTTTAGGATTGTCGCAGCAAACATACTTGGAAAAGGTTCTAGAGAAGTATTGTATGCATGCAAGTAAGCCCACACCTGATCCAATAGTCAAGGGTGATAAGTTTGGAAAGTTCCAAAGTCCAAAGAACCAGTATGAGATCGATCAAATGAAAGCAGTTCCATATGCTTCGGCTGTCGGAAGCTTATAGTATGCTCAAACGGGGTACTTGGCAGATATAGAGATAATCCAGGGCTAGAGCACTGGAAAATAATAAAGAAAGCTTTGTGTTATGCGCAAGGCACAAAAGGCCTCATGCTAACATATAGAAGAACTGATTCCCTAGTGATTAAAGGGTACTCAGATGCAGATTATGCTAGAGATATAGATGATAGAAAGTCCACAACAGGCTATATCTTCATACTAGCAGGAGGAGCTATATCGTGGAAAAGCTCAAAGCAAGATATCACATCAACATCAATGATGTATGCTGAGTTCATAGCATGCTATGAGGCCTCGGGGTAGGTGAATTGGTTAAAGAAGTTTATACCCGGGTTGAGAGTGGTAGACAACATTGAAAGACCACTAAAGATGTATTGCAATAATGAGCCAGCAATATACTATGCTTACAACAATAAAACAAGTGTTACTGCCAAGCACATTCAGGTAAAGTTTTATTCTTTGAAAGATAGAGTCCAGGATCATATCATAAGTCTTGAGCATATAAATTCAAGAGAAATTCTTGCGGATCCGCTTATAAAAGGTTTACCACCCAGTGTGTTCAGGGGACACTTAGCCGGCATGGGTTTATAGAAAAGCCTATGATTCCTGGATAGAAAGGGCCTAGTGGAGAATCCGTTTCAAAATGAACATGTGTGTTGTGGCTGTTAGTCTAACGGATCTTACCGTTCTGATGAGGCATGCTCAATGCACTTATTTGTGATGAAATGGGTTAAGTTCAAAGTCAATGCTACTAAGGTGAGATCAAGGGGCAGAATGTTAGTATGATCTCCTCTGATTCGGGCCCAACGGACCGAGTCGGGCCTTGACCTCACGCCCTGATCTGGGGCGCCCAGCCCAACTATGGCTGACGGGCCCCTGTCGCGCAGCGCTATAAAGAGAGGTGTGGGCCACTCGCTCAAGTCATGAGGTTCACCTGAGCCGCCACTCCCCACCGACACAAACCCTAATCTAATCTACAGAGGGTGCGCTGAAGTGACGGAAGTCCGTCACCACTGCGACGTCCTCTCCGCCGCCACTACATCGACCACCGTCCTCCTCGGCGCCGCCCCTGCGTCACCGGTTCTCGTCGCCCATCTGCGACCACTACTTCAACGACTCATGGCGAGCTCTTCCTCCACCAAGCCCGACGGTCATTCTTTAGACATACATGTTATAGATCTATGTTCTCTTGTTGTTTAATCAAGTTGTACCCAAGTAGATCTGCTACTAGATGATGTTCTAAGTCTATCAGGTGGTACATACTAGCTGAGACTAAAGGAGAATCTTCTCCATCTTACCGTTGTGACCAGGATTAAAGGAATACCAACTGGGACCAAAGCACCCTCCGCCTTTGCTTGAATTTGGACCTAGGACTAAAGAGGCTTTAGTCCGGGTTCCAAGTCCAACCGAGACTAAGGGGATGGAAGGTGGTTTCTCTGGTTGTGGACTATAACCAACCATAGTAGTCATCACTTGGCACAGTAGATGCCCGCGCATGCTGTTGACTTCGTGAGGCTGATGCAAGAAAATACAAACGTGGCATTGTTCCGCTTATCGTCTACTCTCACGGGCTCAAACACGCCGGCAGATAAGCATGGGCTCGGTGGGTCACCCATGATTTTGACCAGTTTAGGTGGTGGTTGCTTCTGAAGATTGACGTCGACACGCATAAACTAGTTGTTGTGTTGATCGGACTGTTAGAATTTGATTTGATATAGTCGGCTCTGTATATTTGGGATACGTAACATGGACAAGGCGTCCCATGCACTTTAGTACTTTACAAACTCCTAGTGGGGTCAGGCCAAGCGAGATGCACAAAGCAGCAACGAAAGTTTTCAATATACACGCACTGCTTTGTTTTCCACGAATCTTGACGCCGCAGCTATCCAACAGACTTGAACAGCGTGTGCACATAGCCGTGCGGTGCGGAATGCATTCTCTTATTCCGGTAGTTTTGGGTTTTAACACTTCCTATATTTTTCTCCTGCTGAGCTCATTAGTCCATCCATTTCTCAAGACTGCTCGGGCATGTCGTCTCGCACTGGCCTGCTCAGTACTCTTTCCTCAGCTCTAGGAATAAGGGCTATGGTTTTCTTGACTTCTCTTCTCCAACAGGAAAAGTGTAGATTACCTACCTAAACTCTTACAGAAGAGTAGATTACCTCCTTATACTATTGAATAGTGTACTTTTAACTTTAAACTCTCTAAACCGTGGAGATTGCCCCCCCACCCCCACCCCCACAAGACCTTAAGGCCGATTTTGTTCCATGTTGTTTCCTCGGACTCACACTACCTGGACACTTCAGAATCACGTAGACTTCTTTGTTCTTGTCATCGTCATATACAAATAATAAGGATTAGGCACTTTAGGATCATCTATGCTTCCAAAATCACAAGTGCCATGCTCTTCATAATTTCTGACTGATCACATCTGTTGCCACCAAGAATTAGAAGGGTGCATGCAGTTGTTCGATAGTGATGAGGGAGGGAGACGAGTATCACGTTGGATTATTCAGAATGGATATAAATCAATTCGATTACCTGGCTAAGAAAGCACTATTCTGTCCACGACTCCACGTCTTCATGATATAAATCGATTTGATTACGTAGCTAAGAAAATCACTATTTTGCCCACGTCTTCGTGAGGAAAAGCAAGATTAATACTACTCTATTTCTTCATTCCTTGGAGAGTAACATTGAACCAGTCTTAAGGCCTTATGGTGTAATCTCCACTATTTGTAGAGTTTAAGGTCAAATGCACACGATTTAAGAGTATAAGGGGATAATCTGCTCTTTCGTAATAGTTGAGGGGGTAATATACACTTTTTCCTCTCCAATAAGAAGCCATATCTTTTTTTTTTTTGCTTCACTTAAGAAGTGATATCTCATATCTCAATCGCTGAGAGAGTAAGAGAGAGGACAAATCAATTCAACGGTAAACGCGGTAAACGGTTTTTCATTAGTTTCTCGGCTTGGAATCCATTGTCCTCCTGTCCTCCACATGGAGGGATATATAAGATGGCGTGAGCGTGACGCGTTCATTATTCTACAAGATATTATTTTTTTATTTTTGGAACCACGAGATATTAATTTTTCAAATTGCTTTGTTTTGCTTATTGAATTGCTTTAGATTGTCAAGTAGTACAGTTGTAGTACAAATGAAGTCTCATCTCGATGAGCCATTTCCCCTCTTTATTTATTGCATCAATGTGGCTGGCGTGCTAATTAATTAGTCGCTCATGAACGTGCACAAACCCTCGCTTTGGTGTACACCTTCCCGGGCCGGCAGCGGTAGCCCTTCTCCGCCAGGCAGTGCGAGTCGTCGGAGCAGACACAGAGCCCTTCCATGGCGCAACCTTTCCCCACTATGCTCGGGCTTCCCTTGATGCCCAGCACCTGATCGCTCCACTCGCTGGAGAATATCCCGTCCGGATCGTACCTGTGCTTCACCTCGCGGAACTTCCCGGCATTGGGGTACCTTGCGATCGCACCGTCGAAGGCGAAGTTGCGGTTCTTGCCCCAGTGCGGGACGCCGCCGTATTTCCGCAGCGCCATCTGCTCGATCTCGTCGACCACGTCGGCGTGCAGCCGTGGCACGCCAGCGGTGCGGCTCCGGTAGTAGTCGATGTCGATGGTGAGCGAGTCCACCGGCTTGCCGAGGTAGGCTTTGGAGGCCTTGACGTAGCGCATGAGGACGCCCGAGGAGCCGAGCGCGCAGAACGCCTGGGGGTTGAGGTCGCGGAGCCTCTGGAGGTCGGCGACGAACGCCGGTGCGTTGGAGAGCGGCACGCTGAGGCCGGTGTTGTAGAAGAAGGGGCCCCGGATGCGTGGGTCCCAGTAGCAGACGTGCTGGGTGTCGTTCTCAGGGATGTCGAGGCATGCGCCGGACGCCTGCATGTGGTCCTGGTACCCTACCACCGGGTACCCCGCGAAGGAGTTGCCGTAGTTTCTGTAGCCGTAGGCCTGGTTCTCCTGCAATGCCGCGGCGCCCTGCGCCGACGAACACAGGGTAGTATCGTTGCCTTTCTCCTGCACAAGCTCATCTGCACGCGTATGTGTGCATATATTAGTAATAAGATCTGATCTGTCTATATGGAGCTCGAGTGATTCATTCAGCACTAGGTGTTCTATTTTTTTGAATCACAGTACAAAATTTGTATTTGCAGTTCTAAACAAATATATCCAATATCCTGTTTCATAAAAAAATATTGAACATAGCAGAAAAAAACTTACCTATATGGCTACAAACAGATCTGTCACTCAATTTTACAACCTTCATATATTTACTTATCCTACTGCAGATCAGGCTAACACCTGGCCTAACTGGCTAACGCGACAAAATAAGTGTGTGGGCATGCAGTGTAATAAGTGACGGAGTGAGCAGTTACGTGGCGTCCATACCTTGAGCTCTTGCGGCGACGAGGCCGGAGGCTGAGTACGGCACGAAGCCGAGGCTGTCGAAGAGGCCGTTACCCGGCGACGAGACGTTGACGCGGTCATCCTCGCGGTAGATCACCTTCCTCTCGTGCGGAAGCCATGTAATGTCTCCAAACTCGTGGAGGTTCCCCCAAACGGCAACTTTCTCCGCCAGATGAGATTCGTCACGGTCCACGAAAGTGACCGACCGCTTGAACAATGGCTGCAACGCCAGCGTAACCTGCACATGCATGCAAGTTAGTTAAGTTATTACTTCGAACTAATTTAGTTACTTCCATACTTTCGTCTCTTCCAAATTGAAGACGGAGGCGACCATGTGTGAGTGTGACTGTAAACATATAGCCTGAGTAGTACCTGAGAGATGATGCCGAGGACCCCGAGGGAGACCCTGGCGGCGTTGAAGTCCGGATCACCAACGCCGAGCTCCCTCACCATGGCGAAGCCATGGCTCTCCGGTGCAGGCGTCACAATCCTGAGCCCGACCACATACTCGTGCACGGCGCCACCCTTGCCCCACAGCGAGCTCCCGTGCGCGCCGGTGCCCAGGAGGCCACCGATGGTGAGGCCATACCAGTAGGGCGTGTTGGGCATCGAGAGCCCCGCCGCGGCGGCGGCACGGATCAGGTCCCTGAGGACCACGCCGCTCTCCACCGTCACGAGGCCCTTCTTGGCGTCGATCCGGACGGTCTGGTTGAGCCACCGGGTGCTGATGATGACGCCATCGCTACCGCCGGGGCAGGCCACCTTGGTGAAGCTGTGCGAGTACCTCGTGGCGGCCTTGGTCTTGCGCTTGGCCTTCACGGCGGCCGCCACGGCCGCGACGAGCTCCTGCTCGGTGCGTGGGTAGGTGGCCGTGGCCGCGCGGCAGACGCGGCGGTCTGGGAATGACGCGTAGGCGTTGCTGATGGTGCAGCCGGAGGAGGACGTGCCGTTGGTGATGCAGGATACCGGATCCGCCGGAGGGCTGGAGGTGGTGAGGCTAATCTGGGTAAGGATGAGCAGCAGGATTGTTAGCTGTCCTGCCATTGAAGCTATGACTGTGAGCTCGCGAGGCCGGCCCCGGATGAGACTGTTAGCTGGAGAGATAGATTAATATATAGTATATCGGTAATGCGAAGATTCGAGCGTCTGACACGGGTTGCTTCCCCAGACGCCTACGTGGGTCAGTCTCATCCAGATATTTTTCCCTAAAGTACAAACGTTATGGCCTCGTTTACTTCGCTAACTTTCACCAACTTTCTAATCACATCGAGTCAGATCTTCTCTCACAGACACGTTTACCAATACACTATTCAACCTTCAACTTTCCACCAATTTTCTCATCTAAATAAGGCATATATATATATATATCCACCGATTCATCTCCTCTTCAACTCTAAGAACTCATTTCCTCCTCTCTAAAAAAGATAATATGATAGAAGATAATATGATAGAGTACTCTTTCTCTTATGACCTCTACAGCGTGAGCTTGGAGTGGTGCCTAAAATGGAGAGAAGGTCGGGGCACTGCTTGGAACATTGCAATAAGTTGTTTTGAGTGATGCCAGTGCCAAAACAATAGGGAACGGAGCACGATACTGACACAGAAATTTCTCATGTGGGTCCTAGCTTTGTTTTGAGCATCACTCTACATTGGACAAGGCCTTAGCTGTTGGCTAGTGAGATTAATATATAGGAGATAATACACAACCGACACCGTTGGGTCATGATTTCAATGATATAAATTCATATCGTTGTTCCAATATGGCCTCGATATATAAACGGTAGTTGAATTAAATACGTACATTGTTGATCAATATTCAACAAGTAACAAACAAAAATGCAAGTGCAAGCAGGATAAAGTGATAAATTATGTATTATATTGAGCTTTTGGATTGGATATATACAGACACATTGATCCATCGAGGGCTAGCGGCGGCAGCCCCAATCATTCACTCTAAATAGGCAACCGTCGTTGCAACCTCCCACACCCATACCCTTGTTGCTTTTGCAGACCAAGCAATCTTGATAGTGACACTACCTGCTATCTTGACACGCTCTCCTACATTGAGACATCTGTGTGTCTAGTGGTAACGATATATTATGAGTTCCTACTTGTAAGATTTCCAAGCATACATGGTAGATGAAAATTATTTTATAGCCTAGCCGTTTTTCTACAGTGGCACCAGGGCCATCTTGCGTAGTTTTTATTATCTAGATCATAAACATATGGATGAGTATGATATGTTGTTGTAGTATATTGGATCTATTATTTTTGCATGGTCTGATTAGATCAGTTTGGCCATAAGGGGTTGGAACAAGGAGCAAGTTGATTGCAGCACTTAACCAAAAATATTAATTCATATTCAATCTCTGCTATGTACACTACAAGTCCCTACCAGCTGGAATCATCACCATCAGGATTAATAGTGTGTGTAGTCAGTTGATTGAATCAACAGATCGAGGTCATATGTAGTTGCGATCTCCTCAAGTACTGCAAAGGTTGCACGGTCAATGTGAGTGAAAACTGAGGATCGACATTGCTTTCTTGTTATAGCGGTACTCGAATGCTATTTTGGTAGAACACGTCGTTCGCCTAACTTGATTTTGTAGGATTCTTGTGATCGGTATGGCCCTTATGTAGTTATGTGTATGTTATGTATGTATGTAACAAATCCATGTCATGCATTTCATGTTGTCAAGTTGACGTAATGTCCTACGTGTAATGTCATTTACTAGTATGCGTTAGATAGTTCTTGGAGGACTCACCACTGAAGGATGGCGCACACGGTTCATGGAGGTGGAGATCAACATGATGTACTGACCAATAGATATGGAGATCACCATGTGATTATGGGCCATACCATGTCACTAATGCTTTGTGATTGTCGTTCTTATTTTTCTACTTTTACATGTGATAATTGTTATGGTTCATGTATGCGATGATAGAAGTAGAATGACTCATCATAAATGTTTAAGCTTGTGTGCCCTTCCAAACCTTGCACCGTCATGTCTTATACAATTAGTGGTAGGTCTACGAAATTAGGGCGCCACTAGTTTTTCTTGACTAGATGGGTTTGTATCGGAGACTTACTCGCATGAGGTTTGGTTAACTTAGACAGAGTCATCTTAATGGTTAAGGACATTGGGGCACAAAGGTTGGGCGCTGAGATATAGAGATGTTACCCAATAACGAAAATCATATGCAATATGATTCGCAAAGAGTTGCTTACCGATCTACCATGTTTTCTAGTGATGATGCTAAAGCTCACTAGTCGACTTGTTAGTTATCAATCCTGAATCACTAAGTATCAATAGAGGAATATTGAATTTAGTGGGAGTAGAGTTAGTTAAAAGTTTTAATTTGATATACTCTGTCATGGATGCATTGTTTTAGCATTGTGTGTTATATTTTGTTGTAGATAAATGATACCAAACAACATGTCGTTTACTTTGCGTTTGGTCCTTGACAAGGACAAGTTGAATGAGACTAACTATTGTTGGCACTTCTTAGCCTATATGAATTACTCCGCAAGCGCACAGAGACCGATGTAGCTTTTTACCAGGGGAGTGAAACCTGGGATATCAAATCCGTGGAACGATAGGATAAACCAACCTAGAACTATTCAACAGGACTCCACTGAAGACGAGAAGGACGGAGGGTAGAGGGCCTAATTTTAGTTAATCTACTCCGAATCTTGTAATTAGCTACTAACTATACTGATCTGCTTCGGCGGCTGAAGAGGAAGGGTCTCAGAAAGGCATGAGAGGGGGACCCAACGACGACTGCACTACTGCTATGAGGACACCCGAACGTGGTGGACTACAAGGGACGGACAGGGCTATCACCACCTACCGCCTACCATAACGGTACCATAGGGTGTAACACAACCCAAGGTGACTATTTAGCTCAGGCACCACGCCTATGCTATCAAGACACTGACTCCTACCTCTTGGCAAGGCTAGAAGAAACCCCAAACGAGCAGGCTTGCTAACTCGCGCAGACAAGGGATCCTGCAGATCAAATACAACTAATAAGCTAAGTGCTTAAAGTAGGAGATAACTAAGCGAGACACTAAAGATAGGCGAGAAACTTACTTGAATATATATATATATATACCTTAAGCTTGTTTCCCTGGAGTGGATGCAAAGAAGGAGAAAGCAAAGAAAATATCTGACTCCTCTCTGAAGCCCGGCTAATACCCGAGACCTCACTCCACACTCTCCCTATTCTACGAAGACTACAACTTCAAGTGGCTCTTTTCCTCCTCTTGGATGGTGTGTCGAGAGTGGCCGAGGGAGTGAGAATTTATAGCACCAACAAGTCGGTTCAGGGTGGTAACCGTCATAGCCAACCGCCTCTGGAAGATGGGCCTGGGCCGAGCAAGTGGCCGGCCGGCCAGCCTACCCTAGGGCCGGCCGGACGTGCCTGGCCGTCTGTTCCCACCGCCTCGGGCGTGAACATCCAGAATTTCGCCCTAGGGCCAGTTCATTTGGCAGTTGCATGGATCGAGTCGGTTTGGACCAAAAGGTGGGCTCTCTGATCTGAGGTCGATCCTTTCGATGTCGTTGGTTCGAACCGACATCAATCCCCTGGCTGAGATGGCTTTGCTCTGTGTTTTCTGCACAGGATGGGTGACGTGGCCAAAGTGGCCGAGTTGGGCAGCCAGCCGGCTAGGCCTCGTGCCCGTTTCGGCCCAATCTTCTTCCTTCTTTCAATAAACATCAAAACTTATGGAGCTTATTGGTGTAGCATGTTTGGTTCATTTTAGATTTTAGGAGGGTTTATTTTACAGAAATGTTGGTGAACTTTAGTTATAAATGATAAATATTGTTCGCCAACAACTATGCAGATTGGATTTGCAGCCTGAGAATTGTTCTCAGCGCTAAGAAAAAATGAGAAAGTTCTAGACACCACATTACTAGAAGAGTTTGGTACTGATGCAGCTGACACTGAAAAAGCTGCTTACAAGGAAGCATGTGATCTTGAAGTGAGCCGCCTTATGCTTGTCCGCATGGAACCTGACCTGCAAACGCCCTTGCGTCTTGTGTGTCTCAAGGAATGGCGACACATATTAAGCTTAATAGATTGGTCTCGCAATTTTCAGTCCATCCGTGTAATTAGTTTTATAATTTGTCTATTTTTCAAACTTCTAATAAGTGTCTAAATATTCGACGTGACAACTTTGCAAACCCAACTAAAGATGACATATGATGCATAGTTGTGTGGCAATTTGAGCCGTGTGTTGTATGTGTGACGATGTGCTCATGTGACAACACATCACATTTTGGCGTCAACAGAGGAATTTGCAGCCACCCAACATCTATCGTATTGCTCCCGGACTTAAATTATAAGCCCTATATATCCAACTAAAAATTGAAATCCCAACCACCAAAATCAATTTCCTGAGCAAATCAATTTGGTACCCGTACTCGTATCAACAACTACTACTGATAGTCCGATCAATTGAGATATCCACCGAGGGAAGAACAATCTCCTTGCTAGAAACCAAGAGGCAGAGAGTGTTTCATTCAAAGTCTAGGATGGACAAGTGGCACAGATTTGAGCCACCCCTCTACCTCGTGGGCTCGGAGTGCGTAGTGAGAGAACTAAAGAGCAGCCAGTGTGGCGAGGCAGCCTTGGCAACAAAGGGACCGATCGAAGGGGGTGGATGAATGGAAGGCATAGACATTGCCACCGCCAAGGTGAGAAGTGAGGCAATGATGCAAGACGAAGGAATCCATGAGAACGTGAAGAGTGCCCGGGTGGAGGCACACCCATAGAGGGGAGAAAGCTATGTGTGAGTTCTGAGAGTTTGTTTGGAAACTAGTGGATTGGAATGGATTATGATGGGTTAGGGAAAATTAGTTTTATTTTTAACTCAAACCTCATTCATTCCACTTCTTTTCAAATAAGACTTGAGGTGACACAAATAGACGGGTGGACCAACCGTGAAACCGATAGTCAAAGACTAGTAATACAAGGCATATTTGTCTACTTTTTGTTTGGTGTCTTGAAAATCTATTATATCTATTACTGCAAGAAAGAGTGACATTAGTACCAGTTAGAAGCACTCATTTAGTACCGGTAGCGGGTCATTTAGTATCGGTTGATAACATCAAGCAGTCCTAAATGGTTTTGCACCAAAAAAAAAGGAACAAAAACAATTGAACCTGTCGGAAGGCTCCCACATGCGCACATCACAAGTATTGAGTGTGGATCATTTAAAGTATTTCGATATGGATCATTTAATACCTGTTTAAACACCACCTGGTACTAAATACATGTCATCATTTAGTATCAAGTGGTGTTAAAAACTAGTTAAATGTGCAGGGATCGAACCAAAGACCTTCGTCCTGAGGCCTTCTTGCCATCCCACATACACATCATTTGTGACTAGGTAGAAGATAATATCCTTTTAAAGTATCCCGAGGTGCAGCATTTAGTACCGGTAGTGTCAAAAATAGTACTAAATGCTCGGAGAGGCGTGAGCACAATTTAGTATCATTTTAACATCACCTGGTACTTGCTAGTACCGGGTGGTGACCCCATACTAAATGCCCCAGGGACACCTTGTTCTATTTATGTATGATTCAGAAGCTCTTTTTTCCCTTCCCATCCACTTATTTATTCATGCAAGTCAGATATGGATTCAAGACAGCACATGTGAGCAAAAACGCTCCCAGGTCCCAGCATATAATCAATTGGACAGGGACACGTCGTGATTACTGTATTTCAGTCGTAGTAGCTATTGGTATTTCAGCATCCTTCGTGCTAATACAGGTTCCTGTCTACATGATGGGGCGTTGACGTCGTACTAGATCATCATCATACCATGGTAAAAAAAAAACTAACCTCTGTTGAGATTTTAACATCTATCAATCGGTCTCCATTCATCCAGCCAGTAGCTCTGCCCCTCGCATTGATATTTGATACACACAAAGCCCTTGAGGATTTACTCGGTTACAAAGCCAGTGTTGACTGTTGAGATTACTTATGCTGTTACGACCACAGAATGTTAAAAGCATGGTTCCTCAACGTCCTAACTTGAAATAAACCTAGGGTCAAAATTTGAATAATAAACTCCACCAATTTTGACAGGAGAACCAAAATGCATGAGGACCATTATATTTATAGTAAAATGGCCAATTTGGTCCCTCTATTTTGCATGAAGGGTCAAGTTAGTCCCTCAACTTTTAAATTGGTCAACCTAGTCCCCTAACTTTGATTTTTAGGCCAAACTAAACCTTAACAGTAATATAGCACAACACATTAGTACAATACTGATACAAAAAGTCCCTTTTACCCTTAGCTTTTTTTTTCTTCTAATTCCCACCGGCCCTACAAACAGCAAAGCCCTCAATCAACTAACCACGGCCACACATACAAATACACCATTACCTAGCTTAGCTGCTCTAGTCTCATCTGAGTGACTATGGTATAGCTTGCCACCATACCTTGCGAAGCTGCAAATTAAATATGCTGATGGAAATTGAGGAGGGGAGAAAGGAGCCAAGGGTAAAAATAGACTTTCTGCAGTAGCCTCATGCCATTATGAAGCTTGATATAATCACAAGGGCAAGTTTGATCAAAATAAAAATTGAGTGAATAAATTGGTCGTTATGAAAGTTGAGGGACTAAATTGACCATTGAATTAAAGTTAAGAGACCAATGTGCCTATTTTGCCTATATTTATCATAGAACGGAGTAAGTAGCCGATAGCCGTAGTTGAGCATTAAATGACTTCAATCAAATAAAAGTGTATGAACGAGAATTTGTCCAACATCCCAACAAGATGACAGTTACCATACGAGATGATAGTTACCGTACTTCGAACATGCCTCCTAAAGTTTCTGACCATCAAAACTTCATTATTATACAGCCTCACAGTAGCGTGTGTGCCAAAAGCGTCGAAAACCTACTCTTGAACGCCAGCACCAATCTTCAGCTTGGATAGTAGCCAGAGAAGATGGCTATTTTTGCGCAAAAAAAAAAAAATAAAAGATGGCTGTTCAACAGGTGCTTCTGGCTTCTCTGCGAAAGCAAAAGTTCTTGGTCATGGCTCTCTACTTCACACATATTTTACCCGCATAAGTCTCCTTTATAAGGATGTGTCTAAAGGTGAACCATGTTGTCTCTTAGAATCTTATGTGGCACATCCAGGTCGATACAATAAGAGCAGGTACAATAGAAAGCGATTCGACCGCCAGCTCATCCATCACGCTGCCGTGGAGCAGAGAGGAAAAAAGATTCTGCTCAGCTTGGCACTGAACCTGGCCACTAGCTGAACACGGATGCCAAAACCGTCAACATTTAATAGCATGCGACGGTAGCCACTGCCTAGTGGGTCTGGTTTGATAAAAAAATATTAAGGTCGACTCTTTTATTGGCCCTGCTCTAAAAGCTAGTCTGACTCAATGTCTGTCCAGTTCAAGCTGCCTTTGAGCACTTGGGCCTTGAGATCGCTAACTTTCGCCAACTTATTTTGCCAACTTGTCACATCGAATGTTTGAACACTAATTAGGAGTGTTAAACATATAGTAGGTATAGAAATAAACTAATTACATAGATGGACTCCACATCTTGAGACGAATCTATTAAGCCTAATTAATTCGTCATTAGACACTGTCGTGCTACAGTAACCCATCATTAAAAACGCACTAATGACGGCACATATTAGGCTTAATAGATTCGTCTTAGAGTCTATCTGTGTAATTAGTTTTATAATTAGTCTATATTTAGTACTCCTAATTAGTGTCAAAAGGATGGATGTGACATTTCGCTAACTTTCACCAACTTTATCCCACCCATCTAAACAAGCCCTTGCATTGTAAGGCCTCCTGCAACGGTGGTCGCGGGGCTAGCTCATAGACTATTTTAATCGAAGTTGCAATTTCTCCACGCTAGCACGCCTGCAAGAGCTGGTCGCGGATGCTCTCCCATGCAGAGCCTCGCACATACACGGTTCCTGACCTTCTGACCGGCCCTCACTCTCCTCTGTATGAGCCAGCAGAGCGTTGGAGGAGGCCTAACGAGTTCCGACTCGTGTCCGTACTGTTTTGATAAGTAATGTAAGTTCCAGTATAAAAAAAAGCTAGTCTGACTCTTCGCGCAGCTCTCCTATAGGGTCCATGGACCATGGTATGAGTTTTTTTGTTGTTTCTTCCTGCCTCCATGTTTCTGCTTCACAGCTGCGCACACAGGGATAGAGAGAGGACAAGTGAGTTGGCCCTGTGAGCACCTCGGAGACCGTCCGAACTAACCACGGAAATAAGATGAATCTTCTATTTTTCTCTCTTTTCTCTCCTCCATGTAGATAAATTAATTGTTGACTTAGATAGTTAGATCTCTATGAGCCAGCTTACTTGTGAGAGTAAATTCCCTCTATGCTATTGAAAAATATAACTCATCTGTGCAACTAGATAACATATTGAGAGAATTTTCTTTTGTCGACATGTAGAACCAATGGCACATAAGAGATGAGTATAATTTTCAATAACATATAGAATATCAGAGTATTGGCTCTGACTTACAGCGGTGCTCGATCGGTTCGAGTATGGTCAGCTCTTTACATCCTATCACTGTGAGCTCCACAAGAGCAATCAGATTACAAACAGGAAGTGACGCAAGCTAGGCCTGGCAATCCATCAGCACAAGAAGCAGCAGGGGAGTAATTGCAAGAGTAAATATTAATAAACTCAGAAAATTGACCATAAAATTGCCGCCAAGTGGCCGACAAGCACATATCGGCCTCCATCCGTCCCACCCTCCCATGTATGCCAGTCGGCCGTTGTCTAGCCGATAGAGCTCCGTGAATAGATAGGTCTGCAACAATACTCCCTCACGACCCTTTTTTTATATTTTTTAATCTACCTATTTGTTAGCCTTTCTCCGACAATACAGTTATTACTGGCTCTTAAATTATTTAATCGATAAACAGTGTCAAAATCGTACCGAAAGAATACACTTGTTTAGCTCTTAGCTAACTCTTAGCTAGCTCAAAGTATTTTTTATTTATTGAATAGTGCATCACTTTTACACTCTTCAATGAATATGAGACGGCTAAGAGCTAGCAAAGAGTCAACTCACTTGCAAAGAAACAACCTACTTCTATACTATTTTGACATTGCTCATCGATTAAATAATTTAAGATCTAATAAACAGTATACCATTGGATAAGGCGCATCTGAAAGTACCCGGCCCGAATTGCAGAAAGGCAGTTAAGTCTCGATGTTGAACTTGAAGTGTTTTGTGGAGAGGCGTGAGCCCTTGGCCATCCATGCGGATGGAAACTGAAGACTGAAGAGGCGGGGGGCAGGTGAGCATGCATGTGCACATACAAATGTCAGCGACGTGGGGAGCATTTTAATTAAAAAGTGAGGCACGTGGGGAAGCATTTTAATTAAAAAATGAGGCACTTAATACTCATATCATTTTTCCTTGGTAGGTGGAATCCTCTTCGTGGGCGAAAAGGGTCCTGATGGAGTACATCTACAGATGTAAAAAAGTCCGCAGCCTGTTGGCTCGCCCAGAAGCCTGGCCCAAGCCTGGCCTGGTCTTTTGCGGGCCTAGGGCTAGCCCGATCCGTTACTTGGTGCCGGGCCTGGGCCGTCACCTCGGCCTGCAGCCAGCCCGGCCCGACCTGCTGGAAAGAGCACGGGCCGGTCAGGGCCCGGTGTCTTCTCCATCCGGGGGCTCCTATCCATCTTCAATATTTTGATTGTGCTAACTCAACAACGTGAATGAAATATCTCAACATTAGATTTGAACATGTTCAACTTTGAGACTCAAAATGTTGAAACTGCACATATAAGATGTTGAAGTACAAATTAATAAATGTTGAAACCATAAATTTAGAATGTTGAACACTAAAACTTTGGTTTTTTCTATTCATAGGCTATGGGCCAGCCCGGCCCTTTATTTGTGGTCGGGCTTTCCTGGCTGGCCCGGCTCAAAAACGGCCTGCAGGCCCGAGCTTGGGTCGTCGCCTCAGCCCGCAGGCCAGCCCGGTCCGGCCCAATGGGAGGGGGGCCGGGCCTGGCATGGTCTAGTTTTTAGCGGGCCACCCCAGGGCCGGGCCCGAGCCGGGCCAGGCCACCCATTTGTTCATCTATAAGTACATCCATTTCCAACTAATACCAAGTATCTAAGTAGTCTATTGCTCCCTCCGTTTCAAATTATTAGTCATCCTAGGTGTCATTTTGAGTGTCTAAATTCATGGCATCTTCTATGAACCTAGACCTATACTTGTCTAAATTTATATTATCTTCAATGAATCTAGTAAAAAGTCAGAATGACTAATAATTTGGAATGGAGGGAGTAGTAAGTAAAAGCCTCAATGTCGCATAACAGGAATGCCTAAGCCCTCGATACTCTTTTTTTTATAGTTATTATTTTGTCCACTCTGGGTTGTAAGCCCCAATAACTTGTATGGTTGTATCACTTTAGTCCAACAAGTTGCAAAGTGTGCAAGCAGATACACGAACTGGTCAATTGTGTGCATATACGGTCACATATACCCTCATGCATATGTATTTTCTCAACATAGCAGGTGAGTCAGATGATTTTGTTCATGTTACCTCCTATATTTATTTTTTTTTACAAAATGTTGTGTATTTTATTAATAGGCGGCTAAACATTGTGTCGCAAAAAAAAATACATTAACTATGTATGAAATATCCCCGTATTCCATAGAAGATGAGGTAGGTATAAAGGTAAAAAAAATATTGTATTGGCTATTGATTCAATGTACAATAATATATCTTTTGTCCAACTTGATTAGTTATTTTTTCCACGTCAGCAATATTCACTGATACCTTTCATAAAAAAATCATTATTATTAGTGCATTGAAAGTTTAAGCTTTACATTTTTTTAGTCACTTTTATCTATACTTAATTCTCACTAGAAACTACTTCTCACTATGACTATGTTCAAATAAAATTTATATTATTATATTTGTACAATATTGTTGGAAACTAATATATTACATCCGCATCTCGGTTACGATACATATGAGGACGGACACAAAATAGGAGGTTACATGTATAAACACATTCATTTCACCTATCACATATATAAAATACATCTACGAGCATATATATGACCGTATATGCACACAATTGACAAGTTCGTGTATCTGCTTGCACACTTTGCAACTTGTTGGACTAAAGTGATACAACCATACAAGTTATTGTATGGTGTGTGTAATTTACTCATAAGCAAATTGTGAACTAATTATTTCAGTAGCCCAATTTAATTAAATTAATAAACAATCGGAACCATGTAAAGGAATAGTATAACAAGGATCAACCTCTGCAAAACTATATCCAATGTAGACTCGCAATTCCCAGAGTAAAGAAAAACATAAAGCAACTCTCTAATACTATGTCATTGCCAGCTAAACAATAATATTTTAACTTCAGAACTCAGAAGTAATACATCAGCTGTGAAGAGGCAAGTCAGAAGTTTTTCACTATCAGCTGGGAAGGAATCAGCGTAACAGCAGCCTAAGAGTACTCCACAAATTCATAACCTAACAGAATCAAGCCACAACTTGTCAGGTCAAAGAGAATACTTCGACACTGAATGTTGACCTGAAAGGCAATCAGTTTTTCGAAAGCTTGCAAACAAAAGTTTTAACCATTGCATAGCTTGGTTCTACAGATCATTCTCATTAACAAGAAATAAATAGACAAAAATAATATCGATCATAATAAATAACTAATATCCCATAACAGAACAACCATTGTACTTATCAGCAGGGAAGAACCAAGTCAGGAATTGGCGTTTACGCTGAAGTTCTGGCGTCACAGATTCTGGCAGCCATGGTATCAACTCTCAATTTCTCAGGTTGTGCATGCCAAAGTCGTCAAGAGGATCCACGGATGGGCTAAACATCTCGCTAGATGGATTGGCTAAACACCTCTCGAACTTCACCTGCACATTGGCTAGGAAGAAATGACCTGGAGCATTCTGTACCAAGGAAGATTGCCTAGCCACCTATGCTCTCCACCTTGATCCATTGTCTAGGCTCAGTGTCAAGGTCTGCCTCAAAGACCTCAAATCAGACGGTCCTGTCATGATCTACAATGCCAGCTTCGGGTGGATGGCTCATCCATCTCCTTGTCAGCAACAGCAGCCTGCTGCCACCTGGTAGTTTATCCGCTCCTACACCTTGGGGTAGTATATTTCCGGCGTGTCTTCTCTCCAAGATTACTACAGCGACAAGGGGATCTGGTGTCGAATTAAGACTCAAGAGGCGAGGACAGTACCGCCTTCATACACGCCTTCCTCATCATGTAGGATTGGTTGTAGAATGCAGACTGAGACTCGTCGATTGCAAGGCGCACGGCGGGGCACAACTTGGGAAGCGGAAGCCTCAGACCGGACAGCGGGTCCCTCAGAGAGCAGCTGCCGTTGCGGTGCACAACGAAGGCCAGGTTGTCGACGGCATCCCTGCCGCCGCCATCTTCGCACACATTAGGAACAACGAAATCCCTTCCACCAAGCAATTCACAATCGAAACAATCATCAAGTACCGTTGGGAAAATCCTCGATCGGAATAGCAAATCTCCAAACCTGGAACTGGAACCGGAAGCGGCGGCGCGGGGTCGCCGCGTAGTTTGGGAGTGGTGGCGTAAAATGGCGTTGCCGCGGTGGCCTGAGAAATGCGGAGTCTGACGGGTGTGAGTGCTTTTTTTTAGAGGAACCGGTTGAGACAGAAGATATTGCATGGGCCGTACAGAATGAAAGCCCACCGATCTTAGGCCGTGGGCCGTATGTGTTCCGACCAAATCAAACCAAACGTGTGTATGTATCCTTTGATCCTTTCAGTTTCCTCCAGCTTTTAGAATTCTTTTAAAGAGGCCGACAGTAAACAATTACTACATGTAATGTTGATCAAAATTGTTGAGGCATAAAAAATTAGAAGGAAGCGCCCAAACTTCACACTTAAATACAAGATCTCTAAGCCATTCCGCACCAGCAAACCACAACGCAAACGCCTCTTCCTTAACCTTCGTGGTAAGAGCTTGTATTGTGAAGTGAGTACACTGAAAAATCCATGCCATATGTTCATTCCAAATCTGCCATGCAACAAGTTGTAATAGCGAATGGATCATCCGCATTAGCGTACCCTCAGATTTTTCGATGATTTGCCACCAATGTAAAACTCTGTGAAATTGATCCCCACTTGGATGGCTTCCGAGAGCATCGCCCCATTTCATTTTGCACATCCATCCAAATACATTTGCTATATCAATAACGCACTAGCAAACAGGGTGAGATCATAAGGGTCACGTTTTTCTTGATTTTGAACAGTGATTTAAAGGGAATTTACAAATTTTGGCGGGGAACAAGGCTAGATACGCCCCTGCTGGCAAGTGGATGGCAGACTCGTTTGTCATCCTGCATAACGGGAACAACTGTTGGTTCGGTCATCCTCTGTTTCTCAATCGATCCGCTGTCCATAACCGTTGGTTTGGCCGACAGCAGAGAGCTTTTAGACGTGAAATCTTGATGTTCCTAGGCTTAAAATGTTTGGTTTTGAAGGAAACAAGACAAAGCTGTTTGGCACTCTAGATTCTTAATGCTATTTCGATGTGGACAGATTTTGTAAATTTATTTCATATTTGTCTTGTTTCATTTACTGGTTCATATATTTGTCGTTAAAAATGACCCAAACCCTGCATCGTGCACAGCACAAAAGAAGAAACAAACTTGTCCAAAGAGATACACACCAGCCAATTGGCAACAAGCAAGAAGCTGCTCAACAATCTCACCGAACCTTGTTCAAAGATACAGAACGAACCAATGGCACATACAAGACTGCAAGGCTAAGAGACAATCCACCCCAAAGTCACCTTCAGACAACACCCAAAAATTCAGCAAGGATATAACCAAACATAGTCAAACGTCAGAGGCAAATCTTTGTCACCATATCATAGCAACAAATTTTCCAGTTTTGTAAAGAAAAGGCTTAGACATCACGTGGAATAACATATTCCATGCCTCGGTACTACAGAACATTTTGATGAACTAGCAAGATGAAGAAATAAAATGCATATCACGATACTGATATTTGCGGCCTCATAAGCTTACACATCACCTCAAAGGACCGAGTAAGAAGTTGTGCTAAATTTAAGCCATAGCTGCAAATCCAAAAATCAGCAACATACTGATACTAGATTTGTCTTGCACACAGCAGCTGGGAATAAAACTCAGACTAACAGCTAAAAAAAGATTGCACAAAAATGTCTGCTTCAGGCCAGGCCCACAAATTCAGCAACTTCATAACAAATCAACAATTCAAAATTAAACCACAGATATCACTTGTCAAATCTATTACAAAATGTTGACCTGAAAGGCGAACAATTTTCCAAAGCATGCAGAATTGGTTTAAAATCAACAGCATTATAAATTTTGCATAGCTTGGTTCTACGGATCATTTCGACTGAAAGAAAGTAAATACATGTCGAGCATACTGATATGCCATAACAAAACAACCATTTAAGACGAGATAGAAGTTATTCATCAACAGGAAAAAACCAAGTCAGAAACTGGTTCTTGCCCTGCAGCTCTGCCATCGCAGCATCTGATAGTAGTGGCGTGATTTCCCCGTTTCTCATGTTGTACACGCCCGAGTCGGCAAGAGGATCCATAGGGCTACCTAGTCTATCATCCCTATAAGGCTGGTCGAAACTCCTATGCATGACGTAGATGCAATCCTCACAAATTCCACCTGTAAATTGGCTACCAAGGACTGACTTGGAGCATTGTAAACCAAGGAAGAGTGCCTGATCACCCAAGGTCTCCACCTTCGTCCACTGTCCAGGGATGGTGGTAAGGTTTGCCTCAAAGACCTCAAACTGGAAAGTCTTATCATGGTCCCCCAGTCGAGCCCCCCTTGGAAAGCTCATCCACCTCCTGACCATCAACAGCCTGCCATTAGATTCTGCTAGGTACCGCTTGACCAAGTACCCTGTAGGCATATCCCATGGCTGCAATATTTGCGGCTGTTCGGGGTCATGGCAATGGTATATTTCTTCCTGCGTGGGGTCATTAGCGATGCACGGGTGAAAGGCTTGCGAGAATTTTGGCATTCTGAAGCCACCGACATCAAGCTTCATGATGTGAAGCCCTTCATTGCCCGTGAGAGCGTAGAGGTCCCCATTGAAGAAGGCAATATCATTTATCCCCGTTAGACTGTCTCCAGGCTTATCTCTATCCATGCTGATGCTGATCGCATGATGATCCTTGCAAGGAGTGATAGCAATGTTGTATCCTTCCGTAAGTATGGTTGCGACGAGAGGATCCGGTGTAGGATCGAACGGCGAGGGCAGGATCTTCACCTTAGAATGCCCCACTTTCTGATGTCAGATCCACAATAGACGAAAGAACTATCGATAGCTCGGCGCACAGCAGGGCCCAGCTTGGACTCCTTTACCGGGCCGTCGTATCCAGACTTTTCCAGTCTTCTGGCCCGGCCCATAAACCCTGATTAGTCCACAATGCTCCAGCGACAAGCTGTCTAGTTGGAATTAGGGATGGCAATGGGTGCCCGCAACTTGATGGGTTTTTGCTCCATTAGGACACGAGCGTAGGTCAATTTCTATACCCATGGATCTATCAATGGATAAAATGTTAGACCGAGGAGGTTTATGGACATGAGTTTGGGATTAAGGTACCAATGCCCGCAAACCCATGAGTTTTTTAAACCCGGTCCAATATACAACAGCAGCCATCATGCCATATATTGCTCCAAAATTTCTTTCGAATAATGGCCCAATTAACATCATATAGATAGTTGATGTGCCCCCAAATCCTAAACTTAGTCCCTAAATCCCAACCCTGTCGCTCATCATGAGTTGCACCTTTTAATTTGATGATCTTAGTACCGTTTGAAGCTATTATTTGTGCCAATGATCATACTAGTATTGGTTAGTTCTTTATATTGTTAATGCGCACGGCCGATCCGCTAATGTCCGCAAACCCACCAGGCATGGGTTTGGGTCAAATTTTGAACCCGTCGCAGATCATGGGTTTATTCGCGGGCAAGATTCATATTTGTGGGCATTGATTTGGGATGACAAAACCCAGCAGGTTTGAACCCATTGCCATCCCTAGGTCGAAATTGGCAACTTGCTGGTTGCTCCTGCTGCCGGTCCTTCATCCATCCGTGTTTGAGTTATCGACTTGGCACGAGTGCTTATATTTTTCTAAATTTATTTTAGGAATTAATCGATATTATTCTTTCAATTGTAGGCAATGTCCTTGTTAATTGCAAGGCGTCGGTGATGACTTTGTTAGTCTTGAGATCAGCTGGTTTGGTCTTACGTACATGTATTCATATGTGTAGGTGTATATGTAAGTATCTTCGATTTTATCGATTCTAAAAAATAAATTTATTCTATTATGTCTTTATTTTTCACATTCGTGCTAATGATTCAATATAGAACTTTACAAAATTTATTTCCCTCCCAGGCAGGATGTAGGACATTATTCAAATTAAGCCCCATTTAGCTGTATGTCACGGAACATGTGGTGAGCAGAGAGTGGTGGCGCGGCCTCAAGAGGGAAGGAGAGGATTATTATTTCAGTGTTCTGTTCATTTATGTCTTCTTTGTTCGGATCCACACAAGTACCAGACACTTGAGCTTTACACAAACTCAGCCCAACAATGGCACGTAGACCCACTCGAACTATGATATTCCCTCCTCAGCAAGTATAGTAACTGCGTGGCAAGCTAAGTCCGACGTCGAGGAGAAAAAAAATGAAGAGAGGGAATTAACTGGGCGACTCGTGACGCGCCGGCTGAAGCAGGCGAAGAGAAACTCCTCCGACTGCTATTGGCTGGATGGACTGATGGTCTGATGGGGATTAAATAATAGCGGGGACCACTACTACGGTGCGCCAGCTCAGTGTTCCTTGCATCCTGCTGCGGTCGAGATTACTAGCCATGCTCTTAAAAGCAAAGCTAATATAGGTGTAGGGAAGCGAGCGTCTCAGCGCTCCAGCTCACCATGCCGCTGAGCTGTGGCTGGGGCCCATGGTCATTAATGCACTGCTCAGACTCCGCACAAGGATGACAATCAGCTAGAGAACCAGCGACTCGCGACATGTTCACTTTGTTCTCTCTAAGAATGAGCTCAGGTGTTCTATTTCACCACCCCATTGTACATGCTCTAAGAATGAACTCGTCGAGTCGATAAACAAAGTTTGAGAAACTAGCCACATTTGTTGTTCGATGACCAGGAAAATGAAGTTGTAGAGAGTGTAAAAGTTCCCATGCCACCCATTCGTGTGGCAGTCCTTCCCACCGAATCAGCCCAACAGGTATGAAGTTGTTTCCAACCTTCCGGAGGCGATGCTGGACCAGCTATGCAGGAGAACAGGAGAAAGAGGACGAAATATATTGCAAATCAGCATCTCCACTCACCGATGTGTCAGGAGGTAGTGCTTTCTGCAGTCGTGAGACATGAATTACATTATGTATATGAATGTTGGCTGGCAGTTGTAACTTATGCCCAATTTTGAAGGCACTGTATAGAATTTGATCAAGAGGTTAGAATATTTATTGTTTCTGGATGATATATGGTTTGTCTTTTGTTGAGTAATTGTCGCCTTTAGACCTCGTGATCTAGACTAGGTGTTTTTTCGGTGGCCTGATAATGATTCCATTTATTTTCTACAATCGCTGCCTGTTGTGACATGTCAACATACTTTATGCTATTAGAAATTTTCTTTTGCCTTATCCAACTGTTCTATTTGTTTACTTGCATCCTCAGGGAGTCAGAGATCTACATGCTGATTCGATTCTTCAAAAAAGCTATAAGAGACGAAACAATGTAGGATCCACGTGAAAGAATTGAGATGGCACACGGCAACTCACTTAACCGACCACCTCTTCTTGGTCAAACAAATAGAGTTGCTAAAGCCTAGACATTTTTTTTCTTCTTATTTTCGTTTCCCTGTTGGATAGAACTGAACTGCTCCACAGATCTATGTGGCTGTGCACTTATGTGTGTTGTTGGTGTTGTTGTAACATCAGTAGTCTAACAAGAGTTTCGTTTAAGCTTGCCCTAAGTAGCCTGATGTCTCTCATGTCTTCTTTTATCATATAAATCTGTTTGGTGTTTTAGCGGCTCAATGGTATTTGTGGTTCTAATGTACTGAATTGCAGCATATTTCCATATTTCGTTACTTGTGATACTTGAGTCATCTTTTTAGTAGCTTTCGGCGTGTTCGGCTGGCTGGGCCCAGCAAGCCGCAGACAGAATCTGGTACGGTGAGTAGTACCGTCTCTGGCCCATCCATTTGTTCGGCCACTCCACGATGTCCCTTCTGCCCACCTATGCGCCGTGCATGCAACAATATTGTGTGTTGCCGCTGGCTGGGCTGGTTTTCAACCCAGGCAGCCGAACATGACGTTTAGCGGCTCAATGATATATGACTGAATGTTGGTGATTCTTCTGCTATATGCACAAGAATGGGTAGAAAAGTGTGAATGCATCACATTGCGTGTTGAGATGGAAACTCGTGTGATCCTTTCATGAACAGACAGCCACGGTGAGGAGCTCCAACTCCAAGGAAGCGATGCACGTCACTACCGTAGGGAATAGGGAAAATTCCTTCTATACCAGCCTATGGGGGTCTACTATATTACCTCAAACCTATGAAACCGAATATTTTACACCCTAAACTTTTTAAAACTGGACAAATTAACCTCTGAAACGGTTTTGGACGGTGATTTTTTTGCTACAATAACGTAACTTTTTCTTTTTTTTCTATTTTGGCTTAATCTTTGAAAAATCATAATAAATCAAAAAATAATAGAATAGAAAATATAATTTTGTTAGACTCCACATGAGTAAATCTATGAAATGAACATATAATATGATGTGCTTCAATAAAGTTTTTTATGTAGCTTTACATCTGTGCTTTTATGTAATTAACTCATAGCTGTAAAAAAATTGTACTAAAGCATACCATGTTATATATTCACTGTGTGACTCATGTGGAGTCCAGCAAAAATGGATTTTCCATTTTATGATTTTTCTGTATTTACTATGACTTTTCAAAGATTCAGCAGGAATAACAAAAAAGAAAAAAAGACAAATCGCGTTACTGTAGCAAAAGTCATCCAAAGCCGATTCAGGGTGTAATTTGTCCGGTCTTGGAAAGTTCGGGGGGTAAAATATCCTATTTCATAGGTTGGGGATGATGTAATCGACACCCATAGGTTGGGGTGATGTAGACTTTTTCCAACTCTAATCCCTCGTCTGTCACCTAGAAGAGTTATATACCTTTAATGCGATTGATATTAAAATCTGATCTCCTACTTGGCTTCTATACTTCAAGTATGTTGCAACCCCAAACTGACATTGAAGTACTATACTAATGCGCCAAGATTTCACGCGCTCCCAGGGGCCTTAGTACTGTGCATGGGGCCCACAGTAGAACTCACTTACACCTTCCTCTAGCTTCCTCCCCTTCCGTGTTCTAGCTTCTCTCCTCAATGGCGGCAGGCCAGTGCTGCCGTTTGGGCCTGCCCTGACCGTCCGTTTGGCGGCAGGCCATGCATGCATCTGATCGGGTGATTCCGAATACTTGGGCCCCTCGCAAGCTCATGGACGTGCAAGGTGCATTTTCACTTGGTCTGTCTATGCAACGTCCGGTCTCGGTTTCAAGAATCAAGACGGAACAGCCGGCGTCTGTGCCACCCATCTATTTCCCACCGATGGCATCAAACTCACAACCAGGACCAGATGGAATGGGTGCGCCAGGTTCGAATTCGTTTCCAAACGTATCGATGGTCGGATGGATACAAATAAGAAAAGAATTTGAAGCAAAGCCTTGCGGTAAATCACGCGTCAGGCCGCCGTCGTATATCCTCATGCAGAGGGTTGCTGCTCCATCCTGCTGCCGTTCAATGCCCTCTCCTCAGCTGACCTCGCGCACAGGCGCATAGCTGTCAAGCGCCACTGCTGTAGCATCCTGCACTCTGGCTGTTTTTCTCCTGATAAAGCTGCACTTAAGTTGATGCCTACCTGGAGGCCTTCTACGTGTGGCTATCAGTGGGCAAGCATGAGATGTCCTCTCTGTATTAGCAAATATAGATCACACAGACAAAGCTCAAATTCAGCATGCAGTTTAAGCCTCCACGGGCGCGGCAAAGCGCGCCGTTCTGTCTAGTTAACATAACACAACCTTGTTAATAAACTATGAAAAAGTTATTCGAAAAATCTATTTAATCTTTTTTATATGTAGCACATTCATTATTTCACATAAAAATGGCACGTGGAAGATTATATTTTAAGATCAATGACCACTACTACATAAAACATTTTAGGGGACACCTCAAGAAATGCCTCATAGGTGGACAAAAAAAAATATCTACCTCCGTTAATCTCTATATTAACTGAGGCGAACATTTATTTTTATTTTTGGAGGCGGTTGCTTTCATGCACTTCCGAAAATCGATTTACGGAGGTGAGCATTTTAAAACAACCGCCACCGAAAATAGTCTATTTTCAGAGGCGGGCGTCTTAAGCCGTGTACCTCCCGTAAATCGATCTTGTTATAAGGCTCGCCTCCTAAAAAGGTTGAGGCCCAGCACGGACGGATACCCATTTGTCATATATACTAATATACATGAATACCACTCACTCTCAAACCCTAACCCTAACTTTCTCCTCTCCTTCCTCTTTCCTCTCTCCACTCCACCAATCGCAGTCTCCACCCTCTCTCCTCTCTCCTGCCTCGCATCGGGTCCCACCTCCCTATTGCCTCCTAGGCTCCTCCCATCGCCACCACCCCACCTCCTCATCACCTCTTCAACGGCTTCGCGTAGAGCTGCGGGGTCACGCGCGGTGGAGAGCCAAGGCAAGGCGGTGGCGCGCAGAGCTGTGGAGGTGGAGGAAGGCCTAGGCGAGGCGGCGCACGGAGCTGCGACGGTGGAGGAAGGCCAAGGTGAGGCGGCGGCATGCGGAGCTCGGCGGGCCCAGATCCGGTGGCTTGGCAGGGCGGGAATGAGCTCCGACGCACGGATCCGCCAGTTGTGGCGGCGTGGAGGCCCGAAGGAGCGGCAACCGCTAGCTGGTCGGAGGCGGCACATGCGAATGGGCTCCACGGGTTGTTGGTGCTCCTTAGAGATATACTTTTAGTTCCAATTAGGTGGAGTTTTTGGGCTAATTCTTATACTAACCCGCCACTTGGCACTTGAAATAACCCCGTGTTCGCATATGTGTTGTGTTTGGAGCATGTCATGTTTTTGCAGGAAAACGACTCAATTTGGAGCGTTTATGTCCGAAGCCCAAAACCAACTACAATCCCCGAAGGAATCAAGCCCATGATGCGGATCGAAAGCCCAAGAACTTGAAACCTGTGCACATCTACAAGAAGGCCCAAAGGATAGCCCAAGATGATTTACTTCGGGATCAAGACAAAACAATTGTAGATTAAGGAAAGATTCACCTCCTTATCCTCATCTCAAAGATATCCCGAAGGAAAACGTCGGCAAAAGCCTATCATCAAAGAAGGACATGGACTCCAGAAGATCAGAGGAGACACGAGGAGAAAGGATAGGGCGAGCCGGGCCTAGAACAGGCCAGGCCGGCCGGCCCATGGGTCCCCTAGCTGGTCGGCCCAGGCCCATTTGGCTTCGGCTCGTGCCCCCCTTTGATCTAGGTCTCTACGACTGTCGGCGATTTATGCTGACTAGGTTCTCGAGGGGATGGCCCGAGAGAAGGGTTTAAGGAGAAGTCGTCGAGAATCTAGAATCGAAGGTGACAAGAGACGATTTAGACAGGTTCAGGCCGCAATATGCGTAATACCCTATGTCATGTATGGTGTATCTTGTATTGATCTGATGTTTTGAAGGGGTCCCTGTCTCCCCTTATATATGCCGAAGGACAGGGTTACATAGAAACCGTATAAGAACAGGAGACTTTTACAAGTTAATCTCTAATTTTCTAATACAACCTATCTAACCGACTAGGACTAATCCTTGTTTTGTGCATCAAGTCTTGTTCTTGGGCCGGCCCATAGGATGGCCTGGTTGGATTGTTTAGTCCCTTAGGACTCTACACCATCAATGACTATAAAAGGAACCCTGATCCCGACGTCCAAGGGGAGTTGACATCCAGAGAGCCGCCGAATCCAGGCACACACTGGAGGAAGCCGATGGCCGCCGTCCTCGACGTTGCCTAGGAGATGCCTTAGGCTAGACCCTAGCCGCCATGGTTGGCCCTGCGTGGTGAAGTCATCGTGGGATTCTGGAGCCATGCTTTGAATTCATTCAAGGCATATGTACATTAATGGTGAATCAATCTAATCTTGTCTAGTTACTCTGAACCTCTAATATGCGTACTTTATCCCATATGTCTAGCTTGCATAGGTTTATATATAATCGTGGTGATTAGTCTGTATCTGGATAGCTTATGTTCTTAGTAGGTTTAGATCTAATCGTGGTGATTAGTCTAAGTCTTGCGGATACATCCTAGTGGTGCACAGGAAGCTGGTCACTGAAATCCCTCATGTAGTGACAGTATGCGGGAGGAGTAGGGTCGGTGGAATGTGTATTGTGGAGCCATGTCCCCTTATAGGTTCTCTTTGTTTGATGATTGACTACCCCTAGTGCTGTGTGACGAGTGTGGGAGGGAAATGCATCATCTTACGGAACCTTATGGGATTATGTCTACTTATCGGAGTATGAGATGGGCTAGGTTACCACTTAGGCCGGAGTTGCAATGAAGGAGACGGTGGGCTCGGGCTACCAAAGGTCGTGTTATCTCGTGGAGGTCGGTTGTGATCATTCACATTGTGTTCACATCCATCGCCTCACATACATACATGCTCAACCATATATGCAATACATGCTTCATGATAGGATTAGATCCGTTAAGATAGGTAGAAAACCCTAGTAGTTCATTGTCGATCCACGGACCGATAAACCTTGGGGAGTACTCTAAGGGAAGAGCTACAATCGACCCGTACGCTTGCGGTACATAATTGACGCGGCTAAGCACCGTCAACATAGGCCCATCTAGGGTTTTGTTTTTTTATTTTTTTAATTCGATTAACCAGACAGGTAACGCCTCCAAAAATGCCTCACTAACAAAAGCACTAGCTTGGAGACGGATCCAAAAACCGCCTCCGAAAATGGTATTTTTTAGTAGTGGACATTGAAGAGATATGAGTTTTCTAGGTGCAGATGAGGGATTAGAGTTTAAACCAGTAGTCATAGAAAGGATTTTCCCTCATGAATAAGACATGTGCATGTCGCACGTGCATGATACTAGGCGTAGGAAATAGGTATTATCATTTAGAAACAATTAACCATTATTGAAAACTTCAAAGACATGTCTTTCTCTGTTGGATTATCGCAACGCCACCGTCCGACCCTATTCACCTGGACCTGACGTCTGGTCCCTAGCAGTCCGTAGGCTAGAAATGTGTCATCGCTATCTGCATAGGTAAACTTGTTTTTTCTTGGACCACTTATATATTAGGGAAATGATACATAAGGATAAAAGAAAATTAAAACTGATGGCAGTAGAGATGTCATAGAAGTAGTTTTTAACGACATATAAGACATATCGCAAGATTAGGGTTACAGGTTCGGGTTGCTAGGGGTTCCATATCCACTGAAAGTGTGTTTCTATAAACGATTGAATGTTGTGATTCTTGTGATATCTGCAATGCATCACATTGTGCGTTGAGATGGAAACTCGGGTGATCCTTGGCTGAACAGACAGCCACGGCGAGGTGCTCCAACTCCGAGGATGCGACGTGTCGAACGTGTATAATACTAGGAGTAGGAAATAGATATTCATTTAGAAACTTTAAACCATTATAGATACTAGTAGTTGGATAGCACGGTTGGACCTTTAGCAATTTCCTTTCTTTTCTTTGAACCCGGCGCGTCGTTTTACCTTTATGGTTGGTTGGTCCAGGGTCGGACTCGTTTCAGAGCCGGATTTGCATTGTGCCAATAAATTTCAGCCCTCCGTGTAACAACAAATACTCTGCTGTCTCCATGGTATCGCAAATAATCGATCCTCTCGACCGAATTAGCTAGGTCAGAATCCAAGATAAGGTTGCGGCCAGCGGGCATGGACGACTGAGTCCACGCAACGCAACAATCGCCCAGTTCGTCGACGGCCGCCTACCCTCCGTGGGTGATGTTCGAGCCCGATGCCGATCTGGACACCACGGGCTCCTACTCCACCGCCGACCCCAACACCTTGGCGATCGCCCGAACCTCCACTGACCATCCCATAGGCGTCTCCCTCCGCCTCGCTTTGCCACCGGCGGAGTCGCGTGTCTGCATCCACCTCCCGCAAGGTTCCAAACCTTCACGACTCGACAATCAAGTCATCGCGGCCCATGGCGACTCCGTTCTGGTCCGAGCTTCTCGGGAAGGAGACTATGGTAAGCCAAAAGACTACTTCGTGTACAATGCCGGCACCACCGCCACCGACTCTCCACGTCCACCGTCGTTGTCTCTGCTCCCGCCATGTTATCACTATATGTATAAAGACTCAACTGGCATTCTGCGCCGCAGCGAGAACGATCTTGTGGTGGCGCGTCTCAAGATTGAAGCACGGAATAATGGTGATAAGACGCCCAAGAAGGATCATGTAGCTGAGATGCTCATGTTCCGCTCCGGCGAGTGGTGGAACATACGGTGGGCACGAATCGCCGGTATAGAAAACGACGAGCTTGGTCGGTACTTGTGGAGCAGCAGCAGCGTAATCCCCGTCGGCGACAACATGTTGTGCTGGGTTTGCTTGGGTCGTGGGCTAATTTTCTTCAATGTGGACGACGATGATGCGAGGCTTGTGTACGTGCCCCTTCCCGAGGACCCCCGTTCCGCCTATAGTGGCCGTAACGTGTGTGTCACCTCTGCCGGCAATTTGGTGAAGTTTGTCAACATGTTCGCTCGCTGCTGTTGCGGTGGTGACGGTGCCAGCGAATGTGAACATTCAAAGCACTGCTACGTCATCAAAACCTGGACACTGAGGATGGACAGCATGACGTGGGTGTTGGACGGCATGATCGACTGCACTGAGCTCTGGGCTCTCGACGCCTTCAAGAGCCTCCCACACGTGCGACTGGAATTCCCAGTGGTGAGCATGGACGAGCCTCATGTAATATGCTTTATGGTGCATGAGAAGGAATGATGTCCGTCTACAGCTACCCAAAAGACCAGGAGTTGAAAAATGTATACCCTGGAAAACATCTTCTGCCCAATAAAGTCTCCTACTACTTGAATCCTTGTCCAGGAGGCACTAGCCAGATAAACGACATTGAGCCACCACTTGGCATCCTCGACAAGCAAGAAGCATACGATGCAAGTAACTCGACATTGTTGCAGTCTGGTTCTGCTGAGCCTGGTATGCATGAGATACTTTCGGCGTTTCAAGATATATGCAGATATGGCTTGACGGGTGATGATACTAAAAAGACGATTAGTATTCTGACTCATGGCAATGGCCACCGGCTCATATCCTATTTGGGGGTACCGAAGAAGTTGAGGAAAGATTGGCTCCTTACAGAGATTAATGCTAGCGTAGGCTGATGTTCCTTTTGTATTTATCCATGTTGATGTTTAATAGTTTCCTTTTGAAGAAAAAGGATGGCTGATTTTTTTTCTGAGCATGCATAGTGTGGAAATTCTTTATATTATTTTGGTTATCATGAATACAGACACCAAATAAACCTTTTTTAATTACACAAAAAACCATGATGTTAGGTTTACATGGTGCCACTTTGCCTTTAGCTTCCACTCAACACTTGCCACCATTATTGTCATGCAAGCAGGTTACCTCCGCGCCGTGGGTGTGCTATTGTATAAACTAGTGATTGGCGTGCGCCCCTACGCGCAGAGTTCTATTCGATTCTAAACACTTGGTTATCATTTTAATTTTTTTTTGTTATACGTGTTTCATATATTTGAATTTTTTACTCTTTTGGTGGCATAATCAGTTTAGTCGAAAATCACTGAGTTGTGTTGTTGGACAGAAAAAAAAACATTGTTGTGTTTGTTACTTGAGATAATTGCAACGTTGTGCAAATGTAGTTGTAGGCTTGGAACAAAAAAAATACTTAATTGGAAAATCAAATTTACAAGAGAGCTCATGGAAACAAAGTACAAAAAGAAGACGTTCTTAGTGGAGCACCATTATTTGTTGCTTAATTTCCATTTGCTGATACCAGAAGCAAGAGTCACTTGGATAAACTCAGATAACAATCTATTTAATATTTCACGGTTCACCAAAGCATGACTATATTCTGGTATCCAGTGCCACATATGGGTCACCCAACTTAACTAATTTCATATAGACACAGGCGAGGATTTTTCCCTCCATAATTACCCAACAATTAGCATGCTTAGCTGAGACTAGCAGTGTAGCAATGCATATCAGCTAGAATCCATATCAGAAATTCAGAATGGTCAGCGGTAGCCACTGGCACTGATGATCATTGTTGGTACTTGGCATATGAGAAAGCTGAAATAAAATGCTGGTGTAAAATGCTGAATAAACACATATAAGATCCCTCACAGACCTCGGGTCAGAACTCACAAAAAGGTTCTTGAAAGTTGAAACCACTCATGTATGAAGTAACACAATTCTTTTAGTCTGAAACATGAGGGCACCAGTATTTACATCACAACCCTTAATATAGAAGACTTTTACATAGGAAGAATCCTTTAACTTGGTACAGACTAAGTGTTTTTTTTTTAAGGGAAAAGTCTATTTTTCACCCTCCAACTATTACAAAAGTCTGATTTTCAACCCACAACTACAAAACTGGACACTAAACACCCTCCAACTATCCAAACTATGCAAAATTAGCCCTTTGAGTGATTGTGAAGGTGGTTTTGTATTTTTCAAAAAAATTAAACAATAATTTTGTATTAAAAATTCATAACTAATTTATTTTAAACTAGAAAAATTAGAATCTGGAGCAAATGTTTTTTCTATAAATGTGACCTACATGTTGGTGCACCATTAGTAGTTATTTGCATATTATTTATTTTTATTCTAACTATTTTTTTAAAAAATAATACCCAAATAACATTAAATGGTGTGCCAATAGGTTGGTTTCATTTTAAGAGAACTTTTGGTACTGATTTCATATTTTTTTTGGGTCCAAAATAAATTAGTTATGGTTTTTTAAAGTTTAAATAATATTTCAGCTATTTTCCGAAAATCCAAAACCACCATCAAAACCACCCAAAGGGCCAATTTTGCATGGTTTGGATAGTTGGAGGGCCTTCAGTATCCGGTTTTGTAGTTTAAGGTTGAAAATCAGAATTTTGTAGCAGTTTAAGGGTGAAAAATAGAATTTTCCCTTTTTTTTAATTTCCATAGGCATAAGTTTCAGTAGTGATAGCTGCTACTGCAAAGTGAGCACGTCTCGCCAAATATATGCAGTCACAACTCGACAGTAAACCGTCCCTTGCCAATCCATACAAACTGTAAAATATCCAACTTCCACCTTTCCAGTCTATTTGTTTTCAACAATTAAATACACAAATAACTAAGCAAAATGTTTAACCGTGAACAGAAATGAAACATTGTGTATGAACTGCATGTTTACTAAATCTGCAAAGTGTTGCTGACAGTGTTGAGCACATTTTTTATACTTTTTTAGAGAGGAGCATAAAATCAGATCATTTTTTAATAAATAAACTGTGGGGTAGTTCTCCACAGAAATTCACATTGAAGGAGCAACGAAAAAAATTAGTGTAATAACTAAAAAGAAACTGAGGTATAACGAAATGGGCTCATCATAATATAAACCACAGTTGAATCTAGAAGGACAGGCAATGGTTTTTCTTTTCTTTTCTACCTTATTAAGAAGCTTATTCCAGAAGTCTGATTCTACATTTAAGAATAATTATATGCTTAAAAAGGTCAATAAGGAAAGGCTGGGTTTGCAGCTGTAAATCTGCATCCTTTACTGTTCATAACTGGAGTCACGTGTATTATAATTAGAAGGACTACATAGTTCATCGGCTGTTGTTGTTCCAAGTATAATCTACTACTTGGTGAAGTATAAATAGCACCAATGGTGTGCAGGGACACAGGATGAGGAACTGAAAAAATACGTTAAAGTGTTATCTTCAGTTTAGAACTTGAGCGAGTAAACATAAACTATGGACTTCACAAACCAAGTCGTGGTTCAAGAATTGGCATACAAAATTTTGGCAACCAAACAATTAAGCTCGACAGGAATTGTAACATCCCATATTTTTATACAAAGGGGAAGTTTGACCAAAGTCAAAATTTGGTCAAAATTCTATCAAGTTTGGAGGCAATAAATTCATAAGTTTACATTTGATCATTGGAAAATATTGGAATCAAAGTTGAGACAAAAATGAGTTTGGAAATAGCTCAATTAAATGGAGAAAGAAAAAAGAAGAAGAGGAACTATTCATTATCTGACAATAGAGAGGTTGAATTCAGTTTTAAACCGATTGGAACAACCAAATTTGAGGGCAATTTGTGAATAAATGGTTGGTCTTTTGAGCAAGGTGCAAAAAGGAAGGATGTTAAGCAAAGTACACTAGACAACTTTTATGTTTGGATAAGCTCAAGATCTTGCTTGAAACAGAGAAAAATTGATCTAAAAATCGAATCATGAAACAAGATTCAGCTTTTTAGTTGAAAGGGGCTGAAAACTTCAAATTCAAATTGAGGCAAAACCAATGAGAAATTGACAAAGGTAAAAAAAGGAGAAAGTCTTGAAAAATAACTTTTGTATTTCGAGTAAGGTCAAGTTTTATTTAATTTTTTGGAGAAATTCATGGTGGAAGCTCTGAATTTGAAATTAGGGTTACAGAGATAAAGGGCAGTTGAAACCGACTTGGATTAGAGCCCAAATTCTAGCATTTTGCTGGGAATTTCGATAAGATTCAAACAGAGAAGATGAAATTGAAGTGATCCAGAATAACTTCACTCTGGGAATCGAAGAGAGTTTGAATATGAATTTGAAAGTAATTTGGATTTCAATTTCTACAGCTCTGAAAATGGGGAATGGAGAGCTGCTTGGTCGCCTGCTTGCCGTCGGTGGCGAGGCGGTTGTGGCCGTGCCACGCGCCGATGCCGCGCGAGGCCATCGCAGGCAGTCTCAACATGAGGTGGCGAAGCTCTTGGCGGCAACTCGTCCATAAATACCTCGACATCACCTTCAATTCAGTTCACCCAACCTCGCCGTCGTTTCTCCATTTCTTCCGGTCGCCGGCGAAGCTCGACGTCCCCGACCTCCTCCCAGGGGCGAAGCTCAGGCTTGCGAACGGGGTCAGCCGACCCCGACGATTTTCCTAGATTCTAGTGTAAAATCACTGTATACTGCAATTAGAAGTCCAAATGACCCCGTTAAATTCTGCACTAGACCCCGGCGCTCTGATGTTCTGGCTTCGCCCCTGCCTCCTCCGACCAATTCCTGTCTCCCAAACCATCGCCTCGAACTCCTCTACCTTCTAATCCAACTCTCGTTGACAGCCATGCACCATAGAGCTCCCAACACCGCCGCCTTCTTCACCTCCGACCAGTGCCACCCGCCATCGTCGCAGCTGCACGTGGCTAGACCACCTCAGGTCACTTCCGTCCGGGATAAAACAAGTTGAAGCTTTCCCTGACTTCGCTGATGCTCTCGGGCTAGAGGAGCCCACAGCTCGCCGCCATTTGGCCGACCGGCGAGCCTCTCCTTGGCGCCGCCGCCTGCTCCACCGCGGGAGGTCGTCCGTGCTCTAATCCTTGCGGTGTTGTAGTGGAATAGGTTTGTGGGGTCTTGGGAGTGCCTTAGGTGCCGTCCTTTTGGCCGGGGAGGCTCTTCTCCGGCGGGCTCGCCGTCGATCAGCTCGGCTGGGCAGCCGGTCAACGCCGGCTTCCTGTTTGGGCAGAGCAGGGGCTTCGGGGGAGAAGGAGGAAAAAGGCATGGGTTTTCTGCAAAAAGGTGAATAAGGTTTTTTAGATTTAGATTTAAATTCTAAATTTAACCATTTAATTCATAGAATTTCATAGAAATGTCCAAAATTAGTGAAACTAATTTTGAAAGGTTTATTTTATTTTCTTTCATGCATTAAAATTCTTAACCCTAGGAAAATAATAACATTTAAGTATTTATTTAATTTCCTTTCCTTTTAAGGTAAATTAATATATACTTAATCTTTTCTAAAATATATAAAATTCTAAATAATGACTTATTAATTACAAATAATAATAATAGGTTTATTTTGATTTATTTATTTGATTAGGGTATTAATAATTATTTTACAACAAATAAAAATTAATTAAGCGCAAGTTTAATTAAAGAAAAATGTGGATAGTCTTTTTAAAAGGGGTAGCTAGTGTTGGCTTGCAACTTTATCGAGAACTAAAGTTGTGAGTCATGTTTTCAAACTATCTGCATATTGATCACTGACTTGCATTACACTTTAGAACTAAAGCTTGGAGTCGAGCTCGTCGAGCTCGCGGAAGAACAACGACACCCAATTGAGAAAGTGATCGTGGTTACGTAGAGTTTGAAGAATCAAGCAAAGGAACTAACATTTTTATTACTCCAGGCAAGCCCCGGTGCATATATATTCCTGTTGTTTACGAAATAATCACGCGTCCAATATTTATGCATTTATATGCATTACGTATAGGAATTGCTTGAAACCTATCTGATGCATTGAACCATGCCTTGATATAAGGACACCTTTGCCGCCTATTTAAAAGATCTTAGTTGAGATGTCACCACTTAGTCATGCTTAGTTAAGCTATTATGCTAATAATGAATCAAGTCTAGCATGAAATATTATTTATGTCATCTAAAGAAAGAGGTGAGCAAGAATGGATAGGAGGATTAAGATGGAGCTCAATCCTATAGTGTTGCTCACATTGGTGAATGGATTAAGGATTTGACGTGGTTTAACTAATGATCAAATGATTTTACCTGGTTGCTTACTGGGTATGGGACTAGTAAAGTCAGTTAGGTTGTTTGGTTCATATATTGGAAATATCGCTTACCCTTGCTTACTGGGTCGGAGAAAGGCGGGGACGTAGCCTGCAAATCACAAGGTGGTCGCCAGACATGGGGCCCACGTGGCGGTGCGTTCATGGGTTCGAGTAAGGATATTTCTGGTCTTTGGCTTAACCAACTGAAAGAATGCGGTGCATAGCCGGATCAACTGTGCGTAGCTGGGAAGTAGGTATCCCCTGCAGGGTATAAATCGGTCCGGATCGCCACGATTCTTGGTTATGAATGCACTTGATCAGCTGCTAAGCTTCGTAGTAAGACAAGTGGAATGAGATGACATATGATTCATAATGTTGGATGAAGTTTAGTACCACTTGTTTGCAAAAGCTTTTATAACTTAGATGATCAAGTAATAACTTAATTGGAGGTAAAAAACCTTAATCAAAGAATTAGTAATCTTTTAGCAAATGAGTTGAGTCAGCCACACTACTCAAAAGCTTTGCATACTCCTTGATAATCTTTTCTTTAAGACGAGTAAGTTTTACTGAGTACCTTCGTACTCAGGGGATCGCTCTGGTTGTTTTTCAGAAGTAGCTACTGAAGAGGTCACCAAGGAGGTCCCGAAGGCCTAGATCATCATGGTCCCGATGATTGTTGGGTTAGCCGGAGTTTGTATAGTAGAACTTCCTCGACTGGTTTATGTTAAACTCTTAGTATGGCTTGACTTGCACGGTTACTTCAAACTTGGTTTGCATTATGTCGTACCCTGGTATGTTATGTAAAAATGATAATGTTCGTTGTGTTTTCCGTACCAAAAATGATCCTGTCGTATGGCAAAGATAAGAGTTTATTGTGGTTCATCGAGGAGTCCTTAGGACACTCGACAGTTCCTTGGTTTAAACTGTCTGGAGTGCGTTCAATGTCCTTAATTGGATGTTATGGCGTACTTAGAACCAGTTTAAATTAGGTGGTAATGCCACAAGAATGCTATGCCGAACGCAATTTACCTCTCACCACTCATGCCTTATCCGTCTGCATATCCCACCACGTTTTTCCTTCAATATAATGTTGCGTCTGATGTTTTAATGTTTCGTCCGATGTTGCAACGTTGCGGACCTCATCATGACCCACGTTGCAGTATTTTTTTAACGGCTCCACGACCCCTATGTTGCAATCTTCACTCAATCGATGTCGCGCCGGGTTCTTTCCCTATAGGATTGTGAAAACGCCACCGTCCGACGCTACACATTTGGACCAAACCTTCGGGCGCTAGCAGTTCGATAAGCTAGAAATGTGTCATCCCTGTCCGCAAAGGTAAACTTGTTTTTTTCTTGACCACTTATATATGAAGGAAATTGTACATACGGATAAAAAAGTATAAAACTGATGGCAGTAGAGATGTGATAGAAGTAATTTTTAATGACATATAAGGCATACCGTAAGATTATAATGCAATGAGTTAATGGCGATGTGTCACAAACGCAGAACATCCACCAAAAGGTTGGCTCCATACTATTATACTAGAACTCTACTGAATATGCACTGGAAAATGAATTAATGCACGCGTTCATTAAAAGAGTTGTTTGTAAGCTATATATATGCAGTTTTAATTTTCAGAGTGAGACAGAGTGATATTTAACTGTCAACGGCCCATCCTCCTGGACCTCCTCAACCAAACGGACTAATCCGAGCTGCCGAGTGCCGACCCACGCTCCGCCTCCCGATCCGACCGGCCGGGCCCCGCGACCCCTACCCATCCATGGCCGCCGCGCCGCTTGCACGCGCGCCGCTGCCGCGGGCCCCACCTCGCCCCGCTCCAGCCGTCCGGCTAGCCCAGCGTGGCCATCTCCGGGCGGCGGCGGCCAGCGGCGGGGGCGCGGCTGGGTCCGTGCTCCGCACCTGCAAGAACTGCAAGCAGCAGTACGACCCGTCGGCGAACCACCCTTCCGCCTGCCGCTACCACACCGCCCACTTCGGAGGTGAGATAGGCCTCCCCGCTTCGTGCTGCAATTCCCGTGCCTGATTTCGTAGAGCAAATCGTTTAAAGTATATGTGTAGGTTTGGGGCCAAATGTGCTGAATTGGCTTAGCTGGGGTGTCAAAACATTCAGCACATTTGAAAGAAACAAGATAGCTCGTTGCTAGGAAGATTATTTAGATGTCGTTAGTGTTATATCCCATTGATCAAGCTAGGAGCAATTCTTTGTTTAAAACTGAAAAAGAAAATCGATTAGCTCATTTGGTGCGCAATCAATTTGTGGCTGCCCAAGTTCAGTGTCAGGGGTTTCTCATTATGAGCTTGCTATGCAAAGTTCCAAGCTCCAAACTCTCATCACATCAAAACACTAACCTTTGGAAGTAATCTCCTTTCTCCAAACTATTCACGCCCTCATGACGCAGCTTAGGAATTAGCTTATCAAAACACTTTGACTCATTACATTCTCTAATGGTGTTAATCCATATCTCAATAATCAATTTCTGCCATGGCAGGCGAAACAAAGAGAAAATTTGAGAGTGTTTACGCTGGGGGGACCATGGATACTCCAGATTCAGGCAAAGTTTTCCAGTATTGGCATTGCTGTGGGTCAGAAGATCCATTTGATGTGGGCTGTACTGCTTCTCCCCACTGTTCATACGACGATTGACTACCTCATGGCTGGTTATGCCCTTGTGATTGTGTTATTGTTTCGCATGAATTCTGATTCCCAGCCTCCCAGGTTGTTAGTTTGTCCTACAAGGGAATCGATGTATGCATGAAACACTTTTGAAATATAGTCTTTTGTTGAGCTTTAGCCTTCTTTGCTTAACGCTTAAATGTTCCCTCTGTTTACATTTAGTTGATTTGTCACATATTTCCATGTCATTCTTGTGGTTGTACTATGGTTTCACATGGGATCCAGGTTCACATATTCCCTCGTAACATTGTTCTTACATGGGACAATGGATGGATGCTTTGCATACAGTTGGATTTTGTTTGTTTTTTAGCTTCTTTATTGCTTGGAAGTTGAATGTCCCCCTCTGGAATATACAGCCATTGTTGTTTAATGTGTTTGATAGTACTTGCCAATTGTGTATTCAGAATACAAGATTATGTCAATTATGTATTTTCTCTGTTCTGAGTCCAGTTTATTTCCTTTATGTATTCAGAAGAAAAACGTCCAAATTACTCCCCTCAATTATAACAAAAGTTTGGATAACCCCCTAAACTATTTTAACTGAACACTCCACTTGTGCATAAAGAAACAAAAAAGATAAAATATATTTAAGGTGTAAATTGAGCCAAATCACATAGTTTAGGTGGTAAATGGAACCAAGGCATAATTTAGGGACTTATCCAAATTTTGGCTATACTTGAGGGGAGTAATTTGGACTTCATCCTATTCAGAAAATTGTATTCCATATTCCAGTGTGCATATTCAGACTTAAGTTTTATCATAATAGATGGGATATTCATTTTCTTCATGCATGGCATTGTGTTCTAAACAATGAATCATAAGTCTTTATTGGGAAGTGAAGTCAATTCCCATTGTTATGATAGAAAAGCAGTTCTGACATGAGATTCATGTTATTGTCATATTTTTTATGTCTTGTTCTTAACCGGACATTTGGTAGCTTGATGCTTTCATGTCAAGCGTACTAGTTATTTTACATGTTTTGCTATTTGCTAACAAGTTTAGCAAAGAGGATAATCAGTCCTCTCAACTCATTCACTTTTTCAATGGTAAATTTGTACTTCAGTATTAAACAATATGTTAGAGGAATCTTACATAAGGGGTGCGTTTTTAATTGACGTGCGGACACTCACAACCCTTCTAAGGGTGAATATCTTACCAATACCTTCTAATTCTGTACACATGCTGTCTGCCAAACGAAGGGGTTCAAACATGTCCCTTCTTTAAAGATGATGTTTTCTTTATACACCATTGGGTTTCTTTGCCCCATAAAAAACAACAGAGCCTAACAGAGTCAAATATTCACTTTGCCTACTGTTCTTTGCCCCATAAAAAACAACAGAGCCTAACAGAGTCAAATATTCACTTTGCCTACTGTTCTTTGCCCCATAAAAAACAACAGAGCCTAACAGAGTCAAATATTCACTTTGCCTACTGTCTACAAATGAAGAATATTGCTTCTCCATTCTAAATTGTGTGTTGTTTGACTTTTTTAGCTCCAACTTTCGCTTGTCTTATTAAAAAAATATGCAAAATATAATTTTTTTATGACTTGTTTTATTAACCAACGTTTTCAATAATGATTTAACTTTGACTATATTTGCACATTTTTTTAAATAAGTCGAGCGGTCAAAGTTGTGATAAAAAAAGTCAAATGACCTACAATTTAGAACGGATGTAGTAATACATAACATTCCATGAGCACAAGTGAAGTAATAATATTACTACAGTGTTATATTTACAAAATATAGAAGTGTATGTTTCCAAAAGAGATCCCAGCTATTCCAAAATGAAAAGGTACCTACGAACAATTAAACATCATCTCCTACTTGAAGCTAGGAGTGCTGAATGCACCATCTTCATTGCGACGGTGCTACAATGGATAGATTGATTGGAGACAACTGCCTTTGTAGATTGCAAAAAGGTGTAAGAATTTGTTCATTGTTTGTAACATCTTTACATGTATAGAAATTGATAAGGAGTGTCAGAAATGCAGCCATGTGCCCCAGTATTGTAATGCATTTTAGATGAAGGATGACGCACACGTCTTTTGTGATAACTGATAGGTCATTAGACTTATATACTTATGACAATATACAAGGTACGCTTCTTCTTCCTTGATGCAATGTTGTTCCAAGAAGTAAGTTCCACGGTTGCATTGCTTCTGATTCAAACAAGGAGTGCAAGTTTATATTCAAATTGCGGATGCATTTCCAGATTCCAAAATCATCTTTTGTGTTGTATGAAGGAAGCCTTCATTGCAACCAGTGAAGGGGATTCTGAAACACCTGTAACTAAACATTTTGAGATGAGCAAGTTGAAATGGATTTTTTTTAGGTGAACGGGATGAGAGGATCCCCACCAGATTCATTTCGTAATGTAGTGCTATGTTTTTTTAATGAATAATGCTGGAGGCAAAACCTTTTCCATTGAAACTCATAGACTGTCAATAAATGTTGCTCGTTTGAAACAATGCTGTGGCGAATAATTTCAGATCGGATGGTGAACTTATTTTTCTTTTCCACCATTATAATGTATTTGCGTGCAATATCTTTTTTTCTTTGCATAACAGAACACAAGTCAACAATCAACAACGCCATTAAGGGGTAAACATGAAGGAGGTGTTTGGTTCGTCAAAATGTAACGTAATGGGATTACAGGCGTTAAGCAATATCATTACCTGTGTTTGTTTGAAACTCCCCTGTAATTTGATTACGTGTAAATGGATACTGTCCGGTTCACGTCCCATTACGACCCTCCCTCCCTGGTAACGCTGCGATACCACGGCGTCATGTTCCCTCGTCGCTGCCCAACATTATTTAATACCATTACACTGTTCAACCAAACAAATCTCGTAAACAGCCATTCCATCTCAAGTGCCACTGTGACTCATTTACAGTCCCATTACCAGTGGGGCGACCAAACACCTCCAAAAGGTTATCGGCTTACAAACAGCCGTGAATTTGCGTGGAACCTAGAAATCTCATTCGAATTTGCGCTGAACCTAGAAATCCCATGCTTCTGTATGTTGTATAAGTTTGGACACAACCTTTGTGATGTAGCAAAATAAATTATATAAATAAATTGTATTGAAAGTTCAGTGATTATTTGCCAGACATATTTTTTACAAGGTAACACGCAGCAAATTACCGGAATTGACAGGCATCTTTGCAGCACATGTTTCAAACATGAGAAGATGCCACGCCACGTCACCGATCCGTGCCACCACCCTTCCACCCGATCCCTCCCCTCCACTGCCAATCCAACGCTCCAGCATCATCCTCCAACGGATCAACCAGAAACCACACCTCCCGCCCAGCCCTCCCCAAAATTTCCCTTTCCCTCCCAAACCCAGCCGGATAAATTCCCCACCCCACCCAAATCCCCAATCCCCCACAACAAATCGTTTTCCTCCTCCGGATTCCGACTTCCCCGAGCGTCTGCGGCGAGCCAAGGTTCCGGATCCGGCGATGTCGGGGCGCGGCAAGGGAGGCAAGGGGCTGGGCAAGGGCGGCGCCAAGCGCCACCGCAAGGTGCTGCGCGACAACATCCAGGGCATCACCAAGCCGGCGATCCGGCGGCTGGCGCGGAGGGGCGGCGTGAAGCGCATCTCCGGGCTCATCTACGAGGAGACCCGCGGCGTGCTCAAGATCTTCCTCGAGAACGTCATCCGCGACGCTGTCACCTACACCGAGCACGCCCGCCGCAAGACCGTCACCGCCATGGACGTCGTCTACGCGCTCAAGCGCCAGGGCCGCACCCTCTACGGATTCGGCGGCTAATCTTCTCGGTTGGCGGTGGTCTATCGTGCTGTGCTGCAGTGATCGTGTGCCATGTTCTTTTCAAATGGTTGTTTTGATGTTTAATAGCGATGTGCAGAGTTGCTAATCTCATGCAGAACAGTGGTATTGTATTGTGGTAACCTGTGCAAGAATTCTGTTCTGGGTGCAGAGGAGACATTAAAGAAAACAAGGATGCAAAACTCTGAGATCATCCTATTTGTGCTTCTTGATGACAAAAATAGATTGAAGCCGATCAGGCTAGGACAGCCGGTCTAGACCGCTTGGATGTGTGGTTAAACCGGCTGGGCCCTGTAGCCGATCTGGTAATGTGCCAGGCGGTTTAACCGCCTGTCACAGGCGGTCTAATCGCCTGTCCCCAAGTCCGAGTAGAATCAGAGTTTTACACGTTTTTGGATCTCTATAAGGACTTTCTTGCGGGGCAAGATCTCCTCACCCTATAAATATAAAGTGCCGTGGCCGATTGACAACCTCTACCCAATCGTACAAATCATTGTCTTACTTTTTGTCTCCAAACCCTAGCTTTTCCAACCCCCTTGCTTTCCTTCTTCGTCTCCACGACGTTTTAGGACGTTCTAAGTGGCCTTGCCGACCTTAGAACAACCCTAGGTTCACAGCCTCCGACGGGGTCCCTCATGAGGTTGTGATCGTAGATTTCGCGGCGCCTCTGCTACAGGCGGTCTGACCGGCCCCTACAGGCGGTCTGACCGGCTGTACTCAGGAGCTCCAGCGAGGAGAATCTTGACGATCGCGCGATCTAGCGTTTTCGTGTGTTGACCAGAAGTGTGTCAATATATTTTGGCGACTCCGCTGGGGAAAGAAATCTAGTTTTTGAAGATCGATCTGCTATCCCTAGCACTATAGGCTTCGACGTTGGACAAGACAACATCGTGACAGCTTCGCTTAAAGATCTTTGCGCTGAAGATCATGAGAAGTTTATGGCGCTCCAGAAGCATCTCGAGGCGGAGTTCTTGAAGACGTTTCGGAAAGGTCGTGAAGATCGTTCGGCGAAAAGTGTTCGAGACTTCGTGATGCCTTCCTTCAAGATGAGTAAGGGGCAAATTGAGGTAATTGACAATGTAAGCACTTCTGCACCTTTGCCTCCTACCTCTACTCCTGTGGGTACAAGTTTTTCGGATCGTGATTCGTTAGCTGAACAATTGCTAGAACGACTCGAAAAACTAGAGGGAAAATCTTTAGATACTCGTGAATTACCTGAGTATAATATCTTTTATGGTATGCCACCAAATTACTTTGCTGGACATACCCCACCACCACATAACATGCCCAGACCGAAAACGGTCGATGGCAGCTGGTGTTACAGCCGGTCAGACCGCCAGAACGGCCGGTCCAACCGCTACAGGCGGTCAGACCGCGTGTACAGGCGGTCAGACCGCTGGTTCTGGTGGATAGATTAATTCTACTAATGCTATGGTATTCACGCCGGAGCAACCTTTGCCGTTGTCTACTGTTCCAAACTCGGTCTCTCTTGGTCGTGCTGGTCCAGTAGCTACTTATTTCACGACTATGCATATTGCGAATTCGGGTGGTGTTCCCAATGATGTTTTTAATGCACATAGGGATATGCAGAACAGACAAGCACCTCACTTGAACAAGCAATCATGAGATGAAATTGGCAGATTTGGCATCGGTTAGACAGGGTCGGGATGAAACTGTCTCTCAATTTATGAGAAGATTTAAAGACATTAAAAACTGTTGTTTTAATTTGTCTATTTCTGAGGTTGATCTTGCTGGGCTATGCTTTAGAGGTTTAAAATCCTCCATTAGAGAAAAATAGACAATTGTGATTATTATTCGGTCGTATAAGTACATATTAGAGCTGAGGTAGCTGAAGGCCGAATAAATAAAGAGAAGGAGAGTTTTAAGACACGTCAGTCTAATGTTCATATAGTTGATTATGAATCCGATGATTCGACCAACAATGATAATGATGTTTATTTAGCAGAATTTGTATGGCCTGCTAACAAGAAAACTGTGTCATGCTCATCTCTTAAGCCGATTCTGATCGTATATTTGATGAATTGCACAAATTTGGTTACATCAAGATTTCTCATGTTATACCACCTACGGAAGAATTGAGGAAGCGTGCTTATTGTAAGTTTCATAATTCTTTTTCGAATGCTACTAATGATTGCAATGTCTTCCGTCAACAGGTTGAATCGGCCATTAATGAGGGCCGTTTGAAGTTTCATGAGATGCAAATTGATGAGACTCCTTTTCTGGTCAACACCATAGAGTTACAGCAGCCCAAGGTCTTGGTTCGGCCGCATCAAGCCGAATCTACCAAAGGGAAGTACGTGGTGATTGGAGAGGAAATACCGTCTTCAAAAGAGTCGGTTAGAGAAGTGACTTATGAGAAGACAGCTGATGGTAAAGAGTCGTTCAAGGTCACTGTGAAGTCCCCTATTTTTTGGTAAAGCCTTGTTTACCACAAAACATTTAATCAAACTAAAGGCGATCCTTTATTGTCGGTCATTTTTTCTCTAAGGGCGATATCATATATCGGCCATATCCTTTCAAGCATGATGCCAAACACTTGGATAATATCTTTTCAAATACTTCCCATTGAGCGCTCTCGGCAACTGAAATCCTTGCAAAGTTTCCACCATATAAGAATTCCCAGAGGAAACCTTCACAATACGATATGGCCCTTCCCAACTTGGCGACCATTTACCAAACTTGTTGCTCTTTGTTCCTGTAGGTAAAATAGTTTTCCAAACCAAATCATCAACTTGAAAGGACTTAAATTTTAACTTCTTGTTATATGCTCGAGCCACTCTTCTTTTATCCTTTTCAATCTCCTCCAAAGCCTCCAAACGCTTGTCGGTCACTTCATCAATATTATCCATCATCAAAGCACAATACGTGCTAGCATCAAGATCGTTTTGCTTAGCCAATCTATAAGCAGCCAGATTTACCTCAACGGGCAAAACAGCTTCTTGACCATAAACAAGCTCAAATGGAGTAACCTTAGTAGCCCCATGTCTAGAAATACGATGCGCCCATAATGCCTCAGATAACACCTCATGCCACCGCTTATGATGATCTTCAATCTTCTTCTTTTTAAGCTTGATCAAAATTTTGTTGCTAGACTCAGCTTGACCATTAGCTTGAGCATAATTAGGCTCTCCTCCTCCAATGCCGCTGACAGTCATGTTGGTCTTGATCAGCTCCGAATCTGAACCACCAAGCTTCTTGTACAAAGAATAAAGCATTAAGTTCACAATAGCCCCTCCATCGACCAACATCCGTGAGATTGACTTCCCATTGATATGTCCCTTCAAATACAAAGCCTTCAGGTGATTGTCCTCAGCTTTAGGCTTCTGAAATATAGCTTTCTTGGGACCAAAATCAAGATGAGCCACCTCCTCCTCCGAAAGCATGTCCCATTCATAGACATATGAAGGACATTCACATCAAGATTCATGCGCTCCGGAGAAGAACTATAATCAACAAGCTCTTCATCGTTCTCAGCAGTGGGAACTGATGATAACTAGCCGCCACACACCAAAGAACCAGAAGAAGAAACACCGGGCGCTTCTGCATCACCCGGTCTGACCGCCTGTACAGGAGGCTGACCACCTGGGCCGCCTGTCTAGAATGACAGGCGGTTGTACAGCCGGTTTGACCGCCTGTGGGTCCTCCTTCGGCTTCCACTCTTTCTTTTGAGGAATCACGGGCTTGATCTGGTTGAAGAATTCATCTCTCTGTTTCTCCAACTCTTGTTCCTGCCTCTCTCAAAAATGAAGTCTTTGAAGCTTCCTCTTTTGTGTACGAGTCAAATCTTCGGGACACCACTTCGGAAGAAAGCGCTGCTGAGTCTTGCCAGCACTAGATCCCTGATCTTCCACAACCTTTCCACTAGAAGTCGGCTTTGTAGCCAAACTTTTCTCAATAGGGACATCCATAGTCCCAACTTGAATAATATCGAACTCAGTAGTCCTCTCTGATTCCACATCCATGCTCTTCACCTCCTCCTTCCTCTTAGGTCGATAAACCTGCCTCGAAGGAGCTCTTGACGGTTGACCTTGACGGGTGGTCTAACCGCCTGTGTCCAGTATGTTTGACCAGATTGGCGGAAACGAAGGTTGTACGATTCTGTCCTGTACGCGCCTCCTCGGACCTTCCCAGCCAGGATGAAACGAAGGTTGCACTGTTGAATGATATGGCACCCACATCACTCCATTGTTATCCCACACCGGATCCAACTTCACACGAGGAGGTGACGGGAGCCTCTCATGCTGAATCGGTGATCTCATTCTTTTTTTTAACGGTCGATCGCTCGAAACGGCCTTTTGTTTGGTATACTTATCATAAAGCATATCAAACGTGACTTTGGGCTTCTAAACACCCTGCTCCTTTGCCACGTTCATCTTACAGGTACCAACTTCTGGACGCTTCCGAATTAACATCTTTGGGCGTCCATGGGGACAGGCAGTCTGACCGCCTTGCGTAGCCGGTCTGACCGCCTGTAGCAGACCAGATCCGGGCGCCCGTGGTCCAGGAACAACAACCCATCCTTGCCCCCTTGCCCAGAGGACTTCACAGTGACCTTGAACGACTCTTTACCATCAGCTGTCTTCTCATAAGTCATTTCTCTAACCGATTCTTTTGAAGACGGTCTTTCCTCTCCAATCACCATGTTCTTCCCTTTGGTAGATTCGGCTTGATGCGGCCGAACCAAGATCTTGGGCTGCTGTAACTCCATGGTGTTGACCGGAAAAGGAGTCTCATCAATTTGCATCTCATGAAACTTCAAACGGCCCTCATGGCCGATTGAACCTATCGACGGAAGACATTGCAATCATTAGTAGGATGCGAAAAAGAATTATGAAACTTACAATAAGCACACTTCCTCAATTTTTTCGTAGGTGGTATAACATGAGAAATCTTGATGTAACCAAATTTGTGCAATTTATCAAATATACGATCATATTTGGACACATCAAAAATAAACTTTATGTCTTCTTGTCGATTCTTATGAATCGGCTTAAGAGATGAGCATGACACAATTTTCTTATTAGTAGGCCATACAAATTCTGCTAAATAAACATCATTATTATCGTCGGTCGAATCATCGGATTCATAATCAACTATATGAACATTAGACCGATGTGTCTTAAAACTCTCCTTCTCTTTATTCATTCGGCCTTCAGCTACCTCAGCTCTAATATGTACTTGTGCGACCGAATAATAATCACAATTGTCTATTTTTTCTCTAATGAAGGATTTTAAACCTCTAAAGCATAGCCCAGCAAGATCAACCTCAGAAATAACAAATTAAAACAACAGTTTTAATGTCTTTAAATCTTCTCATAAATTGAGAGACAGTTTCATCCCGACCCTGTCTAACCGATGCCAAATCTACCAATTTCATCTCATGATTGCCACTATAAAAATGATCATGAAATTTACGCTCTAGTTGATCCCAACTCATAATAGAACCAGGGGCTAAAGAAAAAAACCAAGCAAAAGCAGTACCAGTAAGCGACAATGAGAACAAACGTACTCTAATTGCTTCAAAATTTCTAGCCTCCCCTAGTCGAGCTACGTATTGACTAATATGTTCCCAAGTGGTGCGCTCGTCATCTCCACTAAATTTTACAAAATCAGGTAAGCGCCTCCTATTGGGAAAAGGAACAGTATCAAAGCTAGCATGATTGCTAAGGTTTCTGATATACTCTAGTATTACCAAAATCAACGCCTAGCTTATTTCTCATTACATCAGGCAATTCATCCCTGAATCTAGTGAATTCGGCCCATTGGGGGTTTTGTTGGGCCGAAGATTGCATAGCATTCATATAATTCAAGTGAGGTGCTTGTCTGTTCTGCATATCCCTATGTGCATTAAAAACATCATCGGGAACACCACCCAAATTCGCAGTATGCATAGTCGTGAAATAAGTAACGCCTGCTATAGCTACTGGACCAGCACGGCCAGAAGAGACCGAGTTTGGAACAGTAGACAGCGGCAAAGGTTGCTCCGACATGAATACCATAGCATTAGTAGAATTAATCTGTCCACCAGAGCTAGCGGTCTGACCGCCTGTACACGCAGTCTGACCGCCTGTAGCGGTTGGACCGGCCGTTCTGGCGGTCTGACCGGCTGTAAAACCAGCCGCCACTGACCCATCTGCATCGACCGTTTTCGGTCTGGGCATGTTATGTGGTGGTGGGGTCTATCCAGCAAAGTAATTTGGTGGCATGCCCTAAAAGATATTATGCTCAGGTAATTCATGAGTATCTAAAGATTTTCCCTCTAGTTTTCGAGTCGTTCTAGCAATTGTTCAACTAACAAATCACGATCTGAAAAACTTGTACCCACAGGAGTAGAGGTAGAAGGCAAAGGTGCAGAAGTGCTTACATTGTCAATTACCTCAATTTTCCCCTTACTCATCTTGAAGGAAGGCATCATGAAGTCTCGAACACTTTTTACCGAACGATCTTCACGACCTTTCCGAAATGTCTTCAAGGACTCCGCCTCGAGATGCTTCTGGAGCGCCATAAGCTTTTCATGATCTTCAGCGCTAAGATCTTCAAGCGAAGCTGTCACGATGTTGTCTTGTCCAACATCGAAGCCCATAGTGCTAAGGATAGTAGATCGGTGTTCAAAAACCAGATTTCTTTCCCCAGCAGAGTCACCAAAATATGTTGACGCACTTCTGGTCAACACACAAAAACGCTAGATCACACGATCGTCAAGATTCTCCTCGCCGGAGCTCCTGAGTACAGCCGGTCAGACCGCCTGTAGGGGCCGGTCAGACCGCCTGTAGCAAAGGCGCCGCTAAAACCTATGACCACAAACCTCGGGAGAGACCCCGTCGGAGGCTGTGACGGTCTGACGGGGTCCCTCCTGAGGTTGTGATCGTAGGTTTTTGCGGCGCCTCTGCTACAGGCGGTCTGACCGGCTGTACTCAGGAGCTCCGGTGAGAAGAATCTTGACGATCGCACGATCTAGCGTTTTCGTGTGTTGACCAGAAGTGCGTCAGCAGTGCTCTAGCAGGTGTTGTAACACGGATTCTCAAATTACAAACAACGTGATATATTTAATAATTCTCATATTACATGCCCCGTACAGTGCTATTGACTTGCTATTCATAGGGGTCAACCTCGTGTATTTTCATAACCATTACTTCCCTCCATAATCCTATGAACTAATCTTAACTCTAGTTTGTCGTTGCTTCCTGCCAATTCTTGGTTTGGCTTCGGTGCAGGGTGCTCCATAGGATTTCGCCCTTCTTCACCTGTGATTTAACCTTGTGCTCGCTTCCTCGCGTCGACCGGTTCTCTCTGACTTCGTCATTGGCCTCGAAGTCTATCATTTGTCTTCTTCAGGCTTGCCTTTCCGAATCCTCTGGCTTGGCACCCATCTCTTGACGAGGTTGCTTCTCTAAATCTCCTGCGAAGATAAAAAACATAAAATGACTTCGAGCGACGCCTCCCCAACAGTAGCCCCTTCGCTTCTGGATTCGAACCCTTTTGCTTTAGAACTATAGGGGCGAAAAACCCGAAAAGGCATCACCTCGAAGTGGAATTGATGGTTAACTTTGGCGCCCTTTCACCTTCCAACCGATGCGCCTTTCATAATTTACCATGCCTATAAATAGGAGAGTGAAACATATAATTACTGGATCACGAACCGTTGCTTTCGAATCGAGGATGACAGACCTTTCAGGTAAGCAGCCACCCATTTTATCATCATCGTATCTGATGCATTCCAAGAAAAACTCCAGGAAACAATGGTCCATGAGCATTTTATCTGCAAATGAATCATTAACATCCTTCCCTGTGGCATGCCCCATGCTTAAATGCAAAATGATTTTACTGGAAACAAACAACAAGAAGAGAAGTTAAACATAGCAAGCTGATAGGTACAACAGAAACTGTTAGTATACTAATACTGCAACATATGTTTCTGGTAACTATGCATCTCACTCGATAACAGGAGAATCATCAGCACATATAAATCTGCGCATCTCCCGTGCCCTACATATTTGAGATTGTGAAGAACCAGCACCGCGATCACCAGCCTATGACATATAATTCACATTGGAATGAAGTCAGATGGACAGTGCATGGATGACATAGATATCTTTCAATAAAAAATATATAATGGTTATTAAGTACTGATATGGTGACTTACCAATATCCCCGATGAGTTCTTTGTATGATGAACATTGCCAATGGAGGGGTTTCGATTAAAGGTTTTATCAAATGATGATCCTTGTGTGATGGTGCCACCTGGGGTTTGATCATATATGGGGTCTTGTGTTGATCCTTGTGTGACAGTACCAGCTGGGGTTTGGTCAAATATGGGGCCTTGTGTTGAAGGTAATAGCTGTTAAAGAAGACAACAGTGAAAACATTGTTGCATGGGCTGAAATAAAAAAGACAATGAAGCCTCTATACATTACCTCCGGAGAGGATCCCCATGTCCTCACAAGCTCATCCACGAATTCATCATTGTTGGAAGCCTGAAAAATTTGATAATATGACATACAATGGTCATACAAAATACAACTGACATTGGAATATATACTTATCTATGTTAGCATATTTACATTATACAAGGAAACATGATCCATTAAAGGTGCACTCTGTACATCATATGTTTTTTCCAGAGTTATATGCTATGTTTATATAACAATAATCTAACTGTTTGGCAATTTATATGACCAGAGCAGTCGATAATATGATGAAAATTGGTTGGAAATGGGTTGCGTATCAAATTGTACATTGTCAGGCATAGAAATTATATGGCTACAGGCATATATATCTGAGCATGGTTGATCAAAGAACATGGCATAGTTATGTCAAAGTACAGAATCCACATAAAAGATAACTCACTTGAGGCAGAGCTGTTTTGGATGTTCCATGACCTTCAGAAGCAGCATTAAAAGCATCACGGGTTGTGCCTGGGTTTGGTCATATTTCGGACCTTGTGTGTCAGGGGTATTTTCGAATTCCTGACTAGTTGGTTGGACCTGTCGCTGCTCCATAGTTGGTTGCAACACTAGACTGTGCACAACATGCTGCTCAAGTACACCAGGACTAATATTGTTGTCGAGGGAGAACAGTGGCGGCTGAAAGTAACATATCCAATATAAAACTGTCACAAGCAGCAAGGAATATAATAGAAACATTTATGTGAATTTAGATGAAAACCTGAGGTTGGTCCACTGCTTTGGCATGCTTATCCTTGTCAATAATGTCACCATGAGAAAAGCCATCATTGTTTCGAACTTGCTCATACAGACGGTTGCAAGCCGTTTCCATCTCAGATTGAGCATTGTTATCGGAAGCAAACAGATTGGAGGTGATTGTTCTATGATGCATTCCATGGGAATCATTGAGATGAATGGCATAATCACAACGAGGAGGTGACTTGTGGGGAGATTGTGACATGCGAGCATCAAGGTTGGAGAAACTTGAGGATCCAGAAACTTCTGCTGACCGATCTAGACTATCATCAATAGGGGGGTCTTCAGCGGACTCACCTGATAAACAAAAACTAGTACTGGTTTAAAAAAAAGCATATAAACCAATGGTATTCGATACAAACATTGGAGAAACGCAAGATTCAAATTTGGATTCCAGGAATATGGCAACCTGGCAGATCATAAAAAAAAACTGGGTAATGATTCATAGAATTAACATACCAGATGTAGATTGATCATCGGTGGGATATGAATCGTTGCCTCCTTCGGCTGGTGGTGGTGACCCCACCGGGATGTCTCTTACATAGTCACCGCCTTCTGCATCCAATATGTTTTCGATCATTTCTCCAAGATGTGATGCGGCCTCTAGCTGTTTCTGCATGAGAGCTGCACGTGCATTTTCCAAGGTTGCAGCACATCTACCAATTTCACCATCCCAGTGAGTTATGAAATGATGCAACCTATGAGTAATGAGACCACTGAACTGGTCTAGTTTGTAGTCCAACAAAACACGTAAACGAGGTATGTGAATGGAAGGGCCATTCACATAGCATGTATCTGAACTGCTGCGGAAACTGCGAGGAAAGATATTTAAAAAAATAATCAAATATATACTCATTATGAGTCGTATAAAAAGGCCAAAAATAAGACTATTACAACCATATGTATGAAGGTTACGGTAATATATGTACACAGTATGGTAATACATGTACACAGAAGACAGGTTGGGTCATGCATATGAACATGATGACATAGATATTGATGTATACTACCAAAAATTTGTGCATAGATATACTTACATAACATTGCCCCCATTGGCTGTTTTTGCAGTCCGCTTTCACCAAACTTTGTACAATGGAGCTGTCAAAATACTTGATGCGTGGTGTGGATGTCCTCTCAAGAGGAGCAGCAGCGTCATAGAGGTGGTCCAAGTAGTACAACTACAACATATAAGCATGATATTTTGGTCAGATATATCGCCGCATTAAATCAGTGAAGATGAATTGGAGAAAACAGAGAACTGAAAGCCTGACACTAACAAAAATAGCAAGAATGCAGCCATATACAGTACATGTTTGTTGTTCCTTGTCCCTGTTATGCCAATTTCGGACTGAGTGACATAAGTTGTTGTATATGAACTGGCACCAATCAAAGTCCCCAAGACGATGCACATCATGTGTCCACCAGACATGATCATTGGTAAGTTCCCAGGCGCCTTTGGGGAACAGGAGACGGTTGAGCACAATAATGAAGAAGCATCTCATTGTCAAGGGATCTGAACCACCTTGGAAAACACGCTGCTTGATCCTTGAGACATTGAATCCATGAGTTCCAAGATGGAGAGATTCCTTGAAGCGTGCCGCCTCATCGATGCCTTGGATCCAATCACAGGGTTCTGGAAGTGGTCCAGCATTAGGGAAGTGAAAAATATGATAGATAACATCTTTTGTTATCTCCGAGTCTTTCCTGGACCACCACGGAATGTCATGTCGTTTGGATCAATCCGGTCCAAAATGTACTCAATCAGGCCACGCGACTCAAATCCTTCTACCTTAAGATGCAACAAAGATCCAAAACCCTTGGATTTGACATATTCACGCTGAGCATAATTAAGTTTTGAAATGATTGCAACCACTTCCTTGGGCATGCATCGGATGTTAAGCTTCTGGTGATCCCACTGGAAAAATAAAGAAAATTGCCATATAAGACATAGATGATGCAAAGTAACACCTGTAATTACTAATAAAAAAAATTTATATGAGGTACACAGCCGTATCATATAAACCAATGAAATGAGTGGAAGGATGAGCTACAAGCCAAAAAGTTGTGTCATGCAAACCAATGGAATGAGGTAGCATGTATGACTGAAGAATAATTGCATTGGAATTACTCGATCATATAGACATATACAGTGTAGCATGTATGTTTGACACTAGAATGGAATCATATTGACACTGTCAAATAGAATAGGCTACAAGGAAATCATATAAACATACAAACACCAGCCCATCTAAGACTACCATAGTGAATACAGCAGAGAAAAGAAAACCTTTTTGTCAGAATGCCCTTTGCGCCTTGCTTTCTTCACTTTCTTCGTCGAGACAAGGACCTCATCCTGCACACCACAAGTAATTTGCAGTGATAAAATAATGACAAGCATATATGCACACAGAGTATGAGATATGGTAAATACTAATTGAGCATAGACATCATGTGAACATCTGCATAGATAGTAGCGTATATACATTATATAGAGAAATCAAGCGTATATACATCTGGCATATAGAAGTCTATGACCATATGGGCAATACCATATAAACATAGAATCACCGAAATTATTCACAAGAGTAATATGTAGGCAAAAAGATTTGCACAGCTGGGCCGCTATATGAGCATATGATCCTTTAATAAAAGAATTTACACATATAGATATGACCCCAAAATAATACTAATGCACCACAAGAAACACAAATTATATATAAAAATGAAGTAATTTAGGAACACAACACAGCTGGGCTGCTATATGAAATCATTTTATAATGGCGTTTGCACATTTTATCACTAAAATGTATTAATAAACAAATCTAGCATGCAAGAACACAAGATTACACTGGCAAAAGAGGACGACGTATGCTGAGAAAATTGCGATGAACCAACAGAAGGTGAAATATCAAACCTTTTCCTGAGCAGAACGTTTAATTTCGGATCGATTGTGAGCAGGAAGGTCATCCCAAACAACAAATGGAATTAGCAATGAGAAAACTAAAACTGAATAAAAAAAGGAAGCGTCAATGGACATTTATATGATTGACAACGTCAAAAATACTACCTCAATTCTGACTGAATGGCATTTCTTCTTCATAGAAATTTTGGATTTGGTGACGCGGCCACGGCTGGGTGATTCCAACCCTTCACGCGAGGTGCGGTTCCGGGAGGAAGACGTTACATCGCCGCCGGGCGCAGGCCGTGCAGCCTTCTTCTTCGGAGGCTCAAAATGGTCGGAATCAGAACCAGGCGAAGGAGATGGAGGCGGGCGTCCATGGCAAACGAGCTTCTTGAATGTGAGCGGACGTGTCGTAGGTACCTTGGTGACGGCCGGTGGGGTCTTATTTGGAGCCTGCAACTGGGCGGCGGACCGGGTCACCCTCTTGAAAACGGCATCTGAATCCCCCGCCGTAGATTGGGCGGAGTTCCGCGTTGGATGCGGCCGGACTCCGCCGTCGCCGGAGGTTTTCTTGGTGATGGACGAAGCCCCCACCGTCGATTGGGCGGACTGCCGAGTTGGATGTGGCCGGGCTCCACCGGCGGCGACAGTTTTTTTGGGAATGCCGCCGAATGCTGTACGCACCGAACCCACATTGGCTGTGGCCTGTGCGGCCTTTGCCCAATCTTGCTCGAGGACGAGCCTCTGCATACGGTGGCGCAGCGGCTCCCAGTATTCATCGTCCCCATCCGCAAAAGATGAATCGGCGGAGCGGCGCACATCTATGGTAGAGAGGGGCGGATGATCACGGATGGCCCTAATGGGAGGGACGGCGCCGTCGCCTGGCTGGCCACCTTCGGCCGCTGGATGCGAGGGAGCACGAGTAGCAGCGGCGGAAGCCACTGGCGCCATACCCGTGCCCCCGGGAGCCTCTGAAGATGCAGTGGAAGGACGGGGTTCAGCGGAGTGCATGGAGGCGGCGGCGACCACAGAGAGAGAGGTGGCTCAGTGGTCCGGCAGCAGGGTCGCCGGTGGTGGTACGATCGGGTTCCTCCATGGGGGCCGGTGGACGGATAGGCCGATGAATGGGGATAGAATATTCCTCTACCCGTGACCGCTACTTGAGTGCGGTTACTGCAGCTAGGGAAAAATCAATCCGGCTCAGGCCATGTTCAGATTCCTAACTTTTCACTATTCATTCCAACTTTTCATTATTCCTCCCTCACAAAACACGTTTCCCAGCGAATGCTACAGTGTTTTTCTTATGCTACAGTATTTTTTCCTACAATCTAAACACACCCTCACTATTCCGAAACTGCCGGCGCACTATTAAAAAAACTGCCGAAGACGTGTGCATCACGGGCCCATGAAACGTGAGAGCACGCTACGCTTCGTCTGACGGTTGCCACATGACAGAGAATCACTGTGTTAGTTCGTAGAAACTACAAAGGTCGTATAAACCTAAGCACAACAGCATATAACTGGGAAAATCCTGCCTATCGTACCATCAAGATCTATGACAAGGGAGGTAGTATCCATGATCGCAGAGTTAATCTATCTATAAAAGAACAAGTAGAATTGAAAACGTTTCTCACTCAATTTGGATCCACCTTACCTCTCACGCTGGACCTACCTGTAAGAGTCAACAGAGGTAGGGAAGAGATCAAACCCACCAAAACTGATATTTAGAAAATGTTTGTGCCAAAAACATAAATATTTTCTTACCCACGCATGTATACCCGGCCGCTGTACCCGCACCCTACGATTTTTGGTAGATATCCCGCTGTGTACCTCAACCGGCATTCGTACAGGGGCCTGGGATGGGACTCCTGCCCTCCTACACCTCATGCGTCTCCTCTCTCCTGCCCTTCTCCTCCAGGCTCCTGCAGATCGGGTAAGTAGACCTCACCACCTCGGCATCCCGTAGCTGGCAAAGATTCTGCATCCACGGGACCATAAACATCTACCAAAATTGTCTTCCTGTCATTAACCGTTGTCAATTTCGTTTTAGGTTTTCAGGATTTGAGCAGGACTATCCCTAGGCATATCTTCCATTATTTCTTTGATTCTTTTTCTAGGTTCGTGCATGTATAAGGCATATATTTTACTTGATGCTTGCGCTGCAGTATGCCAATTAATTGTTGATGACCACCATCAATCGACCAACGCACAAGCTCAGTCCTGCTGAGATCAGGAGTCATCGTCCCTTCTTGTAATTATCATTTGTTGCTTCTTTACCAACTCGCATATAACATAGCTTTAAATGATTTTTTTAAAAAACTATCTAAATTAAGTCCACAATACCGCTCAGGTTGGACCCGCTTGCAAGAGTCAAGGGATACAAGAGAGGGTGCAAATCCCTCAAAGTTGCGAGTTAGACAATATTTCTGCCGAACACTAAATATTTTTCTCACTGCTCCAATTTCTTATTCGCCGGCTAAACTTTTATATCACGTGCGTGTCGCACGTGCGTATTTGCTAGTTAATAACTAAAGATTCAGCGTGCCTGCGAGGCGGAAGTTTGCAGGTACAAATATAAAAGGAATACATCATACGCCTCATTTGTGCACCATGGAAGTCATATAAAACATATCTACTCTGTACACGATAAAGATATATGCCTTGTTTGGGTGGCGAGGGACGTGCTTGCGCGTGAGGGGGGACACGTCACGGGCCGTGGGCGCATGGGACGTGGGCCGGGCAACACGTGGGGTGGCGTGAGCGTGGACGGGTGAAGGCCGAGCGGGTCTGGTTCGAACGTCGGGCTCGCTGGGTTGGCCTTGGCTTCGAATAAGTTATTGGAAGCCTACAGGGTCCCAATATATATATATATATAGCGCTCGACTATTAGGAGCCTATAGGCTCCGAATAACTATCGAGAGCCTAGACATATAGCTGCCACTGGGACCCGATGACCAGACACGAGCGTGCCACCACGCCTCCCCACGCTGGTCCACGGGGACGGGAGCGTGCCAGCGCGCCGCCGCGCGCTGGCCCATGGTGACGCCAGCGCGCCTCCACGCGTTGGCCCGCGCTGGGCCGCAGCGGAAGGAGCGATGGAAGGTCCATGCCTGCATCTGAGCCATTCGACCTTCAGTTGAAATATATGTTTTGTGTGGTTGTTTGTATGCTCACATCATGCGATTTCTTTTCTCTCATGTTACCCTTGATGGGTCAAATACGATAACAACGGTTAATCCATTGGACCTTCACTTGAAATATATGCTTTGTGTGATTGTCTCTTGATGGATCTGATGAAATTGTTCCCTTACAGGAGTAAACTTAGTTAATGTTCATATGGAATATATGCTTCTGATGACAATTTATATGACAGAAGTCGTAGTTTCTATGCTCTCGTTATGCAGTTTTGTTAGACACGTGTTAAGCATTGTCTGGTTAGATCGAGACTCGATGATGTATATTTTAGATAGAATGCTAGTCACAATGTGATAATATGGTTCACGGAAACTGTTTGCCGTGCAATAATTAAGCTGACTGAGTTTGTATGAAGCATTGGGGTGGTCTGTATGGTGAGTACAATATAGTTCATTTGGTCTTATAATGTGGAAGTAGCATGCAAAACGAACTTGTGCCCCCCTCGTACAAGGTAACACGCAATGTCATATACAGTTATATATGGTGGTCCCCACAGATAGGTACCTACATCTATAGTGGTCGGTCTAAATATAAGACCCACGAGGGATAGGACAGGGGATCTGGAAACATTCCATCCAGACAAACTCTGTGTCTCCCTGGAGGCCTGGAGGATGGCCTCGTAATCTGAGCATCTCAGGTCGAATATAATCTAGCCATCTCGAGTGCTCTCCTTTAACGACCGCCATGATCCCAACCTCGGAGTCTCTACCAGCGCGGCAGCTCTGGCCGCCGCACACATCATCTGCAACGACGCCGGCTGCAGACCCTGCGTGCATCGCATCATCAAATACGCCACCGCCACGTCCAGCTTGCAAGAAGACAGCCCAGCCTCGTAGGCTGGAAACACAGGAACCTGCTACGGGCAGCGGTGCAAGCCCTGATGCACGACGCGACCTCTTCGGCTTCAAGAACCTTGGAGCTCCAGAATCATCATCGACACAGTTTGACAGTCCAACAGAGGTGATTGCAGGGGGTTTTCTTGGAGCAGCAGCTCAGGGGACACCACCAGTTGTCCTGTGTTCTCCAGGCACAATTGGTGAATCATCTATGGACACCCCCGAGGCTGTGTTGTGCGCGCCAGGAGTGACTGCCCATCCCGTACCTTCAGTTGGTGATGCAGCTATGGACACGCCTGAGGTTTTGAACCTGACTCATGTAGGGCTCCTTGATTTTCTATGCTCTATCACCTAGCTTTATATTCTTTGTCTATAGTTTCTATGATTCCAACCTCACTCATGGGCATGCCATGTTGTTTCTATGATTCTTGACAACCTGATAATATGGGCGCGAGCGAACTTTATATGCTCCAAGTGTGATATTTGTATGATACCTTAAAAGCTGATTGGTTAAGTTGTGTGTCTTCTTCTTTGGGGAAAGTGTGAACTTTATATGCTCCATCTTGACTACTCGTTTTTTTCCAACCTATGGTGACCCATGGATGTTTATATGATAGTATATTCCTTCTGTTTTTCCGATCGACCATGAACTTGTGCGAAAAGGCCAGGTCTAGCTATCCATGGAGATATGATGTTGTTGACCAATATGTATGATCATGTGGCAAGGCATGCTCTAACTATCGACGGACATATGATGCTGTTGAACAATGTGTATGATACCTAGGCTATGCCTGCATTGACTATCAGATTATATATGATGTTGTTCACCAATGTGTATGATTTTATTTTATGGCAGAAAGAAGATATCAACCAAGAACTTGTGCCGCGTGTGGGGATGGTATTCAAAACAGTGCAAGATGCTAAGGATTTCTTTGCTAAGTATGGCCAGGAGGTAGGCTTCGGTGTCAAGCTTTACCGTTCATATAAAGATTACAAGTGGATCAATTGTAACAAGGAAGTTAGCTGCACGTTTCACAAGAAAGGCGAAGATCGCAAACGCAACAAGACTACCAAGCGTGTGAGCTGCAAATGTGGTATGAAAATGAAGATGATTCGTGACGAAGAAGGAAATGTGTCATCCTACGTGGTGATCTATGTAAAACTCCACCACAACCACACCTTTTTGCCGTCCCCAAGTGCCACTGCCCAATTCCATTGCAACAAGAGGCGTGATTCACCAATTGTGGAGTTCATTGGTGCGATGCAAGATAGCAGGGTACCAAACCATTGTATCTTGGACATGATGGTAGATATGCATGGTGGGCCTGAGAACATACCTATGACACATAAGGACATTGCAAATATGTGAGCACCTATACCTATTTATAGTAGATATATGACTGGTTTTCATTGCTTATATGAATCCAAGACCCAACAAAAATTCCAAACTAGATATATGTATTAGCTCAATATATGCTTCTATTGTGAGGTTGCAATATTGAATTCAATTGTTTTGAGTCTGTGCTTGTACTTTGGATTCTTCAGCACAACTGACCGGATGCATGAGCAACAGTCCAATGACATTGCAAAACTTCTGGAATTCTTCAACTACTGCAAACAACAAAATCCACAGTTCTATTGTGACTTCCAGGTCGACAAGGATGGCAAGATATTGAGCTTGCTTTGGTCACATGCAAGCTAGCAAGGTGAGTATGCAGACTTTGGTGACGCACTGACATTTGATACAACACACAAGACAAACATATACAAGAAGCCTCTTGGTATGTTTGTGGGTGCTAGCCATCATCTACAATGCACAATATTTACATTTTGCTTGCTCGGTGATGAGACAACGGCGACTTTCCAGTGGGCTTTCGATTCATTCTTGAAATGCATGGGTGGTGTCGCGCCAAGATGCATCCTAATAGGTACGACCCTAGCTGCATATATTTTCCCATGTTACTCATATATACTGAACATTTGTAGTCAATAATTTTGAGTCGACTTGTTTCAGACTAAGATCCAGCAATGCCTGTATTGAAAAGTAAGGATCCATTACTAGTGCTTTTGGGCAAAACAAACACCTCAGCCAAAAAGCCTTGCATGTCTAGAGGTTGGTGAAGTAGTTATCACCCGACAGGTAAGACTTGTTGAGTATTAGTATACTCAGCCTTGTTTGTGGCTAAATTTTTCAAATAATGCTTTTGAGGAGTCCGTTTCTGGTGTTTGTTGGCCGACCCAGATTCCTCCTGGTTGGTCTGTCGTTTGGGAGCCATCCTCGGGTGAGGATCGTGAGTAGTAGCGTCATGGGCGGCTTCACCATGATGTTACTTGTATCGTCATTTAGATCATCGCTTGCTTTCCGTTGCTTTGAACTCTGAAACTTTATTTATGTCTTTCGAACTTGGTTTGTAATAATTTGAATTAAAACTTATTTGAATTTGGACCATAGAGTGTTGTAATCAATAGGACTCGCCTTCGTGGGGGCGTGTTGTTTCGATCTACAGTACGTGGTTAAATCGAGCTAGACTCGATGGTGCTCTAGCTTAATCCTATTTAAGTGTACGGATGCCTCACGGTGGTCCCTGGTGCACTTAAGTTGGATTAATTAAGGGGTAGTCCACCACAGATTTGTCCTTTCATAGATTTCAATGGCTCAAAGACTAAATCATATCCAATCAAAGCATAAGCCCATTTGTCGATTCTACCTCTCAGTATAGGTCTATGCAACATGTATTTAAGTATGTTAGCTTGACTAGCAACTATGTAAGTATTTAATAATAAATAATGCCTCAACTTTGTACAAGCATTATGTAATGACGAGCATAACTTTTCAATAAAAGTATACCTTGTTTCGGCATCCAATAATCTTCTACTTGCATATGCAATAATATATTCCTTCCCTTCGGTCTCTTAGATCAAAATAGGTCCAACATTCTTTAAACCAAAAGTCAAAACAATCCATTCAAATAAACCAACAATGCCTGGACATACAAAAGCCGTTTTGGATATATTCTCTTCGGCCATAAATATTTGATTGTAACCAGCATTACCATCATGAAAACTAATCATTCTATGTCCAGAAGCAGCATCGATAAGCATATCGACTATTGGCATAGGATTTAATTAAGGCTGCCTTTTCTAGTTCTGCCGTAGGGCATGCTCTACTCTTGTTTACAGCTCACACAAGAGTGTTGTTCTGGGACGTGTATTTTTGTCTATCGATGTGTACTTTAATAGGGCTGAGCTTATGAAGACGGTCATTTACATTCCCAATGAAAAATATTCCCATTACAAAATAATGTACTTAAGTTTTTAAATACATTACAATAGAAATTGGTAGTCAATTGCATATCGGAGACTGGTGACGTCCAGAACAACATTTTTGTGACTTTGGGAGTGATGCGCAATAAATTGGTCTTTACAGAGATGTGTCAATGGTGGATATGAAAGGAAGGAGACAAACCTTCTTCCAGGTGTAATTGTTTCTAACAGATCGACTTGTACTAAGACAGTTTGTAGTTTGTAAAGAGAAGTGCCTATAGTATAGAATAAAGGTAGTTCACAATTTAGTTTGGGCTGGCTTAGCTTAACCCGTGACCTACCCTTTTGATGACACTTTTGCATGATATATATATTTAACTTTGTTTTGTAACGCATTAGCACTTAGCAGTGCCTAAACATCGTTTTTTTAAAATCGAGAGAAGTTTTTTTTATAATTGAATATGGCAATATACATTATTATTCCTGTTGCATCAGTTTCGTCTTGCTTGTGATTCCAGTTGATTCTATAAACAATTTTGTTAATATGTGGATTCTCCAGGTTCTTGATAAGATGCATGCTCGAGCTAGTGGGCCACGGGTGTTGTTAACCAGGCAGCCTACTGAAGGGCGAAGTCGCGATGGTGCCGATGGAGGTTTAGCAAGCCTTTATATTCTGCAATTTTATGACTATGGGCCCAGTACTCTTTCTTGTTGACTATCTTGTTGCCCTTGTTTAATATTCCCTTTTTATAGGTCTGCGTCTTGGTGAAATGGAGCGTGATTGTTTAATTGCGTATGGTGCGAGCATGCTGATCTTTGAACGTCTGCTACTATCCAGTGATCCATATCAAGTCCAGGTGATTTTCAAAGTAGTTTGTGAATTTATTTTGGCATAGGCTGCAACTGTGCAAGCAACATCTCCTGCTGTTGTATTAGGTTCAGTGCGATTATCATACATCCCAGGCTGGAGGTATTTATATAACTTTTAATCACAGTAGCAAAATAGTAATGTTGTGAATTGATATATCAGGTGTTGTTCTGTTCATGGTTGAGTAATTCAAAAGAGCGAGCTTTAGTGCGGCAACACAAAGCAGTACGTTAGATTCTAAGTTTTGTTGATTTCTTTGTGGTTGGGCTTACCTTGTTTATGGATGTGAATGTTGGGCAGGTTTGCAGGAAATGTGGCTTGTTGGGGTACTACAATTATAAACTGAAGGCTTCATACTGTTCAATGTGCAAAAACGGGGAAAATATGGCCAAGATGAGGCTCCCATATGCCTGCAAGCTTTTGTTCCAGGTGGCTCACAACTTTCTTGGGGTTTTAGTGCAACTTCGCATTTAGTAGTATGAGCTATTATAAATTGTTGCTCGGCCATTTACAGCTAATCTCATGTGTTTGGTTCCAGGAATTGCATGCGATGAATGTTGTTCCACGACTAAAGCTAACTGACGGGTAACTAAGATTGTTAACTGATGGTGGTTTTTGGAGGTGATTTAAAGCCAGACAGTCGAAGGTTTGGTCGATGTCCATTTTCTTGGCGGAGTGGATTGGGGCAGTGTGCAAGTGCAAGGAAGGTTTGCAGCAACAAGGATGGGCTCTGCATAATGCATCTTTGTGCTCTTGTTATGTGGAGCATGCAAGGCCCGTGTGACTGGTCCTGTCTGTATTTTTTTTGGTAGAATATATATAAAAAGGGAGAAACGTGAAGCATGAGAATATATGTAGCAATTAGCATGGCTACATGAACACAGTGTACTACTCGCCTTTTACTGTGTATATGATTTGTACGACGGAGGCAGGTAGCCCTTAATGCATAGTACAAGATAGAAGCCATTCTGGGCGTTTTTGCCTGCATCATAGATAAAGTCAGTCATATAGCAGGCTTAGCCTTGACGGGTGGCTAAGCCTGCTCCTTGAACTCATCCTCACAGGTGACCGGCGCATCCATGGCGGCGCTCATGGATGTCTTGGCATCCCCGTACCTCCTGTCGTCGATATGCAGGCGTCGTATTCATATTGGAAGTAAAAAGTAGTAGTTTTAGATGAATAGTGCACTGAGAAGCGTGTTATGTGAGTGGAATAAATAAAAAAACTTGTTAGAGAAGTACTTTTTCCTTAATCTAAGAAGCAGATGTGTCGGTCTGTCATTTACTATGACTACTTCTGGACGTAACTTAGCGCTGAAAACCTTGCGCCGGGTGTTCACACAGTGAAAGCTACTGACAGCCCAGCTCTAGTGACCTGGCAGACCAGCTCTATGATCTGGAGCTTATTAGTATTATATTGTTGCCATCACAAGAGAGTGAAGTTGCATGTAGGTTCTCCGATTGTTCTTTGCCTGTTATCAAGTGTCCATGCGACGACCTTGCATGCTTAATGAATGGGTGAAGGAAAAAACGTACCATAAATCTTGAATTCTTTTAGACTAGTGCAAAGAAAATCTTTGAGATGACACAAATTCGTTTCACACTAGGATGGATACGGATTTTCTTTTTGTTTGCTTGTATATGTGACCCTTCTTTGTGAGGATTAAATTAGATGGATGCTAGAGGACAAGTATGTGCTAGCAAGTATTTGTATATTGAAGAGGAACACATGCTTGGTTGTCCTAGTTGTGATGTGGAATTCCTAAGAACAAGATTGATTTGGATATCAGTGTGTTCACACCGAGGCAGGTTTACATATTCGGGAGATCTTTGGCTCAGCTGGCCTAGCCCTTTTATATTCATCTGAAGCCAAGTAATAAGTTGAAGTTTAGAAAAATTGGTAACACAATCCAAAAATGATTTCACGCGTCATGTTCTCGATGGGTCAGATGGCATATTAGGACATGCCCAACACGCCGGGGTGGCTGGTAGCCTCAAGCTCCACATGTGCATTTAGCAGCCACATCATATCTAGCAGTAGCCTAGGAGCATGGCAGAGGGACTTACAGAGGTGCCAAAGGCTGGGTCTGACAAAAGGGTGAAGCTACCATCAGGCTAGCGTTGTAGCAAGTGAGACTCTATCTTGTCTGGGGAATCCGTTGGTTTGCAATGTGTAAATAATATCCTAGATTTCTTTCTGCCTATGTGGCCCGCTGCTTTTATACGAGGCTGATACTTCTGGTAGCCTGTATTGGGCTTATTGAGTTGTGATCCAATTTCATCACAAGTCAAAGGCTCATTAGACCCAGGTCGCTACTGGGGTTTTTACCTAGTATTTTATTTTATTCTTGTAAGCCGCCACGACGGTGTTGTAACCCTGACTCCTACATAGTAAAGTTCTTGCTGGCTGACGCCCGTGGTTTTTCCCGCAAGGGTTTTCCACGTTAAAATCGTGTCTCGTGTTCGATCTTGTTTTCGTATTATTTGCTAACAAGTGGTATCACGAGCCAGTTACGAGATTTGATTGTTAAAAAAAAATTTAGGGTTTCGTGCCTGTCTGTTGCCGCCGCCGCCGCCGCTCGGTTCTTGTCGTCGTCGTCGTCGCTGTCCCTTCTCGGTGAAGCGATCCGATCTGCTACTGTCGCCTACGGTTGATTCGAGCCGACCTGCACTCCGCACGTGTTTCGGCAGACCGGCACCGTCTACAACCGCTTGCAGATCGATTGGAATAGTCGTGCGTTGCTGGCCTGCAGCTACCTGTCGCACACGAATTAGCGATTCGCACAGCACTCTGCCTGCCGATTTCTGTCCGTGAAAGCTTGTGCTCAAATCAATTTTGGGGAGATTCTGCTACATCCACACGAAGTCTACCAGAGATTCTTTAATTTATTGCTGCACATAAGTATACACAGGCCGTAGGTTTTGCTAGGGTTACACAGTAACGTACCTAGATTTGTTACTGCAGATTATTTTCTTCTGGTTATTCTTTGCAATGGCTTCGATGAAGTATGATCTACCGCTGCTGGATTATAGCACGAGGTTCTTGTTGTGGCAAGTGAAGATGCGGGCCGTTCTGGCACAATCGAATGATCTCGATGAGGCGATGGAAAGTTTCGGCAAGGAGGATTAGAAGAAGACTCCGTGGACGCCTAAGGAGAAGCAGAAGGACCGTAAGGCTCTCTCTCTAATTCAACTTCATCTTTCTAATGATATCTTGCAAGAGTGTCTGCAGGAAAAGACCGTTGCAGATTTATGGCTCAAACTGGAATCGATCTGTATGTTTAAGGATCTAACCAGTAAGATGCATATGAAGATGAAGTTGTTCACGCTCAAGATGCAAGAGGGTGGTTCAGTATTGAATCACATATCTGTTTTCAAGGAGATTGTTGCCGACCTAGTGTCGATGAAGGTTAAGTATGAGGATGAGGATTTAGGCCTCTTACTGTTTTGTTCTCTGTCAAATTCATTTGCTAATTTTCGTGACACCATACTATTAAGCCGTGATGAACTAACCCTAGCGGATGTTTATGAGGCACTCCAATCCAGGGAGAAGATGAAAGGCATGGTGCACAATGATGGGTCGTCGTCCTCCAAGGGCGATGCACTCCATGTTAGAGGCAGACCTGAGCAGAGATACTCCAATGATGGCAAAGAGCGTAATAAGAGTAGAAGCCGTTCCAAGTCCAGAAAACCCACCACCAAGAAGTTCTGTAAGTATTGTAAGAAGAAGACTCATTTTATTGAGGATTGCTTTAACTTCGGAATAAGGAGAAGAGGAAGAATAATCCTGATGGTAAGGCATCTGTTGTCTCTGCTGGTGAGGGTTCTGATTCGAGAGATTGTCTGGCTATTGCTGCTTGTGTTTCTGGTCGTGATGAATGGATTCTGGATTCTGCATGTTCATTTCATATCTGCACTAACAGAGATTGGTTTAGTTCTTATAAACCTGTGCGTATGGGTGATGATAATCCGTGTCAGATTGTGGGCATTGGTTCTGTTCAGATCAAGGCTCGTGATGGGATGATTCGCACTCTGGAGAATGTGAGGTTCATACCAACAATGACCAGAAATCTTATTTCGATCAGCACACTTGATGAAAGAGGTTTCAAATACTCCGGTTGTGATGGAGTTTTAAAGGTATCAAAGGGTTCTCTCGTTTGGCTTATTGGTAATAAGAATTCTACAAATTTATATGTCCTTAGAGGTAGAACTTTGCATGGTGGTTCTGTTTCCGCTGCTGCTGCTGACACTAATGCAGAGACTGACCTTTGGCATATGCGTCTTGGAGACATGAGTGAACTTGGCATGGAAGAATTGATGAAGAGAGACCTCCTCCCTGGCTGTACTCTGAGTGGCAGAAAGTTCTGCGAGCATTGTGTTTTTGGGAAGCATAAGAGGGTAAAATTCAACACCTCTGTTCACACCACCAAAGGTACTCTTGATTATGTACATGCTGATGTTTGGGGTCCTTCCCGTAAGCCTTCTCTTGGTGGTGCTCGTTACATGCTTACCATTATTGAAAAATAAAGATGATACCTTTGCTGCATTTAAAGAGTGGAAAACTATGATAGAAAGGCAAACTGAGAAGAAGGTAAAAGTGCTTCGTACTGATAATGGTGGAGAGTTCTGTTCGGATGTTTTTGATGAGTATTGCAGGCAAGAAGGCATTGTTAGGCATCACAGCATCCCGTACACACCTCAGCAGAATGGTGTGGCTGAGCGCATGAACAGGACCATCATCTCGAAGGCCCGTTGTATGTTGTCCAACGCCAAGATGAACAAGCGTATTTGGGCAGAGGCTGCGAACACTGCTTGTTACTTGATAAACAGGTCGCCTTCTATTCCACTCCATAAGAAAACACCCATTGAGGTATGGTCTGGTACACCTGCAGATTATTCACAGTTGAAAGTTTTTGGCTGCACTGCTTATGCTCATGTTGACAATGGTAAATTAGAGCCTAGAGCTATTAAATGTTTGTTTCTTGGTTATGGTTCGAGAGTTAAAGGCTACAAATTGTGGAATCCCGAAACAGGAAAGACTTTCATGAGCAGGAGTGTTGTTTTCAATGAATCTGTGATGTTTACTGATAAATTGTCCTCAAATCATGTTCCAGAAAATTTAGCAAGAGAATTGCAGCATGTCAGTGTGTAGGTGGAGCATGTTATTGATGAGGAACGTGTGCAGGTGGAGGTCGTGACTGATGTTGTTGATGATGAAGCTCATAGTGATGATGTTCAACAAACACCTCCTATTTTGCAGCTAGAGGAGAATGACCCTATTGCTCATCGCAGGCAAAAGAGGGGTTGTGGACCTAAACCCCGTCTTATTGAAGAATGCAATGATGGGGACCTGCTAGGGTTTGCGCCCGATCTTTCGATGAGAGGCGTCGGGATAACTCGATTGGATAATGGTGGCGTCGCTCACGGTCCGACTACAGCCTTCTAAGGCTGCGCCTTAGCAACCGATACTCCGCCTCCAACGGCTGCCGCGATCTTATGGAGCGCATCACCCGGCCACTAGGGCACCCGTTTGTGGCGGACCACTCCGAAATTATTCCAAGTTAAGTACCCCGGGACCACTAACCGAGTAGTCAGGCACTTAATCCGGAATAAGCTGGAGCGCCGTCGGATTAAACCCGATAAACCACGTTCTTTTCTCGATCGAAACAACAGCACGCCCACACGAAGGTGAGTTCCAGAGATTACAACATTCCACAAATTAACATACACAAATAGTATCTCAAAGTTATTACAAACCAAGTTTGAAATGAAATCAGAGTATCAAAGTCTTGCAGCGGAATAAAATAGTTCATTGCAGCGGAAGTAAATAAACTAACGACGATACAAATAACACCATGCTGAAGCCTGCCACGGTGCTACTCCTCCTGATCCTCGGCAGAGGACGGAACCCATTCGATGTGCCAGCCAGGTGGAACCTGGGTAGGCCAAGACAAAGCATCGACATCCAAAGGTGTACCTGTAAATCATTGCCACAAGCAAGGCTGAGTATACTAATACTCAGCAAGGCTTACCCGTCGGGTGAAAACTACATCACCGACATCTAGACCATGAGAGGCTTTTGGCTGGTGGGTTTGTTTGCCAAAAAGCAACTAAGAGTAGGTCCTTGCTTTCAAGTTTTAGCATCATATTCTAGTAGATTTAACCATTCTAGATTAGCATCCTGTCTAATCATACAAGTGGTGCAATACAATTTAATTCATACAACAAGTTTATCAATCTCAAAGTTCCACTTGTTACTCAATGTAGCCAGGCGGTCAAGCAGTCTCATTAACCGCGAGAAGCGGACAGTTCGAACCGAATTTTGCTACCTGGCCAGGGGAAACCCAACACACACGGATACTCTGCTTGCTATAAAAGGTACAAGCATTTCCCAACCTTTCCCATCGATCCACAATTCGGAACCGGGTCCATTTCCTTAGGATAAAGGTTTACTGCTTCACTCACAGTCTCACGCATATATCCACAAGTGTACGGCAGGGGAAAACAAAGTTTCCAAGGAGAGATGGCTATCGGCCCTAGCTGCTTCAATCTGGTACCGGGCTTACCGATCCCCATACATCGGCATGCATGTGGTACGTTCAAAAACTTGACAGCTCTTTCCACACATTTCGACCTTAATCAATTATCATACACGGACGGGAGATCTACATCTATCATCCCGCCCGTCAATCCTTATGATTCCAACATAAGTAAAGACAAGCAATTCCTATGTCTCGCGAGTGACAGGAAACCACTCGACTTGTAACGGACCTAAAGCAATGCCCTATCGATCCTTTCATACTAGTATTGCAAGTCATAGGTACTAGGAAATGTGCAGCTAAGGTATTCAATCAACTCCTTGAACGTAAATGCACAAGCATAGAGAAGTCATAATGCATAATTGGTAAAGGTTAGGTTATGCTCCGGGGCTTGCCTTCTTGCTCGAACTGGGGGTTAGCCTCCGGGTTGGTCGATCCTGCACCGGCACCTTCCTCCGGGACTTCTTCCTCGTCTGCGAGAATGAGGTGGTAGTTGCCGTCCGGGATGGCGCCTTCTACATGAGATGCATAACTTAGGGTGGCTGTTCTGGAATTTCAGATTCCATTTATTTTATTCTAACTAACTACAAAAAGGTTTATTCTTTTATATAAATCGATTTCCATCTAGATTACTTCGCATTTTTGTTTCTCCTTTTCTGCTCATTATTTTTATCTATAAACTTTATGACAGCTACTGGAGTATAAGAGCTAAGCTCACTCCAAAATTTAGCTAATTCTGAGCTACACATAATTTATTAAAAATATAACAAACAGCTAACTGCAGAAGTGAGATAAATTCATATAAAATTAAAAATTTATCCATTTCAGGAGATTTTCCTACCAAAGCTAAGCATAGGCATGAGGAGGGCTCTGGCCAAGTGGTGGCTCAAAATAACCCTTGGGTAATCCTCAATAAATTTCTAACCAAAAACACATATTTATTTATTTGCTATCCTAAACAGAGCAAAAATTAAGTTTTTCGTTTTTAACATGTGTGCTAACAAGTTTTTAGTCCTCTGGAGCAAAATGGTGATTTTTCACTGCACAGATTATTTTTAATGATTTCTGCGCTGCAAAAAGACAGAAAACACATTTTAATTTATAACTGGAGCTACAGTTCATATTTTTAGGTCCCCTTTGGACACAAGCTGTCCAAAGTCACTACACACAACATATCCAAAGCTCAACCCTAGCGGAGCTCTGGATTTGAAATGGTGCACTACTTTCCATTTTCATAATTTGAATTTTAGCTCAAAAACAGTTCATCAAAAGTATAAACATGTCTAATAGGGATTGTAGTTTAGACTCTCACGAATCCAGAGAGTATTTTTGTGCATTTTTCTGATTTTTGTACGATTTTTAATGGATTTTACAAGATTCGGGAAAAACAATCTAGTTTTAAGAATCTATTTTCGCAGGGAACCCTAGAACTTTCAAAACTTCGCGAACGAGTCCCTGAACTTTTGCGCAGAGACCCCTAGACAAACGAAGACGATGAAGGAAGGCCCTCGGCTCTCGCCGGAGTTGCGCCGGCCAAACGACGGCGAACTAGGCACGGGGAAGTGGGGGAAAAGGATCCTAGGCTCACCACGAGTCGTTTGGGGACGGTTTGGAGGCCGGGGGTGGTCGGAGTTGCGCCGGCGACGAGGTGGTGGCGGCACGGCCGCCGCGGCTTCTACGCCGGTGAGCTCGGGGTCATTCGCCGAGGTTCGAGGGGTCCTAGAGCACCAGTGGAGCTCGAGGAAGCTAATGGTGTGCTCGGATAACCTCGGGGACGGCTCGGAGTAGGGGCTCGACGTGCGGGTGCTCCGGTGGCCGGAATTCGCGATTTGGGGGAAATCTCAAATTCTCGCCGGAGAAAGGACAATAGCTAGGGGAAAGTGGGGGGATTTGGAGCTGGAGTAGAGGGCTAGCTTCGTGCGGGACGAACTTGGGAATGGTGGAGTGTGGAGGGTGAATTTCTCGGAGAAGCTCGGCTCGGTTCGCGCGGCGCGAGGAAGAAGAAGACCGAGCGAGCGCGGGGAAGTGGAAATGGCCAAGTGAGCGAGTGAGAGGAGGGGTGGGAGTGCGCGGTGGAGTGCTTGGGCACGCGAGAGTGGCACAGTGCGGCCTCGGGAGCGTGCGAGCGCGTGGGTGGCTGTCGCGGTCGCCATTGATGGCGCGGCGATCTCGAACAGAGCGCACACGTGCGGTTGGGCGTCAAAGATCATCGCGTGATGAAGTGGAGATCCTCAGCAAAGGCTTTGGCGCGACGCGAACGGACTCTACCGCCTGCAGTGCGCTCGGCGCGGCGCGAGCGCGCGTGCGGCCACGGCGGCGCGCGACCGTATGATGGCGCTCCGCGGCGCGAGGCGAGGCGAGGCGACGGCGGCGAAATGATGGCTCGGGAGTGACCGGACAAGAGCTAGGCGACAAGCGCCAGCGTCCGCCGCGGCTTGGCCAGCTCAGCGCCGCCTGCGCCGCTCGCCGGCCACGTGGCGGCCGAGCTCCGGCCAGCGCAGCGCGCGCCAGGGGCACTGTAGCATGCCCGTGGAGCTCCGATTTCAAATTCGAATTTTCTCCAAAAAATTCGAACTGAACTTCGAAACGGGTAAAATTAAAAGTTGGGGTCTGAGGTGTGGGACACAACTTTCGAGCTTGGACCAGGCACTTCGACCAGGCGCTACGGCGCTTCGAGCTTGAACCGCAAGCTCGAGCTTGCCGAGCCTCGAAAGGTCAGAAACGCCACTCGAGGGTGAGTGCCCCCCTCGAGCTTGGCTGCGGAGCCTCGAGCGTGACGGAACGTCGCTCGAGGGTAAGTGCCCCCTCGAGCTTGGCTGCGGAGCCTCGAGCGTGACGGAACGTCGCTCGAGGGTAAGTGCCCCCTCGAGCTTGGCTGCGGAGCCTCGAGCGTGACGGAACGTCGCTCGAGGGTAAGTGCCCCCTCGAGCTTGGCTGTGGAGCCTCGAGCGTGACGGACTGCGGGGCCTCGAGGGTCCTATCGTGCGGCCTCGAATCGTGACGGAAACTACTGGCTAGGCTCGATCGTCACGGACATAGCTCGATCGTCACGGACAATACTGGCTAAGCTCGATCGTGACGGACATCCCCGCTCGAGGGTCATCGAGCGGAACGAACGCCGTGTCGAGGTTGTCGCGAAGGGCCGTTGGTGATGACAACTACTCTTTTGGTCCGAGATTTTTAGATTTCAGTTGGGTGCCAAACAACCCTTGTTTTTGAATTAAAATTGAATTTTTGACGAATTTTTGAATTTCAACCCAATTCCCTGTTGCATTGATTTTAATTGCACTTTTTAATTCTTTTGACATCAGAGATGTCACAGCCTACCCCCTTAAAAGGAATCTCGTCCCGAGATTCGATTAAACCTAGAGATAGAGAGGGGAAAAGAAATACCTCGGCTTATGAAAGTATGTCGGGGAAATTCTTCCTAAGATAGTCCTCGGTTTCCCACGTGGCTTCATCTTCGGAGTGATGACTCCACTGAACTTTGTACATTTTAACTCCATTCCTTCGTGTTTGTCGCTCTTTCTCGTCGAGGATCTTAACGGGATGCTCATCATAAGAGAGATCCGGTTCAACCGAGAGTTCCTCTTGTTCAACGACTTCGGTCGGAACACGTAGACACTTCTTGAGTTGGGAAACGTGAAATACATCGTGTACGGCTGAAAGCTTCTCGGGAAGCTTCACTTGATAGGCTACCGGCCCATATTGCTGAGTAATTTCATACGGGCCGATATAACGAGGTGCAAGCTTCCCTTTTAGTCCAAATCTTTGCACACCCTTGGTCGGGGAGACTTTAAGATACACGTGATCACCAACTTCAAACTGAAGTGGCTTCCGCCGCTGATCAAAGTAGCTCTTTTGCCGTGACTGGGCGGTCTTCAAATTCTCCCGAATGATCCTAACCTTTTCTTCTGCCTCCTTCACAAGGTCAGGGCCATAGGTATATCTCTCGCCTGCCTGGGACCAACACAACGGGGTCCGACATCTCCTACCATACAAGGCTTCGAAAGGTGCCATTTTAAGACTCGCTTGGTAGCTGTTGTTATAGGAGAATTCGGCCAGGGATAGACACTTCTCCCAATTCTTCCCATAATGAATAACACAAGTTCGAAGCATTTCCTCAAGTATTTGATTTACCCTTTCCGTCTGCCCATCGGTTTGTGGGTGATATGCTGAACTACGGATCAGTTTGGTGCCTAGGGATAATTGCAACTGTTCCCAAAAGCGTGCTACGAACGGAGCACCGCGATCTGAAATTATCGTCTTGGGTACCCCATGTAGACAAACGATCCGCTCCAAATAAATCTCCGCGTACTTCTTAGCAGCATAAAGGGTATTGACTGGAATAAAATGGACAGTCTTAGTAAGGCGATCCACAATTACCCAAATGGAATCGTGTCCCTGAGGGGTTCTGGGAAGTCCAACAATAAAATCCATGCTTATATCTTCCCATTTCCATGAGGGGATAGGTAGAGGTTGAAGCGTGCCTGCTACCTTCAAGTGGCTGGCCTTAACCCGCTGGCATGTGTCACATTCCGACACATATGTGGCAATTTCTCGCTTCATCCGAGTCCACCAAAAGTTTTGTTTCAAATCTTGGTACATTTTGGTGCTGCCGGGATGGATAGAAAATTTAGAGAGATGTGCCTCATCCATAATCTTCCTCCGGAGTTCCGTGTTTTTGGGCACCACAAGGCGATGTCCAAACCACATCACTTCCTGCCCATCTAACCGGAAACACTTGTACTTCCCTTTCACCTTCTCCTTAGACAATTTCCTTTTAAGGATTTTAATGCTCGCGTCATTCAATTGGGCTACAACAATCTGATCGTGCAAGGTTGGTTCCACTGCAATATGGCTGAAGTACCCGTGTGGAACAATCTCCAAATTGAGCTTTGCCATTTCATGACATAGGGTGTCAGCGTAGGACTCCACGGAAAGACAATGACAATGAGCCTTGCGACTTAGTGCATCCGCAACTACATTAGCCTTCCCGGGGTGATAATGCACACTGAGGTCATAGTCCTTTGCTAACTCCAACCATCTTCGCTGTCTCATATTCAAATGTGCCTGAGTGAAAACATATTTGAGGCTCTTGTGGTCTGTGTATATGTTGCAGGGAACACCCATCAAATAGTGTCTCCACATCTTGAGAGCATGAATAACCGCTGCTAACTCAAGATCATGCGTGGGGTAGTTTTGCTCATGAGGCCGAAGTGCTCGAGAAGCATAAGCAATGACTCGGTTCTCTTGCATGAGAACACAGCCAAGGCCGGTGCCTGATGCATCGCAATAGACATCATAGGGCTTGGTGCAATCGGTCTGAGCCAAAACTGGGGCTGAAGTCAAATGTTTTCGCAAGGTGTGGAAAGCTTCATCACATTTGTCATTCCACTCGAATTTGACTCCCTTCTTTAAGAGTTCGGTCATGGGCTTCGCAATCCGAGAGAAGTCCGGAATAAAACGGCGGTAATAACCGGCTAAACCCAGAAAACTCCGAATCTCGTGGACAGAAGTAGGTGGTTGCCAATCCAACACCTCTTGCACTTTGGTGGGATCCACGGATATACCATCCTTGGAAACCGTGTGACCTAAGAACTTCACGCTCTCTAACCAGAATTCACACTTGGAGAACTTGGCGTAGAGCTGGTGATCTCTCAACCTTTGAAGAACAATGCGAAGGTGCTCGGCATGCTCTTCCTCATTCTTAGAATATATAAGAATGTCGTCAATGAAAACCACCACAAACTTGTCTAGCTCTGACATGAAGACCGAATTCATGAGGTACATAAAGTAGGCCGGGCATTGGTGAGTCCAAAAGACATAACCAAGAATTCATAAAGTCCATAACGTGTGGAAAAGGCAGTCTTTGGAATGTCACAAGGCCTAATTTTGATTTGGTGATAGCCAGAGCGAAGGTCAATCTTGGAGAACACTCTGGCGCCAGCTAGTTGGTCAAACAAGATGTCAATACGGGGAAGCGGATACTTGTTCTTAATAGTTACCGCATTGAGAGGCCGGTAATCAATACACAACCTCAAGGAATGGTCCTTCTTCTTCACAAAGATAGCGGGACATCCCCAAGGTGATACACTTGGACGAATGAAACCCTTATCTAGCAATTCTTGGAGTTGAATTTTTAATTCAGCCAATTCATTGGGCGGCATTCTATATGGTCTCTTTGATATAGGTGCTGTGCCAGGTTGAAGTTCAATCACGAATTCAATGTCTCTATCCGGCGGCATCCCAGGTAAGTCATCCGGAAATACATCGGCATACTCACATACCACCGGAATGCCCTTTAGTTGGGTTTCTACCATTGCATAAGCACACCCATCGACGCAAGTCCGTTGTGGCAGATATAGCACACTCGGGCCCTGCGTAGGCGAGTTTATCTCAACAACTCGTTCCGCAACATCTAGGACAACCTTATGTTGAGTCATCCAATTGGCTCCTAACACAATGTCAATTCCTTCCATTCCCAGCAGAATCCAATCAGTAGGAAATGTTTTACTTCCCAGCCTGATTGGAACCTTGTGGGTGACTTGGTTGGATGCAATTTTACCTCCCGCAGTTGATATCACGTATGATGATTTGGTATGGTACGATTTTAATCCGCATTTCACATGAAACCTTGTGCTTATAAAACTATGTGTTGCCCCGGAATCAAAAAATATCACAGCAGGTTGAGTGCAGATAGGGAAAGTACCAGTCATGTCTGGGGCTCCCTCGGGTAGGTCGGTCAAGGTGGTGTAGTTGAGCCGTCCTTGCCGAACCTGCACACGCTGCTGCTGCTTGCCCTTGCCTTGCTGATTTCCCGAGCGCTGGTTTTGCTGCTTGTTCTGCGGGCAATCCTTGATAAATGATCTTTACTTCCACACTTGAAACACTGATAGCCGGCTCCTGGGCGAGCTGGCTGCTGTGCATTTTGCCTTGGTGCTTGCTGCTGCTGCGGCGGTGGAGGGAAACGAGGCGCATTAGGCGGTGGTGGCCTAGCAACCCATCCACCTCCCTGAGGTGCCCTGGACTGTCCCTGCGGTGCAGCCGGGGGAACCAAGCGGAACCTCTGCGGCTGCGCGCTTGACGGTCCAGCGGGAGCCTTCCTCTTCTTCTCCGCCTTGTGCACCACATTGGCGTCTTCCTGGGCGATGGCAAGGTTCACGAGATCGCCGTACGAGGCAGCACGGGTGGTGGCCAACTGTGCCTTTAACTTGGTGTTAAGGCCACGTCGGAACCTCTCTAGCTTCTTCTCGTCAGAGTCAACGTGATGACCCGCGTAGGGGCACAGACCATTGAAGGCCTGGGCATACTGGAGCACTGTGCGGGTACCCTGGGTCAGCGCCAAAAACTCATTCAACTTCCGCTCTACTAGACCGGCCGGAATGTGAGGAGCCTTGAATGCAGCCTTGAACTCATCCCACTCAACTACATGACCCTCCTGCTGCAGGGCCAGGTAGTTCTCCCACCAAAGGAGAGCTGGGCCGCGGAGCTGTTGCGCCGCGAACACGACCTTGCGGTTGGAGGTGCAAGGCGTCGCCAGGATGGTGAACTTGGACTCGATAGCTCGAATCCAGGTGTCGGCCTCCAAGGGCTCATCAGCTCGTGAGAAAATCGGCGGGTGCGTTGCCAGAAAATCCTCATATCTGGCCACCTGAGGCTGAGGGGCCCGTTGACCTCCCTGCTGGAGCATCTGCTGCTGCATCATCTGTTGCTGATGCTGCAGGTTCCGGAGAATCTCCGTTTGCGTGGCATACAGCTGCTGCCACGTCGGAGGTTGCTGCGGTGGAGGAGGTGGCGGTGGCTGTTGCTGCCCCTCTGGCCCCTGCTGGTTAGCGTTGGAGCCACTAGCGTCGTGACCGCTGCGGGTGATTGCCATCTGCAGTAGGCACTTGTATTAGCCACATTCCATAAGCTTGCATAATGGATGACAAGATAGAACGTGACAATATATTAAGTGTACTGCGCAGAATGACAAATCAGCACGCAGTTCGGGAGAAAAATCATATCTCCCAACAGGAAACAAGTCAAATGCTCCAATTCGGTCAGTAGCTCGAAAATTTCATGCTCTACAACTTTCATGTTGGGCTCGGATTCAAACTCGGACTGGAACTAAGCCGAAAAATTCAATCTTTAGCTCTCTGCATTTGCTGTTTTTCAGCAGACCGAGCTATAGTGTTTTGGTTGCCATTTTTATTTCGCTTAACCAATGGGGTTGCAATTTGGTGATCATTTTGTTTGACAAATTCCAAACAACTTTGTAGTTCACATCACAGCCCAGAAATGAATGGAAAACCCCTCAATAATTAAAACAAGGTTAGCTGCAGAATGTTTTCAACACAGCTATTACACTTCATCAAGTTTTACACCACAACCACACCATTAATTTACATTGCCACCAAAAGATAAAAGGAGAAGCTCAACTCCATCTAGCCTATTATAACATGAAGCCAAAATCTAGGTCTAGCGGAGGAGTAAACTTGCTACTACCACTCTAAAAATCATCCAGGTTGTTAGCGGTAGCCTCTCTGCCCATAGGTGAAGGTGGAGCTGGAAGGGGCGGCATGTCATCCTCGGTGTCCATGTCGGAATCGGGGGCCTCTCCTTCACCATTCCCTCCTTCTTGCTCAAGAAGGTGCTGAGTGTCATGGGCGGCAAGCATAGCATTTGCATGCTCCAAGGTACCATGTACCTCCTCAAGCTCCTCTCTAGTTTGTGCTAACTCATTCTGGGTGTTGTTGTGTGCAATCTGGAGGTCATTCAATTGCCTCTCCAAGTCAGCAATCATGGCATCTCTAGTGGTCACCTCAATGGACAAGGAGGTCCTCTCAACCCCTATGTCACGGGCACGAGCGGACATGTCCATAGCAATGTTGAGCATCTCGCTCTGCGACCGTCCAAGAAGTGCCTGCAAACGGTGATACGCCCGTATCCACCTCATCATCAAAGCGGCTGCAGCGACGGGGTTCTCCGCCATCCTCAAAGGGGAACTAAGGTAACGCCTCATCCAGTGGGGATCATCCGGCTGAGTCGGTGGGAATAAACCCAGTAACTGGTGCTCTACCAACTCCTGGTTCTGAGCCACAAAGGAGCTAATGCCATTCAAGGCAGCTAGCTCACACGTCGTCTCCATGTGGTGTCCATGAACTTCCACCGTCCAGGTGGGGGAACTAGGACACGGCGGGTGACGGTGTACCACCAACCGCACACGGGAACGAACCACACCTCGGTCGTGGATAATAGTCCTCTCATACTGTGGCGGTGTATGGTAGCCAAGCGCCTGTAGAACCGACCACAAGATGCTAGGGAAACCTTCCCATCCCAAGCAATCAGAGAAAGACACGTCGTTGGGGTGGCTAGCCAGGTCAGCGAGGGCGTCCATCTGAACCAAAAGAAAAAGGGGGTAAGGGTGAGAACCGGTTAGTGCCAAAGAGCAAAAACAGATTCTGTGCAGGGTGGTAAAAATTACAAACTCGAAATCTACAAGCTCAAAAATTCCCAAATTTGGCCAGGACATTGTTTAAGTAATTCCTAACAAGTTTCATGTTGGAGGTTTGAGCAGAAACTGTCGTTAAGATGGTGTAAAAATTCAATTTTTATCTCACTGTCCCCAGAATTTCCAGCAGACAGAGGGTTACCATTTTTAGCATAACTCCAATTTTACTGAACCATTTTCGTTGAAATTTCTCCAGCATTTACTTCATAATATTTATGACAACTTTCGTGTTGAACACTTTTTCGTTCGACAACGTTTTCAGTTTCGAATTAAGGGTGCAAACAGATTGTTCTCAGCAGGATTTTTTTTTTGGGTTGTGATTTCAATTCCTTTGCCGGCGGTTCGATTTGGTCACTTATTAATATTCGATATTAATTCGGTGAGATGCAAAGCATGAGCGGCCTATTCGTTCTCACCAACACACATGCCAATAAACTTTTGGCTTACGAAGTTAGTGCCGGTGGCTAGGCAATATCCGTCTCTCCCTATATTAACTAGCCAAACTTTTCTAACCGTTCATCTTACGGAATCGTGGTTAGTGTACCTGCAGAAAATTCCATTCCAGAGCATATATAATCAACCTTTCGTGCCAGCACTCACGAAAGCGTCTCCATACATTACCACCCACAATAGAGGTGGCACCCGAACGTTTAACATTGAACGGGCAATGTTCATATGTCACCAAAGCAACATATTGACAGTTTCATACGCTATTGAAATAGCGTATTGACTTTGTGCCGCCATCATATTTGCATATGATGCCGTGGTACGCTACAGCAATCGCCGTACCTTGCGCCCACCATCCTATTCTAGTTTCATACGCCATCACAGCGTATTGACTATGTGCCGCCACTATATTTTCATATAGTGCCGTGGTACGTTACAGCAATCGCCGTACCTTGCGCCCACCATTGCGTAAAGTAAATGACAGAATGAAATGTGCTGGAAGTCAGTATAATATACTATTTGCCACCTATCATATCGTGATCCCTTAACCCACATAAGCTTCACGTTCTAGGTAACATCCTTAGCGGTCCTAAGATAACCTTCCTTCGCAAAACGCGTCGGAAGCACGAGTTGGCAAGTTTTATTCAAAAATTGTTTATTAAAGGTCTGTTGCTTTCTCCGGTGCGCTGTTTCGGCTCTGATACCAGCTGTGGCGGACCACTCCGAAATTATTCCAAGTTAAGTACCCCGGGACCACAAACCGAGTAGTCAGGCACTTAATCCGGAATAAGCTGGAGCGCCGTCGGATTAAACCCGATAAACCACGTTCTTTTCTCGATCGAAACAACAGCACGCCCACACGAAGGTGAGTTCCAGAGATTACAACATTCCACAAATTAACATACACAAATAGTATCTCAAAGTTATTACAAACCAAGTTTGAAATGAAATCAGAGTATCAAAGTCTTGCAGCGGAATAAAATAGTTCATTGCAGCGGAAGTAAATAAACTAACGACGATACAAATAACACCATGCTGAAGCCTGCCACGGTGCTACTCCTCCTGATCCTCGGCAGAGGACGAAACCCATTCGATGTGCCAGCCAGGTGGAACCTGGGTAGGCCAAGACAAAGCATCGACATCCAAAGGTGTACCTGTAAATCATTGCCACAAGCAAGGCTGAGTATACTAATACTCAGCAAGGCTTACCCGTCGGGTGAAAACTACATCACCGACATCTAGACCATGAGAGGCTTTTGGCTGGTGGGTTTGTTTGCCAAAAAGCAACTAAGAGTAGGTCCTTGCTTTCAAGTTTTAGCATCATATTCTAGTAGATTTAACCATTCTAGATTAGCATCCTGTCTAATCATACAAGTGGTGCAATACAATTTAATTCATACAACAAGTTTATCAATCTCAAAGTTCCACTTGTTACTCAATGTAGCCAGGCGGTCAAGCAGTCTCATTAACCGCGAGAAGCGGACAGTTCGAACCGAATTTTGCTACCTGGCCAGGGGAAACCCAACACACACGGATACTCTGCTTGCTATAAAAGGTACAAGCATTTCCCAACCTTTCCCATCGATCCACAATTCGGAACCGGGTCCATTTCCTTAGGATAAAGGTTTACTGCTTCACTCACAGTCTCACGCATATATCCACAAGTGTACGGCAGGGGAAAACAAAGTTTCCAAGGAGAGATGGCTATCGGCCCTAGCTGCTTCAATCTGGTACCGGGCTTACCGATCCCCATACATCGGCATGCATGTGGTACGTTCAAAAACTTGACAGCTCTTTCCACACATTTCGACCTTAATCAATTATCATACACGGACGGGAGATCTACATCTATCATCCCGCCCGTCAATCCTTATGATTCCAACATAAGTAAAGACAAGCAATTCCTATGTCTCGCGAGTGACAGGAAACCACTCGACTTGTAACGGACCTAAAGCAATGCCCTATCGATCCTTTCATACTAGTATTGCAAGTCATAGGTACTAGGAAATGTGCAGCTAAGGTATTCAATCAACTCCTTGAACGTAAATGCACAAGCATAGAGAAGTCATAATGCATAATTGGTAAAGGTTAGGTTATGCTCCGGGGCTTGCCTTCTTGCTCGAACTGGGGGTTAGCCTCCGGGTTGGTCGATCCTGCACCGGCACCTTCCTCCGGGACTTCTTCCTCGTCTGCGAGAATGAGGTGGTAGTTGCCGTCCGGGATGGCGCCTTCTACATGAGATGCATAACTTAGGGTGGCTGTTCTGGAATTTCAGATTCCATTTATTTTATTCTAACTAACTACAAAAAGGTTTATTCTTTTATATAAATCGATTTCCATCTAGATTACTTCGCATTTTTGTTTCTCCTTTTCTGCTCATTATTTTTATCTATAAACTTTATGACAGCTACTGGAGTATAAGAGCTAAGCTCACTCCAAAATTTAGCTAATTCTGAGCTACACATAATTTATTAAAAATATAACAAACAGCTAACTGCAGAAGTGAGATAAATTCATATAAAATTAAAAATTTATCCATTTCAGGAGATTTTCCTACCAAAGCTAAGCATAGGCATGAGGAGGGCTCTGGCCAAGTGGTGGCTCAAAATAACCCTTGGGTAATCCTCAATAAATTTCTAACCAAAAACACATATTTATTTATTTGCTATCCTAAACAGAGCAAAAATTAAGTTTTTCGTTTTTAACATGTGTGCTAACAAGTTTTTAGTCCTCTGGAGCAAAATGGTGATTTTTCACTGCACAGATTATTTTTAATGATTTCTGCGCTGCAAAAAGACAGAAAACACATTTTAATTTATAACTGGAGCTACAGTTCATATTTTTAGGTCCCCTTTGGACACAAGCTGTCCAAAGTCACTACACACAACATATCCAAAGCTCAACCCTAGCGGAGCTCTGGATTTGAAATGGTGCACTACTTTCCATTTTCATAATTTGAATTTTAGCTCAAAAACAGTTCATCAAAAGTATAAACATGTCTAATAGGGATTGTAGTTTAGACTCTCACGAATCCAGAGAGTATTTTTGTTCATTTTTCTGATTTTTGTACGATTTTTAATGGATTTTACAAGATTCGGGAAAAACAATCTAGTTTTAAGAATCTATTTTCGCAGGGAACCCTAGAACTTTCAAAACTTCGCGAACGAGTCCCTGAACTTTTGCGCAGAGACCCCTAGACAAACGAAGACGATGAAGGAAGGCCCTCGGCTCTCGCCGGAGTTGCGCCGGCCAAACGACGGCGAACTAGGCACGGGGAAGTGGGGGAAAAGGATCCTAGGCTCACCACGAGTCGTTTGGGGACGGTTTGGAGGCCGGGGGTGGTCGGAGTTGCGCCGGCGACGAGGTGGTGGCGGCACGGCCGCCGCGGCTTCTACGCCGGTGAGCTCGGGGTCATTCGCCGAGGTTCGAGGGGTCCTAGAGCACCAGTGGAGCTCGAGGAAGCTAATGGTGTGCTCGGATAACCTCGGGGACGGCTCGGAGTAGGGGCTCGACGTGCGGGTGCTCCGGTGGCCGGAATTCGCGATTTGGGGGAAATCTCAAATTCTCGCCGGAGAAAGGACAATAGCTAGGGGAAAGTGGGGGGATTTGGAGCTGGAGTAGAGGGCTAGCTTCGTGCGGGACGAACTTGGGAATGGTGGAGTGTGGAGGGTGAATTTCTCGGAGAAGCTCGGCTCGGTTCGCGCGGCGCGAGGAAGAAGAAGACCGAGCGAGCGCGGGGAAGTGGAAATGGCCAAGTGAGCGAGTGAGAGGAGGGGTGGGAGTGCGCGGTGGAGTGCTTGGGCACGCGAGAGTGGCACAGTGCGGCCTCGGGAGCGTGCGAGCGCGTGGGTGGCTGTCGCGGTCGCCATTGATGGCGCGGCGATCTCGAACAGAGCGCACACGTGCGGTTGGGCGTCAAAGATCATCGCGTGATGAAGTGGAGATCCTCAGCAAAGGCTTTGGCGCGACGCGAACGGACTCTACCGCCTGCAGTGCGCTCGGCGCGGCGCGAGCGCGCGTGCGGCCACGGCGGCGCGCGACCGTATGATGGCGCTCCGCGGCGCGAGGCGAGGCGAGGCGACGGCGGCGAAATGATGGCTCGGGAGTGACCGGACAAGAGCTAGGCGACAAGCGCCAGCGTCCGCCGCGGCTTGGCCAGCTCAGCGCCGCCTGCGCCGCTCGCCGGCCACGTGGCGGCCGAGCTCCGGCCAGCGCAGCGCGTGCCAGGGGCACTGTAGCATGCCCGTGGAGCTCCGATTTCAAATTCGAATTTTCTCCAAAAAAATTCGAACTGAACTTCGAAACGGGTAAAATTAAAAGTTGGGGTCTGAGGTGTGGGACACAACTTTCAAGCTTGGACCAGGCACTTCGACCAGGCGCTACGGCGCTTCGAGCTTGAACCGCAAGCTCGAGCTTGCCGAGCCTCGAAAGGTCAGAAACGCCACTCGAGGGTGAGTGCCCCCCTCGAGCTTGGCTGCGGAGCCTCGAGCGTGACGGAACGTCGCTCGAGGGTAAGTGCCCCCTCGAGCTTGGCTGCGGAGCCTCGAGCGTGACGGAACGTCGCTCGAGGGTAAGTGCCCCCTCGAGCTTGGCTGCGGAGCCTCGAGCGTGACGGAACGTCGCTCGAGGGTAAGTGCCCCCTCGAGCTTGGCTGTGGAGCCTCGAGCGTGACGGACTGCGGGGCCTCGAGGGTCCTATCGTGCGGCCTCGAATCGTGACGGAAACTACTGGCTAGGCTCGATCGTCACGGACATAGCTCGATCGTCACGGACAATACTGGCTAAGCTCGATCGTGACGGACATCCCCGCTCGAGGGTCATCGAGCGGAACGAACGCTGTGTCGAGGTTGTCGCGAAGGGCCGTTGGTGATGACAACTACTCTTTTGGTCCGAGATTTTTAGATTTCAGTTGGGTGCCAAACAACCCTTGTTTTTGAATTAAAATTGAATTTTTGACGAATTTTTGAATTTCAACCCAATTCCCTGTTGCATTGATTTTAATTGCACTTTTTAATTCTTTTGACATCAGAGATGTCACAGCCTACCCCCCTTAAAAGGAATCTCGTCCCGAGATTCGATTAAACCTAGAGATAGAGAGGGGAAAAGAAATACCTCGGCTTATGAAAGTATGTCGGGGAAATTCTTCCTAAGATAGTCCTCGGTTTCCCACGTGGCTTCATCTTCGGAGTGATGACTCCACTGAACTTTGTACATTTTAACTCCATTCCTTCGTGTTTGTCGCTCTTTCTCGTCGAGGATCTTAACGGGATGCTCATCATAAGAGAGATCCGGTTCAACCGAGAGTTCCTCTTGTTCAACGACTTCGGTCGGAACACGTAGACACTTCTTGAGTTGGGAAACGTGAAATACATCGTGTACGGCTGAAAGCTTCTCGGGAAGCTTCACTTGATAGGCTACCGGCCCATATTGCTGAGTAATTTCATACGGGCCGATATAACGAGGTGCAAGCTTCCCTTTTAGTCCAAATCTTTGCACACCCTTGGTCGGGGAGACTTTAAGATACACGTGATCACCAACTTCAAACTGAAGTGGCTTCCGCCGCTGATCAAAGTAGCTCTTTTGCCGTGACTGGGCGGTCTTCAAATTCTCCCGAATGATCCTAACCTTTTCTTCTGCCTCCTTCACAAGGTCAGGGCCATAGGTATATCTCTCGCCTGCCTGGGACCAACACAACGGGGTCCGACATCTCCTACCATACAAGGCTTCGAAAGGTGCCATTTTAAGACTCGCTTGGTAGCTGTTGTTATAGGAGAATTCGGCCAGGGATAGACACTTCTCCCAATTCTTCCCATAATGAATAACACAAGTTCGAAGCATTTCCTCAAGTATTTGATTTACCCTTTCCGTCTGCCCATCGGTTTGTGGGTGATATGCTGAACTACGGATCAGTTTGGTGCCTAGGGATAATTGCAACTGTTCCCAAAAGCGTGCTACGAACGGAGCACCGCGATCTGAAATTATCGTCTTGGGTACCCCATGTAGACAAACGATCCGCTCCAAATAAATCTCCGCGTACTTCTTAGCAGCATAAAGGGTATTGACTGGAATAAAATGGACAGTCTTAGTAAGGCGATCCACAATTACCCAAATGGAATCGTGTCCCTGAGGGGTTCTGGGAAGTCCAACAATAAAATCCATGCTTATATCTTCCCATTTCCATGAGGGGATAGGTAGAGGTTGAAGCGTGCCTGCTACCTTCAAGTGGCTGGCCTTAACCCGCTGGCATGTGTCACATTCCGACACATATGTGGCAATTTCTCGCTTCATCCGAGTCCACCAAAAGTTTTGTTTCAAATCTTGGTACATTTTGGTGCTGCCGGGATGGATAGAAAATTTAGAGAGATGTGCCTCATCCATAATCTTCCTCCGGAGTTCCGTGTTTTGGGCACCACAAGGCGATGTCCAAACCACATCACTTCCTGCCCATCTAACCGGAAACACTTGTACTTCCCTTTCACCTTCTCCTTAGACAATTTCCTTTTAAGGATTTTAATGCTCGCGTCATTCAATTGGGCTACAACAATCTGATCGTGCAAGGTTGGTTCCACTGCAATATGGCTGAAGTACCCGTGTGGAACAATCTCCAAATTGAGCTTTGCCATTTCATGACATAGGGTGTCAGCGTAGGACTCCACGGAAAGACAATGACAATGAGCCTTGCGACTTAGTGCATCCGCAACTACATTAGCCTTCCCGGGGTGATAATGCACACTGAGGTCATAGTCCTTTGCTAACTCCAACCATCTTCGCTGTCTCATATTCAAATGTGCCTGAGTGAAAACATATTTGAGGCTCTTGTGGTCTGTGTATATGTTGCAGGGAACACCCATCAAATAGTGTCTCCACATCTTGAGAGCATGAATAACCGCTGCTAACTCAAGATCATGCGTGGGGTAGTTTTGCTCATGAGGCCGAAGTGCTCGAGAAGCATAAGCAATGACTCGGTTCTCTTGCATGAGAACACAGCCAAGGCCGGTGCCTGATGCATCGCAATAGACATCATAGGGCTTGGTGCAATCGGTCTGAGCCAAAACTGGGGCTGAAGTCAAATGTTTTCGCAAGGTGTGGAAAGCTTCATCACATTTGTCATTCCACTCGAATTTGACTCCCTTCTTTAAGAGTTCGGTCATGGGCTTCGCAATCCGAGAGAAGTCCGGAATAAAACGGCGGTAATAACCGGCTAAACCCAGAAAACTCCGAATCTCGTGGACAGAAGTAGGTGGTTGCCAATCCAACACCTCTTGCACTTTGGTGGGATCCACGGATATACCATCCTTGGAAACCGTGTGACCTAAGAACTTCACGCTCTCTAACCAGAATTCACACTTGGAGAACTTGGCGTAGAGCTGGTGATCTCTCAACCTTTGAAGAACAATGCGAAGGTGCTCGGCATGCTCTTCCTCATTCTTAGAATATATAAGAATGTCGTCAATGAAAACCACCACAAACTTGTCTAGCTCTGACATGAAGACCGAATTCATGAGGTACATAAAGTAGGCCGGGCATTGGTGAGTCCAAAAGACATAACCAAGAATTCATAAAGTCCATAACGTGTGGAAAAGGCAGTCTTTGGAATGTCACAAGGCCTAATTTTGATTTGGTGATAGCCAGAGCGAAGGTCAATCTTGGAGAACACTCTGGCGCCAGCTAGTTGGTCAAACAAGATGTCAATACGGGGAAGCGGATACTTGTTCTTAATAGTTACCGCATTGAGAGGCCGGTAATCAATACACAACCTCAAGGAATGGTCCTTCTTCTTCACAAAGATAGCGGGACATCCCCAAGGTGATACACTTGGACGAATGAAACCCTTATCTAGCAATTCTTGGAGTTGAATTTTTAATTCAGCCAATTCATTGGGCGGCATTCTATATGGTCTCTTTGATATAGGTGCTGTGCCAGGTTGAAGTTCAATCACGAATTCAATGTCTCTATCCGGCGGCATCCCAGGTAAGTCATCCGGAAATACATCGGCATACTCACATACCACCGGAATGCCCTTTAGTTGGGTTTCTACCATTGCATAAGCACACCCATCGACGCAAGTCCGTTGTGGCAGATATAGCACACTCGGGCCCTGCGTAGGCGAGTTTATCTCAACAACTCGTTCCGCAACATCTAGGACAACCTTATGTTGAGTCATCCAATTGGCTCCTAACACAATGTCAATTCCTTCCATTCCCAGCAGAATCCAATCAGTAGGAAATGTTTTACTTCCCAGCCTGATTGGAACCTTGTGGGTGACTTGGTTGGATGCAATTTTACCTCCCGCAGTTGATATCACGTATGATGATTTGGTATGGTACGATTTTAATCCGCATTTCACATGAAACCTTGTGCTTATAAAACTATGTGTTGCCCCGGAATCAAACAATATCACAGCAGGTTGAGTGCAGATAGGGAAAGTACCAGTCATGTCTGGGGCTCCCTCGGGTAGGTCGGTCAAGGTGGTGTAGTTGAGCCGTCCTTGCCGAACCTGCACACGCTGCTGCTGCTTGCCCTTGCCTTGCTGATTTCCCGAGCGCTGGTTTTGCTGCTTGTTCTGCGGGCAATCCTTGATAAATGATCTTTACTTCCACACTTGAAACACTGATAGCCGGCTCCTGGGCGAGCTGGCTGCTGTGCATTTTGCCTTGGTGCTTGCTGCTGCTGCGGCGGTGGAGGGAAACGAGGCGCATTAGGCGGTGGTGGCCTAGCAACCCATCCACCTCCCTGAGGTGCCCTGGACTGTCCCTGCGGTGCAGCCGGGGGAACCAAGCGGAACCTCTGCGGCTGCGCGCTTGACGGTCCAGCGGGAGCCTTCCTCTTCTTCTCCGCCTTGTGCACCACATTGGCGTCTTCCTGGGCGATGGCAAGGTTCACGAGATCGCCGTACGAGGCAGCACGGGTGGTGGCCAACTGTGCCTTTAACTTGGTGTTAAGGCCACGTCGGAACCTCTCTAGCTTCTTCTCGTCAGAGTCAACGTGATGACCCGCGTAGGGGCACAGACCATTGAAGGCCTGGGCATACTGGAGCACTGTGCGGGTACCCTGGGTCAGCGCCAAAAACTCATTCAACTTCCGCTCTACTAGACCGGCCGGAATGTGAGGAGCCTTGAATGCAGCCTTGAACTCATCCCACTCAACTACATGACCCTCCTGCTGCAGGGCCAGGTAGTTCTCCCACCAAAGGAGAGCTGGGCCGCGGAGCTGTTGCGCCGCGAACACGACCTTGCGGTTGGAGGTGCAAGGCGTCGCCAGGATGGTGAACTTGGACTCGATAGCTCGAATCCAGGTGTCGGCCTCCAAGGGCTCATCAGCTCGTGAGAAAATCGGCGGGTGCGTTGCCAGAAAATCCTCATATCTGGCCACCTGAGGCTGAGGGGCCCGTTGACCTCCCTGCTGGAGCATCTGCTGCTGCATCATCTGTTGCTGATGCTGCAGGTTCCGGAGAATCTCCGTTTGCGTGGCATACAGCTGCTGCCACGTCGGAGGTTGCTGCGGTGGAGGAGGTGGCGGTGGCTGTTGCTGCCCCTCTGGCCCCTGCTGGTTAGCGTTGGAGCCACTAGCGTCGTGACCGCTGCGGGTGATTGCCATCTGCAGTAGGCACTTGTATTAGCCACATTCCATAAGCTTGCATAATGGATGACAAGATAGAACGTGACAATATATTAAGTGTACTGCGCAGAATGACAAATCAGCACGCAGTTCGGGAGAAAAATCATATCTCCCAACAGGAAACAAGTCAAATGCTCCAATTCGGTCAGTAGCTCGAAAATTTCATGCTCTACAACTTTCATGTTGGGCTCGGATTCAAACTCGGACTGGAACTAAGCCGAAAAATTCAATCTTTAGCTCTCTGCATTTGCTGTTTTTCAGCAGACCGAGCTATAGTGTTTTGGTTGCCATTTTTATTTCGCTTAACCAATGGGGTTGCAATTTGGTGATCATTTTGTTTGACAAATTCCAAACAACTTTGTAGTTCACATCACAGCCTAGAAATGAATGGAAAACCCCTCAATAATTAAAACAAGGTTAGCTGCAGAATGTTTTCAACACAGCTATTACACTTCATCAAGTTTTACACCACAACCACACCATTAATTTACATTGCCACCAAAAGATAAAAGGAGAAGCTCAACTCCATCTAGCCTATTATAACATGAAGCCAAAATCTAGGTCTAGCGGAGGAGTAAACTTGCTACTACCACTCTAAAAATCATCCAGGTTGTTAGCGGTAGCCTCTCTGCCCATAGGTGAAGGTGGAGCTGGAAGGGGCGGCATGTCATCCTCGGTGTCCATGTCGGAATCGGGGGCCTCTCCTTCACCATTCCCTCCTTCTTGCTCAAGAAGGTGCTGAGTGTCATGGGCGGCAAGCATAGCATTTGCATGCTCCAAGGTACCATGTACCTCCTCAAGCTCCTCTCTAGTTTGTGCTAACTCATTCTGGGTGTTGTTGTGTGCAATCTGGAGGTCATTCAATTGCCTCTCCAAGTCAGCAATCATGGCATCTCTAGTGGTCACCTCAATGGACAAGGAGGTCCTCTCAACCCCTATGTCACGGGCACGAGCGGACATGTCCATAGCAATGTTGAGCATCTCGCTCTGCGACCGTCCAAGAAGTGCCTGCAAACGGTGATACGCCCGTATCCACCTCATCATCAAAGCGGCTGCAGCGACGGGGTTCTCCGCCATCCTCAAAGGGGAACTAAGGTAACGCCTCATCCAGTGGGGATCATCCGGCTGAGTCGGTGGGAATAAACCCAGTAACTGGTGCTCTACCAACTCCTGGTTCTGAGCCACAAAGGAGCTAATGCCATTCAAGGCAGCTAGCTCACACGTCGTCTCCATGTGGTGTCCATGAACTTCCACCGTCCAGGTGGGGGAACTAGGACACGGCGGGTGACGGTGTACCACCAACCGCACACGGGAACGAACCACACCTCGGTCGTGGATAATAGTCCTCTCATACTGTGGCGGTGTATGGTAGCCAAGCGCCTGTAGAACCGACCACAAGATGCTAGGGAAACCTTCCCATCCCAAGCAATCAGAGAAAGACACGTCGTTGGGGTGGCTAGCCAGGTCAGCGAGGGCGTCCATCTGAACCAAAAGAAAAAGGGGGTAAGGGTGAGAACCGGTTAGTGCCAAAGAGCAAAAACAGATTCTGTGCAGGGTGGTAAAAATTACAAACTCGAAATCTACAAGCTCAAAAATTCCCAAATTTGGCCAGGACATTGTTTAAGTAATTCCTAACAAGTTTCATGTTGGAGGTTTGAGCAGAAACTGTCGTTAAGATGGTGTAAAAATTCAATTTTTATCTCACTGTCCCCAGAATTTCCAGCAGACAGAGGGTTACCATTTTTAGCATAACTCCAATTTTACTGAACCATTTTCGTTGAAATTTCTCCAGCATTTACTTCATAATATTTATGACAACTTTCGTGTTGAACACTTTTTCGTTCGACAACGTTTTCAGTTTCGAATTAAGGGTGCAAACAGATTGTTCTCAGCAGGATTTTTTTTTTGGGTTGTGATTTCAATTCCTTTGACGGCGGTTCGATTTGGTCACTTATTAATATTCGATATTAATTCGGTGAGATGCAAAGCATGAGCGGCCTATTCGTTCTCACCAACACACATGCCAATAAACTTTTGGCTTACGAAGTTAGTGCCGGTGGCTAGGCAATATCCGTCTCTCCCTATATTAACTAGCCGAACTTTTCTAACCGTTCATCTTACGGAATCGTGGTTAGTGTACCTGCAGAAAATTCCATTCCAGAGCATATATAATCAACCTTTCGTGCCAGCACTCACGAAAGCGTCTCCATACATTACCACCCACAATAGAGGTGGCACCCGAACGTTTAACATTGAACGGGCAATGTTCATATGTCACCAAAGCAACATATTGACAGTTTCATACGCTATTGAAATAGCGTATTGACTTTGTGCCGCCATCATATTTGCATATGATGCCGTGGTACGCTACAGCAATCGCCGTACCTTGCGCCCACCATCCTATTCTAGTTTCATACGCCATCACAGCGTATTGACTATGTGCCGCCACTATATTTTCATATAGTGCCGTGGTACGTTACAGCAATCGCCGTACCTTGCGCCCACCATTGCGTAAAGTAAATGACAGAATGAAATGTGCTGGAAGTCAGTATAATATACTATTTGCCACCTATCATATCGTGATCCCTTAACCCACATAAGCTTCACGTTCTAGGTAACATCCTTAGCGGTCCTAAGATAACCTTCCTTCGCAAAACGCGTCGGAAGCACGAGTTGGCAAGTTTTATTCAAAAATTGTTTATTAAAGGTCTGTTGCTTTCTCCGGTGCGCTGTTTCGGCTCTGATACCAGCTGTGGCGGACCACTCCGAAATTATTCCAAGTTAAGTACCCCGGGACCACAAACCGAGTAGTCAGGCACTTAATCCGGAATAAGCTGGAGCGCCGTCGGATTAAACCCGATAAACCACGTTCTTTTCTCGATCGAAACAACAGCACGCCCACACGAAGGTGAGTTCCAGAGATTACAACATTCCACAAATTAACATACACAAATAGTATCTCAAAGTTATTACAAACCAAGTTTGAAATGAAATCAGAGTATCAAAGTCTTGCAGCGGAATAAAATAGTTCATTGCAGCGGAAGTAAATAAACTAACGACGATACAAATAACACCATGCTGAAGCCTGCCACGGTGCTACTCCTCCTGATCCTCGGCAGAGGACGAAACCCATTCGATGTGCCAGCCAGGTGGAACCTGGGTAGGCCAAGACAAAGCATCGACATCCAAAGGTGTACCTGTAAATCATTGCCACAAGCAAGGCTGAGTATACTAATACTCAGCAAGGCTTACCCGTCGGGTGAAAACTACATCACCGACATCTAGACCATGAGAGGCTTTTGGCTGGTGGGTTTGTTTGCCAAAAAGCAACTAAGAGTAGGTCCTTGCTTTCAAGTTTTAGCATCATATTCTAGTAGATTTAACCATTCTAGATTAGCATCCTGTCTAATCATACAAGTGGTGCAATACAATTTAATTCATACAACAAGTTTATCAATCTCAAAGTTCCACTTGTTACTCAATGTAGCCAGGCGGTCAAGCAGTCTCATTAACCGCGAGAAGCGGACAGTTCGAACCGAATTTTGCTACCTGGCCAGGGGAAACCCAACACACACGGATACTCTGCTTGCTATAAAAGGTACAAGCATTTCCCAACCTTTCCCATCGATCCACAATTCGGAACCGGGTCCATTTCCTTAGGATAAAGGTTTACTGCTTCACTCACAGTCTCACGCATATATCCACAAGTGTACGGCAGGGGAAAACAAAGTTTCCAAGGAGAGATGGCTATCGGCCCTAGCTGCTTCAATCTGGTACCGGGCTTACCGATCCCCATACATCGGCATGCATGTGGTACGTTCAAAAACTTGACAGCTCTTTCCACACATTTCGACCTTAATCAATTATCATACACGGACGGGAGATCTACATCTATCATCCCGCCCGTCAATCCTTATGATTCCAACATAAGTAAAGACAAGCAATTCCTATGTCTCGCGAGTGACAGGAAACCACTCGACTTGTAACGGACCTAAAGCAATGCCCTATCGATCCTTTCATACTAGTATTGCAAGTCATAGGTACTAGGAAATGTGCAGCTAAGGTATTCAATCAACTCCTTGAACGTAAATGCACAAGCATAGAGAAGTCATAATGCATAATTGGTAAAGGTTAGGTTATGCTCCGGGGCTTGCCTTCTTGCTCGAACTGGGGGTTAGCCTCCGGGTTGGTCGATCCTGCACCGGCACCTTCCTCCGGGACTTCTTCCTCGTCTGCGAGAATGAGGTGGTAGTTGCCGTCCGGGATGGCGCCTTCTACATGAGATGCATAACTTAGGGTGGCTGTTCTGGAATTTCAGATTCCATTTATTTTATTCTAACTAACTACAAAAAGGTTTATTCTTTTATATAAATCGATTTCCATCTAGATTACTTCGCATTTTTGTTTCTCCTTTTCTGCTCATTATTTTTATCTATAAACTTTATGACAGCTACTGGAGTATAAGAGCTAAGCTCACTCCAAAATTTAGCTAATTCTGAGCTACACATAATTTATTAAAAATATAACAAACAGCTAACTGCAGAAGTGAGATAAATTCATATAAAATTAAAAATTTATCCATTTCAGGAGATTTTCCTACCAAAGCTAAGCATAGGCATGAGGAGGGCTCTGGCCAAGTGGTGGCTCAAAATAACCCTTGGGTAATCCTCAATAAATTTCTAACCAAAAACACATATTTATTTATTTGCTATCCTAAACAGAGCAAAAATTAAGTTTTTCCTTTTTAACATGTGTGCTAACAAGTTTTTAGTCCTCTGGAGCAAAATGGTGATTTTTCACTGCACAGATTATTTTTAATGATTTCTGCGCTGCAAAAAGACAGAAAACACATTTTAATTTATAACTGGAGCTACAGTTCATATTTTTAGGTCCCCTTTGGACACAAGCTGTCCAAAGTCACTACACACAACATATCCAAAGCTCAACCCTAGCGGAGCTCTGGATTTGAAATGGTGCACTACTTTCCATTTTCATAATTTGAATTTTAGCTCAAAAACAGTTCATCAAAAGTATAAACATGTCTAATAGGGATTGTAGTTTAGACTCTCACGAATCCAGAGAGTATTTTTGTGCATTTTTCTGATTTTTGTACGATTTTTAATGGATTTTACAAGATTCGGGAAAAACAATCTAGTTTTAAGAATCTATTTTCGCAGGGAACCCTAGAACTTTCAAAACTTTGCGAACGAGTCCCTGAACTTTTGCGCAGAGACCCCTAGACAAACGAAGACGATGAAGGAAGGCCCTCGGCTCTCGCCGGAGTTGCGCCGGCCAAACGACGGCGAACTAGGCACGGGGAAGTGGGGGAAAAGGATCCTAGGCTCACCACGAGTCGTTTGGGGACGGTTTGGAGGCCGGGGGTGGTCGGAGTTGCGCCGGCGACGAGGTGGTGGCGGCACGGCCGCCGCGGCTTCTACGCCGGTGAGCTCGGGGTCGTTCGCCGAGGTTCGAGGGGTCCTAGAGCACCAGTGGAGCTCGAGGAAGCTAATGGTGTGCTCGGATAACCTCGGGGACGGCTCGGAGTAGGGGCTCGACGTGCGGGTGCTCCGGTGGCCGGAATTCACGATTTGGGGGAAATCTCAAATTCTCGCCGGAGAAAGGACAATAGCTAGGGGAAAGTGGGGGGATTTGGAGCTGGAGTAGAGGGCTAGCTTCGTGCGGGACGAACTTGGGAATGGTGGAGTGTGGAGGGTGAATTTCTCGGAGAAGCTCGGCTCGGTTCGCGCGGCGCGAGGAAGAAGAAGACCGAGCGAGCGCGGGGAAGTGGAAATGGCCAAGTGAGCGAGTGAGAGGAGGGGTGGGAGTGCGCGGTGGAGTGCTTGGGCACGCGAGAGTGGCACAGTGCGGCCTCGGGAGCGTGCGAGCGCGTGGGTGGCTGTCGCGGTCGCCATTGATGGCGCGGCGATCTCGAACAGAGCGCACACGCGCGGTTGGGCGTCAAAGATCATCGCGTGATGAAGTGGAGATCCTCAGCAAAGGCTTTGGCGCGACGCGAACGGACTCTACCGCCTGCAGTGCGCTCGGCGTGGCGCGAGCGCGCGTGCGGCCACGGCGGCGCGCGACCGTATGATGGCGCTCCGCGGCGCGAGGCGAGGCGAGGCGAGGCGACGGCGGCGAAATGATGGCTCGGGAGTGGCCGGACAAGAGCTAGGCGACAAGCGCCAGCGTCCGCCGCGGCTTGGCCAGCTCAGCGCCGCCTGCGCCGCTCGCCGGCCACGTGGCGGCCGAGCTCCGGCCAGCGCAGCGCGCGCCAGGGGCACTGTAGCATGCCCGTGGAGCTCCGATTTCAAATTCGAATTTTCTCCAAAAAAATTCGAACTGAACTTCGAAACGGGTAAAATTAAAAGTTGGGGTCTGAGGTGTGGGACACAACTTTCGAGCTTGGACCAGGCACTTCGACCAGGCGCTACGGCGCTTCGAGCTTGAACCGCAAGCTCGAGCTTGCCGAGCCTCGAATGGTCGGAAACGCCACTCGAGGGTGAGTGCCCCCCTCGAGCTTGGCTGCGAAGCCTCGAGCGTGACGGAACGTCGCTCGAGGGTAAGTGCCCCCTCGAGCTTGGCTGCGGAGCCTCGAGCGTGACGGAACGTCGCTCGAGGGTAAGTGCCCCCTCGAGCTTGGCTGCGGAGCCTCGAGCGTGACGGAACGTCGCTCGAGGGTAAGTGCCCCCTCGAGCTTGGCTGCGGAGCCTCGAGCGTGACGGACTGCGGGGCCTCGAGGGTCCTATCGTGCGGCCTCGAATCGTGACGGAAACTACTGGCTAGGCTCGATCGTCACGGACATAGCTCGATCGTCACGGACAATACTGGCTAAGCTCGATCGTGACGGACATCCCCGCTCGAGGGTCATCGAGCGGAACGAACGCCGTGTCGAGGTTGTCGCGAAGGGCCGTTGGTGATGACAACTACTCTTTTGGTCCGAGATTTTTAGATTTCAGTTGGGTGCCAAACAACCCTTGTTTTTGAATTGAAATTGAATTTTTGACGAATTTTTGAATTTCAACCCAATTCCCTGTTGCATTGATTTTAATTGCACTTTTTAATTCTTTTGACATCAGAGATGTCACACCGTTCCTCCAAGCAATCGAAGAACAAGCAAGAACAAGTAGGACAAGCAACTCAATTGCGAATATGGAATTAATACCATTCTGAATACACAAAGTTGGGGTTCCGAATCGAGTAGAACGGATGGTCTAGTCGATACACGCGTCTATAAGGAAGTAGCAATGGCTAAACTTTCATCAAAACAAAACCCAAACTGTTCTTGGCGACGGCCGAAAGATATTAGTATGTGGGAGGGCGACCAGAGAGGTGCTGGGGTCGTCCTCCAACCCTAGGACGCGTCCGTAATGGACTCAACTAGATACACGGCCCATGGGCCAAAATAGCGGTGACGCAGCACTGTAGGCTGAAAAGGACTCGGTGGTATTTTGACAATTGCGTCTGACTCCGAATAGATATGGACTTGAAGTTAGATTCGTTGGAAAATAGACTTGATAAGCTTTCCATGAAGTACATGAACGCCCAAAACGGAGTGCGTATGAAGTCGTGGCGGTCGTCACAAGTTGGTGCTGTCCTGCAGTCCGAATCCAGCTCGTGCAATGCCCCTCTCCGTATTATCCACACCATCATTCCTGAGTACAACAAGAGTGCACGCGTCTCCATTGTCTAAACATGAATAAGAGCTTAAGAACGAACTTACTTGATGTTGAAGTTGACGAGCACGAGCACGAGTAATAGGACCAAGCGGTGTTGGCGGAGGTAGGGATGTATCGACGGTGTTGATGTCCTCATCATGCAATATGACCTATTATACTTTGAGTTGTGCTGAACAGGTTGATAGCACTTATGAGCCAGCAACATATAGAGAAGCTATTAATTGTGGTGACCGTGAGAAATGGATTTCAGCTATGCAGGAGGAGATGCAATCTCTCGAGAAGAATTGTACTTGGGAGATTGTTCCATTGCCAAAAGGGAAGAAGACTGTCTGTTGCAAATGGCTTTACAAGAAAAAGGAGGGTTTGTCTCCTAGTGAGCCTCCTAAATTCAAGTCAAGGTTAGTAGCAAAAGAGTACAGTCAAATTCCTGGTGTTGATTATAATGAGGTATTCTCTCCCGTTGTGAAGCATAGCTCTATTCGCACTTTCCTCAGTATTGTTGCATCACATGATCTTGAGCTTGAGCAGTTATGTTGTCACATGGCTTTAAAAGGTCTCAATATGATAGCTGTGTTTACATGAAGACTGTTAATGGATCACCTATATACCTACTGTAATATGTTGATGACATGCTGATTGCTGCCAAGAGCAGCAGAGAGATCACTGCGTTGAAGAAATTGTTGAGCAGTGAGTTTGATATGAAGGACCTTGGTGCTGCTAAGAAAATTCTAGGTATGGAAATTACTAGAGACCGTCCTGCTGGTTTGTTGTTTCTTAGTCAGCATAGTTACATTGAGAAGGTCCTTCAGCGTTTTAACATGCATGATGCTAAGCCGGTTAGTACTCCTATTGCACCGCATTTTAAATTGTCAGCTAAGCAGTGTGCTAGTTCAGCTGAAGATATTGAATACATATCAAGAGTTCCGTATTCTAGTGCTGTTGGTTCTCTGATGTATGCTATAGTTTGCTCTCGCCCAGATTTATCATATGTTATGAGTTTGGTTAGTAGATACATGGCTAATCCTGGTAAAGAACACTGGAAGGCTGTTCAGTAGATTTCCAGGTACCTCAGAGGCACATTAGATTTTTTTCTGAAGTTTGGAAGGACAGATAAGGGGCTCATTGGATATGTTGATTCAGATTATGCTGGTGATTTGGACAAGCGCAGATCACTCACAGGTTATGTCTTTACTGTTGGCAGTTGTGCTGTGAGTTGGAAGGCTACTTTGCAGTCTGTTGTTGCTTTGTCTACTACTGAGGCTGAGTACATGGCTATTTGTGAAGCATGCAAAGAGTTGATTTGGCTGAAGGGTTTATTTGCTGAGCTTTGTGGAGTTAAATCTTGTGTTAACCTGTTTTCTGATAGTCAAAGTGCAATATTTCTCACTAAAGATCAGATGTTTCATGAGAGGACTAAGCACATTGACATCAAGTATAACTTTGTCCGTGATGAGATTGAGAAGGGCAAGTTAAAGGTACGCAAGATTAGCACTCATGATAATCCTGCTGATATGTTGACAAAGCCGGTCCCTGTTGCTAAGTTTGAGCTATGCTCAAGCTTAGTTGGTTTGATGGATTAGCCCAAGAGGCTATTTGGCACCAGAAGTATTTTCTTTATTGTTTCAAGATGAAGGTGTTGATTATGCTACAAGATGAAATTTGTCTCAAGGTGGAGTTTATTGAGTTGTGATCCAATTTCATCACAAGTCAAAGGCCCATTAGGCCTAGGTCGCTACTGGGGGGTTCCACCTAGTATTCTATTTTATTCTTGTAAGCCGCCGCGACGGCGTTGTAACCCTGACTCCTCCACATAGTAAAGTTCTTGCTGGCTGGCGCCCATGGTTTTTCCCGCAAGGGTTTTCCACATTAAAATCGTGTCTCGTGTTCGATCTTGTTTTCGCATTATTTGCTAACAGAGCTTGCCCTTATGCAACTCGCCAACTAGAGTAAAACTACTAGCTAGACAACATATTATCCATGTGAGCTCTAGTATGGGCACCGCCGTGCTTGCCATGTCCCAACTGGCCAGCTGCCACATCCCCATGCGGCGCTGACTGGAGAAAGCGGATTCCGACATGATGTTGTTGCTCCGTGATCATCTCTTGTCCGACAAGTAATGAAGGGATTTGAAGAAGTGTAGGCCAGACGTGGTGAGGGAATGGATGCCGACAACATGCATGCGCCGTAAATTTCTGGTGGTTTGGTTCACTAAGATGAGGAATTTGTGATGGTGTGGCACATTAAAGAATTTGTGATGGTATTCCACGGTGAGATGAGGGATTGTTGATGTTCCTCATCTACGATTTCGTGATGTAATGGTTCACCGAGATGTTGAGTTGTTGATTTTCCTGGATGACTAGGTGGTTAATGGTCTAGATGAGTAGCAATAGCTTGTAGGGATAGGTTGATTCAAATCTGTTGGTGAAACTGAAAGTACCTAGTTATAGTTTTGCAGCTGGTTCACATTATGCGCAGGAATACATATCGTTTCATCTGAAACCTATACCATAGTAAATTTAAAGAATTGGCTACATTTATATAACAAATAATTTAAAAATTATAGGGAAAATATGAACCTGCGTCTAAAAATCTTTGGCCCGAAAGTATGTTTATCTGAGAAATAGTCTTTTATTAGAACAATTTTTTGCAATCCACTACATCATGTCCATCGATGGAACCAATTATTCAATCCAGATGATTAAGCATATGAAACAACTATTATATATGCGGCACCAGAAATAAGAGCCTTCCTCTCATCATCCCAAGAGGAGGGATCAATCACTTCATCCATTACAAACTGGTCGAATTCATCATCTGAATCCATACTCAACCACGCAAGATTTCATACTAAAGCAAAAGAAGGCTGATCAAAATGATTTTCAAAACAAGTCTGATCAAATGACGGCCGATTCACGTTTGAACAAGACAAACAAGTGATCACGACATATTACCTCAAAGGGGGTAATCTCCATATTTGGCTAACATAATAAATATGCTCTTAGATACAGAAACTGGACTCTAGGAGCCAAATTAAACCAAAACATAGTGGCAATAATATGCTCAAACTTATCAAGGATGATAAACATGTACAAATAAGCTGATCGATTCAATTATCTTGGAGGTAGCCTAATTAACCCTCGCACATTTCACATCAGTGTTGCTTTTTAACAAATACACGAAAGGTTCATTGAAAAAGAAACTCGACCTACGGGGTATGACGGGCCCGGGGCATTGTTTAAGAAGAAGACTTCTCACGCAACATGTGAGCGTGGGCCGGGCCTTAAGCCGTGTTTTGGTGTGGAGTCAGACGAGGGAGGTTTTTTAACCTCAGCCTGAAATTCGCTCCCACGGAGAGTCGAACATAGAACCCAAAAAGTGAGAGTGCTACTTAGGCCATCTAACTGATTCAGCTAAGGAACCTTTCGCAAAGGTTCATTGAAAGAAGGAAAGCGCTGACATTTTCGGGGGTATGAACAGTTTCTACAAAAGGGGGCGAAGAGCAGCAGCCGCTGCGTAACGAAATATTAATGGGTCGACGCACGTAGAGCTCAGCTCTGGAATAGGCTGTTCACACTATAGAAAACTAGTACACGAACGTTGCTTTACTAGATACTCGTCGGTCGTCCCTCCCTCTATCCTCACAAATGCTCCACTCTATTTGGTTACATCCACCTGCACATGTACACAGATGATGGTCAAGAGAAATCGATGTCATGAGAATAGAATAATTCCAGGTCCCCTACTATTTTTTTTTCCCGAAGCACGCAGACATCAGCAAGAGAGGCGCCGGATCAGTCGTTTGTCTGCAGGAAAGGGGTTCACACTGCTTCCTCTCTCACCAATATACATGACTTGAGTTGGAGGGTTGAAACAGTTCCTCGGATTCGAGGCCGGTGTTCACTGGTGGAGTCAGGATTTTGAGGTTGGGTATTCTCAATGTACAATGTGTACGCACAAGATGTAAGTAACAATGTAATTTTAGTATATATAGTTTACGCTATAAATATCTCACTAATTTAGAGTATATAGTATGCTAACGGACTTATAAACAATAAAACTTAGCCCAACACAATATATACTTTCTCTTTGACAAAATGAAGTTGGCTTAGGTCCAGCTCCCATTTTCTTTCTCACATTGTTCATGCTTACACATCTAATTCGAAACATATGGACAAAAAATTACTCTCTCCATCTCTATTTTCCTTTCTCATATAGTCAACTTTTTGATGCAAGGTTTGATCTTTTGTGGTATTTAAAGAATATGTAATTATTACTTTTATTAGCATGTTTTACCACTAAAGGTACATAAAGCGTGACTTATATTATTTCTGCATATTTGCACTAATAAACTTTTTATTAGCATGTTTGATCAAATGTCGTGTAAAAAATCAACAGCAATAAATACGTAGGAACACATGGAGTGCTATTTGAGAAGAAAAAGAAACAATCAAAATGAACAGTAATATACTTCTGTTTCGTGAAGAGCGTGATTCCATTTTCTTGAGATGGATTATTGTTGTTTGGCGAATGACTATGCTAACTTTAGTAGTCCCAATCCCATTGATTTTTTCATGGAATGTTATTCAATTTTATAGAGTTAATTACAACATGCAAAATAATTAAATCCTAAAAATCTATTTAAAAATCAGGTCATTGTTCGGATTGCATTCTTTTTTTGTATTTTTAATCTTATAATAATTATACTACTTTTCATGAGACGGATGGAGTATAATGCAGCACCAAGCCAACCTTTTTTTGTGCAATAGCACCACGCCATATACCTGATAAAGTAGTACCCAACCATAACTGATTTGGTTCACATAGACTGCTGAATGGATCTGGTTTGGCTCCAACCTAACTTGCAAACATGCAACGGACACAATGCAAACAAAATTAAGTCCGTTCATACCACCAGCGACAGCAAGATGGTTTCCTACATAACTGCCAGCATTTTGTGCTTCCTGCGCTTTTAAACTACTTTAGAAACATGTATGAGCTTCCGTTCCGCCGTTGCTTTTCCTCCAACATTCATGAGGTTCCACGCAAAAACTCGCGTTGACATTGAAGTCATCGAAATATATTTAGTGTCTTCGTTCTGCTATTCTCTTTCTTGGATATGAAAACTCCTTTGTGCATGCGCTACCAAAGTAATTTCATACAAAAAAAGGGAGGAGCACATTCATTTGTAGAAACCAAATTAAGTACGAGCTGTGCTTAGTTGTTTAGATAACGTGCGGTGGACTCCTTCCATTTAGTTCTGAGTCCTTGGCTCATCGCAATTTTTTGTATTTTCCTGAGTTTCTTTCAGGACTTAGCAACGCTATATATTTTTGTAGTGACGCGATGTACCTGTCGACAACAAGATAATTATGGATTTATGGTAACTTTATTTGTTAATCTTAAAAACTTGGTATGGCAGCTTCTCCCACCTTTGATTCTAATGTTGTAAACTGCATGTGTGATGAGTCTTCGATCCACACGTACACTCCATTGCTTAGGTGGTATAACTACTGTGGTGAACTTATCCCCTTAAATTTGCTATTTCTTTGTGGTAGCATGATAGGCTCAACATTATTGATGGGAAAAAGCTAAACAATACTATTGATCTGTTAATCTCAAAATCTAGCGGCCAGTTCCATGCACAGTGACAAGCTTCTCCCACCTTTGCTACAATCTTAAACTACGTCAAGATCTGAAGGTGAGTCTCCTACGTATGTCTAGCCTTCTTCCACCATCGATTATACCGTTGTCACGGCTTTGGTGATGGCCTCAGCGCTCACCCATTGCCGATTTCTCTCCATGATTCATTCCTATTCCTCTCCCTTGGCCTCACCCATTGTCCACTACTGCCCATCTCAAAGGCCCAAGAATGATGAGAATTCTATGCTTTTTTTTATATTGAATTCTATGCTTTGATGCCGAGAAACAAATGTTTTCTTAAAAATAATACTCCCCTACTTTTGTTATATTCATATGAAAACAGTTTGCACATGGAATAGAAAGAAAACTGAAAAAAAATAATAGAGCTACTCGAGACGGTCGGGTCATCCAATCCTCTCAACAGTGAAAAGTTACTTTTCCTAGGGAAAAGAGGGCTTGCTTAGTTGAGGGTTAAAGTGTGCCAAGCCAAAATTAGAGCATGCTAAAACATTGGCATGGCAACAATTTTCAGCCAAATTTGAAGAAAAAATGAGTGACAGAGTTAGTTTTGGATTCCAATTAGATTCCAAAATTTTATAGACCATGTTTTTATTTTAGCTTGGTAACTTTTGGCACTCAATCAATGAGCCCAGAATGACAGCATTTCTGTTTGAGAATTCGAAGAACTCGAAGGGAGAAGAAGACCTTTTCTTGACTCCGTACACGTAGGGATGAAAGTGGGATGGGAAAATCCTGTCTGAACCAATATTGTTTTTGTATTATGACACCGTTTCCCAACTGTCACATCCCATCTTTTAGTCTATGTCAATGTACTATGAATGTATTGGTTAAGCATAAAGTAAAAAAAAAAGAAAGAAAAGAAAGAGTATTAGTTGACCAAAGTCAAAAAGGGGAGAAATATTTGGAATTTTTGAAGATAAAGAAATTCTCAATATAGTTTGTAAGATAAGGAACTTAGTGATCACAAAGTGATGGAAAAATGTGTGGGAATGATGTTTCAATTAAATGGAAAAAAAAAGAAAAAGGAAAAATGGCACTTTTCCTCGTCCGACAACAGGACTTGTCCGTTTTTCCTCACTTGTCCGTTTTTCGTCGGGAATTCATAACGAGCAGCGAACTTCAAGGCAGGTTAGTGGTTGATCTGTGGGGTGTATGACCAAGGTGTCTTAAACAAAGTTGCTAAGGGAAGTATGAAGAACGACTTTTGTTTTTGGGTCACACTCAGAAACTGGCTGGATCAAGGATGAAAACACGAAAGAAAATCGATCAAAGGCTGTTTTCAGAGAAATTCAGTAGAATGGCAGTTAAGTCGAATTTGATCCAATTGAGTTTGAAATTGAGGTTTTCTGCAAAAACTTCCAACTAAGAAGTTGTACTCCTGAAGTTGAATTTCAAATTTGTCTTTAGCACCAGAGGCATGTTCTATTCAAGTTTTGAGAGTAATTTAGGAAATTCAGTTAGGGTTCTGAAATTGGGGATAAGTTGCAGCAGTGACTTTGAAGCTCAAATTCGACTTCAATTCGTGCTCAAATGAGGTAAGTGCCAATGTACGAAATGAAATTGGATGATCCAGCTACAAGTTTCATTTTGGGAGTTTTTGATGTTGCCATATGGATTTGGGAGAAATTGGGGCTCCAATCTCGGGTTTTTGGATGGCTTAAAGGGGGAAAAGGTGACGTCATGCCTAGCAGGCAGCTGCCGGCGACGAGCGTCGCGACCACTTCGCCGGCCACGCGTCGATCGCGTTGGAGGACAGCTCGAGCGGCGTCGCAGCTGGAGGTGGCACGCAGCGGTGGCCTCAGCCGCTGATAAAGCTTCAACGACGGTCTTCTCCTCCCCCTTCCGCCGCGAGCTCCTCTGCTCTCTTCTCCTCGCCGCCGTCGAGCCGGAGTTGTCCCGCCACCGTTTGAGCCGCTCCGTGCTGTTTCTAGCCACCTTAAGCTTCGCCGTCGTCCCCTGGTTCGTTTCCACCCACCCTTGCTCCGTTTCCACCGCTCCAGGGCTCGGCGCAGCCAGTTCTTGAAGCTCACCGTCGACGGCTCGCCGGGGTAAGACCTGCTCGCCGCGCTTATGCGGTTACAGCTCTTGTGGTTGAAGTTGGAGAGTGTAGTGAGGGTGTGCTTGGGTCAGGGAGCGTGCTTAGAGGCTTAGTGGCCAGGTCGCGGTGCTTCCACGGCCGGGAACGGCGTTCGTCGCCGCGGAACTCCGCCGCCTTGGCAGCCGCACGGGTGCAGCCTCGCTCGGACCTCCTCCGGCCGAGCTGGTGCGTGCGCTAGGTGCGGTGGAGGTCACTGGTGCTTGTAGGGTAGCTATCATCGTGGGTTTCGCCGTGGTCGAGCCTCTGTTCGCGCGCCGCCGCGTGCGCCGTGCGCGCACTCGCCATGGTCGGCGTTGGGGGTTCGTGTGTATAGCACCGCGCGGGGTAGCTAGGGTTGTGCGTAAGGTGTCGCTAAGCTCGGCGATGTTTGTGAACCGGTTGTGAGCTCGGTTGGTGTGGTGAGCTCGCCGGAGTACGGCGCGCCACCGAGCCCCGCCGCCGAGCCGCGGGAAACTAGGGTTAGGGCTTTCCGAGCGAGCTTAGGCCTAGAATGGATGCGTGGGCGTTTAGAGAGGCCCTAGGGCTAGTTGTGATCGCCGGGGGGCGTGCGCAGTCAACGCCGGCGAGGAGCTCGGTCCGCGCGGGGACTCTGTCCCGCGTGGGCAGGGGCTTCGGTGGGGAAGAAAAGAAAGGCCAGGGGGTTTTCTGTAAAAACACCAATTAGATTTTAGAATTAGCTTTAAATCATATTTATCCACTGTTTTAATTCTAGAAAATTGTAGAAAAATCAGAAAAATATGAAATAAATTTTGATAAATTCCTTAGATTTTTCTTTATAATCTAAAAATGCTAAACCCTAAAAATTGTGATGTTTAGAATTTACTAATAATATCAACTTAGAAAATAATTATTTAAATTGGCTAAAATAGTATTAAAAATATTCTAAAATAGGATTCATGTTTTATAAACACTTTTATCAATAGATAAAGTGATAGATATGAGTAGAAAATAATTTTGGTATACTTAGGAATTTTCCTTTAATACATAAATAAAAGAAATAGGAATTAATTCACCCACTTTATAAAATAACTTTTCTTTGGGACAAGTTTGGGTAGCTTTGTTGGCTTGCAACTGTATCGAGGAATGAACTTTGTGCTATGTTTTCAAATCATTACATTTCTCATCACTAACTTGCATCACATTTAGAATCTAAAGCTTCGGAAGTGGAGTACGTGGAATTCTCCGACGATCCAGTTCAGTACAAGGAGGTTCTAGTGGTTGCTCCAGAATTCCAGGAAGTCACCGAGACCGCTAACTTTTTCGAAACTCAAGGCAAGCCCCGGATGCATCTTTACCTACTTTATTTCAGCAGATCACGAGTCCAAATCTTATGATTTTATGTGTGCATTAGGTTAGGAGTTGAATGAAAACTTTTGATGCATGAACTACTCCTTGATAGCACTACCCTTGTTAGGAAGAGAAGTAAAAGGTTTATAGAGCATCCACTTAGTCATGCCTTGCTAGGTTTTAATATGTTAATAATGATCTAGGCACTTACTAATCATAGGTGAATCATATATGAGAAAATAATGGAAGAGAAAGTGGGCAGAAAAGGATAGAGTGGATTGAGGTAAGCTCGATCCCTAGTTCTGCCTACTAGCAAAATTCACTAAGGACCGATCCGTTGTTTAAAAGTTTGATCAAGTGATTCTACCTGGTTTCTTACTGGGTAATGGGGCCAGTAAAGCCAACTAGATTAGCTGGCTCTTGGATTGGACATATCGCTTACCGGTGCTTGCTGGGTCGAAGAAAGGCGGGATCGACATCTGGAACTCACGGGGTGGTCGCCAGACGTGGGGCCCACGTGGGGATGCGTTCCTGGGTTCGGGTAAGGATATTTCCGGCCCTTGGTCCAACTGATTGAAAGGTTGTTGCGGACAGCTGGCGCAGCTGTACGTGGCTGGTGGCTAGGTATCTCCTGCAGGATGTATATGGATCCGGATCAACACTACTCTTGGTTATGAGTGCACTTGATCAGGTCTTAAACATCGTAGAGGAAACAAGTTGAACTGTTATATGTGAGTGATCCAAAATGCTGTTTGAACCTAGTATCACTTGAGTGAAAAAGATATTTACCACTTAGTTGAGTAGCTAACAATAAATTGAAATAAAACTGCCATATAAGGACTCACTCCTAGTAAGCTTTTCCGCAAAGGTCGGGTCAGCCAACCAACCACCAAAAGCCTATTCATTCATCCTTGAGAGTCTTTTCTTTGGTAAGACGGGTAAGTCTTGCTGAGTACCTTTGTACTCAGGGTTCTTCCCTTTCTGTTTTTCCAGAGGAGATTCCACAATCCGAAGGAGATGAGGAGAACCAGAAGCCCTAGAGCATCGGAGGTCCCAGATGGCTCTAGATGTTTAGAATTCTCCGAACTCTTCTGTCTCTTCAGTTGTACAAACCTAGTTTGTATTTTGGCTCTTGGTACTTTGGTTTGCAGTTAAGAGAGTTTCAAAACTCGGTTGTAATAATTCGTACCTTGTCGTATGTATGTAAAAAGGTAATGCCTGTTGTGTTATCTCCAACCTGGTACGGATCCTAAGCTACGGTTAAGAAAAACTTGTCGGTGGATGATTCGGGATGTCCCGGGGACACTCGACAGACTACCGGATTTAAACTGTTTGAAGTGCGTGCGCGTGTTACCCTGAGTTAGGGTGGCTCGACGCACTTGAGCCAGTTTAAATTGGGCGGTTCTGCCACAGCTGGTATCAGAGCCGTGGGTTGGGGTAACTCAGAGGTGTTACTATTTTAAAACTTCAGGGACCCTATTTTAAAGTATAAAAAGGTTGTGTCGTTAGGTGGCAGTAGTTTAATGGTTGTTATTTTGCAGATGCTGACGGTAGCATATCGTTAGATACGGTAGCTTTTATACATAGGGAGAGTTGTACGATGCCACCAAATTTTTATACGAGTGAGATATGGGTCTGTGAGGACGTAGGAAAAACGTTGCATCATGTGCATTGCATGTTTTCAAAACTTTTCTTTGGGGGTTTTGGTGTGTGCCGTTGTTGACCTTGGTTGTCTCTACAGATGGAGACAATGGAGCATACGGATCAGGACGGCTGGACCCAGGGGTGCTACCATGATCGCCCTGGTTTCACCAGAGTCTTGTGGCAGATCTTGCAAGAAAAGGGCTTTGAGGAGCCACCATTGTACATCTGGAAGCAGTTCGACACTCTGCAGCAGGTTGGGTGTACTGTCTATGTGCACATTCCAGAGTCCGAGACTCATGCTACATGGAAGCTGGACGAGACTCGAGTCCAGGGATTTGAGTTTGAGGATACTGTCCAGACTGCAGCCTTGACCGCTCTCACTGAGCTATGCCAGAAGAATAAGTTCGAGATTGGTACAAGCTCTGCCAGGTTCTTTCCGCTACAGGATCCAGAAGATGGGGTCTGGAAGCGTCGAGTCAAGGCCTTGAAGAACAAGGCAAGGGTGGAGAGTGATGAGGTTGCAGCATCTTCAGTGGACTACATGGTGTCCATGTTCAGCCTCCTACAGATATGTCAGAAGAGCTATCAGCGCCAGAGGGAGAAGAACACGGATTTCAAGATGAAGATACTGGGAATGAAGTCTGGTCTGGAAGAAGCCCAGCGGGCTATGTTTGATAGAGAGCATGAGATGGAGAGATCGATGAGGGACATGGCTCGTAGGATGGACGAGAAGGATGCGGAGATACAGCATCTCAAGGAAGTTGGTGCAGAGACTGTCGCAGCACAGACTGAAGCCATGGGAGCCAACACTCAGGAGCTGCAGGCCCGTATCTCCATGCAGCAGGACGAGATTGTCGCTCTTAGGACAGCGTTGGAACAGTACGAGCAGTTGGTAGCAGCTGCAAACCACCAGGCTGAAGCACCACCAGCTCCAGTTGGGGATCAGCAGCCAGCGCAGGAAGGGGCAGATGAAGAGGTGGACATAGTGGGCATGGAGCCTGCTCTAGCTGCACCACCTGCACCAGAGGATGCGCAGTTCGCCGATGAGGTTCTGGAAGGTTTCGAGGGTTTTGAGTTCGAGGTCGAGGAACACAATGAAGCGCTGCCAGAGGATCCAAATGCGTTTGCATGGGCTAATGCAAATGCAGATGGATTTGATCCTGAAGGACTTGGACCACTGGAGTTCCATCCCGTGGTGGTGGACGAGGATAGTGATGAGGAAGATCCCAGTGAGATCCAGGGAGAGTCCGGAATGACCACCGTCACCAGTTCTTCGTCTTCTTCGACTTCGTCGTCGGCTTCCAGTGCAGTCAGGTCGGATGGGAGTGAGAACTCCGTCAACCAGCCTGCTCCGATGGAGGGTGGAGAGTGAGGGAAGCGTGGTTTGCAGGGTTCTTTTGGGGAGTTTGAGTGAGACTATGAGCGAAGTGTTTGTGCATATGTACATGTAACCCGTATGCTAGTACTTGAAACCCTAGGTTTGTAGTTATGTATGTATGTGTGATGGTCCGAGTTTGTAGGCTCTAACTCCTAGAAAGTTGTGTGGATGTTTTGATATCTGAACCACTGTCATGTGAATGAGTATATATATGTGATATAGGATGGATGTTGTATCATTGTGAAAATGGTTCTGAAAGGAGTTTACCTTTTTTTTCTGTTGCAAGTCTTGATAAATCAGTCGAATGGAAGATAATGATTTCTTGCCTCGAACTTTTTGTAGTATGGCAAATCAAAGGAACCAGCAGTCGAGTTCGAGGGAGGATCCCAATACTCCACCTGGACCTCCTACCTTGACAGACGCGTTTGCTCACCTGATAAACTCCGGAACTGAGCAAACCCGGCTGCTGAACATGATTGCTCAGAATTTGGGCAACCGTTCGTCTGGAAGACAAGCTGGTCAGCAGGGAGTCACGTACTCTCAATTTCTAGAGACCCATCCACCTATCTTCAGTCAAGCTGAACATCCACTTGAAGCGCGAGAATGGATTCAGACTCTGGAGCAGAAGTTTCGGGTTATTCCCCAGTGTACGGAAGCCCAGAAGGTGGAGTTTGCAGGACTTCAGTTGCAAGGCCCCGCTGGTACCTGGTGGGCAAGTTTCTTGTCTCGCCAACCGGCGGGAGGAGCACTGAATTGGGAGGACTTCAAAACCATTTTCTGTGCTCACTTCATCCCTGAAGGTATCTTAAAGTTAAAGTTGGAGGAATTCCTGCGGTTACAGCAAGGTAACCGGAGTGTGCTGGATTATACTCGTGATTTTGAACATTTGGCCCAGTATGCTCCGGAACATGTTGACAGTGAGACTAAGAAGAGGGACTGTTATCTCCGAGGGCTTAACGTCCGGATGCAGGAGAAGCTGGTTACTTGCACCCTGCACAATTATGGAGAAGCAGTCAGTATGGCCATCTCAGCTGAGGCGAAGATGAAAGCATTGGATGAATCTCTCCGGCGGGAGGAAGCTCTGAAGAGAAAGAACCCTCCCGTGGGAGCCTCAAGCAGTGTCCCACCGCGATACAAGGTGGTATATCGGGGACCACCTCGTCCTACTTTCCGAGCCCCGCAACCGCAGCCGCCGCAGCAATCATGGGCAGTGAGGAGTCCGTATAATGCACCACGTCCAGTTAATCCTCAGTCCCAAGGTAACCGGTATCCGGCAACGCCAGGCAACAAGCAGCCCTGTTACAATTGTGGGCAAGCTGGACACTTTGCTCGTGATTGTCGTCTTCCCAAGCAGGGTGGTACTCAGAATATCAAGGCCCAAACTTCAGGGCAAGGCGTGGGTCAGAGGTTTGTGAGGAAGAAGGTTTTTAATGCCAAGACTGGACGAGTCCATTATATGAATGTTGAGGAAATACCGGAAGGGGAACCCGTTATGGCAGGTATGTTTCCTCTCAATAACCAACCCGCCATTGTGTTATTTGATTCTGGTGCTTCGCATACCTTTATAAGTAAAGCTTTTGTTGAGAGACATCAATTAGCCACTCGGGAATTAAGAAACAAGTATGTGATAGAATCCATGGGGGCAAAGCAAACTACTAATCTAGTGGCTAGTGATGTGGCTTTGAGCTTAGAGGGGCACATGATTAATGTTCTACCCTTAGTTCTTGAGGATCAAGGGATTGATATTATTTTGGGGATGAATTGGATGACTCAGAACAAAGTATTGATAGATACAGGCTCTAGGGAGATTTGTTTTCATAATGCTCTTGGTCGGGAGGTGAAGATCACTTTACCTGCCCATCAAACTTTAGATTGTATGGTCAGAAAAACGAGAGCAGTGGCCCTAGAGTCAATACCTGTGGTAAATGAATTTCCGGACGTCTTTCCAGAAGATCTACCGGGATTACCACCAGTTAGAGAGGTGGAATTTACCATTGAGCTTGAGCCTGGGACAGCTCCTATATCTAGAAGACCTTATAGAATGCCACCAAAGGAACTAGCAGAACTGAAAGTACAATTGCAAGAGTTACTTGATAAAGGTTTTATCCGGCCCAGTGCATCACCATGGGGTTGTCCGGCTATATTTGTGAAAAAGAAAGATCACACCTTACGGTTATGTGTTGATTACCGTCCTCTGAATGCGGTAACCATCAAGAATAAATATCCCTTACCCCGGATTGATTTATTGTTTGATCAATTGGCTGGAGCAAAGGTCTTTTCTAAGATCGATCTCCGGTCTGGGTATCATCAGATCCGGATTAAGCCGGAAGATATCCCCAAAACGGCTTTCTCCACTAGATATGGTCTTTATGAATATCTAGTGATGTCTTTTGGATTGACAAATGCCCCAGCGCATTTTATGTACCTAATGAACACCGTGTTTATGCCTGAACTGGATAAATTTGTAGTGGTGTTCATAGACGATATATTAGTGTTCTCTAAGAGTGAGGAAGAACATGCCGAGCACCTGCGCATTGTGTTGCAAAGGTTGAGAGATCATAAATTATATGCAAAGTTGAGTAAGTGTGAGTTTTGGTTGAAAAAGGTACCTTTCTTGGGTCATGTCTTATCGGCTGATGGTGTAGAAGTTGACCCGAGTAAGGTTGAGGATGTGTTGGACTGGAAACCACCGCAATCGGTAACCCAGGTGAGGAGTTTTCTAGGAATGGCCGGCTATTATCGACGGTTCATTCCAGATTTCTCCAAAGTAGCTAAACCTTTAACTGAGTTACTTAAGAAGGACAATAAGTTTGAATGGAGCGGTCAATGTGAAGAAGCATTTCAGAAGTTAAAGAAGTTGTTAACCACCGCTCCGGTGTTAGCTCAGCCAGATATTGAGAAGCCTTTTGATATCTATTGTGATGCTTCCGGTAAAGGTTTGGGTTGTGTGTTGATGCAGGAGGGTAGAGTCATTGCCTATGCCTCCAGGCAGTTAAAGCGGCATGAAGAGAATTATCCACTCATGATTTAGAACTTGCTGCCGGAGTGCATGCTCTTAAGATTTGGCGGCACTATCTGTTGGGAAGTGGGTGCCGTATCTATTCTGACCACAAGAGTCTAAAGTATATTTTTACCCAATCCGAGTTGAATATGCGACAACGAAGGTGGTTGGAGTTGATTAAGGATTATAACCTGGATATTCACTATCATCCGGGTAAAGCGAATGTGGTAGCTGATGCTTTGAGCCGGAAGGCTCAATGTCATTGTTTAACAGTCCATAGAAGGGCGAAGACCCTATGTCAGGAAATGGAAGAAATGGGAATCGAAATGGTTATTCAAGGTTCTGTCAGGAATATTGTGATTCCTGACACCCTGAAAGAACAAATTGAGAGGGCACAATTAAAGGATAAGAAAATGAAAATCTTAAAGAAACGTATAGCTGAAGGAAAACCTGTTTGTTTTACTCAAGATGAGAATGGTATATTTTATTTCAGAAATAGAATTGTGGTACCAAAAGATTGGGAGTTAAGGAGGAAGATCTTGGACGAGGCACATTTGTCTAGGTACTCCATTCATCCTGGGAGTACAAAAATGTACCATGACTTAAAACAGAGAGTCTGGTGGACTCGAATGAAGCGGGAGATTGCTCGTTATGTGTCGAGATGTGACACTTGTCGAAGGGTGAAGCCTATCACCCAGAAGGCTGCAGGATTGTTACAACCATTGAGCGTTCCTGTGTGGAAATGGGAAGATATATCCATGGATTTTATTGTGGGCTTACCTACCACATCTAAGGGATATAACTCCGTTTGGGTTATTGTTGATCGGTTAACTAAGTCGGCTCATTTCATACCGGTCAAAATGACATATCATTCGGACAAATATGCAGACTTGTTTTTAGAGCGAATTGTGTCCTTACACGGGGTACCCAAGACCATTACTTCAGATAGAGGCTCACAGTTTGTATCTCGGTTTTGGGAGCAACTACATCGAGTAATGGGTACCACCTTAATTCAAAGTTCTGCCTATCATCCGCAAACCGGAGGGCAGACAGAGCGAGTCAACCAAATCTTGGAAGACATGTTGAGGGCATGTGCATTAACCTTTTCCAAGAGATGGGACGAGTGCTTGCATTTGGCCGAATTCTCTTACAATAACAGCTATCAGTCCAGCATTCGAATGGCACCTTTTGAGGCTTTGTATGGCCGAAGGTGTAGAACACCATTGAATTGGACTGAAGCTGGGGAAAGGTTCACTTTTGGGCCGGATCTCGTTAAAGAAGCCGAGCAGAAGGTCGCTCAGATTCGCGAGCACTTAAGGATTGCTCAATCGCGACAGAAGAGTTATGCTGATAAAAGAAGAACGCCGTTGCAATTTAAAGAAGGGGATTACGTCTATCTGCGTGTGTCTCCTATGAAAGGACTCCAGAGGTTTGGAGTAAAAGGAAAGTTAGCGCCGAGGTATATTGGTCCTTATGAGATTCTAGAACGGAAGGGTTCTGTGGCCTATCGGCTGGCCTTGAGTCCACAGCTGTCGACTGTGCATGACGTATTCCATGTATCCCAGCTCAAGAAATGTTTGCAAGTACCAGACAAGATTGTCGATGATACTCAAGTGGAACTAAGTTCCGATATGACGTATGAAGAAAAGCCCATCCGAATCTTGGATGAAAAGACCCGGGATACCAGAACAAGAAGCATTAAGTTCTATAAAGTACAGTGGAGTAATCATACTCCCGAAGAAGCTACTTGGGAACAAGAGTCCTATTTAATTTCTAAGTATCCCGAGTTATTTAAATGAATAACAAAGAAAGTCTGTGTACATATGTAAAATGAGTGGGACGTTTCCGTTCCTTTATGAAGTAAGCAAGGACTTCGGGTAATGACACATTATCATTTCCATTGTCAAAGCTTGAACTTTATCCCTATGGGAATCTCGGGACGAGATTCTTTTAAGGGGGAAGGGCTGTCACATCCCATCTTTTAGTCTATGTCAATGTACTATGAATGTATTGGTTAAGCATAAAGTAAAAAAAAAAGAAAGAAAAGAAAGAGTATTAGTTGACCAAAGTCAAAAAGGGGAGAAATATTTGGAATTTTTGAAGATAAAGAAATTCTCAATATAGTTTGTAAGATAAGGAACTTAGTGATCACAAAGTGATGGAAAAATGTGTGGGAATGATGTTTCAATTAAATGGAAAAAAAAGAAAAAGGAAAAATGGCACTTTTCCTCGTCCGACAACAGGACTTGTCCGTTTTTCCTCACTTGTCCGTTTTTCGTCGGGAATTCATAACGAGCAGCGAAATTCAAGGCAGGTTAGTGGTTGATCTGTGGGGTGTATGACCAAGGTGTCTTAAACAAAGTTGCTAAGGGAAGTATGAAGAACAACTTTTGTTTTTGGGTCACACTCAGAAACTGGCTGGATCAAGGATGAAAACACGAAAGAAAATCGATCAAAGGCTGTTTTCAGAGAAATTCAGTAGAATGGCAGTTAAGTCGAATTTGATCCAATTGAGTTTGAAATTGAGGTTTTCTGCAAAAACTTCCAACTAAGAAGTTGTACTCCTGAAGTTGAATTTCAAATTTGTCTTTAGCACCAGAGGCATGTTCTATTCAAGTTTTGAGAGTAATTTAGGAAATTCAGTTAGGGTTCTGAAATTGGGGATAAGTTGCAGCAGTGACTTTGAAGCTCAAATTCGACTTCAATTCGTGCTCAAATGAGGTAAGTGCCAATGTACGAAATGAAATTGGATGATCCAGCTACAAGTTTCATTTTGGGAGTTTTTGATGTTGCCATATGGATTTGGGAGAAATTGGGGCTCCAATCTCGGGTTTTTGGATGGCTTAAAGGGGGAAAAGGTGACGTCATGCCTAGCAGGCAGCTGCCGGCGACGAGCGTCGCGACCACTTCGCCGGCCACGCGTCGATCGCGTTGGAGGACAGCTCGAGCGGCGTCGCAGCTGGAGGTGGCACGCAGCGGTGGCCTCAGCCGCTGATAAAGCTTCAACGACGGTCTTCTCCTCCCCCTTCCGCCGCGAGCTCCTCTGCTCTCTTCTCCTCGCCGCCGTCGAGCCGGAGTTGTCCCGCCACCGTTTGAGCCGCTCCATGCTGTTTCTAGCCACCTTAAGCTTCGCCGTCGTCCCCTGGTTCGTTTCCACCCACCCTTGCTCCGTTTCCACCGCTCCAGGGCTCGGCGCAGCCAGTTCTTGAAGCTCACCGTCGACGGCTCGCCGGGGTAAGACCTGCTCGCCGCGCTTATGCGGTTACAGCTCTTGTGGTTGAAGTTGGAGAGTGTAGTGAGGGTGTGCTTGGGTCAGGGAGCGTGCTTAGAGGCTTAGTGGCCAGGTCGCGGTGCTTCCACGGCCGGGAACGGCGTTCGTCGCCGCGGAACTCCGCCGCCTTGGCAGCCGCACGGGTGCAGCCTCGCTCGGACCTCCTCCGGCCGAGCTGGTGCGTGCGCTAGGTGCGGTGGAGGTCACTGGTGCTTGTAGGGTAGCTATCATCGTGGGTTTCGCCGTGGTCGAGCCTCTGTTCGCGCGCCGCCGCGTGCGCCGTGCGCGCACTCGCCATGGTCGGCGTTGGGGGTTCGTGTGTATAGCACCGCGCGGGGTAGCTAGGGTTGTGCGTAAGGTGTCGCTAAGCTCGGCGATGTTTGTGAACCGGTTGTGAGCTCGGTTGGTGTGGATGATTCGGGATGTCCCGGGGACACTCGACAGACTACCGGATTTAAACTGTTTGAAGTGCGTGCGCGTGTTACCCTGAGTTAGGGTGGCTCGACGCACTTGAGCCAGTTTAAATTGGGCGGTTCTGCCACACCAACCATTTCTGTTTTTAGAAAAACATAAAATTTGTCATTTTTAAATAATTTATAGCCGTATTTCACCGTTTTTTATTTCTATTAGTTTTATAAATATGAAAAAAAATCCAGTCCCGACCGATATTGTTTCCGTATTATGACACGTTTCCCGACCGTTTCTGGTTTTAGAAAGACATAAAAGTTATCATTTTTAAATAATTTTATAACTGTACTTAACTGTTTTTATTTCTATTAGCTTCATAAATATACGAAAATCTTGTCTTGATTGGTTTCGTTTCTGTATTTTAATACCATTGTTCCTGATTGTTTTCATCCCTAGGTACAATTGCTTTTGCTGGCCACCCTCTGCGTGGTGGCCCACTAGCGCTGCCGCCCCTCCCCACGAACAAATCCAACAAACTTGTGCTGTGTTTAGATGAGATGGAGAAAAAGTATGTGTGTTCTGCGGGGGGATGAATAGGAAAGTGAAAAAGAAATTTTTGGAGATGCGTGTTCTGTGAGGAGATGAATAGAAGATAAAAAGCACTTTTGGAACTAAACAGTACTTTTGGGAACGCACGCACGGCCTGCCTAGTGGCCTAATCTAATCACGAGGCTCATTATTCTGCCGCGAGCGACAAACCCCCGCGTTCACACTGGATTGCATGCAGTCGCGAGCTCTCGGCGTCGGAGGCGCGCGGGGACCACACCACACATGCAGCGGACGGACCGGCGAGAGTACGCAACCACCGGGCCCGGGCCCCACCCCCGCGGCGGAGCGTTCACACACACCCTCTTGTCTGTCTCCACGCACACACGACACACCCCCGGGGGTTCGGGTTGCGATCGATCCCCCTCCCCCGCGGGTATTTAAACGCCGGCCGGGGGCGACGACCACAGCCCACAGCCAACGCCGCCGCGCCTCCATTGACAAGTCGCCTCGCGCCGCCACTCTCTAGGCTCCGTACACACGATCGCAATAATGTCTGCCGCCGCCGCTTGCATGCCCCAGCTGGTCCCTCCGTCGTCCCCTCTCCATGGATCGGCCGCGCAGCAGCAGCCGGCAATGGCGGCCGCCGAGAGACGGCAGCCGGGTGTCACAGAGACTGCTAAGATCGAAAGGTACGCTCCCATCACCCATCTACCTTTGTTGATCATTGGCCAACTCGTTCTCCTCTCCATCGATCGATAGGCCGGCCTACGGTGCCTCCTTTTGAAATGCTATTTCTCTATGGCAAATCATTTTCCCCCATATACATGACCCGGAATCATACCATATATCGCCATGACCTGTGTTTTCTGCTTGAGCTGACCATGCATATATATACATGTTTGGATCATCAGCCATGGCAGCGAGGAGCAGCGTGCTGAGGACAACAGCGACCGCGGCAGCGCCGTGGGCAAGCCTAGGCCGGTGGTCCGGACACTGACGTGCGAGCGAAAGGCCTACATGGAAGGCTTCGCGCTCTGGCGGAGCATCGGCAGGTAACAATCCATCCATCGCCATGCACACGCATGCTCCTGGAATTGATTCGCAATAAACCTCCTATTATTCGCTAATTATATTGTTCCTTATTTTCTGCAGGCCTGAGCTGCAGGAGTTGGATCCTATCCTGTCCTTGGACGAGTTCGAATGTACGTTTATTGACACCAAAATTAAATTCCTCTGCATGCAGCTTCTTATGTGCAGTCCAAAGAGAGTTTTTTTTTTATCAACTTATATAATAACATATTGAAAAATAAGTAGGAGTATTGGCTATCGTTACTCATGTATACTCAGAAAGCAAAAATGGTAACCCATAGAGTGGCTTTGCCTTGTAACATGTCCTCATCTGTACCACACTTATTCTTCTCTATATATCAAAAGTCCAGCGGTTGTCGGTTATGTATATGAGAAAAGAACTCATTGATTTCTCTACCTTGGTTTTCCCCTTCAATATTAAGGTATTGAGACACATAAAAGTCTTGAGTGTTGTCATGGATAACTTCAATATGAGTCATGTATATTTATAGCTAGTCGGCCGGTATGAATTTCATTTACACCTTTCCTTGTCTTTGTTTTTTCAGTTTCTGCACCAGCTGGCTTTACCGATCATCCTCACAGAGGTCTGTATCTTCCACTGACATCATCAATTACAATCAGTACCTACTTCCATAAGTTTTTAAAGAAAGTGTAGCAAAATAATTATTTCTAAACTAACTTTTTGTTTATTTTTCTTTGTTACGTGCTGCACCTCAGGATTTGAAAACGTCACCTATATGCTCGAGGTACAAATTCATATGAATCACAATTCTTTTTGCTTCAAGCCAAATTACTGACTCTCATTGCAAAAAGGAAATTAAAATTACTGACAAAATATTTGCTTTCCGGTTGCTTTCAGGGAAGCGTCAGTTACCATGACTTTTCAGGCCACAAGGGCACCATCAACACAGGAGATGTTCAGGTTAGGTCACCCATCACAGCAGCATTGAACACACAAAAGCTTTTAAAATTTTGAATTTCTAAAATCGAAGTTACGTTTCTAGCTAGGATGTTTTTTTTGTCCATGTTCTATGTTTATAGTGGAATCTTTTTTTTACGGCATGCTAAACGTAGAACTAAGTAGGAGGTTGTGTGCAAAACAATTTATCAAATTCACTGTTAGTTCATGGTTACTACTACCTGTGACTAGTACACAGTTAGATAAAACACAAATTAAGGGAAATGGGAAAAAAGGGGATACTTTTCCGATAAACTGCTAGGCCACGCAAATCAAGCTCTGGTCAACGTGTAAGAAGAAAATAAATCTAATTAAACTGTTTGTCCAGAGACAGCGTCTTGCATGATTCCGCAGAAAAGCAGCGCCGCTAAATGTTTACCGGATACCCAAAAAAAACGAAGCACATATGCTTGCTTGTGAAAAGAACAGGCGGCCCCAGTTCATGCACAAAGCGGATGATGCATCTCTGGCTACTTTCACCCTACAGGCCTTGTCACAAATCCAGCGTTAAAAGTAGGCGCAGTAGCACTATTAGCACGTGACATAATGCTCGGCGCATGCCGACCAGCATGAGCAGCGAGCTAGTCAGAGTCCACTAATGCAAAGCTAGCGGGCGGCGCGTATAGTATAGAACTGGTCAGACCATGCATCTCGCTCATTCCATCAGTACGTGCGCGCAACTTCATCTCGAGAGAGTTGACATGCATGTAGTAGCATCTGTTGGTGGTCAACGTCAATTGACGGGGGCTTGCGGCCGTGCTTGTTTCCTTTGAGTGCAGTGGCTGACGGCGGGGCGCGGCGTGGTGCACGCGGAGGTGCCCGGCGGCCATGGCGTGCAGCGCGGCATCAACATCTGGATCAACCTCTCCGCCAGCGACAAGATGTAATACCATTTCTCTCCATGATGCATGCTCGTTCCTTCCTTGCAAAACTCCTCCCAACATGTGCATGACTGTTAATCATCGATCTATTATTGGATCTGCGCTGCAATCGTGTAGGGTGGAGCCGAGGTACCAGGACCTGGCGAGCGACGCCATCCCCGTCGCCACCACGGACAACGGCGGCGTCTCTGTCAAGGTCATCGCCAGCGAGTGCCTCGGCGTTCGCTCCCCGCTGCGCCCACGCACCCCGGCGCTCTGCCTCGACGTCGCCCTCCGGCCCGGCGTGCGCCTGCACCAGCCCATCCCGCGCGGGTGGACCGCGTGCGCCTACGTCATCGACGGCGAGGCCCACTTCGGCGGCGAAGGTGCTACCTCCGCAGGAGCGCGCACGCTCGTCGTGTTCGGCGACGGCGATGGCGACGTCGTGGACGTGTGTGCTGAGGCGTCGGGCGCGAGGGTCATGGTGGTGGCGGCGCGTCCACATGGCGAGGCGGTGGTGCGGGACGGGCCGTTCGTGATGAACACTCGGGAGGAGGTGGAGCAGGCGCGGGAGGACTTCCGCCACCGCCGCAATGGTTTCGAGATGGCGAACGGGTGGACCTCCGACCACGCCGTCGCCGCCACGGCACGTTGATACTCTACTATAGGTGTGGATAGTTGTGGATTTTGCACCGATGAGAATATGTATCTGTGTAGCATACAAAGTGCTTGTAATAAACGTATGATCAAGGAACAATCAACGTTCTCGTCGTGGATACCATGTCAATGAATAGAACTTAACCAAAGGCGTTCTACGCTACAAATAAATAATCTTTTATCCTGTTCAGTAAAATGTAGATCAAAACACTGGGCACCAAATAAAGAATACTTTCCCTATATCCTAAACTTGCAGGCTACAACCATACACCTGGGACATCTTCGCATCAACCAAAGAGTCAGAGAGACAAACAATGCCTGCGTTTGCATCCTCCAAACAAAGTTAACTAGTACTCCGTACTATCGCTACTAGAAAATTTGACATCGGTACCCTCGTAAGCCCTTATGAGTACCGGTTATCGTGTGGCTTGCCGGAGGCGCCAGGACGCCTAGGCACCTCAACGCCTGCCTAGGCGATGATTAGATGACGGTGCTCATAATATCCTTTAATACAGAAAATATATTATAAACCAAAACATGAGCTAATTCTCAGATAGTTTTTTGAGCTAGGCTAATTCTCAGTTTACCTTTTTTTAGGGAAATTTTCAATTACCTTTTTTTTAGGAATAAATTTTCAGTTACCTACACAGCCCCTATGTGGTTAGTTGCAAAGCTCATGGGCCCCTATGTGTCTCAGTCCATGGGCTTTTCAACTAACATAGTCCGCTGCACCTGCCATCCTCTTCGGGACACCCGGCCCACGCGCGGTCTTTCTCTCCTACCTCCAGGAAATTCTAAAAAAAAAAAAATCTGTCGAGGAGAGCCCCTTTCTCTCGTGCTGTGTCGGGGCGAGTCCTCTGGCCATATTTTATTCTTCCTCTTATTCCTCCGTCCATCCAACCAAATACACTCAGACATTAAATGATACGATCCATATCTGAATTGAATCACAGGGTGGAGCTTGAGCTCACCCAATGCTGGGCGCGGAGGTGGCCCTCCTGCTTCGTCAAAGGTCCTAGCTAAGGGTGCACATTAGTATCAGTTGATATTACAAATTTACAACCCTACTAATGGCATTCATAGGCCCTAGAGTTTACAGTACCGGGCCAAATTATACCAAGACAAATTTAGGTTCATGGACAAAAGTCATTCTAGTATTCTAGTGTTATATTACCCATTCTTATATAAATAATATATTTATTATTTAATACAAATTATATGAATGTAAACTTGTTGGTGTTATTTTTTTTCAAAGTGGCACAGGCATATCCACTAGCGATTGAAAACACTCGAGGTGCCTAACCATGCACGTACATGAACCGCTCGTCCAATGTTCGTGACCAGATAACATGAACTAGTTACAGCTTACAGCTAAAGCTTACAAGATTGAAATGGCTGCGGACCTGCGGTGGTGTAGGTCGGATATTTTACGTGGTCAACTGGTCATGTATCTGGCAGCTACTTTGGTTCGCTCGCCCTGAGTGTGGCACCGTAACTGATTCCAATACAGCTGTTTGTTTGAGGTCATCTGCAATTCATTCACAGTGTAATCAAATCCCTGGCTTATACAATCTCGTTACCCCTCCTCCCCCACCGTAAACGGGATGCAGAGCACAGCTACTCTTCATTATCGTTACCGTAGTGCAACCAAACAATTGCAGCACTCACCCGTACCGCCACCAAAAGTTGTGTGGTCTCATTTCGTTTGCATCCTACTTTGTATCAACCAAACACGTCGGCACATGCTGAGGGTCCATCGCTTCGGGCGATTATTGATTCGTTGCGTGAACGCCACTGTTCACGTTCTTTACGGTTGAAGACGTACGTGTTGAAAAGATCGAACATTTACGTTCCCACATGGACCATTATTAGCGACCGGCCTTTTTTTTAACAAACCATAAAAGACAGTGTGAGTTTCATCGATATAGCTAGGCTATAGCAGAAAAAAGTTAAGTCTACGGCATTGAAAGGCCATAGTCAGAAAAATGAAAGAAACCAAAAAAGAAATCTGGCAGCTAGGCACATGGTGAGGGTCCATCGCTTCGGGCGATCATTGACTCGTTGCGCGAACGCCAAAAGCAAGACTGTTCACGTACTTTACGGTTTGCAGACGTGTTGAAAAGACAGAACACTTACGTTCCCTCATGGGCCATTATCAGCGGCCGGCCTTTTCTTTTTAACAAACCACAAAAACAGTGTGAGTTTCATCGATACAGGCTAGTATAGCAGAAAAATAGTACAAGCCTACGGCATTGAAAGGCCATAGTCAGAAAAATGAAAGGAACGAAAAAAGAAATAGGACCGCTCCTTTGGTTCGCTCGCCCTCAGTGTGTTGTGCCACCGTCGTCCCTCCCATCTAGCAATGCAACATCAGTAGTCCTTTGGTCAGTACAAGTTCGCAGGCGAGGGCGCCGTCCCAGTTGCCGATCTTACCGAGCCACTAAGACACCGGAACTGTCGCCCAGCGGCCAGCACTCAGTGTTTCCGTCTCCTCTCCGTCTGCTTCGTTCCAACCTCCGATCCCCTGCCGCCGATCGATCTTGAGGTGAGTAACAACAGCATCCTGAATAACGCTCTCCATCTGCTTAGTTCCAACCTCCGATCCGTCCCTCCCTTTTACCCGATCAATCTCCGTCTTCCAAATTATTGGCTTCGACATTATTCAGTTTTTCCCCCTCTTTAAACCGGCATCATATGAAATTTTCTTCACAACGCTGCGTGCGTGATTGTTGTTTGGCAGGCGGCCGGCATTGCTTAGCCAGCAGCATGACTCACAAGCCAGTGAGCGTGTTTGCCATGCTCCTGGCACTGGCAACCATGGCCGAGCAACATCCTTCGCCGCAGCAGCTGCGGCCTATCACACTTGCAGGTTGCCCCGACAAGTGCGGCGAGATCAGCATCCCGTACCCTTTCGGCATGAAACCCGGCTGCTTCCTTGATGGCTTCCAAGTCACTTGCAACTACTCCTTCCAGCCTCCCCGCCTCTTCATCGAATTCGAGGGCATGAACAAATCATACCAGGGAGAAGGCAACGGCTACTACTCCGAAGAAGACCAATGGGATCTTGTGGATACTACCTTACGGCCGGTGGAGCTCGTAGACATATCCGTGGCACGGGCGGAAGCTCGAGCATACGGCGCCGTCAGATCTGACTGCAGAGTGAACTTCACACACCAAAGCCTCCAGCTTGAACTTACCGTTCTGACGGGCCCTTTCATCCTCGCCGCAGCTCGCAACATGCTCGTGGGTGTCGGCTGGAGTGTCCAAGTGGACATGATAGACTCGTTTCTTTCGTCAGAGTCGCCCATGTCCAACTGTGTGCTGGAAATGGGGTATGAAAACCGTGGGCTAGTGGCAAACGGTTCGTGTTCAGGGTTCGGGTGTTGCCAAGGCGATGTGTCTCCAGCCCTTAGCCCTGAGGCACGCACACAGTTCGGAGTGGGGTTCAAGGACATGTCGAATGGAAAGGTGATCCAGATCAACCCGTGCGCCTACGGCATGGTGGTGGAGAGTTCGTGGTACAATTTCTCTGATGGGGATATCTATGGCAGCGATACCTTGACCAAGAAATTCCCCCGGGGCGTACCCTTCGTGATCGACTTCGCCGTCAGGAATGGGTCGTGCCCCACGCCAGGCGGACCAGCGCCACCAGGCTATGCTTGCCGCAGCGGCAACAGCTTTTGTGCCAACGCGACCAATGGCCCTGGCTATGTCTGCAAGTGTCTGGATCACTACGACGGCAACCCATACATCCCGGATGGTTGCCAAGGTATTGTTGGTGCATTCGTATTTATTTTAAGTAGACAAATCAATTGTTGTAGCAGCTAAAAACTCTTGAAACATAATGCTACGTCCATACATCACTGAATCTTTCATTTCACAGATGTTGATGAGTGCGCACTCCGAGATGAGTATCCTGATCACCAAAAGGAGTATCCTTGCTCAAACAAAGGAATCTGCATCAACAGGATTGGAGGCTATGATTGTCCATGCAGAGCCGGGATGAAAGGCGATGGTAAAAATGGAACTTGTACAGAGCAATTTCCTCTACCAGCAAAGGTGGTTGTCGGTAAGCTCATCTTGTCACCAGATCTGCTTGAACCCACTCAATTTTGGTCCTCTAAGGCTGTCCCAACAATGAGACGCAAAACATTTTTTCCTTCTCTAACAATGACCCAAAAGAGAACCATTTTTTGCGAATGGTTCTTCAGAAGACGAGACACTCAGATTTAGGTTGTCCCTCTCCTGAAAATATATTTTAGGTTTGGGTATAGGTACTCTATTGGAAAACAGGATCATCGGAGATCCATTGTGGGTTTGGGTCTCTTTTCGGTCTTCTGTTGGCGGAGCTGAACATTCCACAAACATTTCCAAATTAGTCAACAATCCAAAAGGAAGTTTTGCATACATATGGATTTTGTCAAAAAGACAAAAAAAATCATCAGTGCAGGAAAATAATATAACCACACTGCCAACTACGAATACACGCTGGCTGTTGCCAGGTAGTAAACAAGATGTTAAATAATCATAGAGACGCAATAATGTTTTTTTATTGAATCATAAAGAATTAATTCATCCCAAACAAAAGATCCTAAAATAAATTACACATGTTATGAGTGCTATTGCGGAAGCATCATGCAAAACTTCACAGTAAAGCATTTTTTTGTTTGTAAATAACTAAATATATGAAGTTGAAAATCTGCAAATAAATACACAAAAGATAATCATGTTGAGTGGTGTTTGTACTAGTTCATTAATAGTAATTAATGTAATAGGCTAATAGCTATTTTAATCGCAAGTGTTTTAATGGTACATTGTTCCTAACCATAATTGAAGTCCCTATAAAATACTTGTGTAATTGCGATGCGAAAAAAAAGTACTGACCCTAGTCACAAATAACTGTCATCGATATCAACTGTCTCCAAAATACTGCTTTGTTGGTGCTTTTTAAATACATTTGTAAAATGCAGGAAAATACTTTTACGTTAAACTAATTCTTAAGAAAAAACTATCAATACAATTTTCAAATTTTTATACTCAAAACATAAAAACAATTACTAGATATACTAAAGCTCAGTTTTGAATCAATTCTAGGGGCATATTGGCAATATTAATGGGTCTCACATGTATACCATCCACAGGACCCACTGATAGGTGGGCCCTATGAGAACCATGACAAGTTAACACACAACCTGTGGGCCCCATATATCTACCTATACTTTTTAAAATTTTCTGTTAAACTAAAAGTCGGCTGTACATGTTTTTTACACTGAGAAAAAATGTGACAAGGCCCATTAGCAGGTAGGTAATATACTGTTCTTGAAAACAACAAAGTTTGGAAATTATTTAAATATTTAAAAGCGTGCATAGGGCGTTAACCTGACTTGTTTAGAACAAAAAAAAAGAGAACGTATGACATGAGAACTGAGTTCCCATGAGAACTATGAGAACTCAAATGTGGGCCGTATAATCTTCATCCAAAGGGAAGGTATGAGGGGGGGTTTATAAAAGTATAATTAAGGGGGTGGTGATTTTACAAATCCTCCCTCCCACCTCTCCCTACGCGCTCCCCTTTGATGAAAATCATACGGCCCAGATTTGAGTTCTCATAGTTCTCACGGGAATTGAGTTCTCATAAAATACGTTGTTAAAAATAAATGGATAAATGATGCAAACCAAAAATAAGGCTTATCTTTTTTGGGGGCAAAAAACAAAAATTATCTTTCACGAGACATAGTTTCAAAGAAATACACATGTGGCATGTCAAATAGCTACAATTAGTTTTCAGGTATTTCTTACATTTTCTTACACAACAATTGTACATTAATTACTTTCTTGTTGTCCATTCAAAAACAAATTACTTCCTTGTTATCCATGCAGGTGCCGTTGGTGTTCTTTTTGCTGTGGCAATTGTTGTATTCCTTATCCTTATTAGTAGAGAGAGAAAAAGGATGAAAGATCTTTTTGAAAAAAATGGTGGCCCTTTATTAGAAAAAGTAAACAATATAAAGATATTTAAAAAGGAGGAGCTCAAGCAAATTTTAAAAAGCCGCAATATTGTTGGAAATGGGGCTTTCGGTGAAGTATACAAGGGGTTGCTAGGTGACCAATTGGTTGCAGTCAAGAAGTCCATTAATGTCAATGCAGCACTGAAGGAACAATTTGCAAATGAGGTCATCATCCAATCACGTATCATCCACAAGAACATCGTCAAGCTAATAGGTTGTTGTTTAGAAGTTGATATACCAATGTTGGTTTATGAGTTCATCTCCAAAGGTAGCCTACATGACATTCTTCATGACCAGGGCATGGTGCAGTTGAATTTGAATCTACGCCTACGTATTGCTGCAGAAGCAGCAGAGGGACTTGCTTATATGCACTCAACAGCCACAATTTTACATGGCGATGTTAAGCCTGCTAACATACTCTTGGATGATGAGTTTGTACCCAAGATTTCTGATTTCGGGATATCAAGGCTGATCGCCATTGATAAAGCACAACACACGAAATATGTCATAGGTGACAGGAGTTATATGGATCCAGTATATCTGCAGACAGGCATACTAACCAAGAAAAGTGATGTCTATAGTTTTGGAGTTGTGCTATTGGAACTCATTAGCAGGAAAGAAGCATCATTTTCCAACAACAATAGCTTAGTTATGAATTTTATTGATGCTCACAAGATAAAAAGGAGGGCAACTGAGCTGTTTGACAAGGATATTATAGCACCAAGAAACATGGAGCTTCTTGACTATCTTGTTGGGATTGCTGTTGATTGTCTTAATCTAGATGTTGATCAAAGGCCAGAGATGACTCAAGTTGAAGAGCGTCTTCTCCTGTTAAAGATATCTCATGATAAGTAGCATGGGGAGCGTCAATAGTTAATTTGCTGTGGGATTCGAGTACAACAAGTCTGCCATATAAGCAAGGATTGATCAACCAGTGTGTCTATATTTTACTTTTGTACCACGACCTCATGCCCAAACATCCCAAGATAGAAAAGTCTGGGAGTTTGTGTTGTCGAATAAACTCCTACATTGATGTTTGACACGTGTACCTATATCGGAACATGTATGGGTCTGACAACAAAAAATTTCCACGAGACCTATCTTACTATTAGCTCCTTTTGAAGGCTCCAGGTGATGACACCTAGGATCCTAGGTGGATAGCAAAATCCAAGAAATTCTCTCAAAAAAACAAAACATCCACCTAGGAATTAGAGGCTCCTTTTGAAGGCTCCAGGTGATGCCACCTAGGATCCTATGTGGATAGCCTTAAAAAAACAAAGAAATCCAAGAAATTCTCTAAAAAAACAAAACATCCACCTAGAATTCTAGATAGACGTTGGTGTATTTTATTTAATTAAATAAATATGAACTAGCCCCTACGTTTTTTTAGCACTAAACCACGCCATGTTGTGTGTGCGTGTGTCAAGTATACGTCCGTTACGTCTGTTTTCCCTATAAAAAAAAAGGTGCACATTTGTTCACGTGTGTACATGAGTTTGTTTTTTTTTTAGGAAACTGTACATGAGTTTGTTACCGCGTTAATCTAAAAAAAAGAAGCAATACACGGTTGGTGTAGATGAACCAAAAATCTTATAATATAAACATTTGGAAATAATAATAATATTTTTTTGTTTTATATATACATCGTGAGGGAAAAAGGTACGATTCAAACTCTGTTCCGGCCGGATTCCATCCTAAAAGAAAAAAACTTCCAATACGAAGAGTCATCCGGCCACCGGGCTAACAACTGTAATCATAGCCATTGGATCTGTGATCTTTTCTAATAAATTACCCATCTTTACCATTATGAAAATAGGCTAAAGTAACCCCCCTAAAATTGTTCCTAAATTACCTATCTTTGTCATTGTAAAATAATTTAAAATGATGCTCTATTTTTTATGTACATTATCCAGCTACGCCATCGAAAAAATAACATCAAATAACCCCACTAAAAGTAATACCAATTATGCATTATTAAAATTTAAATAACCAGTAAATCTGAAATCAATCTTAAAATCTACCAATATAAAATTCTAAAATACTATTTCTATAGCTCTTAATATATTATTTATTTTATCATTATATAAAAATAATGCTGATAATGTGTGTCACAATGCATTCATGTTTTGAGGGCAGAGATTAAATAACAATTTCCATGTTTACGTAGCTCAAATAGAGGGTCCTATTAACTTAGATATCAAACAATGTGATGCAAAATGAAAAACAAATGTTAGTAACTAAATCCAATACAAATATATAATGATAACTATGTATATTAGAGTATTATTAGAATATTTAACATTACTAATGAAAGAGAGCCTCAAATAGATATATAAGATAGGTAATTTAGGAACAATTTTAGGGGGGTTACTTTAGCCTATTTTCATAATGGTAAAGATGGGTAATTTATTAGAAAAGATCACAGATCCAATGGCTATGATTACAGTTGTTAGCCCGGTGGCCGGATGACTCTTCGTATTGGAAGTTTTTTTCCCTTAGGATGGAATCCGGCCGGAACAGAGTTTGAATCGTACCTTTTTCCCTCACGATGTATATATAAAACAAAAAAATATTATTATTATTTCCAAATGTTTATATTATAAGATTTTTGGTTCATCTACACGAACCGTGTATTGCTTCTTTTTTTTTAGATTAACGCGGTAACAAACTCATGTACAGTTTCCTCAAAAAAAAAAACAAACTCATGTACACACGTGAACAAATTTGCACCTTTTTTTTATAGGGAAAACAGACGTAACAGACGTATACTTGACACACGCACACACAACATGGCGTGGTTTATTGCCTAAAAAAACGTAGGGGCTAGTTCATATTTATTTAATTAAATAAAATACACCAACGTCTACCTAGGATCCTAGGTGGATGTCTTGTTTTTTGAGAGAATTTCTTAGATTTCTTTGTTTTTTTGAGGCTATCCACCTAGGATCCTAGGTGGCATCACCTGGAGCCTTCAAAAGGAGCCTCTAATTCCTAGGTGGATGTTTTGTTTTTTTGAGAGAATTTCTTGGATTTCTTTGTTTTTTAAGGCTATCCACCTAGGATCCTAGGTGGCATCACCTGGAGTCTTCAAAAGGAGCCTCTAATTAGTAATAGTAAGATTTCTAATTAGCCCGTGCGGTAGCACGGGTTGATAGGCTAGTTTCTCTAACCAAACTCGGTTTGGCCGGTTTTGTAGAAGCTAATAGTGTAGCATTGTCCCCACGAAGCTGATTCTACAATCGCCCCAATTCTACTTCTGCGATCCACCAGACACAAGCGTACTTACAGTCGATCTAACCTTCCGTGTCTCATTTTCTTTCCATCCGTTTTTTTGTGGTGGTCAAAATCAATTTTAGGAGGTGTTTATGTGTACTAAAACCGAGTCAAAGCTTGTGTTAATGAGATACTTTTGGAGGCGATTTTTGCCTCCGTTAATCGAGATTTATTTTAAAGAAATACAAAACCCTAGACTGCCCGCAAAGCGCATCCAAGATGTGCAGCCGTGCTTGTTTGCTTTGAGTGCGGTGGCTGACGGCGGGGCGCGGCGTGGTGCACGTGGAGGTGCCCAGCGGCCACGGCGTGCAGCGCGGCATCAACATCTGGATCAACCTCTCCGCCAGCGACAAGATGTAAAACCAATCTCTTTCCATGCATGCTCGTTCCTTGCAAAACTCCTCTAACATGTACATTATTGTTAATCATCTATTATTCGATCTGCGCTGCGTGCAGGGTTGAGCCTAGGTACCAGGATCTGACGAGCAACGCCATCCCCACCGCCACCACTGACAACGGACGTCTCCGTCAAGGTCATCGTCGGCAAGTCCCTCGGCGCGTGCTCCCCTCTGCATCCCCGCACCCCGGCACTCTGCCTCGACGTCACGCTCCGGCCTGGCGAGCGCCTGCGCCAGCCCATCCCGCGCGGGTGGACTGCGTGCGCCTACGTCATCGACGGCGAGAGGCCCTCTTCGGCGGTGAAGGTGCTACCTCCGCAGGAGCGCGCACACTCATCATGTTCGGTGAAGATGGCGATGGCAATGTCGTGGACGTGCGTGGTGAGGCGTTGGGCGTGAAGGTCCTGATGGTGGCGGCGTGGCCGTACGACGAGGCGGTGGTGCGAAACGGGCCATTTGTGATGAACACCAGCACTGGCGGAGCTGTGTGTTGGCCAAGGTGGGCCATGCCCCCCCCCCCCTCCTTCACACTAGCCACACTACAAATCTGATGTTTGCCATTGTTGCAACCAACAACATAAGAAGAACAACATGAAAAGCGGTGGATTTATGGAAACAAGGTTATACTATGTGAGCTTGAATACTCCCTAAGCGAAGCTGCTAGCATTGCTATGATTATTGTAGCTTTTGGCCCCTCCTTAGGTTGAATTCTAGCTCTGCCACTGAACACCAGGGAGGAGGTGGAGCAGGCGTGGGAGGACTTCCGCCACTGCCGCAATGGCTTCGAGATGGCCAACGGGTGGACCTCCGACCACGCCGTCGCTGCGACACACGTTGATACTATAGGCATGGAGCCGTCGATAGTTGTGGATTTTGCAGCCCTGAGAATATATATCCATGTAGCGTACAAAGTGCTTGTAGTAAATAATAATCCTATCTATAGAGCTAAGGAATTCACAGTTCATCTGAGCAATTACCGTGTGTGGGCCCGCCACGTGTCCTGCGCCTCCACGCGGCGTCTATCGGTAGATCGCGTTCTCCCTACGAACGTTGCCAAGGGGCCCACGGAGTCCGATGCCTCCTCCTTCACCGCCGAGGAAAACAGGACAAAATCCTATCAGCTTCATCTTGCTTGCTAGTCCATCGCTCCCGCGTCGTCGTCGGCGGCCTTCTCCAAGCGTCCTCAGGCTCAAACTTGCGCCCTTCCTCCCCCGCCGGCCATGACCCAAGCAGCTACGGCTCCCACGACCGCATGGAAGGTTGCAGATTGGTCGCCGGCGGGAAACGCGCCGGCGGCGATGGTCTCAGTGTTTCCCTCATATCCATAGCCTCCCGCCCTGTTGCCCGTACCTTAGGAAAACACTCCGCCTGCGGCCTCCTAGATGGTACAGATGGGGCTTCACTGCAGTTGGAGCCAAGTGGTGTGGCGGCTTGGCCACAGGTGGAGGTGGGCACGCCGGCACGGCGCCTACGAGAAGGTGCGACCCGTTGCCCCCTTCGACAGTTAGAGAACGGTGATGCATCCGGACTTGATTTTTTTCGGGGGGGGGGGGGGCTGGTTGCCATACATCGATGGAACAGCGAGGCAGTGAGCAGTGTTAGGTTTGGACATTCCAGTCTGCCGAGGTTGTGGACTCTAGAAAGGAGGCGATGAGCGGCATTGGTGGTGCTGGACCAGGCGCGTGGAGGTGCCCAGCGGTAATCCTGGCGTCCATCTCCAATTCAGTTGTATCTTCTATGACAAAGCAGCTATCAGATCGATTTGGAGAGGGGGATTTCAGTTCTTGAGCCAAAACCAGACAATCAGATTCTAACCAAATAGGGCCTTGGAAAACAGAAAGAGCTTGACGAACTCCTGTCAAAGCAGCTACACATTCCACCTCTTTAGCTGACTTGCAGAGTTGGTCACTAGACCATCCTGAGAAGGCGACATTTCCCAAATGATCTCTAGCAATGTAGCCAAACCCCGCTTTCCCGGTATTAAGGTCAAAACCTGCATCCACATTAAGCTTTATCCAACCAAGGGGAGGAGGTTTCCATGGATTCATATTTGGTGACTCATTTATGTCGTCAAGGTTGGAGATTTTGTTCCCACACTAGACCTGTTGTGTGCCTGCGTCAGAGTTCTTTGTCTATGGTGAGTGTGTGGTTCAAATCTAACTTTTTCTCGCCTTTTTCCCCAGTGTGTCTAATTCATTCTATCAAAAAGGAATGTCTAATTCATGCACAAGATTTGTTTGTCCGGTCTCAAGATATTTTGTCTTGAATGCTAAGGATGCACAATATAATATAGTCACGGGGCACAATAAGATTTGCAAATTATGAAGACCTGCAAACACAACGTAACTATGCCATGTGGTAGACTTTATTTTCAGTTCGTGTCCATTTATTTGCTGCCGCTTAAACTCCCCTTGCAAGGTATTTCCTCTGCCCCAGGTCATATGAAAGTTAATTGCATGCTTATTTTAATGACACCAAATGTCATGCACCAGTGACAACAAATATCATCAAATAGTTCCATATGATTAGGATTTCCTGTATGTTTATATATCCAGGTCTCTTATGAATTCCACACTGTTAACCTTTTTTATCTACTACAAAAGGATCATATCGTGGCATCTCTGTTCCTCCCTTGAGGCTATGTTCAGTTAGGTTAGTCCTACCTCAAAATTCAAAACAAGGCTGTTTGCATATTTTGCTGTCATGATTTCAGTAGCTTAATTCTTTTTTTCAGTTATTTTCATTCTATGCAAAATTTGGATGAAAGAATTATGTCCATTGAACAATTTGTCTGTGTCAACTGTCAAGGCTTTACAAACTTTTTCAATCAAGGGTTCTCTGAGCATGGCTCCATTAGTGATGGTCCTGAAATTTTGAGGACCTCAATTTTAGTGTACATTTGTACTCTCTTTTTTTCATCCTGTTAATTGCATTAATGAATTATGCAAAAGTTTTGGCAAAACTTTCTACTCTGATTCTGTTTTCATGTTGTCTTAACTTTCTATTTACAAATATTTATTTATCTTTGATGGTAGACTTAATGCTAGCTACAAGCAACCAAGCTTCAGTGTGGGTTTAATGCCATATCACCTATGCAGATATATCTTGGCTCAATCAGGTGTGTGAAGAGTATGTTGTTAGTTGTTGCTCTCAAGGGCAATCTCACCTCATCCACAAATCAGTTTCTTGCACGAGTATTTCCATCTCTAAGGTCAGTTGGACAGTTTGAGTTGCCCTCTCGCATCAAAACATTTTATTCTTTTGGCATAAATTATCCATTAGTTTTTGAATTACAAAAATATATTGCATGTTCAGCTCACGATTTCTGATTCTTTTATTTTAACAGGGTTACCCATTATTCTTGCTATGACGGTAGGAACTTTGCAAAGGCCATCATCTACTTAAGAGAAAAGTCCGTTTTGCAACCCTCAACTATCGCGTTCGTCTAATTTTCAACCCCGAACTACAAAACCAGATAGCATACACCATTCAATTGTCAAAACCGGACATATTACCCCCTTGAGTCCAAACAAACCGGTTTTCACAATGACATGGCAGCGGTTTTGCCTACGTGGCTGCCATGTTGTACAGCTTTTAAAAAAAATAATAAGACCCCACGTGTCATCTTCACTTTTACCCTCTTTCACACTAGGAATTACCAAATTGCCCTTTACTCTCTTCGTCTTCTCTTTGCTCCTCGCCGGCGTTGTCCGCTGCTCTGTCTTTGCTGGCCGGGGTGGGAGCCGCCTCCTGCTGCTACTGCTGCTCCGCTCCCCGAGCCCTGTTGCTGCCGCCGAGCCACGCCCTCCGAGGTCCGCCGGCGACGGCCGCGCCACTGCCAAGCCCCAAGCCGCGTCGCTGAGATGCATCACAGCCGCCGGCGCCGGATTCCATGTGAAGTGCAGCCACGACGCGTAGACCAAGCAAGACAAGCACCGGCCGCTAGCCGTCTCCATTCGGAGCTTCGAGATCTGGTGATGCCTGATGCAACTGCTGTGTGTCACAAAGCAAGGATTCCAGCAAGGATCTGTTCGATTCCATTACGTGTGAGAAGCCTTTCGTTCGGATTCAAATTGGCTTGCAAGATTCGAATCGGCTCGAGGTGCACCACCGGTTGCTCCAACTGCGCCTCCACCTGCTGCTCCACCGCTCGACCGTTAACCTGGACGACGCCATCGGGGTAAGGCCCACATTCCACGACGACGGCTGCCCGCTCTCCACTCAGCGAGTTGGGGAGGCCACCGAGGACCGAGGAGCGGGTACGCACGGACGGCTCTGGCCATGGGACGCCGGACCTCGCCGCGCCCGAGGCCATGGCTCGCCGGAGCTCGGCGGTTGACAAAGTTAAAGCCCCTGTACGCTCAAGCCACCTCGGACGGGACAGAGGGAGACGGGGGAGAGAGAATGATAGCGAGGTACACAAAACCGCTGCCATGTCATAGCAAAAATCGGGCTGTTTGGACTCAAGGGGTAATATGTCTGGTTTTGACAGGTGAATGGTGTATGTTATCCGGTTTTGTAGTTCGAGAGTGAAAATCAGACGAACGTGATAGTTGAAGGTTGAAAAACGGACTTTTCCCTCTACTTAATGATGGAAGTCAGGTGCCAATTTTCTCTTACCTCTTCCCCGAAACTACTACTTACATGATTTTTATTTGTTCATTAATATGCAGCGACAAATGGAACCAAACATGGTAGCTGGGCGGACAAAGAACAGAGATCTCATGGCAATTTACTGGTTCTGCAAGCTTCAACCATTTGAATGCTCCTAAGCAAATGGGTATCAGTCATAAGTTGAGCTATAAGCTATTTTCAACCTGAGGCTGACTTTCCAAACAATTGTATTGTGCAAAGCTGAAATTATTATATATGTTTTCTATTATGTTGTCATCCATGCCTGCAGACTATATGGTTGTTGAGACTTAAAACCGAACATATGTTATGCAGTTCTAAATGGACTATGGGCAGCATTTAACCCCTCCTTTCATATCCAATGGCATGGTTGTAGATATTTGTCATACACGAACACGCAACCGCTCATAAGTGCTCTACAGACTACAGGTGCTTTTTATGCACGCTCCGCCTGCTTTCCCAGTAAACTTATGATCAAGGCACGATAAACGTTCTCATCGTGGGTACCATGTCAATGAAGTAGAACATAACCAAAGGGGTTCTATGCTAGAAATCTTCCATCATGTTCAGCTCCGTCCAAAAAAAATGCAACTCTGGCATCAAAATAATTTTAAATTTCATCAAATTTATACAAGAAAATTATGGACAAGCACCTTCCGCTCGACCTTCGGGTGACGCCCAATGGAGGCCTCTCCTCAAGCCTCTCAAGCTCTCTGTAAATTGATTGGATCTTGTATTGTCATGTATAGTTCTCAACATTTTGGCATGTTCGGATTTGCAGCTTATTCCGGTGCCTGTGAGATCATTTTGATGCGAAAGATTACATCTTCCTGATTTGATTGCGACGTTTGAGTTGTGTCGATCATCTTTGGACAACGAAAAAGTTAGGAATCTTTCTCGCTTTATAGATATATAGGACCACGCTAATGCGCGACAGGTCGCGTGGTAGGAGAGCATCAGCTCCTCCGGTGAGGGTTTATAGGCTTATATATTCAACTATTAGTGGATACAAAATTTTAAATTTCAAAAGCGGTTATGGAGTGTTTATTTATTGCATATGATGGTGTATATTTTAAATATTTTATTATTTTTATTAAATTATTATCTGATGAATTTGTAGTTTAAATAATTTGATAAACCATTTTGCTTACTGAGATTTATTTTCGTACATTTATCTTTCGAGGTGCTTGCTTAAAGTTCCGAAATTAGATGGGGGAAATCTTTTTTAAAAAAAAATGGATGAGGGGAATCTTTGGATTCGAGTATCGTTTTTTCTTTGTTTGGGCCTATCCATCGGCCCATCAGCCTTACACACCCTGATTGGCCCATTGTCGTCCATTCTACCTCACTCTGAGACAGTCGCAGTCCTCATCCTCACCGCGCTCCACTAGACAGGGACCACGCCGCCGGTTGCCGCGGCGTTGCGGCGTCCCCGCCGGCCGCGCGCTACGAGCACCAGTACGGAGGGTTCTTCCCTCTGCCCCTCGAATCTCTAATATGGACCCAATTTTGTCACTCGGATTGAGGATTTCGTTGTTTGTGCGAGAATCAGCAGATGGAGATGGCGGCGACGCTGCCGTCGTCGTGGGAGGAGCTCCCGCCGGAACTCCTAGGCCTCGTCCTCCATCGCCTGCCGTCCCTCGGCGACCGCGTCCGCCTCCGCGCGGTCTGCCGCCCCTGGCGCGCCGGCGCACTTGTCCAGCGGCAGCAGGAGAAGCCGCTGCCCCCGCCGCTCCCGTGGCTCGCCCTCCGCGACGGCAGCCTGGTCGACCTCGACGGCGCCCCCGTCCGCTGCGCGCCCATCCTCCGCAAGGGCATCTACAGCTACCGCGCCGTCGACGACCTGGCCTTCCTCGTGCACGACGACGGCGGCTCCTCCCTGGTGAACCCTCTCTCCGGCTTCACGCTCGATCCCCCCGAGCTGGCCCCTGCAGTGCACCGTGCCATCGACGGGATGCGTACATACTACAACCATTCTCACATCCGAAAGGCACACGTTAAGGCGATCCTGTCCTCTCCGGTCGAATCCACGCCAGATCCCCTAGTCGCCGTCCTGATTTTGGAGGGATTCAGCGTTGTTATTTCTGCTTGCAAGCAACACAAGGTCATCAACGTCAGAATGAGTCCAGGGAGGAATCCAAGTCTTCCACGAAGATCCATGACGTTGCCTTCTTCCAAGAGAAGCTCTACGCCCTCACAGGCAGGGAAGGGCTTTATGCCGTCGAGCTTCGTGCTGGTAGCCTCGGTGCGCCAGACTTGTCATCAGGAGGATTTCATCGGTGCATCACTGAGGACCCCGATCAGCTTCCGATCTACGATCCCAGAGAGCACCAAATATATTACCGTGGAACCGGAGATGACCCTGAATACCTGGTTCTACGATACCTTGCGGAGTCCAATGGCAGGCTGTTGATGATGAGGCGGTGGATGTGCCACCCACGAGATTCTATGCTGGGAGACCATGACCAAACTTTTCAGTTTGAGGTCTTTGAGGCAGATCTCTTCAGGGTCCCTGGGCGGTGGATGAAGGTGGATAGCCTTGGTGGCCATGCAATATTCCTTGGATCAGAATGCACCAAGTCAGTCCTCGCCAGCCAATGTGCAGGTGGAGTTCAAGAGGATTGCGTCTACTTCATGCATAGGATCTTCGACAATCCAGCCAAAGAATTCCTTGGTCCGTGTGTGGATCCTCTGGCTGACTCTGGTGTGTACAACGTGAGAGATGGGAGAATCACGCCATTGCTGCCAGAGGGTGTGATGGTGGAGCTGCGGCGCAAACAGCAGTATCTGACTTGGTTCTTCCCTGTTGATGCATAACTTCTTTATCATTTATGAATGAGTAGTAAGTAGGAACAATTAGGGTTGCTCGGGTGAGGGATATCAGTTCACTCTATGTTTATGTCCAGTTCTTGTTATGAACTGAAAGGTCAGTAGAGTGAACTGATAAAGAAGTTCTGGGTTGACCTGAAAGGCAACCAAACTGTAATGGTCAGTAGAACCAAGTTATGCAAATTGGAAACCCCAATGACGGTTATAAACCCTCCATTTCATGCTATAAAAAATCTGTTTCTGACTTGGTTCTTCCCTTCTGATGCGTATTTTGTGTCATCTTAAAAGGTTGTTTGGTTATCACGTATGCCCGATTTGTATCACCTTTCTTAGAATGGCTAGTCAAATTGTAATGGTGACAAAGGGATGCAACATTTTACAGCCCTTTGGTGGTTATAAACCCTTTCTTTGCAAAGCTAATAGAAAATTGGTTGCCTTTCAGGTCAACATTTGGCAACAGAATTTGACAAATTTGATTTAAATTTTGGTGGTTTGGGGGTTCCTAAATGTGGTTCAGTTTTCTTTTTCTTTCTCCCACTTCAGCTGCTGACCTGCTGTGGACTGTGGTATTGGTATGCTGATTTTTTACAAGATCCAGATGATATCGAGCGTGCTTCACAGAATCTGATTAGCTACAGGGAATTGGTTAACTTTCAGGTTATTTGGGGACAGAATTTGACTAGTGTGATTTAACTTTGTTGGTTATTTGCTTGATAAATGTCTTTCAAACAACTATGAGATTCAATTGTTTTGTTTTGTTTTTCCAATGAAGTTACTGTGTGCAATCACTATCCTATCCTGGTATTGGTGTGCCGTTGATTTTTGGACTAAATAGTTACCATGTGGTCTTTTTGAGCCGCCAGAAATCAGATGGACATAGAAGGATATTGGGAGGGAGCATCCTGCTGAAACTGTGAGGTTTTCGACAAGGTGCCGAGCGTGCTTCACATTATGAAGTTAAGGTGGTATTGGTGAGCGTTCTGCCTCGGGCCTATCACAGAATTTGAGCCAATATCGCTGAAGCTGCAGTTTCTAATAGACTGCAAACTGTACAATCAACAATGTTTAAGTCAACAATTTTTGTACAAATATAACACTTGGGCAACTGAATTCGAAAAAGGTGAAACAACATAACGATCCAAAGTCAAGTAACCTTACGAGCTAAATACGAGATTAAAGAATTCCAAGCCTAGCCGAAGTGCCAAAGTTTGCCAGTAGAGTCCAATAGCATTGCAATTCATAGGACAAAACAAGCAGCATCAACCCATAACTGCATTGCTAACAGATAAACCATTTATCACATATTCTGATACTACATGATGAGATTTACATAAAGATATCTGATACACCATGAAGTATACATTTACATTGTCAGCACCGCTTTTTAGAATACACTTTGGATACCCATATAACAAATGATCCTAAGAAACCTGTCTTGAAGGTGTCCCAAATTTTAACACGGTGTAGTTTATTTAGCCCATTCCTATAACAAATGGGCTGCTATATGAGATTTTTTGCAATGCTAAAATATCACCATACAAGAACCGTGAGGCTTAATTGCACTGGTAAAATTTGTAAAATGTCAAGCAGGTCGTACATAATGACTCCATCAGGTATACAATGCCAGAGAATACAGCTGTAAATGGGACCGCAGTCCAGAATTCCTTCTACAACAACAATGTTACCGCTTGACTTTCCTAGAGTAATGACTATTGCGAATCTATAGAAACAATGCCTATTGCAGAAAAACGAACAAAACTTGATATCTCTGGGCCTCTGGGGCATGTTCCTCAGACAACCTTTGGAGATGAAACCAGCATTTGGTTCTCCTCATCCAACTCGTCCGTGTCATACTCGCCTCTACCTTGCTTCTCTGCTGCCTCTCGCTGTCCTGGAGAATTCCCTTTTGTGGTAACTGACTGCTGATAGAGCACCCCACCGGCAAGAGTGAAGAGTAGGCAAACCAAACCAAATGTGCTTGCATGCTTGTCCCATATCATCACATTGATCGCAACTGTGAGGAACTTGTTGACCACCCCTGTCACTGTGAACGCTGTGGCGGAGATTGCTTTCCTTGCAGCGAAACCAAAGAAGCTGATGAGCAGACCAAACACACAGGACAATGAAACTGCCAAAAAGGCATCGAGTTCAAACCAGCCCTGCCCTCTTGATTCAATCGCTCTGAAGATCGACAAGTGCTCCCCTGTCAAAAGCCCAAACACGGGTGCCATTAGCAGTGAAAGCAGATTGTTGTAGAGCACAAAGCCCCAGGTATTCAGCCCCAAGTTGGTCACCATGTGCTTGATGTACACCATCTCAGTAGTTATGGTGATCAGATAAGCGAGAGCCCATGAATATGCAGTGAGGCTGAATGCTGAATCTGTCATCACATAACCAACGGCACCCCCCAGAATAATCACCAGGGATGTGAATGTGAGCTTGGAAGGACACGGCTGCTTTCGGAATGTGGTGTCAGCAATAGCCACCAAAAGCGGTGTCAGGGATCTGAACACTATGAAGGTATCGACATTGGCGTGCTTCAGGAGGTGGGTGTTTGTGAAGATGGCAAGGTAGAAGACAACTGCAGCTGGGGCAAACTTCTTGGCAGTCTGGAAGTTGAAGGGATCATGGTAGAGGAAGCCGAGTTTTCCAAGCACCCATACACCAACCACTGATGTCAAGTACTGCAGGGCGGTCAAGAGGCCAGGGTAGCTGAATTTGGTGATGGCGTACTTGTTGATGATGGCTAGCAAGCTGGAGCACAGTGCGTAGCCCACCACTAGGCTGCTTGTTGCGTAGGCTTGCTTGGCCATGGATCAAGATTTGTTTGACCTGCAAATTCACAGGGAAAATCAGAAGCGAGATGCCAGGAAGTACCAGAAGGTGATAGCTGACACTAGATTCACCCAGGACCTAGATGGCATTGACCAGTCTGCTTCCAGAGACCTGAACTAATGGGACACAAGATTATCTAGATTGTGGAGAGCCATGAACAAACATTGCAAATAATCAATCTACATCTATTAATACATTGTAAATTTGTAACGACGAACAGATGAAGAGAATTGCAAAACTAACTTGCCACTACAAGAACATTAGTAACAAAAGTCCTGAAGAGATAAAGAGGCCAACTCAAATGACAAGAGCAGACGCTGTTTGTTTCTGTTTATATAGAACTCGCTTATCTAGGTAGCAGCCTAGCAGGTTTATAGGATAAGCTACTGCCTAGAGAATACACTGTTTAAATAAGCTGAGTATTTCGCAATCCTGATTATTTTTAGTCGATCTTCTGTCCTCAATGCTAAAATGACCTGAATGCCATTGAGGCTGATAATTGCTCAATTTTATTTTGAATATGAGTAGAAGTCAGTGATTGTAATTCTAATATATTTTGAGTTTGCCAATAGAAAGTATAGTACTATAACTCCAAATGCATATAGAGGCAATAAATTAACCAAACAATAGGCCTTAAATTTCATCCACGAAAATGTCACCGATAAGCGATAAACCTTGGCGCAAATGAATCCCATTTTGCCATAACCTTCGCTGGCTTCTCCATCTAGAATATCCTGGAGCTATCATACCAAAACAATACACTAACAACTACCAGTAAGATTGGTGGTGAAACTGACTATCAACTACCAGTTCATTTGGACTATGAACAGCCATCCATCGATCAAAATTGACAACTAACAGTAATAAATGTTGGCAACTACGACTACAAGATGCACTAACAATCGCTAACTCTTTGCACTAACAGTAAATTAAAAATCTCTGAATCTTGTGCTTGTGCACTAATCATATAGGAACAATCATTGAATCTCGCATGAGCAAGTGCTAACCATTTCAAAGCTGAGAAGTACTTACCCTTTTTCTTGTCGCACAGGGAGAGGCCCCCGCCTAGGACAGGGAGGCCGGTGCCCGGTGGTGGCTGGGCCTCTCTACCGCGAGGAGGGAGGTAGGGAGGCGGACCGAAGGAGAAGGGCACGGGCCACGGGGGACGCCGCTTAACAGAGAAGTGACGAGCGGGCCGCGGGCAGGGCTCACCGGCTCCAGCGATGCGTACAGGGACTGGGAGCGGATGGATCCCCGGCTAGCCTGAGGTGGCCGGGTGGATCCCTCGCCGTGCCGGAAGGATGTCGCCGGTCGCCGGATCGGAAGGGGACAAGAGCCGCCAGGCAGCAGCCGGAGAAGTGGTGGACCGAGCAGCCGAGCAGGAGCTCTGGATGGGCCGAGCTGGCGGGCCTCGGGACATGGCTTAGCTAGCCCACTATCCTGGAAGAATGGCGTTGCCGTTGACCCACCGACACCCACTGTCCTGCGCGGCTCAGCTAATTCCACCGGCCCTTTTTTAAGACAAATCAGGAGTCATGAGAAATAATCTTGATATGATTCGCAAAAAAAAGAGAAATAACTTTGATACTGGTAATTAATGTTAATTGTGTTTGAAAATCATGCGCATGGACACTTGAAAACAAAAGAAAACAGACAATTAACGTGTGTCTTAATAGAAGGGAAAAAAATGTAATTATAAGTGCCTGTAACGTGGAAAAGGAATAAATACTATATTTGTTTGTGGATAAAAAATGTCCATTTTAATTGTAAGGATTACGTGCTTCATGAGACCAATGAAGTAAAACTTCAATTGTATATTTTTCATATGGAGAATAAAAAAAATGGGCGGTTACAAACCCAAGGTTACTCTTCAACTGCATTCTGACGCTCTCAACATATAGTATAGTGGCTCAACGGTCAAACCCCGATATTTGGTATCTTACAGCCTTGCAAAAATTAGGTCAAGCAAATAATATTGGCATGCCAATTCTTTATTTATTTTTTTATTCTTTGTCAAAACTAGGACAAGAATTTAGAGTAGCACTTAGTTGGATGTCAAAATATAACAGTAAAACATTTGTCACTAAATGATTAGATACCAAATACGCATGATAATGTCCATCATTTTAGCTAGCACGTGGATAATTAGTTGGGTGCCAGAATATGGAGTAACTGAACGTTGACAGTTGACACTGTTGTAAACTTTGAACCAAAAAAATAGAATTCAACCAAACAAGTGCCAAAGTTTATGGCATGACTCACTTTAGCTTGCAGTTTTTGGAAGCTAACTAATCGTATGCCCTTAGTCGCCTCATCATCTCATTACAATAACAATGGTTCCTCGGACAAAATAAAAACAAAAATAAATAAAATTGATCAACAAAGGCTAAAATTTCAGGTGTTGAAAAGTGCCGTCCAAAATTGTAGAGCCGTATAGTTTCCCTTATCCAAAAGTATGCTCTTGGGCTTTGCTGCATTTTCAGACATCATCTACTTGATAGAAAGTTGAAAGCTGACATCCATGCCACGTTTTTGCAGCGATAGGCATTTCAAGTCGTCGCATAAAAGCTTCTGTCCAGTCCATTTAGTTCTCTTTCTCTCCAACATTGAATTTTGCGATGAAAAAACCAATAGTATCCACTGGAGACGATGGATCGAACCTCTGAACAAGCTCAGCTTCATCCTCTGTCAACCATTCCCTATAAAGGCATAGTTTTTTTTTTTCAGAGTTGGATGAGCAAATTAAAGTAAGGCGAGGAAATTGGGTTGTATTCATTATAGAAGAACTATCTGGCCATTTTGTACAAAAGAAAATGTTCTCAAGATGTATCCGGCTACCAACTCAGACCAAATTTTTGGTCTGAAAATCACCAGATTACCAGCAAGTACATTATCCTAGTCCAGTTTGTTGGGACAATTGCAAATAATTAAGAATAGAATGAAATAGGATTCTGACAACCGGCAGAGATGACATTATGAACAAATTGAACAGCGATCTTACTCAGTATAGGTCTTGTTGAATAGTTCACACGAACCAACAATACCAGACCCTCCAACTTTCGGGTGCTGCAAAAAAGAAGAAAGTGATATGGGAAAATTTTAGTCTGGAATATATAGCGATACAAATACTTTAAACAATAATGTGAAGACCAAAACTAGACTGGAGATATGAAAGATGATAAGATTTTGCCTAACGTGACAAGCTATCAAATGACCTTCCTTGGCACAGTTCCAAAAAGGATTAAGCAGGTGTCACACAGTTGTGCGTTTTATAACCAGATTCTCTCTGAGTTTTTATACTTGTAGAGCTAAACCTGCCAGCTAAGCGTGCTTATGCCTGTTGGGAGTCTCCCCCAAGGTCAAGGTTTTTTTTTCTTATTCTATGGGCTATTGAGGACCGATTTATAAATTTTTTGCTTCCTTATTTAGCAATCTACTTCCTAGTACCTGAGTCGTGAAGTAGATTAAGACAAAAGTCATGAAAGATTTGGGCAATGTGCAAATTAATATACTGCTATATTGTGCAGCCTATGTTGCAAATAATGGAACTACCTGTGATGCCAGTGACAGAAATTTGTAGGAATCCAATGCATATCTCACCAAGGCTTCATTCTCTCCTGGATTTATAGTACACCTGCAGAGAAGGAAAGAAAGATAGTACCAATAAACAGACTAGACACTGGCTCACGCGTCTCCTTTTAATTTTAGTCCACATATACCACAATATCAGTATGTAATGTAATTGTATGGCATGCATACAGTAGATAGGTGCCATGCAAATTAGAATATGTGCACAAACTGACAAACTCGGATTACATATCAAGTTCTTCAATCAAATAGCGAACAGTGATAGTCACATAAAATATATAAACATGGAACTAGTCAATCGCTTCACTGCATGCATAGAAAAATGTAAATTCATTGGCTAGAGCAAACACAATAATTATATCTGGTGTTCATGCAGCAATCATGATAAGCTTCTGATCATAAATCACTCGCTGCACTGAAGTATCCTGTGCATGTTCCTTATGTTCAACCTGAGGACAGACAAATAAGATGACCCTAGGAGCTACTAGCCATGTCCAAAAAGAAACAGCTGTAAATTGAAATGTGGTTGCCTGGCTAGGGCGGCTACCACCTAAAATAACTAAATGTACAAGTTTGTTTTAGTCTTCTACCACAAATGAAGTATAAAAATTGAACAGAAACTCACGTTGAATAAACAATCACCCCACCTGGGCGAACTAGCTTAACAGCTTGATCAAACATTCTCCTTTGGTACCGCCCATGAGTTTTTAGCGACTGCAGAGTTTCCTGTCAAAGTGCAATGCATATGAAAAAAATGAGAGCAGTCATCCATATCATAGTACAAGAAAATACTCCAGGTGACAAGGTGAATGCAGATGCACATCAATTTATTAACCGAACCAAATAAAATGCCTAGTTTCAGTTCAAAAAAATCCTTGTCCTCATGAAAATTTGCCCCAAAAATACGACATATATTCATGAGCTTAACAAATGCAGGTGACAATTGATACACAAAATGAATCAAATATTATTTGAAGAGTATCATAAGCTACTCCATATATTGCTACCAGAGTTGGGTTTTTTTTTTTTTAGGACATATTGCTACCAGAGTTGGGAGCTTTCTGGGTGAGAAAAATAAGCACTGTCTATTCTCAATGTTTTTTTCTCAACACAATTGATAACAAAAAACTGAACATCAACAATAAGCCTGATATCTTTAAGTTATGATAAATAGAAATCCAAATTTTATAAGAAGAATGCAACAAACTCCCAGTACATCCAATAAACACTAACTAAACATAGCATCCCTACGTTGTCCATCCTTGTGCTATCACTATGAACACCATAATTGTTGAAATATCCCATGGAGCTTGATCAGATCTCAAGTATTGCTGCTAATATAAAAGATAGTAAGTGTAGGCAAAATAAATTGCTACTATAAATCCATTGCTTCTTGTTTATATAGATGAATACACAAATGAAGAAAATGCAGAAGTGAAATGTGAAGGACATTATGCATAGACAATCAATCACATAACTTAAATCATGTGAAGCTTACCTCACCAGCGAAGAGCCGAGGTCTCAAGCCAAGGGCAGAGCATGGAGCATCAAGTAGGACACGATCAAAGCTGTTAGGAAAAAATCCCTTTGCCTTTTCAACTCTACCACCTGAGCAATTATTTCTTCCTGGTCCATTCTTCATCCGCCTCAAATTCTTCCTGAGTTCTGCCTTGCTAACATATCTTTTGGATTCTGGGTTTTTGTCATCTACAAAAAAAGGTTGTTCTGTTTCCGTATCAGGAATACACTTCACCTAGAATCTACTCAACATTGCGTAATGGTAAGATTTGTTTACTCCCACTCATTGCAATCAGAAGTTGATTAGGACATTGAAACTGTTTTAAATACTTTGACTAGCAATTGTTATGGTATTACTTTAAGCAGAATGAGTTACATACTACTCCTTCTGTCCCAAAAAGGATGCAACTATGGGTTGCGTCATTGCGTGCCAACTAGAATGATTCATGTTTGGCCAAGATTGTAGAAAACAATGTTCATGCTTATGACTCAAAATAAATTTATTATGAAAATGCATTTTGTGATTAATCTAATGATGTTTATTTCATATCATATGTAATAATACTTTTAATTTATAATTGATCAAACTTAAACTACTAACACATGGTACTGTGCTAGATTTGCATTCTTTTTAGGATGGAGGGAGTATGAAAGTAGTCAGTGCTCAAAGATGAAAACAAGTGGCTAACAAAAATCCTATAACGACTTGTATTTCCAATCGCTGTTCAGGCATGCGACACTTTCAACAAAGTCACCAGCAAGACACATAAGTGAGTGATTGTCTCCCACTCCCATAATAGAGATCAGTTGGTAAAGTCTCCCACAAGGAGGCTGTCCACCCAGGCACAAACTCAGAAGCATAAGAGCAAGTATAATAAGGGGTTGTAAGAAGGCTGAATGCTGAGGTGGAGGAGAGAAGAGAGGAGAGAGAAAAGAAGCGGGCTATAAACTTAGAGCCTGAGCACAAGAACCAAGAAAATTTGTGAGACAGGCAAGTGGGTCGCATATTTATGATGAAGGCTTAACCACTATATGAGTGGGCTAAAAGCCAGGCTGTAAAGATCTATACAGCCAGCAGTGGGCTGTATTATTAGACTGCATAAGCTGGCATATTGATGAAAATCGTGTTTTTTAAAACAAAGTGTGCAAATCTGTATGCTCCTTACCAGACTGCACCACTGTTGCTGAACTGTCTTCGTCTACAATAGTAGTTCTGCCATCTACTTTGGCATGGCAAGTGTCAGAATCCTCTGCCAGTGTCTTAATTGCTTCACAGTGATTATCAGCCATGCCAATATTTGTTGCCTCATCAGTCTTCCGTACTGATTTGAGGGCATCAAGTTTGTAAGCTTTAATACAATTCAAGTCCATCTCTGAAGCCAACTTCAGAATATCCATCACCTGGAATCTATTTCATGTTAGAGAAATACAATTACAAATCCCTTTTCTCAAACATGCAGGAAAACCTTTTTTTTCTCCAATGAATCATGTGTCGTTTGAAGAAAAACAAAAAAAGAACTTTTCCCAACTGGGTGCATGTCATTGCATTAAATAAGAATCAAAATATGTTTACAAGGGTGAATCAGCCTAAATAAAACTACAGACAAAATAAGAGAAAGGTTAAGAGAGAGAAAGGTAGGCCTAAAAGAAACAAATGCACCACAGAGAAGAGGCACAGCCGAGCTACAGGCCACGTTGACTGATGAGTTAGGGCCCTTGCTCCAACTGCACACCAAGTCATCTTTGCCAACAAAATTGACACAGCACTGATAGCTAGCATTATGTTCTGAAAGGATATATGTATTGATGAAGGTATACAATAGAATCAAACCCTAACCCAGGTTTAACTATGTCTAATCTGACATGAAAAAGAATTTACCTTATTGTGAGATCTATCAAGGGCAATAACTTCTCCTTTGTCCCTCATAAGGATAGCTATTGCTGTTGTTTTTCCTCCTGGAGCTGCACACATATCTAGTATTCTCTCTCCTGGCTGGGGATCTATAAAATGGTTCGCAAATTTTATGCAATATAAAGATCAGGCGAAAATCTTTAGTGATGCAGTACGAAATAAGGAATGGATAACATGCAAAAAAAAAAACGAATCAAATGCAGAGGTAAGCATCTAGGGAACAAAGAAGTAAGACAGCCCAAGATTCAATTGAGATTATGTGATCTTTCAACAACTTCGCAAATGGTTTTGGTTAAAACTGCAAACTCAAGGAAGCCCCAGTTTATCTCCAATGAAATGATCTCTTCTAACATCTGCAAACGGAATAAACAATTTGTTCCAAGGAAAAAAAAAGTTGATTATGCAATTTGTTCAAGAAAAAAAGTTTAATATACATTTGCCCAAGTTTCATCATGAGCGCTTCATATTATTTTAGATGGTGTACCACCTATAAATAACTGTTTGGTTAATTCAATTTTCGTACTCACGTCAATTGGTTTTATATACTTCAGGACCTGGGTTTAAACTAATAAAAATCAATATAAGAATGCGTGTTGGGTATTTGTATCAATGAAACGGCAAAGCTGGTAATATTGGATGAAAAATTACTTTTAAACTAGCAGCCAAAACAGATACAAATCGTACCAAGGACACGAGCAGCGACAACACTTGGTAAATTTTGAAGAAATATCTCCCCTTCAAGTACATCTAATGACAAAATGAATGAATAATTAGGCTTATGAATTTGAAGGGACAAAACCAAAAAAAAAATATGGCAAAGGATAGCATGATACAGTAGTTGATGCATATATACCAACTAAATGAAAGTGTTGATATTTGGCAACCTTCTCACAGTAAAGATTCAGAAATAGGTATGCATGTAACAAATTTAAGCATGTGCCAACATTCGCACCATTTTACAGAAAGTGCTATTTGGGTCTGCTTCTGATGGAAAGTGAAGCCCAAACAACGCTTAGGGTGTGTTATTCTTTCTGTAAAGTCGGTTGGAACAGAGATTATCCAGGTGTAATTCCTTGGTAGCTGCCACAAGAGAATAGCGGAGCAAAGCACTGATTAGGTGTTTGGCAAGCTTGGCTGTCTGCGCAAGTTGTAGGTATAGGTTGAAATGATATAATTTTCAGATAAATGGCGATCTATTGCTTGCTAATCAAGGGCAGTATAATTTGTCATTATTTTTTTTTACTAAAACTGTAAGGCTCCATATCTGTCTTTCACGAGTTAGTTGTTTGAAAGCATAAAAAGGATATGCAGATTGCTATAATATATTGTGTGTAAAGATGCTTGCATAAGCTGCTGAAAATCCTCTGACAAATGTAATAAATATGCAGATATACCATTGAAAGATGGGAGCTTGTATACCCTCTCAGTCATTTCTACTGCAATCCCATGAGGAACACGGAAAATTCCAGATCTTGACATTACCGCGGTACCCTGACCAATGTACAAACCCTTCCTTTCTTCATAATGTGCATCTGGAACATGAAGTATATCATATTGTCTATGAATATGCATCTTTATCAAGGAAAAAAATTGCAAGACAAACTAAAATTATAGTACAACACATAGCTACCACCTATTCCAAGGGAAAATAGGCATTCACAGAGGAAACAAAATCAGTTTATTTAGCAAGTATATGAGAGAACTAAAACTTCAAACCAAAAGAAGGCTTGCCTGACTGCAATCCCTGTAAAACGGTTCCTCGTGTTATACCTACAGCCCAACCACTATCCTTCACAGGCTGCTCCACAGCAACTGACACTGCAACCTTATCACCCTTTTCAACATGTGCACTACAAGCTAAAACACCAGGGACATACACCTGAAGACAAAGCAAATTTGAACAAAAAGAATTAAATCACAAGAACAGATTTTCCAGTAGCAATGAACCTATATAGATGGCACATGGACATATTTCAAAAATAAAAATAAAACAGAAAGAAAAATTATCAACTATTTCCAATAAAATGGAAAATCCTATTAAATTTTATGAAGTTTATGAAACATATTGTCCAATCTAGCATCAAGGATTGCACGCTCAATGCAATACTCCGTTCTGAAACAGAAAAGAACAATGATTTGACTCATATCACAAACTATGTGGGCACAGAAAACAGAATTGACCAAAAAATATGCTGCTACTGTGTCTCTTGGTGGGATAATAATGGAAATAATTGATTCAAGGTTACTCTTCTCAAAGATTCTGTCAGGGACGATTCCCATCAATCTAGATGCAATTTATTAATGAAAAAAATCAAGGCTGAGTTCTCAAGATAAGCAAAATCACATATAGAATATTAGGTGGTGAATAGTCACTAATAGAGAAGTGACCATACAATGCTCAGAATGTGTCACTCTGTATGGTGCAGACTGAATCTGATAGCTTATGTAACTATGTTACAAATTGAAGGAAATTGATGGTAAATATGAGACAGTCCATGACGCTTTCATCAAATATCTGACAGTTCTGCAGATCTGTATCAGCTTTTATGATCACAACTGATAGCAAGATGACCAGTTCCCATGCTCCTAGGAGTGGCTCTCATTCGACTCATTTGCTACATATAGGCACACATAGAGGAAACGATAGTATATACCTGGGCACCTCGAAGAACTGACTCTGCACATTTTCGACTTACAATTATTTCCTTAACAGAATGGTCTGGTTGGCTATTATAATGCAATACATGTGGTCCTGATCCTTGAACAAACAAAACATTTTCAAGGCCAGCGTAGGGGCACTTCTGGACCAGATAGCTCCGTTCATGTGATTGATCTCCACCATTCTGCTGACCAATCTCCAAGCCATTGATTCCATCAGAGAGTCCATTTTCACATACTAGGTCCATAAGTTTATGCATGACAGCATCAGGAGACGACTTGAGAGTATTGACACGAATACAAGAATAACGAGAAGGATGCCTGAGCAGGAAAGTAGTTGTCATGGATTAAAAATTAGCAGGAAAGTTGAGAAAAAGTTCCCTGAACAGATATCAGTTACGAGCTAAGTCTTATTATACTTCATACTTCGTAAAGTATGTAGAGTCCAAGTGTCAGATGTCCAGATCTAGTTAAAACATATCATAGTGCATTTTATTAACCTGTACAAAATCGCAGATCATATAGAGATATATTACTGTATTTAAAATAACCGTGTGATGTAATGATGATCTTATCTTCCAAGCATTTCAACTGCTATAAATTTTTTACTACACTAATTTGTTTAGTCCTGAATGTGCAAAAAGCACGGGATGCATAAATGCCGCAGGGCGCCAAATATCCATGTGTTGGATGTGCTGAACAAGTATTTCCAGGTATCCATTACCTAGATCCAGGAAATAGTATATTCCAAAAAAAAAACTATATATCTATATGACTAATACTGAATCATTCTATTAGCTGCCTAATGGATACACTGGTGTAAGAGTCGAGCATGTTAGACTGTTAGGCTTGGGATGTGCAAGGATCAGTGTTTCGTTTCACTCCGTTCCATCCTACATTTCCAAGTCTACCTGCAGAGCTGCTACTCTAGAGCATCACCCTACAGAGCCACAGAACCCTATAAATCGGACTAAAAAGAAATACAGTGACCGTAGAATCAGTAGCAATTAAATGACGGGGAAAGGGGGACAAAGCCGGAAGCAGCCTCTGGCGGGCGGGGCTGTACTCACGCGAGTGCCTCAGAGATGCGAGCGAAGCGGTCACGGCCGTACGCGGCGGCGAAGTACTCCTCCACTTCCGGCTGCCACCGGAGCTTCGGGTTGAACGTGTACCGCCCCTTGTCGGAGGCGGCCAGCTGCGCCGCCGAGGGAGAGGGGGAGGAGGAGTCCATCCGCAGCGACGGCGGCCGGCCACGGGGCCGCAGGCGGATGGGGCGGCTACGGCCTACGGGGAGCGAGGAGGCGGCGAGATGGAGAGCACAAGCGACGAGGGGAGGGAGAAAGGCGGATGGGGAGCAGAGTGCTGAGGCGGCAGGGGTTTTGCTTGCAGGGCTTTAGATTATTTTTTGTTTTTGTTTTTGTTTATTTTTTGAAAAATTTGTTTTTGTTTTTTTGCAGGAAGGGTTTTAGATCTTGGAAGCTGGAATTTTCGGATTGTATTTAGGCCCTGTTTAGCTGGGGCAAAATTTTATGAAATTTATTGTAGCAATTATAAACAAAAGACTAGGTATAGTAAATATGATCTAATTATAAAACCAATTACATGAATTGATGCAAAATCATGAAATAAATATATTAAGCCCAACTAACATGTTATTAGAGAGTTTTTTTTAGGAAAATCTGTTATTAGAGATTGTTTAATAGAGCACATTTATCTAGTCATAGTCTAACTAGGCTTAATAGATTCGGCCCCCAAGATCGGTCAGTCCCCTTGCGCACTAAGGCGGCCGCAGCCAACACACTAGGAAAGTCAAGGCCACATGAGTCTCGGATCCAGATGTTGCAGCGGATCGAGAAGCTCAGGGAGGAAGGGTTTAGTGCCTGAGTCAACCGGGTGACGGGCATCCTTCACTCCTTCCCGAGATATCGGTGGAACACTATATCCCTCCACCTCCAATCAAGCGTCCACTCGGCCAATTCGAGAGCGACGTTGAATAACCTGCAAACATGAAGCGTCGCACAGTCATAGGTGTCTTGTCACAAGTTTATCTCCTTCGAGCATATAATGCAAGGATCATCGCCGATCAGAACCGCATTGACAACTGGTTTGGCTAGCTTTATCTTCGCCAAAAGAGTCTAAAGGACAAGTTTGGGCTCCTCTGTATAGGTCGGACCTATAGGATGGAGCAGGGGCGGACCCACCCATTAGGCGAGCTCAGGCGGCCGCCTCAGCTACTCTCTGGCGAACACCACTACCATCCCCTAGTTTTTCAGCCGCCATGTTTGCCGCTGCCAGTGGTTTCTCATGTTCTGGGAAGAAGAACGTGATGTCTGCGTCAGGAAGAAAGGAGAAAAACGAAGGGCTGAACTGCTGAAAAGGTATGGGCTAGCTTACTAGCTTCGTGGGCTATTCCGCGTTGGAGGACAACATGTCCAGGCCCAGCAAAGAGGCAGCAAGCCCAAGTATATCTTTCCCCACGCATCCACGCTAAAAAGATCGAGTCCAAAGACCATTTGGTGATCTGTTCTACGTAGATGTGAAAAATTATTTCACAAGTTGGAGTGCTAGCGTAAGCACCCATGGGAGTCGCAGTGCCACCGGTTCATTAGCGGGAGAAATATTCAATACAGTGGTGGTACGTATATATATTCTTCTAACTTTCACAATGCTTATAGCATATTGTCACTTTATTATCTGTTACTAATTAACATCTATAAAATTTATAGGTTATTGCATCATTTTATTTACATATAATTTGAATTGCATGGTACATAAACAAGAATTAAAGGTATCATGTTAAAAATTGTTGTTATCCACTCATTATTTGTAGTTTTTGTAATTGCAATATGTGAATAAAGTGTTGTTGTTTTTCTAGGGGTGGAGTAACTTCGAAACAAAGTTCGCCTCACCTAAATTTTAATCCTGGGTCCGCCACTGGGATGGAGAACGTGGAGGAATGCATGGAGCGGTTCTTCCAAGGACATCTTTAGAGCATGGTTAGTGGTTTCGCCGGCCGTCGGTGAGATGCAAAGGCCAGGTCACTTTCAGCCTTCTTCAAAGTCACTTCGTATACTAGGTTGGCGTAGATGCTGGCGTAGGAAATAAATGCTTGCATGCTCTGTAACCAATGGGAGAGTCACATGAATGGCTTGAGCCGCATGCACAGGAATTCGGGTGGGAAGCTTTTCCTTGGTTCTGCTGCTATAAGCGGGCGACGAGCAAGTCGCCCATCTCATTCTCTCTCTAGCTTTCTCTCCCTGCCACCTCAGATTCGAGTTACGTGGCAAGACATTTCGCCGGCTGAGTCATCCTCATTATAGAGAACTAGTATAGGGTATTCATGAGTCATCAAGTCTTGCAATCTTAAAGAGTCTTAGTGTTTAATCGAGTCAAGTGTCTTTGGAATACTTTTATTTTGTATGGATGCCCTAACATAAATAAATTCAGTTTCTCTCTATTTTCCTGTGCATATATCTTGTCTTTTAAGAAAGCACAGGTTTAGAAACAAGTGTGGGGGTGTTGTCAAAACAAACACAATCCATGAGTGAAAAGAAAGCACTGCGCAAAAGATGAACCTGAGGGGCGGCGTGAGTTGGCCGACCAACCCCGTGGGCCCACCGGTCTCCTATTCCAACCTCTCAGGCCGAGTCTTCGTCATGTACTCATGTGACTAGTTAGCACCTCTCTCATCTCTCTGTGTTTACAGTACCTCTGGAATTATCTCTGAATTGATGAAATATGTTGCATTTCATAAAATTGAAAATTCTATAATTGCAAACGTGTTCACAACAATTTCCATGATGCTCACAATAATGTTTGGTTAGAAAATTAAAGGATCTGAGTTTTCTTTGCCAAATACCTAGGCTTATTTAAAATTATTAGTAATAGCTCAGGTACTTACTTTCCTTAAAAAGAAGAAATTCCCACCAGAGCATTATACAATAGCCTTTACAAAGCTACTTATTGTCTCTTTAAAATATTTTAGTATTACATATTGTCTCTTTAAAATAGCCTTTACAAAGCTACTTATTGTCTCTTTGAAATTCCCCTTAGATCTCCTTTTTTTCTTTTCTCATTTTAAATATTTTGATACTCCATGGTTTTCTCTAGTTGATCGAACCCAAATAATTGAAGAAAAAGACTGCATTGAACTAATAGATGCCTGAAATGGGTACACTACAACGACCATTTCCATTTATTGATGTCTTCATTAATTTACTTCTATCACTCAGTGCTCGCCATCACAGAAGACAACCAGCCAACGGCTTCATTATACTTTAACATTTCTAATATGTTGTTACGCCTTTTATACGGTTATCATGCATACATTACCTGTAATAATATGGTATTACACCTTTTATAGTACACTGGTTTTGTTAATTATTGCACCAATTGAACACAAAAGGCTTGTTTTGGAATGAGAGGAATTGGAGTGGAATTTAGAGATGCAAAATACATAACCATTGTCGATTGTCCCCTTTGAACATTCCTTGACACAATTGCCACGGGCGTACGTAATGCTAACAAAGGCTGGGCATCACAGGTTCTTTCTTTACCAGTCTTTCTTATTAGTCTCCTCAGACTCAGAGTCCTCATCCGCCGGTGACCGCACCCTGTTGCATGTAACTATACTCTTTTTTTTTCTTCGCTGCACTATGCCCTGGAACAACCAATGGCCGCCAGTGCAACACGGAAGGCCGCACGTCGCGCGGGGAAGGAACGCTCCTGGAATCTGCATGATATCCCAGCGCCCCGCCCCCGCACGCGGATCCTTCGCCCACGGGCCACGGCCCATCCCTCCCCGACCAACATGATCTGTTCGTTTTTTGCACGCGTCTCCAAGTGTCGCACAGATCAACATTTGTTTACACAAACCAATGGTCCCCATCTGCCGTTGTCGGGGCACCATCTTGGTCAAGAGCTTGGGGCAGCTGCGCTAGCTGGCAGCCGTTACCAGTACGCTGCGATGAAGCACGGGTGAAAAAGAGCAGAGGCAAGAGAGACTGAAAAGTTATCACGTGCTGGTGGGTTCCGTACTCCTCGAAGCGCGTGATCACTCTAGCTTCCACGAAAGCAGAAATCCAACATGGCCATTATTGGCCAGCTATCTGACGCGTCCCATGAATCTGATCCGGCTCAGCTCAACCACTGTCGCCATTGGATTGGATCCATCCCAAGCTCTGCTGCTAAACCTAAGAGCAAGTATTATTATAAGGGTGATTCAGCGGATAGCAAACCAGCTCAGCAGCATCGTCCGACGTGTAGGAGGGAGAAGAGAGCGAGCGTATGGTGAAACGCCGGCTCAACGCAGGCGCATGCGCTGCTAGAGCTGCTTCCCTCTCTCTCATTGGTTTACATCGCTGTTGGAAGCTAGATGAACATTAAATGATGTATGACACCAGTGAATAAAAAAAGAAACAGGCCTTTGGATAGATGACATGGCGCTTCTCCCAGCCGGCTACCGGCGAGATCATAAGCCTTGCTCTAAGGGTGCGTTCAGTTACACCAAATAAACACTGTAGCACCAAATAAATACTGTAGCTGAGTTCTGGGAAGCGTGTTTTATGAGTGGAAGTGATGGAATGAATAGGGAAAAGTTAAATAAATAGTATATTTTTGAGGGAAAAAGTTTGAAACTAAACGGGCCTAATGCGCCCTCGTCAGATTCCTATGAGACCAGGGTTCTCTTCTCCCCAACATTTTTCTGAATAAGGGATAGTTTCGGTTTAGTGGTGGACAGGACAGTAGGGCCAGGAAGTAAGCAAATGGCTGTTCTCTACATAATCAATGGGCGATACACATGCCAAGTTTGAAATTTCAGTCACCACAAGTTATAAACAAGGGTGCATGTCATGGTGTTCGGACTGTTTTGATTGTTCAACTTTTCCCTTTCTTGGGAACTTGCCATGACAATTATTCAAATGGGTTATTAATTTGGTTCGAGGTGTGGTATAGTTAACTTATATATATAAGCTTGAATAATCTAATCCTCGGTTTGATGAACACAAACATTTCTTATTTCGTTTGAGAAATGAAATGTGGTGATGAATCACCGTACTAACATTTCTCACAGAACACTTTAGTGTAAGCGAGAAGAATGGAGACACGTGCTATTCATCTGCTTGGAACACATTTGTCATCTCTTTAATGAAAATATCTAATTTTATAGGATTTCTAGTTAAATTTCCAGTGCCAGACCGCTTGTCTATGGGTGTGTTTGGAAGTTTGGCAGCATGGGCAAAATGGCTGCACTGTAGATGTGCTACAGTAACCACGCCAAAAGATTTGGCCCCTCCATGTTTGTATGTTGGGCTAAATGCACCCCCCCCCCCCCCACCATCTGACAGGTGCATGGTACTGGGCCCACCTCGAGTCCATCCTCTACCCTCGGCGACCGCTCCTAGCATCTCAAGCGCCGCGTGTCCCAACTTCTCCTCACCAACTTCTCCTGACCGTGTGTGGTAGGGGCGCGTGGGCCTCTGGATCCCTGCCAGCGCGGGCCCCACATCAACTTTTAGCCCATTTGGAGCCTCCTTCGGTGACCACAGTTTTAGGGGGTGTTAAATGGATTTGGCACAATATTTGGTCTACCTGTTTGGATTGTTGGGGCCAATTTGAGTGCAAAATGGGGGTGCCAATTTTTGACACCCCCTATCCAAACACCCCCTATGTTTGATACACATTTCAGTCAAGAATACACTGAAACCCTAGACATCACCAAAGTGGGACATTGGTAAAAAAAAAACAGCTCATCAGCTAATAAACTAGTACACCGCACACGTGAGAAACGACTAGCAGACACTGAACTACAGTACCCTCGAATATTCTGGACAGGAAACCACTACCACAAGACACGAGCCAAACGTCTAGTCGACACTACCCTGCTACCCTTTCAGTAATCACGATATTAAAACTCAAACCATCACTAATCAACTTGGGCCTCCTCATCACCTTGGGAACGCTGGCCAGCATGGCCATCACCATTTGTTACTACTTGTAGCTGTAGTTCTTCCGTTTGATTTCGAGTGTGCCCACTGTTAGCATGTACCGAGTTGCCACAGCCGCCGGCGCAACGTCGTCTCTCCCTGTACAACCAGACCGCAGCATGTATCACCATGAAGAGCACAACAACCACGGTCAGCGCGACGACGCTCTCCCACTCCCTCGTGCTCCCGGCCGCGTAGGCCGCCAGGAGGCCCAGCAGGTCCAGCACCACCGCCGTGTTCGTCGCCACGAGCAGCAGATCGGGGCTCTCCTCCGCCGCCGAACCCCGGCGCCGGCTCCGGCGCCGCCGCCGCAGCATCTGCTGCAGAAGCAGGGCGATCACGGCCACCGACGCGATGAAGGACGTCGAGTTGCTGTAGAAGAACATGTGGTAGCGCCCCACGTCGGTGTCATGGAGCACCGAGCTCCCCGCCTCATGTCGTCGGCCACCGCCGCCGCCGTTGTCCTGCCACACCCCTCCCGGCGGCGCTAGGCCGGCCTGGTAGGTGACGCTCGCTGCCAGGATCCCAAGGAGCATCAGGTACTTGCGTTTAGCGTACACCTCGTCACGGTACTCTCTCTCGTCTTGGTTTCTTGGCCCATGCTCTTCCCGGACATCGTCACTATCATCGGATTTGTTGAACAAATTGAACACGGTCATGTTGAGGACGACGAAGGCGATGGCGGCACCGACGAGAACGAAGATGGACGCACGCATGCTCCGTGCGCTGCCGGCGGCGTAGGCGCCCATGAGGCCGATGAGTCCCGCCACCTGGCACGCGTAGAGCGGGTAGCACCGGATGGCGAGGCGGTGGAGGTTGGGGTTGACGAGGAGGAGGATGAGCGCCATGGACGCCATGAAGCTCGCCGTGTTGCAGTAGAAGAACGCCTCGTACCGCCTCGGGTAGATGTCGAGGAGCACCGGGTACCCCGCGCGGCGCCCGAGGCGACGGTCGTTGCTGACCCAGAACCCCCCGGGAGGGATCAGCCCGACCTGGTACGTGATGGTGGCCACCAAGATCGCCAGCAGCAGGAGATTCTTGTGCTTCTTCTCCGGCAACGTGCTGGTGCCCTGCTTCGCCGCGCGCATGGCGAAGTAGAGCACCTGCAGCACGACGTAGACGAGGACGCAGACGGCCAGGGCCACGACGGTGAGGGTGGTCCTGAGGTCACGTGAGCTCCCGGCGGCGTAGGCGCCGATGAGGGCGAACATGTCGAGCACCATGACGGCGAGTAAAGTCTGGCTCCTGACAAGCTTCACGCTCTGCACCATGACGATGGCCACCACGGACGCCACGAAGGCGGCCGAGTTGCAGTAGAAGAACGCCTTGTGCCGCGCCGGGAGCTCCGAGAGGAGTATCGCGTCGCCGGCGCTGTGCCCGTCGCGTTCGTCCGGCCAGAAGCCACCCGGCGGGTCTAGCCCCGCTTGGTACGTGATGGTCGCCGCGAGGTTGGCGAGAAGCAGAACAAGTGACTTCACCTTCTTCGTTGCTTGGTCGATTTCCACTGGTTGCTGGTCGTCAGCGTTGCCACTATCACGTCAATTTGCAATTAAGAAGTATAAAAGAATTAAGACAATATGATGTGTATTTTCGAAACAGAATTTGTACAAGGAAGGTAGAACATGGTGGCATACCTTTGGTTGGAACGGAAGCACTTCAAGGCGACGGTGACGACCCCCATGACGAGGCAGACGAAGGCGAGGACGGCGCCGAAGAGGCTGACGACATAGACGCTGCAGTCTGCGTCGCGGCAGCTCCCGGCGGTGTAGGCGGCGACGAGGCCGAGGAGCGCGGCGAGGACGAAGACGTAGAGGGCGATGGAGCGGGCGGTCCTGGCGCTGAGCTTCTTCACGAGCAGCACGACGATGATGTAGAGCGACGCGACGAAGGCGGTGGTGTTGCAGTAGAAGAACATCCGGTAGTGCCCCTTGTGGTGGGCCTCCACCAGTGGGTCCCCAGGCCGGTACCCCTGCGCCGCCGCCGACGAGTCCCAGAACCCCCCCGGTGGGTTCAGCCCGGCGACGTACGTCACCGCCACCGCGAATGTCGCCAGCAGCAGGACCACCTTTCGCCTCTCCTTTGCCCTCAGAACCACGGACGCGTCCTCCTGTTCTTCTTCCTCCTCGCCGTCGTCTTCCACCTCGTGCTCGGTCTCGGTCACCCGCTGAGGTGGCGGCTGCGTGTTGTGGGCCAGGGCCTGGAGGATGTGGAGGCCGACGTAGGCGGAGAGGGCGAGGACGAGGGAGGCGGCGTAGACGGTGGCGGGGCGCCGCTGGCAGCTGCCGGAGAGGTAGGCGCCCATGAGGGCGAGGAGGTCGAGGACCATGACGAGGCGGAGGGCGGCGAGCTGGACGCGGTTGGGGTTCTTGAGGAGGAGGAGGGACATGACCACCAGCGACGCCACGAGGGAGGTGGAGTTGCAGTAGTAGAAGAAGAGGTACCTGGTCTTCTTGGTGGACCGGAGGATGGAACCGCCGGCCATGGCGCCGCCGCCGGCGCCGTCGTCCTTCCATACACCGCCAGGTGGCTCCAGCCCGGCCACGTAGGTGACGCTGAGGACGAGCGTGGCGAGGAGCAGGAGCTGCTTACGGAGCTTGTACTCCGACGAGTCCCTCGGTAGCTCCACCGCCGTGCCAGCGCTGGCGTCCGGTGCTGCTGACATCTCTCTCGAGATTGAGAGTGTGTTCGAGTTCGAGCGCGGCGACGCCGGACCGTACCGGAGTGGGTGTGGATAAAATGCAGGTGTAGAGAAGGGAAGTCAAGTCTCCGGGGGGAAAAAAATTTTGGTGGGGACGGTGCCCAAATGCTTCGTCGTGGGGACCCGCCCCGATGAATGCCGCGTGTCCGTAGAGCGCATCTGACGAACTTGCTCGAACGGCTACTACTCACGGCTCCGTGTACGAAAAGCTTGGCTCGGCTCTCTCGATTAGGCCAAGGTATGGCTCAGCCGCTGGTATATCATAAACACATATCCGCTCGTCCGCGGCGTCTCCGTCTCCGTCTGCTCGTCCATCGCCGAATTCAGCATCTGCGCCACCGCCCAACCCACACCTCGACCGCCGCCGATGCTGCCTCCATCGCTCCGTCCCCTTATCCACCAGGGCAGATAGGCAATGTTGTGGTGCCGCTGCAGCCAGCGGGAAGTGCTGGTCGCAGATTTCCAATCCTATGTTCTTCTCAATTGATTGTTGACGATATGTTCCTGACTTATGTCGTGTGCTGTTGGCATCCTATTCCTCCGAATGATAGCTTTGAACTTACACTATATACTAATGAAATTGAGCAGGAAATCGAAAGCCAATGAAAAAGATTTGTCTGAAGTCTGAACTGATTGCAAGATGAGCAGCTTCTTGCTCCACCTTTTGTCCACCAGACCAGCGCTGATGCGCCTCGCGGTGGAGGTCTCGCTGCAGTGGTGGATCGAAGAACGATGACGGCGGCGAAGGAACAAGAGATGTCATCATGTCGAGGTGGCGCTTGGGCACTTGGCTCGGCCGGAGGAGCGGCGCCGGCGGGTGAGGCAAAGGGGCCGCGGTTGTGTCGCAGCGGACCAAGGTGGTGGCGGCGTACAGCGTCGGTGTCCCCGTCACTCCGTCAGGCCATGACGGATGGACCAAGCCGAGTCGTAGGGGTTGTTGAAGCCTTGGTGGAACCCTGAGCCGGGCATCGAACAGGTAGGCGTCGGATTCGTTCAACGGACACGCGGCATTCATCGGGCGCAGGTCCCCAGGACGAAGCATTTTTTTCCCCTCCGGGGAAGGGAGCGTGCCGCCAGCTAGCTGGCCGTGATTCAAGGGATGGTCGGATGGAGAGTCCTGACACTAACAGTGCAGCGTTTGTCCCTGCTTCCTCGTGGCTGCTTGTTGCCTGGTGCCATTTTCCTCGTGGCTGCTTGTTGCCGTGGCCGTGATATCGAGGGGTGAAAAGGTATTTTGGTTTATGGATGCGTGTTATGCGAGGGGATGAATAAGAAAGGTAAAAAGAAATTTTGGAGATGCGTGTTCTGTGAGGAGGATGAATAGAAAGTGAAAAGTAATCTTGTCAACTAAACACGGCCTCGAGCTTGCTGCTGGGCCGGGGGAGGTGTGCATCTTAAATATGAATTTAATACTGGTGTAGAGCGAGCAGACCTAGAAAGGGATCGGGTCTCCAATTGACTAGCGTTGACGTGAAGACCTCGGTCGCTCTCCAGAGCTAAAATAGCACAAAACACGTTCTCTATTAGACTAGCCACAACAGCGTCGATGCTGAAATAGCCTGGCACATGCCACCTCTGCCGATGCTGAAAAAATCAGAAACACATACGGCATCGATGATGAGCAGTGATAGGGTCCACTCATCAGCAGTTCTGGGCCGTGTTTAGTTGTAGTGGAAAAAAGAATAGGAAAGGGGAAAAGAGAATTTTCGGGGTGTGTTCTCTGAGAGGGATGAATAAAAAGTAAAAAGTACTTTTGGAACTAAACACGGCGCAGGGCCTCGACCCACCAACATGCCCCGATGCTTGTTTTTCTGGGCTCAAACACACTCCTACAGTCGTTGCCCCGATGCCCCAACATTCTCTCTCTTGGTTCAGGCATCGGCATGAGCCACCGCTGTGGCCAGTCAAGAAGGCGTAGTAAATAATCTTACATTGTTCTACATTTTACACACATCACGGATATAATCTTCGGCCGATCATCAAGATTCCAGAATGCTCCAAGTTTATAGTACAAAACTTGAATTTTCTTACATTGTCATAACATTCTCTATGAAAACTGCAATGGGCACAACCAGTCTGCCATTAGTTATGTGCTTCTTTCGCCCTTTCCATTCATCACTCTTCCAGTTTTTGCCTACTTTAAATGCCGTTGAATCCAAAATAAAATTAGTAATTCTTATGTACGGGCATGATTGGTTCATTGGCATGTCATGGTTTTGACACGCCAAAAAACTAAGAAGAAAACCTGCCACTATCTTGGTAAGATAATGTGAGATATAAGCATCTTTTGGTACCAAACCAAATGGCAGCAGCTAACCAATCAAGCCCTACGTCTAAATAATTCATGAAACAACCATGCAACACAACGACAGAGGTTTTTTTTTGTTATTGCAAGCTGCCTAGAGATGCTTATCAACATACCAACGTGTGCATTCAACATGTGTACATATATTATATTATATTATATTATATTATATTATATTATATTATATTATATTATATTATATTATATTATATTATATTATATTATATTATATTATATTATATTATATTATATTATATTATATTATATTATATTATATTATATTATATTATATTATATTATATTATATTATATTATATTATATTATATTATATTATATTATATTATATTATATTATGTAACCTATCGCTTGAAGAAAAGGCGCCCATCCACCATTCGCCGCTGCGTCGCGTGACGCGTGGGGTCCATGCCGCGTGGCGGCTATCGGACGGAGCCCCCGCGACAGTAAAAAAAATATTCCTCCACTCTCCGGCTCCCCTACGCAGGTGTGTTGTCGGTGTACGGCGAAAATCTCCGCCGCCTCCCGCTCCGCCTCGGCTGGTCGCACTGACTCGCCCGCCTCTTGTGCCGCCGCCGGGGCTGCTCGCTCGATGGGCGCCGCCAGCGGCCGTGCCCGCCCTCCTGCTCTACCTCGGCCGGTCGTCGTCGCTTGGCCGCCTGCTCCATCGCAGGCGGCCACGCTTGGCTGCCCGCGCCCGCCTGCTCTGTCACCACCACCTGCGCTCACCGGCCTGTTCCGTCCCTTCGCCGCCAGCCACCTTCGCCCTTCCAGCCGCTGCCCCAAATAGAAGGGAGCCACTCCCTTCACCGCCAGCGTCCGCTCACCGACACAGGGAGCAGACGAGGCGTGGCCCCACCATGATTGCATCTAGAGAGAGAGAGAGGCCGAAATCGAGAGGAGACAAATTAAACGGAAGAATCGAAGAAATCCCGGCAAGAAAGAATCGAAAAAAACTCAAATCGAAGGAAAATAAGGCTCAGGCATGGAGATGGAACGCGGCGGCATCAGCCGTGCTCGCGGCCATTCGAACCACCAGCCGTAGCCGGTCGCCTCCCTCACTGCCCCGATCAGCGCGGATGGGAGCTCCTCCCGTCGCCGTGCCCGCCGCTGCCACAAGCTCGCCGGAGAGAAAAAGGAATCGAAGAACAACAATGCAAATCGAGAGGAAGCTGATGCCCATGGCCACCGCTGCCTACCACAATCGAAGAAGAATAGAGAAGGTTAGGGGAAGAAATCGAGATCCAACTGCAAAAAAACGACAAATCGAGCTGGAACAATCGACATCGAGCTTGAACGAGACCAAATCGAGGTCCAACAAAACCAAATCGGCGCGCTGGCGAGCTCAAACACAAACCCACCAACAACAGAGAAGGGAAGAGGAAGAAATTGAGCACAAAATACAAATCGTCGCCGCACCTCCTCCGTCGGCCGCCAGAGGAGCTCCTCGACCCTCCCATGGGGGCCCCACTGCACCAGCGAGCGAGGAAGGAGACGCACGGGGCAAGGCCATGGGGATGGAGATGGGAGGCGGATCAGCAAAGGAGGCGGCGGAGGAGCTCGAGCCGGGTGGAGGGTGCTGGGCGGAGGGAGCAGCCGCGGTGGAGGCGCTAGGGGCCTGCTCGCGGCGGAGAAAGCGACGACGAGATACAGAATGAACAAAGAGAGAGAGCAGGGTCGGAGAGATCCAGAAAGACCGAGAGGGCCACGTGAAATATCTAGGAACCGATGGAAAAAAAGAAAATAGAGAGACAAAAAAAAAGAAGTAAAGAAAGGAAAAATAAGAAGATAAGGAAAAAAAGATGGGCAACGGGGGGACAAAGAGGGGGTTGGGTGGACAAAACGAGAAAAAAAGGATAGAGACAAAAAAGAAAGAAAAATAAAGTGATAAAGAGAGAAAAAAATGTAAAAATAAAGGAAAAGTTGGATATGTACCATCAAAAGATCACAAAGTTAGATATATACCATCACTATCTCACTTACATGTGGGGTTCACATGAGTCACTTACATATGGGTCCAATGATATATATCCAATTTTTCCAAAAATTAAAGGGTAGAGAAAGGAAGGAAATAGAGAAAAGAAAAGGAAAAAGGGAGAAGAAAAAGAGGTGATGGTAGTTGGGATGGTTGAATAAAATATAGATTAGTTAATACAAAAGTTGAGATACAAAGACTGACGAGTGCGGAGAAAGTTGGTATAGAGGTAAAAATCTTCATGACTTAAATGTAATATTTTCTTTAGAGGTTCGAAATAGAGGTTGACAATGTCTAAATCGATGTTCAAAAATATATCATGAATGTTGTCATGTTCACCATTTGTAAATACTAAAATTTATGCAACAATATGGCAAAATAATAATATACGAAAGCAGTAAACCCAATCAATACATCACTGGTGCACAGCAGGAACGGGCGCAACGAAGCGCGCCTCCCTTGCTAGTGTAGATTATTGTCAAACATAAACGAGATCAATAACAAATAGTAGGAACGAGATAGTGTGTTTCCTTGTACCAATTCTGAATTTGATGTTGAGAAGACACATGCCTGGACACAAAATTACAGTAAGTTAATAAAGCCCACTTTAAACATGTCTGGACAGAAAAGACAAATGTCAACTAATCGAGACGGAAATTAAAATGCCAAGGGCACTCCTTCCTCCTTGGCGGCTTCGTCCTGCCTGTGGTGCAGGATGAAATGTAGAATCGCAAAACGCTGGAGTGGCATCAAGTTATCGGGAAGAAATTTCGAATCTAAACGAACTAATTAACTCAATAAGAAACCCAATGTTAAGTAAACTTGGAACCAAATTTAGTGGAAACCGACCGAGTAGATGCAGGATAGCGCCTGAACCAGATGCGGTGCAAGGACAACAATTAAGGTGCCTATTTTCTTTTAACATTAACTCCATGCAAATTGCTTGTGTTGATGTGAATCATGTTACACGTTCTTGCAACGGTTGTGCGCATATGAATTAGCTCGTGTAACATACCACGATAGCACATTGCATAGTGAGCACATTTGTTGGACAATCAACTAGACATTTAATAATTAATAGGTGGATTATGTCGAAGTAATGGAGTACAGAATGTGTTTCTTTACAAAATGATTAATTTTTTTGGTATAATGATTTAACAAATGTATGATACACACCATCAATATATGCCTAGTTATTTTTTCAATGCTAACAAGGCAAGTTGCAATGTTGGTAATTTAGAAGCATATATAGAGAAATATTTGTGATATTTTTTAATGAAAGCGGTAGGTAATTTTAGTACAAACTTAGAGTGTTACTTTATGTTATTTTTTTACAAAGGCAGAAAATGGTGGTTGATTTGCTGGTTAGATGTTTTTTATATAATTTTTCAAATTTATCTTTTTATATGGTATACCTCGTGAGAATCAGCCCAAAGACTTCAAATGAATAATACCTAAACTAAGATTTTGCAGGCCTTGAACTTGGAGTGATGGTGCTCGGAGATGAAGAAAAAGAAGAAAAATAGGATATGTTTTGGGTAGGTGCAGCCATTACGGGCAACTAGCATATTCATTCCCATAGTGCTGCCAAAAAAAAAACTTAAGACCAACCAGCCTCGAATTAATAACCTGTGCAGGTTCCATTCCACTTGAAGTCATAATGCAACACGTAAACAAAATATGCTGCTCACCAATACAACCATAGATTTTACCAACCATGTTCGCTTCATTTTTATTTATTGTTCAGTTCAGTGTTTGATGTTCCGGTATAAAATCCATTATTTCCAATGGGGAAAGTCAAAGAAGCAGCTACATCGGCAAAAATATTGGGCCGAGAGCAAATGATCAGATTCAAGGCACACACCGCACACCTAGGTCACTTCTTTAGCTTAACCAGTGTTCTGCAACCCAGCAGCAATGCCCTTCATGGTCAGAATGAGGGTGTCCTCCAGCCCCGGCGCATACTCACTGGTCGGGTTCAGCTTTACGAGCTCTGCAGCAGGCTTGTTCCAATCCATGATCTCCTTGGACAGGTGGGGGCGCAGTGTGACATGGTAATCTGGGTCGCGGATGCGCTTCATCGTGTAGGCCTGGCAGACGTTCATAGTGGTGATGTATGCATCACGGAGGCGGAGACGCTGCTTCAAGTAGAGATCCCCTTCAAGAAGATCTTTGTGCCCAGCAACCTGAAAATTTGAACAGAAAATCACATCAATTTATGACACTATTAGATTCTGACAGTGCATATTGTAGTTCTCTGACAGTGCATATTGTAGTTCTCTGGAGTCCACCACACAGGTACATACGTCCAGTCTTATGTCAGTCAGTCAGCACACACCTGAAGGAGAAGTCGTTTGGTTTCTTCGTAGTTTGCCCTCAGCTTCTCCCCAAGAGGCCACAGCTCTGATGAAACAAGGAGTTTGTCATACAATGCGGCAATGCCAGGATCACCCTTGGCGAACACCATCTCAACCAGATCAATTGTGACCCTGAAGAAAGGCCACTCATTGTACATCTCCTGGAGCATGTGGAGGTTCCTAATATCCTTCTCCAGGATATGCTTGAAGGCGGCACCAAAGCCCAGCCAGACAGGGAGGTGGAAGCGAGTCTGTGTCCATGCAAAGATCCATGGGATGGCACGGAGAGACTCGATTCCACCACTTGGCTTTCTCTTGGATGGTCTGCTTCCTATGTTCATCCTTCCATACTCCAGTTCGGGTGTTGCCTGTTAATACGACAATTCATAAAGAAAATTAACTTTATACGAAATGTAATGCCCATCTAAAATGAGATATGTTCGTTTCAGCTTAGTGCCTTGGGTGTATCATATGTTTAGCCTTCATATTTTTCAGTGTTGGTAAAAACCATGAAATGGATAGCTGTAGTATGGCAATCCCCAAAAGGTAACATTTGAACACAGAATCATAAGAATCTATATTACAAAGATCTCATGATGATGAAGTGTAGTACTCACAAGGCGGAAATATTCAACAAAGCGTGGTTCTTGGAAGACAATGGACCGATATTCTTTTGTTGCCACCACAGCCATCTCATCAAGCAGAGCACGCCACTCAGGTTTTGGGGATATTGGTGGATGCATGCCATGCTCAAGAGTAGCAGCTGTGAAACGCTGTAGTGTCCTGAAGCACAGGTGCTCCTCACCAAATGACTGCTCAATGACTTCACCCTGAACAGTGACCCTGAGGGATCCATGGATTGTGTCCGGTGGCTGAGACAAAATAGCAAGATGAGTGGGACCTCCACCTCTCCCAACGGTACCACCTCGTCCATGGAACATCGTCAACTTAACGCCGAATTGCTTAGCGACTTTGATAAGCTCCTCCTGTGCCTTGTACAGTTGCCAAGCTGCTGAGAGACGGCCAGCATCTTTACCCGAGTCTGAGTAGCCAATCATGACTTCTTGTTTACCATTAATCCTCTCTCTGTACCAATCTACTGAGAACAGTCTGGCCAGTGCAGCTGGAGCACCTTCCAGATCAGCCAACTTCTCAAACAACGGGACAACTCTAAGTGGTGTCTTCACATGACATTCACGCTGGAGAAGCTCAACAGCAAGTACATCGGATGGAGCTGTTGCCATAGAAATAATGTATGCTCCAAAGTTGTCAGCAGGAAGTTCAGCTATCACACGGAATGTGTCTAAAACATCAGCAATCTCATCAGTAGTGGGCAAGTCAGGACCAAACAATGGACGCTTCCCATTTAGTTCAGACAAGAGCCACTCCTGACGGCGTTCTTCAGACCACTCGCGGTATGACCCTATTCCTAGGTAGGTGGTAATGGCATCAAGGACATCAGTGTGCCTGTCAGATTCTTGCCGTATGTCAAGTCTCACAAGGCACAATCCAAAGGTAGAGACTTGGCGCAAGAAGTCAAGAAGGCTTCCGTCAGCAATTACACGGTCTCCACAAGCACAGAGAGATCTGTAACATAGCTCCAGAGGCTCTAAGAACTGCAAGAAACGAGTTTTCCAGGTCAATAGTCAGTCCAAAAATGTTCTAAAGAAGAAAATAATCACAGTTCAGAGGTTCTTTTGATCCATTGTTGACCTGTTCAACGTTGGTGAGAGTAGATTCCTCAGGAATATCAGAATATTCATTAGATAACAACTGGCGTGCCCGCTCACGTGTATTGTAAAGCTTGTCCCTCACATCACCAAGTATAACCCGATATGGCTCACTTGGAGGAACCTTCTTCCAGAACTCTGTAACAGAAAACAAAGGTTACTCTCATAATTCTATACTGGTTATAGGGATTTGGGGTTGCCAATGGATTTTTTTTCTCCTGTTTAATGAAATGACACAACTACCATGTGATATTCTGAAAAATTATTAAATGGAAAAGAGTAAATTGCTAATCCCAACTTACCGATATAGTGCTTCGCATCTTTCTTTGAGGAACGGTGTAGTTCATCTGCTCGTGCACGAAGTTCATCATTGCATCTCCACATGGACAACTACAGTAATTTGCACAGATTTTGTCACATTGCAATGCTCATTAATTCGCATGAGTACAGATGAATGGACTATTGAAGCCATTTGTACCTCAAACATGAGATCCTCAATCTGTGAGCAATACAAATTTGCAGCCATCATTCTGGCAAGCAAACAGACATCCCTTGTAACTTCTGGTGTCACTCTCGGATTCCCTAAATTGCTTAAAGGTGTTAGGATGCACATGACATATAAATGACTAATGAGACTGCAAAGAACAATATAAAGCTATCTCTTCCTTACCATCACGATCTCCTCCCATCCAAGAAGAGAACTGAATGAGAGGGGCATTATAGGGCACACGCTCTTCGATTCCAATGTTCTTCAAAGCAGTATCCACACGGCGTAAAAACTTTGGAACCCCTTTCCATATTGTTTCATGGAAGTAACTCATGCCAGCCCGCATCTCATCTTGAGGAGTGGGCTGGGTTCTTCTGATCTCATCAGTTCTGAAGGCTGCTTGGATCTGAAAATAAGTAATGGAAGACAACACTTGACTTATTTTTTAATAAGAAATGTACCTATAAACTTTGATGGTGTACAAGGCTAGAACAACTGTTAATCTATTTTATAAAAAGTCTGACCATTATGTAAGCTGAAAAGATCAATGCATGGCTTGCACAAATCAGAGCTGAAGAAAGTTGCTACATAGGAAAGGCATTGTCTAAAAAAAAAGCACAAGCCGAATTCCTGAATATAAACTCAGAGTGTTACCTCCCTCTGGAGAGCCTCGTCAAGCTCCTGTTTGTCATCTGGTGTGATGTCCTTAGAATACAGTTGAACCAAACAATTCCTTATCCTGGATTTATATTTGAAATCATGCCAGTTAGTTAACAGACTTTGTCATGCATATGTGTCGGACTCTGATTTCAAGGCATTGTGACCCCGACTCACCTTGAGTGCTTCTGAAGCAGTGATCTCCTCACTGATTGTGTCGGATGCGCAGTCAAAACAAGGTCAACAGTCTGACTCTTCAGAGCATCAAAAACCTCAGCCGGTGACTTCTTAAGGTCAACTACAAGTCGCTTAAAAGTTTCCTCAATGTCAGATTCAGTGAGTGCTGAGTTCTCATCAGCAAAGTCTCCCTTCTTGAGCTTGACTCTCCTCCGATATGCGATCTGGACTTCTTCAGCCAAGTTGGCCAAGTTAAGCATGTGTGAGAACGCTTTGGCCATGACGATTGAATCACCAGGATCCAGGCTGGTCAACATGCTGCCAAGTTCATCAAGTTTTTGCGAGTCATGATTCCTTTCATACTCAGCAGCTATCTCATAGCACTCTTGGACCTACAGAGCACAGAGAAACAATTCCTATTAGCAAATCCTGGTAAAAACAGGCAAACAGATGTCTTGTTTTCAAAGAATTGGAAAATTGAACAAGGTCTGACAATCTGACAAATCACAAATCAGTGAAATCACAACAAGGCATATGAGAACTGTCCTTTTCGTATGAGTATACAAGGGTTTCAACCAAGCCAATAATTCATCTTCCCAAACAAGTATAATGGCATCAGTTAATTCAGGTCAACTTGAATACTTGATATCTCCTGGACAGTATTCAACAATAATTATTTCCTTTTCTACCTAGGGAAACTGAGGGGTTTTCTTGTCATTCATTAACGATATGCAGGCGACCTGTGTAATTTTTCACTGACAGAGGATCGAGAGTAATCAAGTGTATGGAACTTTTAAGAAAGTCATAATTTTTTTTTATCATTCTAGTTAGCAAACAAAATCAAGTCAACTTTAACTTGCACAATCAAATAGCCAAATCCAATTAACACAATCCTGCAATACAATGCTTCAAAAGTAAGTATTAATTGAGTTATTTGAATATCAAATTTATAGCAGGAGGTAAAGTCAACATCCCAGCTCCATTGAGTGCCTGTAGATGCTCTAAGCCTCTAAACACTATGGACAGCATTCTAGAGTTTTCTGAAAAAAAAAAGTTAATAAAGAATAACATCCAAGAGAGGAAACAGAGAAATCATCCTACACCCTGTTGCTCTCTAAGGTCCAACTGCCAACTTAAATTATTAATCCAGTCAGCGTCCAGGATCAAACTCAAATTAGCAAGTCTTCAACTAAACATAGTCAGGAAACGCACAAACAGCTGCAAATTTAGCCTGATCCGGAACAACAACAGGCCACACAAGGCGGATCCAGGATAGGAGGAAGGAAATGAGAGAGAGATTTCGTGATACCATCTCGCGGAGGTCCTCGCCGTGGAGGTCCTGGAGGATGTCGAGGAAGCGGTCAAGGAGAAGCGCGTCGTACTCCACCAGCTTGTCGTCCTCCGACAGCTTCGCCGGCGCCAGCATCCGCAGCTGCGCGTCGATCGACGCCATCTTCTCCACCTTCCCCGCCATCCCACACTCCCACCAGAGACCACCACTAGTTCGATTCGGTTCAAGGACTCAACAAACAGATTGAACTAAGACGCAGATTCGATCCAAGAAACACTGCAGCGAAGCCGTCTTCAATGCAAGATTATCTTTTTTTAATCTTTTTTTTTGTAAGGATGATTTGATTGATGCAGGCAGGAAGTACACTCGACGGATCTGATGCCGGAGATCAGAGATGCAATGTGACTGGATGAGAGGGATAGGATCGTGGGGTGTGGTTGGAACTTGGAGGGGTGAAACGAGCAAGGGAGCAGCGCAGCAAGATTGTTGGAGGGAGTGGGGCTAATTGGATGACTTGTGGAAAGCTGACTACCAAAGCATGATTTGAGAGGGTATTTATAGAGAAAAAAATGTTGCTCAGGGATCAAAATTATAATAAAAATTGGCAAAGACATAAAAAAAGTGTCAAGAACAAAACGGCAAATTGGGATCCACATCTAGCCTCACCAAGGATTATAAAATCTGGCATCTTCATTGTGCGCAATGCCATCTTTGTACACAGGGCAGTTTGTTAAAAGCATTTTTTTTTCAAAAATACAACCTACTAAATCATTTCTATGCTATAATTTTTTGGAATGGTGTTAATATCATAGAAATATTTTATGTAAGTTAGTGAAGTATGCATGTTTCATCAAGAAAATCAACAAGAAATGATGCCCACACAAGTTAGGATTGTTCCTTTTCTTTGGGTAAACAGGTTCTTTTAATGCCCGCTTGGTCTAATTTAATAAGGACATTTTTTAATAAATAATAAGACCATTTTCAAACAACTATATAAGTATATATATTTACGGTTTCAATTTGCATCACCACAAAAAACAAATGCACGGAGGAAATTGCATTTTTTGTAGTAAGCATTGATATGTTTTGATTGACATGTCAAGCAGGCGCGCGGTATATGCCTAAGCATCCGTCCTATTAAAACACCATTCGTTTAAAAATAACAGCCAGCCGTTGCTAAAAGCAAAAGGCACGCACAAAGGGTCAAAAGCAAAATGTTCCAAAGCTACATATACAAGAGGACAATATGAGCAAATGGTGTAGTATGTTCTATATTCCCTAATCGGAACCTTCTGCACGCATTATTGGTGCTTACGGACAACCATGTATATCTATAATATATCTCAACTTTGTTACGAAGTATAATTCAAGAAATAAACTATGGAGGAAGAAGTACGAGTGCATTCTTTAAGAGGGAAAAGTCTGATTTTTAACCTCCAACATATAATAGTCTGATTTTAAATCTTAAATTACAAAACCACATATGAAAGACCATTAACAGTTGAAACCGGACAAATTTGGTCCTTCGAGCGGTTTCAAAGGTGGTTTTTTATTTTCTAAAAATAAAAATCATATTGAAACTAAAAATAATAACTAATTTGTTTTAAATAAGAAAAAATATGAAACCCTTAACATTTTTTTCTTAAAAGCATATTTGTTGGTGCTATATTTGGAGTTATTTTTATCTTATTTGTTTATGTTTTTAGTGTTTTATTGCTTTTTAATCACATGCGTTATTTACTCAATTATAGATATGTTATATTTTAAAACATATTTTAGCACTATTTCCATATTTTTCTATTTTAAAATAAACTATTTAAGAATTTCAAAATAAAACTGAAACCCTTGTTATTTTTAGAAAATATGAAACCATCTTCAAAACCACCCAAGGGACAATTTGTCCTGTTTGAACAGTTGAATGGTTCTTTTTATTTGGTTTTGTATTGCTGGTTGAAAATTAAACTTTTTTTGAGGTTGCAAATTAGACTTTTCCTTTAATCTTTGGAGTTTATTTTTGCTAAAGCTTAAAAGATAATTATTCTCCCCAAAGCCAAGTTTGACTCTCCCGAAAGCAAAACTAGGTTTAGAATAATAAAAAAATTATGCAAAGCATTTGTTTGGGACTTCCCCTACGGACTTCTGTAAAAAAGAGTACCCAGCTGCTAAGGTTCTAATATTTCCTACAAGCGCATGCGTACGAGAGCAACATACGATGGCACAATAAAATTGTGGAGATCCAAACTCAATCGGTGGACTGTTTTTCCATGGTTTAGAATTAATTTAAGCATATCTTTTTTGCCAGCTGCCCACAAAATATAATGCCCCTTTGGAATTCAGGTTTCTATTTATAAATAAAAAGCCTTTAACACCTCACCGCCTTGCCTAGCACCTAGGCATTCTTTCTCTTAGAGCTGTTTTGGAATTGATCATGTCTTGTGGAACAAATTAGAGATATAGAAAGATGAACTATAATCATGTTCCTCATGAATGTATGATAATGCTAAGTTCTCTATGTTAACAAACTAAATTGTCTAGGAAAAACGTAGTTTCTAGCATCTACCGCGTTTTGAAACCTTGATTCATGTAAACAATGTATGATTTTTATATTAAAATGCAATCAGAAAACAAAAGAAGAAATACATGCTAAAGTTTATCGTGAGGTTAACTTTAGATAAATGCTAATGTTAATCCCAAAGATTTGGTGGCGATACTCAGTTTCAAACAGTCTCAAATCAAACTTTCTGCAGAATTTGGTTATTTCTTTCAGATTCCATCAGTTTTTCATTATTCAAATAAGGTTTATGGAAATTCTTTTCTGGCATATACCAATACATGTAAAGGATATTCCCCGACAGTTCCACGAAAGTCGGCATGCCATCAATGCCAATGGAGAGGAAAGCGAAGACTTGCTTTTGCTCCCCGAGTAGGAGAAAATAAAAAGGATTTTTCTACCTCTAACGGGATACTGAATAGTAGTTTCCACAGATTTTGGACTGTTCCTCTCCTGGAGTCGTAGGCTCGTTCCTTGATTCCATTTCAACCACCGGAGGTATTCAGGGCAAATGGTATCTTAGGAACAGTTATTTTGTTAATTTGTTTTCACATGTATTAAAAAGAAGACTTAAAAATAGTAAGGTCACATCAGCAACAAATTATTGCAAGGATTCGCCTTCCCCATTTGGGAGCTTAGATGGATGACAATAGATCGTTTTTTTTTTGCTAACCGACAATAGATCTATTCATCCACTTTGGATCAGCAGGTACGCACCTGGAGGAGATGTCATCTCTACCTTTATAATTGGAATTTGTTAGCTGTTGTGCCCAATGATTAGAAGTAAATAACGAAAATGAACTATCTTCCATTCTGAACGATAAAACTATCTTCCATTATGTGATCTTTGTTCATGCGAAACGCACAGGAACTGAAAAAAACACTCGTTTTTAATCAGAGTCAATGTGACATGATCTTTTTAAATCATCTTGACAGTGATAGAAAATAAAAGTATTACAATAATTACACTCTTATATTTTAGTGGACAAATACTGTGTAACGTTTTTTGCAGAAGCCATGGCTAAATACAGTAGAACGGTATTAGCCTCTCTCTCTCATGCGTAGTACGCTTTTTCTTCAAGAGAACAAAACCTTGTTTGTGAAATATACGCACCGGAGTTTTGGATCGATTTCCGCACGAATTATTGTCAAAAGCAAAGTAGCAAACATATATTTACCGGAGCGACGACGACTGATGTCTGTACTGGCGTACTGCCCCTGAGTACGGAGCGAAAGGGTAGTTCAAAACGATGAGAAAAAAACATTTGGTTTGCATGGATGAGGTTTATCTATCAGTAGCTCTCCCGCAAGCAGCCATCGATGTACCTGCGGAGTACGGACTACAGTTGCAGTGCTGTTGACCCCTTTTCGAGTCAACAGTGCTGTTGACCACTTTTCGAGTCAACACGATAAGCGCTATATCGCGTCAGAATCTACTCGTCGGAACTTCTAGACAAGGAGTTAGACCGCCTGTCACAGGGGGTCAGACCGCCTGTAGGCAGAGGCGCTGTGAAAGCCTACGATCTCGTCGCCTCGGGAGGGACCCCGTCGGAGGCAACGAACCTAGGGTTGTTCTAAGGTCGGCAAGGCTACCTAGAACGTCCTAAAACGCCATGAAGACGAAGAAGGAAGAAGAAGGGAGGTTGAAAAAGCTAGGGTTTGAGATAAAAAAAAGTATTGGTAGATATGTTTGTACGATTGGGTAGAGGTCCTCAATCGGCCACAGCCCTTCATAATATAGGGTGGGGAGGTCTTGTTCCGTGAGGAGTCAATTCCATAATGAAGTCCTATCAAAATACAACTCTAATTCGGATTAGAACGGCTACAGGCGGTCTAACCTCCTGTACAGGCGGTCTGACCTCCTGTACACCGCCTGGGCCCGGGGTTGACCCTTGACAGAGCCATAACTCCCCCATCCGGAGTCCAAATCAGGCGATCCACATATGCTTTTGACCTTCTCGACGAGCCCTACACAATGGTGGAGTCAAAATCATATTTTGAGCACTTTCCTACAGGCGGTCTAGACCGGCTGTACAGGCAGTTTGACCGCCTGGCACATTGCCAGACCGGCTACAGAGTACAGCCGGTCAGACCGCTTGTTACAGGCGGTTAGACCGGCTGTTGAGCCAGATCGGCATTCTTGCCATTTCTGGTCGTCAACAAGTGCAATCAGGCACTGTCGTACGTCGTGACTCAGCAAGAGGGAACAAAGTTGTACTCACATCAAATTTGGGTGGCTACCTCCTAGTCCTTCTTGTTCTTGGTAGAGGGGAAAAGAGCCAATAGTGTCTTTTTGAGGAAAAAAGATCCAATCATTTTATCTGAATTTAATTGTGTTTAATTTTTTTCAAATATATGGACGAATTTCGGTGCCAGCCAAATGAAAATGTATTCACATCAAGCCGACTTGCTTGTCAGATCGTCTTAGTGCCGACTTAACACATAAGGCCGACTTGCGATTCAGTACCAACTTAACACATATAATTGGCTTGCGACTGTTAAGTTGTGATCCAATTTCAGCACAAGACAAAGGCCTACTTCTAACGAAGCGTAGCGGAGGTCCGTCACCAGAGGATTGGGCAGTACACGTTATAAGCCCTGAGTTAGGGTTTCCACCAGTTGATTGATTATGTAAGCCGCCGCCATTGACGTTGTAACCAGACTCGGTACGGTACACGTTATAAGCCCTGAGTTAGGGTTTCCACAAGTTGATTGATTATTCTTGTAAGCCACCGCTGTTGGCGTTGTAACCAGACTCCTCGACATAGTGAAGTTCTTGCTGGCTGGCGCCCATGGTTTTTCCCTTCCATGTTGTTGGGTTTCCCACGTTAAATCTCGTATCACATGTGGTTTGATTGTTTCTTATTCATCGTTTATGTGCGTGCGCTTACAACAGCGACTCTAGTGCTGACTTAACACATTAGGTCGGCGCTTGTGGCTCAATGCTGACTTAACATATCAGGTCAGCTTACGACTCACGTAGACTTAATACATTGTGTTGGCTTAGTGCCGAATTTAACCATAAGCATATCATGTCGGCATTAAATCGTCTCGGTGCTGATTTACCTATATCACACAACACATCGATCTGGTATCAATTTTGGTGGTCAACACATAGTTACCTAGGGAAAAAAATTCTAATCCCCACATAATCCATACACATGGCGCGCTAGTGGCCATGAAGGTGACAAGACTCTGCTTTATCTGGCTTCGTGTGTGTGAGGGGGGATTCGAAGCAGAGCACCAATAATTTTAGGACAAGTATCATATTCCACTCACTCGGTGAGTGGACTGCACATATTGGACCGCAGGAATGGGATATGCCCTTTCAATCCAAGGGCAGCCACCTTAACCTCCTTTGCCGCCCTCTATACGCAGTTGCTCATGAAACGTCACGAAATGAAAGGTGTTATACTGTTATCGATAGAAAGCATGGAATTATGAACAGCCTAAATGAGCGAAGGTGCTCGATCCCACGAATTAGAGGAACTTGATCTTACTTAGCAAGGGATGGTATGGGAGAAAGAGTAGAGAAAATTATATTACTTGTTGAACTATTATGGCAATGGAAAATATATCATTATTGTTCATGCCCGTACAGATATTGCCATGAGTAAAATAATCTTACCCTAGCCCTAGCCGATAATGTGGGAGCGTTGGTTAGGTCATGGATGATGATGGCAAATACCAATATCAAATTGAGGCATTATGGTACCCCATAAAAAAATCCAGGCAATGTAAGATTTAGATTAATAGGCAACACTATGCGCTCAGCAACATGTCAACTGAATAGTTTCGTCATTCTTTGTGTCGTGAAGTCTCCCATAAGTTAGTTTTCCTTAAGTACCAATGAAACATGCAGGTTGCTGTCTAACTGTTTTATATAAGATATATATGCAAATGTATATAATTGAACACAGAGTAGTATTAGCAGCACAAACTACATATCCTCTTCACCAAAAGCTATTATTTGTGTGAAAAACAAGCACATCGAGTGTCCAAGTCGGTTGATGAACATGGGTGATAATTAATTGGTTCCGATGGCTAATAAGTTTCTAAAATTACTATGATGGTCGGTTGTTCAGACGGACTGGAGCATACATTAATTTTATTTTGTCTGAAAGTCAACCTCCACCCTTACATCAGTGGATTTTGTAACATTGTTCCTCTGACTCTGTAAGCTCAAATGCAGGCATGGTCTAGGACGCATGCTATGACGTTCACAATCATGTGGGATGTGGCGATTTCCGAAGACTGGAGTGGAATCATGCCCGAAGATTTTAGGATTCATTAATAAAAAAGGTGGAACGAGGGGGATTCATTTAAAGTTATTTTAGATCCAATTCTTTCCATTTCACCTAGTTTTGAAATAACCGAACAGAACCTTAGGGAGGATTGGTTCCACCATGGTCCATGGAGGAGGTGCAGTGAGCAACTGATATAACCAGGACTGTATCATGTTTTAAAATCTCAGTTACATTAAAACGATGCTTCACAATCACAAAAGAAATGTACAACTATTTTATTTACTTGATGGAGAAAATAACTGGTTCTACCCAACTCTGAGCGCCCTATGCTGTAGCAAATCAGAAAACTGAAAACCGAGAGTGAACTACTGAAGACTGCCAAGTTTGACCCTTATATTCAGGGAAGGAGCGAGTATTTTCATAAAATTATAACTTATGTATATAAGTTTCACAAATCTTGTAACGGCATAAACATTGGTGTAGTCTAAAAGAGGAAAGGTTGGGGCATGTGCGGTGAAATTGGATATGGCTAAAGCTTACGATAGGGTTGAATAGAGCTATCTTCAGGCTAGCTGTTCTGATTAAAATGGGCTTTCATATTAATTTTGTGCAACTAAACATGAAATGTGTGACGATGGTGTCCTTTCTGAGTGTGGGTGAATGGGAAGCGGTCACAGGTCTTTACACCGACCCGGGGTATTCGCCAAGGAGACCCATTATCGCCTTACTTATTCTTGTCATGTGCTGAAGGTCTCACAAGTCTGCTGAAGAATGCCGTCCCACAGTGTCTATCAAAAGGAATTCGGGTGGGAGTTCATGCCCCCTGGATTTCCCATCTCCTTTTTGCTTAATTTTTACACAGGCCTCGGAGGGAAGCGGCCAACGACTGATAGATATCTTAAACCAATACCAAAGGAGCTCTGATCAGTTGGTCTATATGAATAAGTCAACAATCTTTTTCAGCGAGAATTTTGAGGAGACTGAGAAGGAGAGAATAAGAATGTGACAGGTATACAAAATGAAGCCTTATGTGAAAAATATTTGGGCTTACCCACTGCAGTTAGGAGGAGTACAAAGGAATCCTTCGAGGGTATTCCAACCAAAATCCGTGGTCTTATGAATGGATGGGGGGAGAAGAAACTCAGTTGTGCGGCTCGAGAAACGCTGATTAAATCGGTGGCACAAGCTATTCCTACCTATTCCATGAGCTGCTTTCTTTTTGCTCCTGCAACCTGCTAGAAAATCAAGACGGCTACTTCCAACTACTGTGGAGCAGTGGGGGTAGACAAGCGGGGAATGCATTGGAGAAATTGGCCGGATATGTGCACGCCGAAGGTCCAAGGAGGACTAGGATTCCGAGATACTAAGTTGTTCAACATTGCAATGTTAGGAAAGCAAGGTTGGAGGCTCATGAGTAACCCAGACTCACTCTGTGCACATGTGCTTAAGGGTAAATATTAGAACACTACTGATTTTATGGCATCCACCAAAAAGAAGAACACTTCTCATACTTGGCGTGCCATTTTGGCGGGAAGAATAGTCCTTCAGATGGGCTGTGTTAGGCGTATTGGTGATGCCCAAACAATAAATATTGGGAGGGATCAGTGGCTACCAGGAAAGGTTGGCTTGAAACTAGTGTGCCGCATGGAGGGTGCGACGGCAGAGAATGTCAGCGATCTTCTGAATCCGGACGAAAGATCGTGGGACGAGGAAGCATTGGATTATAACTTAGTCCCACTAGATGCTGCAGCCGCACGACGGATTCCTCTTGGACGACCATCGCTAGATACTTGGGCTTGGACAGGGGAACACCACAACCTCTATACGGTTAAGCCTGGATACATGCTGCATGCATTGGATGAAGCTCAACAATGTTCCTTTGTGCAAGGGAGAGAAAATCATTCGAACCATATTAAAGATCCATTGTGGCAAAGAATATGGAAATGCAAGGTACCCCCAAAAATCCATGTATTCTGGTGGTGTATTCTCAACGAGTACATTCCAAGTCGGGCCAACCTACATCGACGACATATTGACCCACTCAGTACGTGTGATACGTGTGGGGCTTGTGATGAAACAACATTTCATGCTCTACTGGAATGCACATATGCACGTCAGTTCTGGATCCGGCTCTGTGAGATTACAGATGTCAAACTCCCAACCCTGACACCGGATTCATGGTCATCAGATATTCTGGAAGATAGAACCTGTAATGAGAAAGATAGAGCGATCATATTATGTGGAATGTGGTCATTATGGCGAATGACCGACAGCATGGCAAAGCCCCTATTGACATGCGTGCAGCAATCAACTATGCAATGGAACCTTGATTTCAGTAAAATGAGAATGCGAGTGAATGCAGGGGCCGATGATTGTTCATCGCTGGCAGCGTCCACTCATGAACATGATGAAAATCAATGTCGATGGGGCTTACAAAAGCATAAGAAAGTTCAGGGGCCGTCGGGACAGTGGCTAGGGACTCTGACGACAATTTTCTCATGGCTACATCAGTGGCGGAGCTATGTGTTGGTAACGGTGTCAGGTGAAAATGGTGACTCATTGCAAAATTAGTGGAAAAACACTATTCTACACAGCCCTAACACCGATGTTTAGTTGACCTGACACCGGTAACTGTATCTGCTAGCTTCGTCCCTGGGCTACATCTAGGCGTTTGGCGTACAATCGACCCTGGCAGCAGAAGCAGAAGCCCTGCGGGAAGGAGTATGGTTCATATGGTGACAGTAGGTTCAGTGGTGCCTGACTCTTTGGAGCTGGTTAGTCTGTGGAATAAGAGGACGATCCAGCTATCTGAGCTTGCACCAATTTTTCGCGACATCCAGGATCTTGTTGCCTCTTTCTCTTCCTTTCCCGTAGTGCATGCCAGGCGCTCAGCTAATGTAGTGGCTCATGCTTTGTGCTAAGCTTGCTGCTGTTAGTGGTTATGAGGTTTGGGCGAATGACCCACCTAGCTTTCTTGTGCAAATTCTGCACGATAACTGTAATGATATCTATGAATGAATAAAAACAATTGTTCTAAAAAAACAGACGGCTCATGCATTGACAGATCATCTTGAGATGATATAACAAGTTACTCATACAATGTGTTGTCTTATATATTGTCTCATAATAAATGCACAATCTTTAATTTATGCATAGAAAATAGAAATGTTGTGAGTTGTATGGCATCAACAACTCGTACAATGGTGAAGAAGTCGTCTCAAAGTCCTAAATTTTAGCCTATGAGACTGTTGCCATGAGACTTGTATGGCATCAACAACTCGTACAATGGTAAAGAAGTCGTCTCAAAGTCCTAAATTTTAGCCTATGAGACTGTTGCCACGAGAGGATCTATGAGACCGCTGAAGTGTAGCATACTTAAGAAGAAGAAAAACTCGAACAGGAAACAAAGTAAAAAGGAAAGAGAAAAAGGAAAAAAAATGGAGGTTAAGTCAACAGAAGCAAGACTGTGTTTGCCTGGTGGGCTAGCCATAATGGGCCGTGCTATTCCAGCGAGTCTCGCTCTCTCATCCAGATCGCACTGGAATACCACATACGAACCCAGCCCGCCCAACACACCTGTTAGCCGGCCCCTTGTTCTCCTCTTTATTACGGGCCGGAATTATAGTACACTTTCCATAACCCATAACAACAGGCTCGAACCTTATCCAAACAAGAAACCGGCTTCGCCCAACGGGACGGTAAGAAAAATATCTGGCATACCGCGACGTCCCCCATAGAATGTACACTGACATACATGTCCCACCGTGACCGGTCCCATTGTCATCGTCGTACAATTCACCACGTAAATTATTCCATGGGGTCCCTGGATTGGGACTCCAGAAGGTTCCCACCTCCGCTCCCATAGCCCATATCTTCTTCTTGGTCCTCCGCCTCCACCACCACTCCGCGTGCTCGAGTCGCCTTGCGTTCCGCGTATAGAGAGAGAGAGAGAGAGAGAGAGAGAGAGGAGGGAAAGGCCGGCGAGAGGCTGCTTTTTGGAGCCCGGAGAGACAGCAACAGAGAAGGAGAGAGGAGGATGGCCGGGATCGGGCCGATCAGGCAGGACTGGGAGCCGGTGGTGGTGCGGAAGAAGGCGCCCACCGCCGCCGCCAAGAAGGATGAGAAGGCCGTCAACGCCGCCCGCCGCTCCGGCGCCGAGATCGAGACCATGAAGAAGTGTGAGTGCTGACCTAGCTCTCGATTGGCTCCCCCGTCTTGTTCTGGGACCGATTGGGGACTTGTTCGTCCCGGCCGTGCTGTTCGATCGATCCGATTCGACAGCTAGGGTCTCGGTTTTTGGTGTTTTTAATTAATTCTTCGATGCTTTTGTACGCTTGTATCGGGGATTTTTCCTGCTTTTGCCAGCTAGGGTTTGACGGAGATTAGGCTAGGGTTTGATGAAGATTCGATTGGTGTTGGTAACGAATGGTTTGCTTTTGCTGCTATCTTTGTCGTTATCAATGATTTTGGGACCTCCCTTTCTCTGATTCTGCTCGATCTGTGTTTGACAACTTCTGTTGTTTTCAGACAACGCTGGGACGAACAAGGCGGCGTCCAGTGGCACATCCCTCAACACCAAGCGGCTCGACGACGACACTGAAAGTCTCGCCCGTGAGCATTCCTTAGTCGCCGACCATATTATGCATTAACCAATTATCGTGACTGCTTGTTTCACACTCAGTCAGGGGTCTCTTTACCCCAGTGATGAATTAAAACTACCTTGGATACAAATGTAAACTAATTAGGATCTAGGTTGTTTTTTTATATCTCAAAGTAGTTTGCTTGTGATCGTAAACCTGTTGGTATATAGTTTGAAGCCTGAAGCTCAAACAAAAATCTCACTTTATTCGCAGATGCATATTTGTTTACTACACAAAATTGTTGCTCGGAAAATAGTAGCTGTTATAAACACCCAGTTGTTGTTTCTGGTGTCACATAGTTACGCTTATGCAGAAGAACACATTTTTCTGGAGCCCAATTAGAGGGTTGTTATTATTTAGTTTGCCCTCTTTCTTATCCAAAGAGTGTTTTTCCGCGACAATAGTATGCATGGGGCTTCTGGCGTCCTTGCTTTGGTTAAGGGTGCAAGAAATATCATATTACTTTAATACTTTTGGATGAGAACATTTTTTTGCTTGTTTTGTTTACCTATATGTGATCCTTTCAACCGATCTGCCATGTCCATCTGGTACAACAGTTAGCAAACGTGATTGTTTATTTAAGTTTTTCAATGTCTTCTGAAAAAGTGAAAATGACCCAGGAGTAGTTATAAGTTTGTTTTTGAATTCTTTGAGGTTTCAGTAATAATATTTTATTTTCTTGTGTGAGCATGTTGCATGAGTGATGAGAAATCTTCTTACAATAATAACTCTTATTGCTTGTTAGTGCACATGGTACTTTTTTTATCTGTAAATATTGGGTTAATGTGTGTAGTTTGATGTTGAGGCATGAGCTGCGATGCCATGCTATCAGTGGAAAGGTTACAATATCTTTCTAGGCATGATATTAGTGGAAAGGTAACAATATCTTTCTAGGCATGATATTGTCACCCTTAAATTGCAATCTGTACTGTGATTCTAGGGTAACTGAAACAGAATATACCAAAAGCCTGTCATTAGATTCATGTTAGTTTGTACCCATAGAAAAGAATCATGGTCCTTTTCCCATTTCACCAATGAATCATGCTCATACCTCTTTTGATTTTTACCGTGTTTGGTTGCCTTCAGACTGGTACTTTTCTGAGTCTGGTTTCATTGACTAATGCTGATGTGTAAAACCATTTGGTTGAGGGAATATTTGACTTCTCGATGTTGTTGGAATCATGATCTGTTCAAACATTGTTTCTTTAGTCCCAATAACAATTTGTTTCTTTAGTCTCAATAACAATGATGACTTGGGAGCAATGCAATGCCATTTTTTTAGTCATCATTAGTTCAGAGGCAGTTATGCCCTGGGATGCTCATACATTCATGTAGGTTGTGTTCATTTTGAAAGAAGTTTAGCTTTATTTCTTTGATGTGGTGCCAGTTCTCTGTAGCAGGTTAGAACTCATGCTTCCTGTGTGGATCATGTTTTCTGTGTCGAGTGTCGATCCATACAGGAGATGAACTTTTGGATTCATCACTTCTCTCATGAGTTTGTCTTAAATGAAGAAATTATAGAGAACTTTTGGCAGATATTATCTTTGCCCACCCACAATCTATTATGGATTCATTTCTAGCAAATTAACTCTGGGTTTTCAGAAGGTTTTTAAAATGTTTCAGCACTGAAATGTAATAGAAACTTTTTGCATCTATTCAAAACATGTGCAATGTGTAGTCTGAAGTAAACATGATCTGAGTTCTGAAGAAGGCTGCACCATGCTTTCTACATGCATTTTGTTTAACTAGCATTCTGATAATAACTGTCATGTCCTCACTTGTGCCAGATGAGCGTGTCCCAAGTGACCTGAAGAAAAACCTCATGCAAGCAAGGCTGGATAAGAAGATGACCCAGGCACAGCTTGCTCAGGTAATAATTGATATTTAGTGTGGCTTTCTAGTAAGCAATGGGAGTTGTTACTTTATGACTCCAAAGACCAGCAACATAATACCAAAATATCTTTTTTTGCAAAAAGATAGTCTTACGAACTCGAAGATGAGATGAAAATATGCTTAATATGCTCTTACAAGTTACAGCTACTAATAGAATGTCGTGTTGGAACAGATGATCAATGAGAAGCCACAGGTGATCCAGGAGTACGAGTCGGGCAAGGCGATACCTAACCAGCAGATCATTGGCAAGCTTGAGAGGGCGCTGGGAACAAAGCTGCGTGGCAAGAAATAACTCGATGCCAGTTGTGTCGGGTGCAGCATCAAGCTGAAGAAGACAAGGCGTTCTATCTGTGTATTATCTATGCCTGGGTTAGTCATGCAGACTCTTTCTGTGTTGGTACATGAATGAATAACAAAGTCCTCTGGTCCTGGCGCTTGCTGCCTCCGTGGCATATGACCTAGTGCGTAACAGCAGTGCCTGCTTTTGTGTATGAACTATTGCATGAGAGTTGCGCTAACATGTGAGCGGATAGCATAAGCTGCGTGGCGTGGGTTATGGATTATGATGCTTATTACTGGTGGTCTCAGCTGTTTTTCCATGTGTTTTTGGTGTTTGCTGCACCGTTACATTCAGCGTGGCTAACGGTTCACCTGATAAACGTTGTAGGCCAGTCGTTTCAAGGCTATACAGGGTTCACGTTCACCTCAAACTGATATACATGTTTTACCTACCCAATGATCAAATATCACCGATATATTGGGAGCCTAAAACGTAAAATCACATAGTTCAAGGAAAAACACGAGCAAGTCCTGTCCATACTTCATCCTCATTTATATGGTGGAAAAGGTCCACCGTTTTGATCAACTTTTCCTTGCATTTTGGCAGTAGCAATGTGTTGTTGTTCCTGATACCTTTTCACGAAACCAGAGTTGTGCTCAATTGCTTAAGATATGTGTTGAATGTGCACTGTATCTTTTTCTAGAGTGCTTCATGTTCTTAGTGCAACATTAGCTTTGCTGAAGTATACTGATTTATTAAGATTTTTGAATAATTGATAACTGAATATACCTAAACATTTATCTTCAGAACCTTCAAACATGCCCAGAGCACAGTTTCAGAACAACATTGGTTAAAATCCCTCCACACCAATGCTTACATATTTAAGAATCTTCCTGAGAATTTTGCCAAAAGGTAGAGTTATTGCTTCAGGATATCTGTTGAACATTTATCTAGTCTGTTTACCATTATCGGTGGTACATTAGCTAGGGCTTAAAAACGTATAATGATTCCTGAATAATTGTTAATTAAATATACCTAAATATATGGCTTCAGAATATTTAAATATGCTTGGAGCACAATTTTAAAACATCATTGGCTAGAATCCCTCACAAATATTTACTTCCGCTTTAAGCTTTTGTAACATCATTGGCTGTAATATTAACATAGTATGGTTTAAGCCTTTAAGAAATGGTTGCGAAGTTGGTGTCGATTGCTTTCCTGGTCTCGTGCTTAAGAGGTTTATGGTTCCTCCAATTTGGCGCCACTGAAATTGAAGTTAGCGTCAATGGCATCAACTAACTACTTCTACGATGCGCTTTGGAGGTTAGGGTTAGGGTCCTTCTATCCTGATGGTTTGGGGCTTAGCCCACCGGGACTTTAGTCCTCATGGATATCTTCGGCTACTACGTTGGTGGTGACGTAATTCCTGAAGGCGCTTCAGCGAGGTATCTCTACTCCTACCTAGAGAATTCAGGTTGGAATTCTTCTGTTGGTGCCGCTTCGCTACTGGGTTCACGTTCACCTCAAACTGATATACATGTTTTACCTACCCAATGATCAAATATCTCCTTCGTCTCCGCGACGAAAACTAGGCATTCAACGATTGAAGTGTGCATTGATGTTTCTGTGTGCCATCTTCTCAAGGTTGGTTCAAAAAACTAGATGTCGCTTCTTCGTAAGAAGCTTCATCATCAAGCAAGAGTTTGGGTTCAAGTCACACAACGATGGTAGTGGCTCCGGTCACCAGCAACGAAGAACATCGAGGATGTTTTGCAAGAAGAACTTGGTTGTATTTGTTTTCTTTCGTAGATGTTCTTGTACCTTGTGAATAATTTGTTTTATCAATAAGGACTTTTTAACCCGATTTCACAAAAAGAAAGGGAAAAGAAAAATAAAACGGTTGACTCCACTCCAGTTCCAGTGATCCAGTCCAGTCCCTTGGCAGCGCGTGAAGGCAGCGAGATGACACGCCGCCGCCGGCGCACCCGCTGCGGGACCCGCCCTCCCGCGGAGGTGACCTGCCGGACGACGACGACATCCTCTCCGAGATCCTCCTCCGCCTCCCGCCGCAACCGTCCTCGCTCCCACGCGCCTCGCTCGTCTGCAAGAGCTGGCACCGCTTCGTCGCCGACCCCCACTTCCGCCGCCGCTTCCGCGCTCGGCACCGGAGTCCTCCCCTCATCGGCGTATTCGAGGACCAATTAGGCTACCCCTTCTTCAGGTCTGTAATGGATCCACCGAATCACATCCCAAGCGAGTGCTTCTGTCCGCGGTTCGGCGATGGCAAGGTTGGCTGGGACAAAGGGGGGGGGGTCTACAGCTGCCGCCACGGTCGTGTGCTCCTCTACAACCGGAATCAGAAGGAGATCGTTCTGTGGGATCCCCTCTCAGGAGACCACCGCGTGGTTGCCGTTCCGCTGGAGTTCGATAGTGAAGAGAAGATGATCTGGAATGGTGCAGTGCTCTGCGCTGCCGTCGGCGACCCCAGCCACGTGCACGGCGGTTTCAGCTCCTGTCCTTTCAAGGTGGTCTTGGTTGGCGTTATCAATGATTATACACAAGTGTTTGTTTGCTGTTACTCGTCAGAAACAGGAAATTGGAGCGATCTTGTCTCCGCAACTATTCCCTTCAAGGTTTACTGTTTCAGTGATCCCGGCACCCTCGTGGGCAATGCCATGTATTGGCTGCCTGGTGGTCTAGGGTTGGGCATTCTTAAGTTTAATTTGGACACACATGGTCTAGATGTGATCGAGTGGCCTTCTGGGGTAACTGTTTCAGTGAGGGGCTCCTGTCAAATCGTGCTGCTGGCAGAAGATGTCAGTCTAGGCTTTGCCGCTGTATCGGATGATAGCCTCTAGATCTGGAAGAGGAAGGTCTGCTCTGAATGTGTTACCGAATGGGGTGTTGCAAAAGACTCAATAGTCTGGGCAAGGTTCATGGGATGTATCCTGGGTCAGAGATCATACTAGGGTGCTGAGGATGCTAATGTGATGCTGCTATGGACGGCTTTCGGTGTTTACATGCTCCAACTTGACTCCATGCAGTCGACAGAACTCTGGGAAACTAATATCATCTACGGGCATCATCCCTACACAATTATCTATGGTTCAACAGGTAGATCCTTGTTTATATTGCGGTACAATAATAAGAATGCAATTGCTTGCAGTTGGTTGCTGAAATACCTTCTATCTTGCTACTGAAATGTTGAATAAGAATTTAAAATCAGTCCTGTTCACTTTATTAGTTCTTTGAACTTATCAATGTGTATGTTCAAATTTTATCATTGAACCATAGGTTTCTTCAGAGATAGCATACTGTTTTCACTAATCTGTTCTATGCACAGCCGCTAACCATGAGGAACATTAATAGTGGCCATTTTTCAGATGAATACAATGGAAACATTTATTACTTTCTAAATATGTACAATGTAGTATTCATGTATATGTAGGTAGATTATATATCTTTTATGCATTTAACTGTGAAATGGATTAATATGTGTAAAACTTTAAACTGGCAGTAAACATAGTAAAACTTTAGACATTGAATCATCTCTCTGATGATGTGTGAAATGAGACATACTTTGCTAGTTGGTTCTGCAAGATGGTGTCCATCTTACTTATTTTGCAGTTATTAGCAAATCCCAAAGTTGGTAATGTATCTCATTCTTTACTTTGAAATACATAGCACTATTTTATATTTTGCCAAGGACTGCAAGTGATGACATCAGGAAAAGAGTTTAAAACATCTATATTGTGTTAAATGAAACAAAACAATTAAGCTTAACTTGGCATTTTGTTCTTTGCACATCCTTCAATTGCTGAAGGACCCTGGTCATGTGTCTGAAAACAAAACATGGCAGCTTTTAAATTGATCAAATAGTATTTCAGCAATCTTTAGGCACCTTGGTTTTAGATCCCTTTACTGTCTCTAAGTCTGGGTGTTATAGTCATTTTTTGAAAAAAAGGTAGTAGGGTCATATGGGCTGCTTGAGGCTAGGACTTGGTTGATGAGTAGGAAAAAATATTCAAATTGTACTATTAGTTTCTTGGAAAGTGTATTTTGCTCCCCTCATCTATTCACTTTGCCCGTCCCACCGCTCACCAAAATATTGGGTTAATTTACCCTCTCCTCCTATTGATACCGGGTTAAATTAGCCCCCTAAGCAGAATTTCCATCCAGATTAACGTACTCACAGGCATGTTTAGATTGGCAACTTTGCAGCAAAAGTTGGCAACTTTTGAGCATTGGGAAGAGTGTCGGTGAAAGGGAACATGCTTCGCAATGCTCAAAAATTGGGAACTTTTTTTTTTGGTAAAGTTGGCAATCTAAACAGGGTTGAGTTGAACGACATTGGAGTCCAGCAATCTGCAGACGTGGCCACATAGAGCTGAGCCGAGCCGAGCCGAGCCAAGGCAAGCCAACCTGCAACATTCCCAAAATGCCCGGACCATTTGGTCAAGGGAATATGTGACTTCTTGATGATACTGGAATCATGATCTGTTCAAACATTGTTTGTTAGCCTTCTCAGAGGCAGTTATGCCCTGGGATGCTCATACATTCATGTAGGTTGTGTTAATAAGTTGTTTCAGCTTTATTTCTTTGATGTAGTGGCTGTTCTCTGTAGCAATTTATCTCTATCAGAACAAATGACAGACTCAATTATCGGTGTTTTTGTTCAAACATGAAGGCATGTTGCTTCCTGTGTGGATCATGTTTTCTGTGTCGACCGCCCATACATGCGATGAACTTTAGGATTCATCACTTCTCTCATGAGTTTGTGTCTTAAATGAAGAAAATAGAGAAATTATGACAGGATATTATCCTTGCCCATACAACCTATTATGGATTCATGGCTAGCAAATTAACTTTGGGTTTTCAGAAGGTTTTTAAAATGTTTCAGCACTGAATGTAATAGAAACGTTTTGCATACTATGCAAACAGATGTGCAATGTGTAGTCCAAAGTTAACATGATCTGAGTTCCGAAGAAGGTTGCACCATGCTTTCTACATTCATTTATTTCTTAACCAGCATTCTGATGGTAACTGTCATGTCATCACTTGTGCCAGATGAGCGCGTCCCAATTGACCCGAAGAAAAACCTCGTGCAAGCAAGGTTGGATAAGAAGCTGGCCCCGGCAAAGCTTGCTCAGGTAATAACTGTCATACCCGGTTTTAGAGAGAAGACCGAGTACATCTCATATGTGTGCCAGGATCAAATTTCACACATATGATAGACCGTGAGTGAATAGCAGAAACAGTACTCAGACGAATATTTAATAAACAAAGTATTTATTACACTCACGAATATGGCATAAAGGCCAAAATAAACTGGTTCACACGATAACTAAAACGATATCTCCAAAAGCACTCCACAGGCAACTGACTGGTGGAACACACGCCTAGAACTCATCCAGATCGCTGAGGTACTCCACTCCGTTATTACCTTCTGATCCAATATAAGCAAGGGTGAGTACACTTATGGTTGGTACTCAATAAGTGGGGGAAATATGCAAGCTATCAAGGATAGGCTGGGTTTGCAGCGGTTAGCATTTTAGTTGGTCAAATTTTATTAACAAGCAACTATTTACTAAGATATAAGTATATACCAACCCACTTATTAACAATAAGTAAGCATAAAGTAAATCATAAACATAATCAATAACATATGCATGCAATGATTTGATTTCATGTTTCGATAGATTGATCACGTGAGGGTCCAGGCCGTTCATGACCGCGAACACGGCTGTTATAACAGTTTTACACTCTGCAGAGGTTGTACACTTTCACCACAATTCGCGTAAAAGCTCCAAAGAACTTTAAACCCAACCATGCTGTGCAAAAGTAGGCACAATATCACACTTCCAAGGTGTGATTGCATAGGGACGCTACGAAGCCTTTACAAAGAATTCCTACATGTGTGTTTGTTCCCAGTACCGACGGTTTCAACAGAAGATACCCTCTTCCGATCCCCGCACCAACACATCCTCAAACGAATAACCACCCAACAGGCAGCACAAACACAACATGTAGTTCATCTAATTATTCAGCTAAGACCAGAGCCATATGGTATTGTGGTTGTACGGTAAATCCCGGGTGGTTCTCCATGTTCCGATTAACATGGTGATCTTGTATTATCATGACAAGATATAAATAATAAGGATATTCATCAATGTTGGATAGAACCCATCATGAACCAAGGTTAAGCATCTAGCATAGCTACCCAACATAAAAGTAAACCCGGTTTATCAAGGCTTAGGTGTAAAAGACTAGTCATCCTTAAATAGGACCCATCAAATTAATGCATCGCGACATAAATATAAACTTTAATGTTATGCAATGTGTATGGGTTCAAAAGAGTATGCAGAGGGGGAAATCCACTTGCCTTGCTCAAAGTACTGCGGTGGCTCCTCCTCGTAGACTTGATCTTGATCTCCCTCAAACGGATCGTTCTCTATACGATTCACACAAGCATTCAATCAATAAAAGCAAAACAATACACCAAACAACTTTTAAAGACGCAAAGACGTGTCTAGAACTATTCTTGATGAAGAGACGATCGCGTGAGCGTAAAGATCACTCAAAACGGATTTAAAACGATCAAGATATGGCTAAAACAAGGTTTAGGGGCTTCTTTGAACTAAAACTAACTCTCCAGGGCTTAAACAGAAGAAACCAGGGACCTAAAACGTAATTTTATATAAAAACCGAAGGACCTTTGTGAAAAACAACGCGGCAGGACGGCGGGTTCTATTTTTAGAAAGCTCAGGGGCCTAAACGAAAAGAAAAGGACCTAGATCTAATTATTTTTGAACTGGCTTGGACCGCGGGTTGATTCTAAGAAAACCGAGGGGCTCTTTTGCAAAACAACACGGCTGACTCAACGCTGACCCGTACCGGTTCGACTAGATCTAATCGCGGCCGTCGGATTTAGATCTAACGGCTGAGATCAAAGGGAGCGAACCGCGGTGGCGCGCGGCGGCGCTCGGCCGGAACCTTGCCGGAGACGAGCGAATCCGACGCTAGGGAGCTCGGTTTCTCGCCGTGATTGGCTTGGGAGAGAGCTGGGAACGCGGGGATTCTATTTTAGGGAATCTAAAGAAGGATTGGGCCACGGTGAGGGCTTGCGACGGTGAACGGTGGCTTGGAACGACGGCGAGCTCGACGGGGACTCGAGAGAGCGAGAGAGAAAGAACTTAGAGGCTTGGCGGCTTCCTTACCTTCACGCGCAACTCGACGACGACTTGGAAGCGGCGAAAGCGGTCTCGAGGGCTCGAAACGCGGCGACGGCGGAACCCTAGGGTTTGCGGCTTGAAGCTCTAAGCGACGGCGGAGGCTCGGGCTTTTGGGTTGAGGGGAACGAGAGGGTCGGGGCGGCGGCTTATAAGGCCCGGAGAATCCCCAGCCAACACGCCAAGGAACGCGACACGGAGTCGAGCGGCGCTCGGACTCAACGGAGTCCTACTCGCTCACGGCGAGAGGAAGAAGACGACTGACAGGGCGGGCCCACCTGGCAGCGAGACAGAGAGAGAGAAGAGAGAGCAGCTTCCCTGGGCCGCAGGCGCGCGCGGAAGATGGGCCGGAAACTGGGCCGCGCAGCGCGAGAAAAGAAAAAGGCCGGGAGAAGAACTGGGCCGGAAAAACTGGGTTGGGCTAGAAGAGAGAGAGGGAAAAGAAAGGTTTAAAAAGATTTAAACTTTTGCAAACTCTTTTCAAATTCAAACAAACATTCGGAAATATATGCAAACCAGCATGAATGCAACAAGGACTTTAATGACTCTAATTTAAATGATATTTAAATATTTATAGGCCAAAATTTGAATTTGCAATTTAATATTCCTAAAAACAAACTAGGAAAATTAGTTGCCTATATAGATTTTAATGTGATGAAATTAGGGTGTTACAATAACTGATATTTGGTGTGGTTTTTTAGTAAGCAATGGGATTTGTTACTTTATGACCCTAAAGACCAAGCAACATAATACCATTTTTTTGTTTTGCAAAAAGATAGTGTTACAAACTCAAAGATGAGATGAAAATATGCTTAATATGCTCTTACAAGTTACAACTACTAATAAAATGTCATGTTGGAACAGATGATCAATGAGAAGCCACAGGTGATCCAGGAGTACGAGACAGGCAAGGCGATCCCTAACCAGCAGATCATTGGTAACCTTGAGAGAGTGCTGGGAACAAAGCTGCATGGCAAGAAATAACTTAATGCCAGTTGTCTCGGGTGCAGCATCAAACTAAAAACAAGGCGACCTATCTGTGTATTATCTATGCTTGGTTAAGTCATGCAGATTCTTTCTGTGTTGGCACATGAGTAAATAACAAAGTCTGGTCCTGGAACTTGTTGCTTCCGTGGCGTATGACATAGTGCGTAACAGCAGTCCTTGTGTTTGTCTATGAACTATTGCATTAGAGTTGCGGTAACATGTGAACTGATAGCATAAGCTGCGTTGCGTGGGTTATGCATTATGATGCTTGTTACTGGTGGTCTCAGCTGCTTTGCCATAAGTGTGTATGGTGTTTGCTGCACCATTACATTCAGCGTGTCTAGCGATACAGGGTCCACCTGATAAACGTTGTATGCTAGTCATTTCAAGGCTATATAGGGTTCACGTTCACCTGAAATTAATATACATGGTTTACCTATCCAATGATCAAATATCACCGATACCGTGTCCTGGGAGCCTAAAGCGTAAAATCACATAGCTAAGGGAAAAACTCGAGCAAATCCTGGTAGTTTAAACTTGTCCATACTTCATCCTCATTTATATGGTAGAAAAGGCCTACCGTTTTGATCAATTTTTCCTTGCATTTTGGCAGTAAACATGTTTTCTTCCTGGTACCTTCGGCCAAAAACCAGAGTTGTACTCAATTGCTTCAGGATATATGTTGAATGTGCGTTTTATCTTTTTCTGAAGTGTTTCCTGTTATGAGTGCAACATTAGCTTTGCTTGTTGATTTGAGCTTAAAGAAGTATACTTATTTATAATTTCTAAATAATTGATAACTAAATATATCTGAACATTTATCTTCAGAATCTTCAAACATGCTCGGAGCATAATTTCAAAACAGCATTGGTTAAAATCCCTCACCACTAATACTTACATACTTCAAAATCTTTCTAAGATCTTTTTGCCAAAAGGTAGAGTTTTTTTTGAAAGCGCAGGAGAACTGTGTTTAATTGCAATAGAGAGAAAAAGATGATCCCCATACAACTCCCATTTCTCATACAGGGACCAGATATGAGAGATGAGCTCAAGAAACAAAAAAGATGTTAACCTATGGAAACAGATAAATAAAAACTTGACCAGAACCTCAACCTAGATGGCTAGGTTGCACTCGCCAACCCCAGGCACCGCAGCTTTTTAGCGCCGGCCATATGTGGCGGTCCACTCCGAAATTATTCCAAGTTAAGTACCTCGGGACCACTAATCAAGTAGTCAGGCACTTAATCCGAAATAAGCTGGAGCGCCGTCGGATTAAACCCGATTAACCACGTTCCTTTCTCGATCGAAACAACAACACGCCCACACGAAGGTGAGTTCCAGAGATTACAACATTCCACAAATTTAACATACACAAATAGTAACATAGAGTTATTACAAACCAAGTTCGAAATTTAAATCAGAGTATTAAAGTTTTGGAGCGGAAATAAAGTTTCATAGCGGCGGAAGACAAACTATCGACGATACAAGTAACACCATGCTGAAGCCTGCCATGGTGCTACTCCTCCCGATCCTCGGCAGAGGCCGGAACCCACTCGATGTGCCTTCCAGGGGAACCTGGGTAGGCCAAGTCAAAGCATCCACATCCAACATGGTACCTGTAAATCAATGCCACAAGCAAGGCTGAGTATACTAATACTCAGCAAGGCTTACCCGTCGGGTGAAAACTACATCACCGACATCTAGACAATGAGAGGCTTTTGGCTGGTGGGTTTGTTTGCCAAAAAGCAACTAAGAGTAGGTCCTTGCTTTCAAGTTTTAGCATCACATTCTAGTAGATTTAACCAATCTAGATTAGCATCCTCCCTAAGCATACCAGTGGTGCAATACAATTTAATTCATACAACAAGTTCATAAATCTCATAATTCCACTTGTTACTCAATGTAGCAAGGCGGTCAAGCAGTCTCATTAACCGCGAGAAGCGGACAGTTCGAACCGAATTTTTGCTACCTGGCCAGGGGAAACCCAACATACACGTATACTATGCTTGCTATAAAAGGTACAAGCGTTTCCCAACCTTTCCCATCGATCCACAATTCGGAACCGGGTCCATTTCCTTAGGATAAAGGTTTACTGCTTCACTCACAGTCTCACGCATATATCCACAAGTGTACGGCAGGGGAAAATAAAGTTTCTAAGGAGAGATGGCTATCGGCCCTAGCTGCTTCAATCTGGTACTGGGCTTACCAACTCCCATATATCGGCATGCATGTGGTACGTTCAAAAACTTGACACACTCAACCACACATTTCGACCTTAAATCAATTATCATACACGGACGGGAGATCTACATCTATCATCCCGCCCGTCAATCCTTATGATTCCAACATAAGTAAAGACAAGCAATTCCTATGTCTCGCGAGTGACAGGAAATCACTCGACTTGTAACGGACCTAAAGCAATGCCCTATCGATCCTTGTATACTAGTGTTGCAAGTCATAGGTACTAGGAAATGTGCAGCTAAGGTATTCAATCAACTCCTTGAAACGTAAATGCACAAGCATAGGAAATTCATAGATGCATAATTGGTAAAGGTTAGGTTATGCTCCGGGGCTTGCCTTCTTGCTCAAGCTGGGGGTTAGCCTCTGGGTTGGTCGATCCTTCGTCGGCACCGTGCTCCGGGATCCCTTCCTCGTCAGCGGGGATGAGGTGGTAGTTGCCGTCCGGGATAGCGCCTTCTACATGAGATGCATAACTTAAGGTGGCTACCTATTGATTCTAAGATTAAGGCCTTTGAAGGCCATATTCACCTAGACATGCTTAGGTACTACTATTTTCTTCACAAAATAGAGTAGAGGTGTGGAAAAGTTTTATTTGGCTTCGATGGTGATTGTGTACATATATAAAAGAATTCTTATTTATTATCCACAATTTAGGGTGCTGTTCTGGAATTTCAGATTCCCTTCATTTTATTCTAGCTAATTAACAAATAGGTTTATTCTTTTATATAAATCAATTTCCACCTAGATTACTTCTCATTTTTGTTTCTCCTTTTCTGTTCATCATTTTTATCTATAAACTTTATGACAGCTACTGGAGAATAAGAGCTAAGCTCACTCCAAAATTTAGCTAAATCTGAGCTACACATAATTTATTAAAAATATATCAATCAGCTGTCTGCAGAAATGAAATAAATTCATATAAAATCGAAAATTCATGCAATTCAGGAGATTTTCCTACCAAAGCTAGTCATAAGCATGAGGAGGGCTCTGGCCAAGTGGTGGCTCAAAATAACTCTTGGACAGTCCTCAATAAATTTCTATCCAAAAACACATATTTATTTATTTGCTAGTCTAAACAGAGGAAAAATTAAGTTTTTCATTTTTAACAGGTGTGCTAACAAGTTTTTAGTCCTCTGGAGAAAAATGGTGACTTTTCACTGCAGGGATTATTTTTAATAATTTCTGGACTACAGAAAGGCAGGAAACACATTTTAATTCATAACTGAAGCTACGCTGCATATTGTTAGGTCCCCTTTGGACACAAGGTGCCCAAAGTCACTACAAACAACATATCCAAAGATCAACCCTAGCGGAGCTCTGGATTTGAAATGGTGCACAACTTTCAATTTTCACAGTTTGAATTTTAATTCAAAAACGGTTCATCAAAAGTATATACATGCCTAAAGGAGATTGGAGTTTACAATCTCACGAATCCAGGGAGTATTTTTGTGCATTTTTCTGATTTTTGTACGATTTTTAACGGATTTTACAAGATTCGGGAAAATTAGATCTAGGTTTAAGAATCTTTTTACGCCGGGAACCCTAGAACTTTCAAAACCTTACGAACAAGTCCCTGGTTTTTGCGCAGAGGACCCTAGAAGAACGAAGACGATGAACTTATGCCCTCGGCTCTCGCCGTAGTTGCGCCGGCCAAACGGCGGCGAGCTAGGGTCGGGGAAGTGGGGGAAAAGCATCAGTGGCTCACCACGAGTCGATTGGTGGCGGTTGGGAGGCCGGGGAAGCTCGGGTTTTCGCCGGCGACGAGCGGTGGCGGTGCGGCCGCCGCGACTGCTACGCCGGTGAGGTCGGAGGCGTTCGTCGGGGTTTGAAGGGTACTAGAGCACCAGTGGAGCTCGAGGAAGCTAATGGCGTGCTCGGTTGACCTCGGGGACGGCTCGGAGTGGGGTCTCGACGTGCGGGTGCTCCGGCGGCCGAAAATCGCGATTTGGGGGAAATCTCGAATTCTCGCCGGAGAAGCGACAATAGCTCGGGAGAAGTGGGGGGATTTGGAGCTAGGGTAGAGGTCTAGCTTCGTGCGCGATGAATTTGGGAATGGTGGAGTGTGGAAGGAGAATTTCTCGGCGAAGCTCGGCTCGGTTCGCGCGTCGCAAGGTGGAAGACGACGGGGAAGAGCGCGAGGAGACGAACTGGAGCAGTGAGCGAGTGAGTGGAGTGTGCGAATGGCTCGGTGGGAGGCTTGGGCACGCTAGAGCGGGGTCGTGTGGCCTCGGGAGCGTGCGCGCGGAGTAATGGCCGACGTGACGCGCCATTGATGCGCTGGGAGCTTGGACAGAGCGCGAGCGGCTCGGTTGGCGAGGGAGATCCTTGCGTGCTGCTGTAGGATCGTCTACAGGGCGTGTTGGAGCGTAGCGGGACGGAATCGCGGCCTGCAGGGCACGCAGCGCGGCGCGAGCGCGCGTGCGGCCACGGCGGCGCGCGACCGGCATGATGGCGTTCCGCGGCGCGAGGCGAGGCGACTCGACGGCGGTGACGTGATGGCTCGGGAGGGGCTGGACAAGTGCTAGGCGACAAGCGCCAGTGTCCGCCGCGGCTCGGCCAGCTCGGCGCTGCCTGCGCCGCTCGCCGGCCACGTGGCGGCCGAGCTCCGGCCAGCGCAGGAGCGCGCCAGGGGCACTGTTGCTCGCCCGTGGAGCTCCGTTTTCCAATTCGAATTTTCTCCAAAAATTTGAACTGAACTTGAAAAAGTGTGAAAATAAAAGTTGGATTTTGAGAGATGGGACACATCTTTCTTTTTGGGATGAACCTGAAATTCCAAGTTTTTCGAGCTCAAACAACCCAAATACAAAAAGGTGCCCAGAACTGTATTTCGAGTTTTTGAGGGACTAAACTGCAAAATTTTCAAAAGTTCCAAACAGTGACTAGGGTTTATTTGTGATGAAAAACAACTTTTATTTTTGGATATTTTCAAGTTTAGTACAAAAATCTCGAGTTTTCAGTTGGGTGTCAAACAACCCTTGTTTTTGAATTTAAATTTGAATTTTTGAAGGATTTTTGAGTTTCAACCCATAATTCCCTTTGCATTGGTTTTAAGTGCACTAAAAATTATTTTGACATCAGAGATGTCACACCATACACCATAGACTATGCTCATTTTTTATCTCTCATGATGAAATTGACTGAGGGGAGACTCTTTAAAAAAACACAGGCATTCCTATGCTTCCAGATCATCCAAACGCCCATAATAACAAGAGAGTTGACTCCTTGCTTGTTTTCTTTATTTAGTTTTTTAATTGCTTTGTGCCACCAATCAGAGAAGCAATGTTCCTGCTGCCGGGGAACACAAACAACAAGGTTCAGAGGTGCCAACAGATTAAACCATACTTGCCTTGCCACCACACATGAGACTAGCAGGTGTTGTATCATCTTCTTTTCCTGATCACATAACGGGAACTGATTTGGGTGGGGCAACCCTCTATTAGCAAGTCTATCAGCTGTCCAGCACGTATTGCCAACCATATATAGGAAAACCTTACACTAATTCGAGGCCCATGATTTTCAAAGCCTTTTCCAAGGCTCAAAAGTTACTGACCCTGAAAATAAGCTTTGTAAGCTGATTTGGAAGAATAGCATCCCCCAACCTCAATTTCCAGATGTGTCTATCATCCTGGTCATGTAGCACAATTCCTTGAATAGAAACCCAAAGATGGAAATATTTCATCAATTGAATCCAAGAAAGTCCACCACTAGCCCGAATCCTCAGCCACTGTTTGTCTACAGATTCTAGGGGGTACTCTTGCAAACACTAGAGGTGCGAGCTTTTCCACAAAACAGCCATGTATCCACTTATCTATCCAAAAAAAGTGTATTGTTCCCACTTCTGTATAGACAACATTAGCAAACAGAGCTAGCAAGTTAGGGTGTGAGGGAAGTTCAAGATCAACCCAATGTTGATCAATTTGGGTTTTCTTATGTCACTGCCACGTTGCATGCAACACGCATGCCATCACTTCCAAGTTGTGTATTCCCAGTCCACCTAGATCCAGTGGTCACATGACTTTTTCCCAAGAACTAAGCAACAACCTCCATTAGCTTTCTCTTTTCCTTTCCAAAGGAATCCTCTTGTGATTTTATCGATTGCTTTAATGAACCATTTAGGTATTGCTGCAGGATAGTTGTTGAGTGTTTGTTTTATCTTTATGTAGTTTGTTTACTATTATCGGTGGTACATTGGTTTGGGTGTAAAGAAGTATAATGATTCCTGAATAATTGTTAATTAAATAAACCTAAATATATGGCTCAGAATCTTTAAATATGCTTGGAGCACAATTTCAAAACAACATTGGCTAGAATCCCTCACTAATATTTACACTCTTTTAGATTTTGGGATTTTCCAGTAATATTAGCATAGTCCGGTTTAATTCTTTAAGAAACACTTGTAAAGTTTGTTTCATATAGTTTTATATTAGAAATTACATATAGTTTGGACCTGAAGTATAACTATCTGGATGTTTCTCCTGTGACTCTTAAACCCAGTAATAATTCATTAAGTTCATAGATTTTTAAAGCATGCATATGTACTTGCTATGTTATTGACATCCTTGTCTATTACGACATTAAAATTCTTGCACCTGATGGAGGCATCGAATTACTAAGTGTCGGCGGGTGGTACACGGGGTACCTCACGCCGGCGAGTGTCGATCACAGAACACGCACGTCCTGGTGGAGAATGGTTCAAGAGACGCAAGACAAAGGGTTTATACTGGTTCGGGAGTAGTCCCTACGTCCAGTGCAACGGGAGACAGACTATATTGCTCTCTTGGCGGCGGGTTACAACGAAGGCCGGTTCAAGCCTTCTGTGGATATAGTGTGCGTGTAGGGGACTAAGTGCTCTAGAGATCGAGAGTCCAAAGATCGGATCCCCCCGCAGGGGGAACGTCCTCCTCTTTTATAGCGCAAGAAGAGGACGACCTTACAACATCGTTTTACCTAATTACCCTCGAGGGTCAGACACCTCCGACGGTTGCGCGTTGTCGGCCTAGTGCGCTGCTGACGACCCCTTCCTCGGCCGCCACGTGTCCTTCACCTTCCCTTCGGCAGCTTCGCGGTAGCTTCCTTCTTGGCCGTTAGCGTAGCGGCATGCATGCAGCTACCTTTTCCCAAGCGCAGTGCTGCAGATTAGCTTTATCAGTTGGCAGGCGGACAGGTGATGTCGGATGTCGGTCGGGAGAAGGCGTAGGCCGCACGCCTTCTCCTTCCCAAGCCAGGTTTGACTTAGGAGGGTTTTTGGGACTCCCCCTCCCCATTCTACTGCGCGCGCTTAAAGGCAGACGGGACCCCCCCGCAGGGGTCTGCCTTCCCGACTTGAAGGGTCAGGGGTCGGGCGTGGCGGACAAGCCCGACTCCTGCTCCCCCTGGTCGGCTGGAGGGTCGGGGGTCGGGCGAGACGGACTTGCCCGACTCCCTGCTCTCCCGGGCCCTCGGCGGGTCGGGCGAGACGAAGTTCTCCCGACCGAACGGGACTGACACTGCTTCCCTTCGTTTCTAGGGCCCTACCCTGTCCATGCGCCGTTAGCCAGCATTCTGACAGTGGGCCCCCTAATCCATGACCCCCACAGTAGCCCCCGACCTTGCAGAGGAGTCAGGGACTCGTGTGTGAGGTCATACCTGTTCCATGGGGGAAGGATTTTTAAGGGAAGCTTCTTCTTCATTCCTTGCTAACCTTCGACGACCCCCAGAATTCTAAGGGCGCGACCTGGATACCATTCTGGCGGTAAATCCCGGTGCCCATCAGATTACGGGGGGTCCGACCCTCTTCGCGAAGAGTCAGTTCGGGGGCTCCTGTTTCGACCCCCCTGTTTCCAGGTTTCCTTTCTTCTGTCTGCAACGTCTGGCCACCCACGTGCCTCGTGAGTTGGCCCAAATCCTTTTTGTCTTACCCGGGCCGGTCGCGGGGATCTGGCCGGGCCCACGGATCGTGGCGGCCTATTTGGCGGTTGACGGGACCCGACCCCCTCATCGAGTACGACGCAATGCGGCGGTCAGGCTCAAGACTTGACATCGCGGTCGTGGTGGGCCCAGCGTGGCGTGTGGGCGTGGAGGTGGGTTAATGCCCTAATATGTCGTGCCATGCACGCACGTCGGGTGTGTTTGGAGCCGTTGGATCTGGATCGAGGGCTGAGGGTGCGCGGTCGTGCGCCCCCTCGATGCGGCCGCCTGCCACCCCTCCGCCCATATATAAAGGGACGACAGCGTAACGGAACTTGCCCCCCGTTCCCCGTTGCCGCTTTCATCTCTTTGCTTCGCTCGTTCCTCGCCGTCTTCGCAATCCCCGACCTTCGAGCTTGCCGTCGTCGACATGGCCAACAGGAGTTCTTTGTCCTCCGCGCAGCTTCGCCAATGGGTGCGCTCGAGCGCGTCCGTCCCTGCTCTCGAGTCGCTCGTCTCCCACAGGCTCCTGTGCCCGCGCACCCCCGACGAGGAGTGGATCTCACCTCCTCCTTCTCACAAGACTCCGTTGCTGCCCGCGGGGTATGTGGTGAGCTTCATGGCGTACCACGTCCGTGGCTTCGCCATGCCAGCCCACCGCTTCCTCCGCGAAGTGCTCCACCACTTCGGTGTGGAGCTCCATGCCCTCGCCCCGAACGGGGTCCAGCAGATGGCCAACTTTGTGGCCTTGTGCGAGGGTTACCTGGGCATCGACCCAGACTTCCATCTCTTCCTCCTTTTCTTCAAGGCGACGCTCGTTTGCCCGCACGGGATCTTGGCCCCGTGGGGATACTGCTCGCTACAAGCGAAGCAGCCCCGCGTGGACATGTTTCTGCGCTCGGAGCTCTGTGGTTCCATCAAAGATTGGAACAAAGGGTGGTTCTACCTAAAGAACCACGCGGGGGCCACCCTTCCTCCGTTCGACCCCATGAGCTCACCGCCAACGAAGGATCCGGCGTTTTGGCAGTACGGCCCTGAGGCCGCCGATCACAAGAAGCTGAAGCCTCACCTCGACTGCCTCGCCAAGCTTCGGTCCTGTGGACTCACCGGCATTGGCATTTCAGAGGCCTTCCACCGACGCCGCGTCGCCCCGCTCATGGCTAGGCGACTGCACCTGTTCGAGATGCACCCTACATCCACCGAAGCTGAGCTCCGCTCCAGCCTCGTGTCACGGGTCTTCCCTTTCGGAGGATGAGATTCGGGCTCGGCTCGCGGAGCTCGTCGACTCCTCTCGAGCCGCCTCCATGGTGATCCCCACCCTGGGCCAGCCACCGATGCTCCCCGGTCCTGGAGCCGTGGACCTCGTAAGTCGCTCATTCTTGGTCTTTTTCTTTTCTTTTCTTCTATTTCTCGTGTGCTCAATTGATGCCCCATCCCGCAGTCTCACGAGGCTCCCAGGGGTCACCCCGTTTCGAGGGGAATCCTACCCGAGGAGATGGCCACCCAGAGCGAGACCCGGCGGAAGAACCGCGAGGCCGGAGAGGCCGACCGGAAACGCAAGAGGGATGACACCGCGCGTCGCCTTCGTACGCAGGAGCGGAGGCGCGAGAGGGAGCGCAGAGAGCGCTTGGGGGAGGAGCTCGGATCAGATCTAGCCTCCTCCTGCGACGAGGAGGAGAATCCCGGGGGCCACTCTCCTCTGCTGGGGGACTGCACCGTGGAGGCCTTCGTGGCGCATGGGGAACTCCCGTCTGCGCCCTTTATCGTGGAGGAGCTTCCTTCTCCGCCTCCAGACGCCCCGCCTGCCGTGGCATCCCGCACGCGCTCGTCTTCTAGATCGATGCAGCGGAGGTTCGCCGCCCCGGCGCGTCAAGCAGGTTCGCCTTAGATCCTCCTACTGCTTCGCTTTACTTTTTATTTGCCCTGTCGTTAGTGTCTTTACCAATGTCGTCATACATGCAGTCGAATCGGCCCGGGGTCGGATCCCGGCTCGGCTCCAGTGAAGCGTCTCCGTCGAGGCGCGTCGCCCGCGGTTGCCCCTGGCTCCTCGGAGCAAAGGACGCTCGCAGAGGCTTGGCAAGCCGACCCAAGCCCGGCCAGGGCCGAGGGGTTGGTTCCACCTCCCAGCCTCGAGGGTTCCTCGTCTGCTCCAGGAGGCGCGGAGCCTTCCCAGATGGCCGCCACCCCGCCCCCGCCGGTCCCTTCCCCTTCGGCCGTTCAGGCCGCCGGGACGGGAGTCACGTACGTGCTCGCCACCTCTCCCGTGGCCGGGGAGGCCGCGGGTACGGTGGAACAGGCGGCGGACGTCAGGGCTTCCACGGTTGCCGTCGCGGGTGGTGAGCCCGGGGCGAGTGCCATGGTGTGCGTCCCGGAGCCTTTCCCGACTGCTGGGGCACCCACTGAGGACGTGACAATGGACGCTTCCGGGAAGGCGCCCCTCGCAAACCCCGTTGCACCGTCCGCTTCAGAGCCGCCTGCAGCGAACCCTAGGGAGGGCGTGGAGGCGAGCCGATGGTCCGTGGAGGACCTCTTCGGCGGGGCGGAGGCACGCGCGTGTTCCGAGTGAGAGCCTCCCGCGGCCTTGTCGGCCTTCACGTTGGTGTCAGTCTTGGCGCCGCCGTCTTCCGCCTCGTTGGCGGAACCCTCGGGGTCGGGCGGCGAGCAGGAGATGGCTCCACCCGTCCAGGGTGAGCCGGCGATCAATCCTGACCATGTCATGCAGATTGACGCTTGGCTAGGGAGCGTCCAGCAGATGGCCACCTTCCCCGCGATGCTCCTGCAAATGGCCTTGATGCTCCGCGCTGTGGCAATCCCCTCCAGCCGGGTACGTGGTCTATTTCTTCTACTCGTTTCCGCTTGGCTTTACGATTACCTTCTGAGCCTGTCCTCATGGAATCTTTAACCTGACTCATTGTCGACGCAGTCGATGCTGTTGTCGCTCTCCTGGGCCTGGAGCATCGAGCAGGAGGCCATCAACCAGGCCCGCCGTGCATGGAACGTTGCCAACACTTCGAGGGACAAGGCCGCAGGCAGCGCCCGCTGCATCTCGGAGCTGGAGCGGGAGTTGGCCAATCAGGCCTCGCCTCACCAGGAAGAGCTAGCCGCGCTGCGGTCCAAGCTCAACGGTTTCCATACCAGCGCCGCCAACGTTCGCAGTGGTATGCCCTACTTCACAATTCCTTCTCCCTTCTAGTGCTTGGCTTGGCCCGTAGATGATCTCCAATGTCGGCCTTCCAGGGATCCAAGCCGAGCTCAATGCCTTGAGGGAGGAAAGGGCTATAGCGGTCCGGGCGAGCATCGATGCCCAGGCGGAGCGCAACCAGGCGGTGGCTGCGAAGGAGGACGCCGAGGAGGCGAGCGCTCAACTAGGCCAGCTCGTCGCCGACCTTCGTACGGAGGTACAGTCCTCCACCGAGCGGGTCAGGGTCCTGGAGGCCGCCCTGTCTACAGCACACAAGTCCCTGGAGGAGGACTCGGAGATTGATGGTATGTTCCCGCCCATTTCTTCTCGCTTGCTCAACCTTCCTCTCTGCAGGTTCGCCCATGGCCTAACCATGGTTTTATTTCCCGGCAGCGCTCAAGTCTCGCGTGGCCGATGGGATCACCCAGCGAACCATGCTACTGTCGCGCTTCGGGATGTTGCGCGACGCGGCGGGGGCAGTCCTGTCGCGGCTCGGGTTCCCTGTGTCTGAAGACATTGAGCGGCTCCCTGGGGACCTCCACCAGGCGGCAGAGTGCTGCAGAGAGCTACGCGCCATGGCCGTCTCGATGCTGGACGCTCTCGAGGTGTCGATGAGTGACGATCCGGCACGTCTCCCGGTGGAGCTCGATCAAGTCCCTGCGCGCGTCGGAGCCCTCGCCAAGCAGTCGCTGGTGCGCGACGTTCAGGAGGCCTTCACGTTGGTGCGCTCCCACTACGACGGGATCCACTTCGACTGGATGGCCGCCGGCTTCCCCAACGACTTCACCTCGGAGGCCCTGGATGCCATGGCAGAAGAAGTCAAGGTGCCTGCCGAGCAGTTCGCCAACGGCCTGGTGCCCACGACTGACGCGGAGGGCAATCCGGTGGACGGCGCCAACCCTGATCAAGCTCTGTGAAGATACCCCTGTTGTCGTGCCCTCACGTAGAGGGATTTAAAACTTTAAACTATTGCCATGCCCTCGCGTAGAGGAATTGAACTTCTGGGGGGTTCCGCATCGACGGGACTCCCATGCTTCTGAACATTTTTGTAATAATTAGCTTATTTTCCTTCTTTTTTTCGTCGCCTTTCGCTCTTTTGGCCCCGTACGCGTGGGCTTTTATCTGTTTTCTCATGGTTATACCCTTGCCAGCCCCCGAGTGGGGTCTGCCTTCCAACTTCTTCGCGGGCTGGTTGGGAGGCGCCACTTGAGACGACCTTTGTGGGGGTTACCTTAGTTTCTTTGATGATCTTTGATTATCGATCGGGCCTTCGAGCCCTTAAGCTCCGGCCGTTGGAGGGACAAGGCAAACCCGATGGTTGTGCCGAGCCCCTGAGCCCCCGAGCCTTTAGGCTTGGCTTTGAGGCGTGCAAGGCAAACCCGATGGTTGTGCCAAGCTCCTGAGCCTTTAGGCTTGGCTGTGAGGCGTGCAAGGCAAACCCGATGGTTGTGCCGAGCTCCCGAGCCCTCGAGCCTTTAGGCTTGGCTGTGCGGTGACTTCAGTGGGCTGAATCTTTGAGCCTGTAAAACCGTCTGGTCCGGATCCGAGTCTAGCACTCCTGGTGGATCCGGATACCGGGCGGTTTGTTGGCCAAGTTGTGCTCGAGTCCCCGAGCCTCTGCGTGTAGTTTCCCTCACCGTGGTTGGGCGCAGCCCCGCATCCAGCCACTGCCCCCCTAGAAAAATATAGACCCAACAGGTCCCCAAAACATAATTAGTTTCTCCGACCTGAGCTGCGTTGTTAGCAACGCTTATGCACATTGCTGACCCGACTCATTTTGAGGGGGTCCCCCAGCCTGATTATATGCGTTCGGGTACGTTGGCAGGGTCGGCCATTTGGCACGGCAACTGTGCGATCCATAGCCGCGGGGGCGTAGGCCGTTGCAACGCAGCTGCGCCAAACGTCCCTGCCTACCCCTTTTAGCGGCACCGGGGCTTCCTCAGAATCGCAGGGTCGGATGGCAAATTGCAGGCTCAAACGAAAAAATGGCAATGAACTAAATCGAAAAGATGAAAGTATGGAGAGAGTTCCCTTATCTGGCCGGTTGGAAGCCAGGGAAAGGGCTTTCGTGGCCCCCCCTGTTGGGTCTTCTTTCGTGCGACGGGGAGTTGACACAGCATTGTAAGCTTGCGGCTGTCGTGAGGACGTGTCGCGACCAGGAGCTCGCGGTTACTGTAGCTTCGAAAATTTAGAGTCGGCGATAGCGCCCCCGGAGACATGGGTTCCGGTGGTTGGATGGTAGCCTCTGTCTCCGGGGCATTATCACCGAATGGTCCGCCCGTGGTGGAACCATTTTTGAGTTGTGCGGCTCCTCCTTTCGCCGGCGATGTGGTACTAAAAATGGGTGCTACCTGCCGTCGGAGGCTTACCATAAAAGGAAAGGGCGGGACTGTGTTCCACCCCGGCCCAATTTTGGCTTCGGCCTGTTGGGCCTTTTTCTTACGAGGGTCCTCGTTGAACCTCTCGTGTTGGGAAGGTATAGATTTGCAGCTAACCCCTCCGTGGGGTCGGGTGCATTGGGGTCGTACTCGCTCCCCCCTCCACGGGCGGTCATGGGTAGAAACGCCGCAGCTGCTCGATGTTCCAGGCATTGGATATATGGGTTCCATCTGGCATTGCCAGCTTATAAGATCCCGGGCGTAGGACCCGTACTACGGTGTAGGGGCCTTCCCAAGGAGGTGAAAGCTTAGTGAAGCCACGACGATCTTGGGCTATTCTCAAGACCAAATTGCCTTCCTGGAACGCGCGGCCTCACACCCGTTGCGCGTGGTATCGCCTCAAGCCTTGCTGATACTTGGCCGAATGTGCCACTGCCACCTCTCAGGCTTCCTCTAACTGGTCTGCAGCGTCCTCGAGATTGGCCGCGTTTGTTTCTTCGTCGAAGGCCTGAACCCTTGGGGAGCCATAGTCTACATCCGTCAGAAGGATCGCCTCGGAACCATAAACCATGTAAAACGGGGAGAAGCTCGTGCCGCGGGTCGGAGTTGTCCGCAGACTCCACAGGACGGAGGGCAACTCTTCCACCCACTTAGCACCAAGCTTGTGAATGCGCTTGACCAATCGGTTGAATATTTGCGGCTTCAACCCTTGCAGGATCATGCCATTGGCACGCTCAACCTGCCCATTTGTGCGTGGGTGAGCGACCGCTGCCCATGCCACCTCGATCCCATAGTTGTCGCAGAAACGGGTGAACTTCCTCCCTATGAACTGGGTCCCATTATCGGTGATAATGGTATTCGGAACACCGAACCTGCATAGGATGTCACGGAAAAAACGAACCGCTTGCTCTGACGTGATTTCCGTTAAAGGGCGTGCCTCAATCCATTTTGTGAATTTGTCCACGGCGACAAACATGTGGGTGTAGCCCCCGGGCGCTCTTGGCAATGGCCCGACCATGTTCAACCCCCAAACCGCGAATGGCCAGGTGATGGGTATGGTCTGAAGCGCCTGGGCTGGTAAATGTGTCTTCTTGGCGTAGAATTGGTAGCCTTCGCAAGCTCGCACGATTCGCTCGGTGTCTGCGACGGCCGTGGGCCAGTAAAATCCTTGACTGAAGGCTGATCCTACCAATGATCGGGGCGCTGCGTGATGGCCACACACTCCCCCGTGTATGTCCTTCAGCAGCGATCTCCCTTCTCTGTTTAGAATAAAGCATTGGAGGACACCATTATGGCCCCGGCGGTATAGGTTACCTTCGATTATCCTGTAGGACTTGGCCCTTCGGATGAGGCGCCGAGCCTCCATTCGTCCGGCAGGAAGGGCTCCATCAACGAGCCAGCTTAAGAACGGGGTGCACCAATCCTTCTCTAGCTTGAGTGGGTCTTCCAAAGGTTGTTCCTCCTCGAAGTCTGGCCCTTCATCGGGGTCGGATACGATGGTCGCTACTACCCTCATTGGATCGAGAGTTCCATCAAGTCTGAGCGACTGCTCCGGGCCTGACCCCAAGGAAGGCACTTCATCGCTGAAATTCACCAACGACTGATGTTGGTCCTCCGCGAATACTCTAGATGGGACTGGCTGTCGCCAGGATGCAAGCCTGGCTAGCTCATCGGCCGCCTTGTTGTACTCCCGCCGAAGGTGGACGAAGCCCAAGCCCTTGAACTTCTCTTCCGCTCTACGCGCTGCCTCGCAATAAACCGCCAGCTTCGGATTGTGGCACTTAGCGTCGCCATTAACCTGATCCACCACAAGCTGAGAGTCACCGCGAGCCTCCAGCCTGTGGATGCCAAGCTCCTTGGCGATCCGCAGGCTGGCGAGCAGAGCTTCGTACTTTGCCATGTTGTTTGACGCGGGAAAGTGTAGCCGTATGGCGTAACGCATCATCACCCCCATAGAGGAAATGAAGACAACCCCGACCCCTGACCCGGTTTGGTTCTGAGCTCCATCGAAGTGGAGGACCCAAAACTCGACGTCAGCCGGTGCCAGGGGAAGCTGAGTTTCCGTCCACTCAGCAACGAAATCCGCGAGTACCTGAGATTTGATTGCTGATCTTGGCGCGTAGGAGATGTCATAACCCATAAGCTCGAGGGACCACTTGGCAATCCTCCCTGTCGCTTCCCCTCAGTCAACACCTCGCTGATGTAGTAGACTAGGTGCTGGACCTTCAGGGCATGTCCTTCCTCTTCGCGCTCTACCACGAGGATGGCGCTCACCACCTGTGTGGTCGCCGACACGTACAAGAGCAAACGCTCCCCCTCGCGTGGAGGTACCAGGATGGGTGGTTTGGTGAGCATGTGCTTGAGCTGGTCCAACGCCTGTTGGGCCTCCGCGGTCCATTCGAAGCGGCCCGCCCTCTTCAAAATCTTGTAGAGGGGAAGCCCTCGCTCACCCAAGCGTGCCACGAATCGTCCCAGCGCCGCAAGACAGCCTGTCAGCTTCTGAACGTCCTTGACGGAGCTGATCGGCCCATATTGGTGATGGCTGCTATCTTCTCTAGGTTCGCCTCTATGCCTCTGGCGGAGACAACGAATCCCAGGAGGAGGCCCTTCGAGACCCCGAATACACATTTCTCTGGGTTAAGCTTGACGCGGTTCGCCCGCAAGCGATCAAACATGGCTTCCAAGTCTTGGACTAGGTCGTCAGCTTGCTTGGACTTGACTACGATGTCATCCACAGAGACCTCGACGGTTCGCCCGATGAGGTCCCCCAAGCACTGGTTCATGCAACGCTGAAATGTTGCACCCACGTTCTTTAGCCCGAAGGCCATCGTGGTGTAACAAAATACGCCACACGGGGTCACGAAGGAAGTAGCCAACTAGTCGGATTCTTTGAGCGCGATCTGGTGGTACCCAGAATAGGCATCAATAAAACACAGGGCTTCGCACCCTGCCGTGGAGTCTACGACCTGATCGATGCGAGGGAGGGGATAGGGAAACTTTTCGCAAGCTTTATTGAGACTAGTGTAATCAACACACATTCTCCATTTCCCATTTTTTTTCTCGGCCAGTATAGGATTTGCAAACCACTCCGGGTAGCAAACCTCCCTAATGAACCCTGCATCTAGTAACTTGGCTACTTCTTCAACGATGATCTTTCGCTTGAACTCGTTACAGCGTCTTGTGGGCTGCCTAACAGGCTTCGCACCTTTGCGGATGTCCAGGGAATGCTCGGCGACTTCCCGGGGAATTCCCGGCATGTGTGCGGGAACCCATGTGAACATGTCGATGTTCGCCCGGAGGCAGTCGACGAGCGCACTTTCCTATTTCTCTGTAACGGCGGAGGAAATTATGACCGTCTTGCTCCCGGACCCTTGGGGATCGAGGAGCACCTTCTTGGTGTCGCTTGATGGTTGGAACTGCCTCTCAGCCTCCGGCTCGAGCATTGCCTTCTTGCTTGCGGGGCCGTCTTCATACTGGGCGTCCCGCGCTTCTTGGCCCCCTGAAACAAAAACCATTGCCGCCATGACGTCGATCACCCCTTGGGAGACAGCGAGTTCCTTAGAGGCCTCCACGGCCACCCTGGCCTTGGGGAGCTGGCGAGACGCGATGAGGGCTGCTGCAAGTGCGCAGCTCTCCTTTTCGCACTCGTATGCCACCTGCGGGGATGTGCCTACGACGATGACCCCATTGGGTCCCAACATCTTAAGCTTGAGATAGACGTAGTTCGGGACGGCCATGAACTTTGCGTAGCATGGCCTTCCCAGGATGGCGTGGTAGGAGCCGTCGAACTCCACCACCTCGAAGCAGAGTGTCTCGGTGCGGAAATTCTCCCGATCTCCGAAGGTGACTGGGAGGGTGATCTGCCCCAATGGGACGGCCTCCTTCCCTGGGACTACACCGTAGAAAGGAGCCCGCTCGGGCCACATGTGGGATCGTGGGACACCCAGTGCGTCCAGCATACTTGCGTATAGGATGTTGAGGACGCTTCCTCCATCCATCAACACCTTGGAGACGCGCTTCCTTCCGATTATCGGGGCCACCACAAGTGGAAGCTTTCCCGGATGCGGGACGTACTTTGGGTGGTCAGAGCGGTCGAAGGTGATCGCAGCCTCGGACCACCGAAGGAACTCCTGGTTGGTGGGATGAACCGCGAACACGTCGCGCTCCATCATCTTGGTACGCCGCTTCGACGCCTGTACTTCTGGGCCGCCGAAGATTATAAGGCACTCGTCGGGTTCAGGGAACGAGTCGGTCGCCGTCCCCTTCCCCTGTGGTTGGGTAGTCGGGCTAACCCCATCCAGCCTGCCCATGAGGAATTTCCACATGAGTCCGTACTCGCGGTATTTATGTTTGACGGGGGTCGCATGGTTTGGGCACGGACCCTCGAGCAACTGCTCGAAGTAATCAGGGGTTTGACCCTCGTTGGGTCGTCGTCCCTGGGGTCGGTCGTCTCGTCTCTGACCCTAGGGTGCTCTGCCTTGGGGTCGGGAGGGCTTTGTGTCTGCCATAGCGACAAACTCGACCCTTCTTTCTCTTCTCTTCTTCTTTTTCTCATGATGGTCGGACGGCCCTGCCTCATCGGCTGTCTCTTCGCCCTTCTTTTTTCCCCATCCTCAGGAAAATGAGCCAGAACGGCCTCCTTCCCCTGTGCTTCTTCGGCAGCAATGTCAAGGACTTCCTAGATCGTCTTCGGGCACTCTCTGCCGATCCGGTTGGCCAAGGGTCGGTTCTTGGTACCTCCCATCAACGCAACAATGGGGTCAGCATCGGTGGTGTCGGGGAGGTTGTTGTACTGCCGGGAGAACCATCGTAGGTACTCTCGCAGGGTTTCCCCATGCCTCTGCTTGCACCTCTTGAGGTCCTAGACCATGCCTGGGCACGCGCAGGTGGCCTGAAAGTTCCCGACGAAGGTACTCCTCAGATCCGCCCAATTGCGGATCTTTCCGTTTGGCAATCGCTTGAGCCACACTCAGGCGGGCTCCGCCAGGTACAAGCGGAGGTTGCGTATGATGACTTTGTCATCGAAAGCTCCCCCCGCCTGGCACGCAACCCAGAAATCATCCAGCTAGACCGAAGGATCTGTCTCCCCGTCGTACTTGCTGAAGTTCGTGGGGAGACGGAACCGTGGGGGAATTGCCACAATACGAATCTCGTGGGAGAAGGTGGCTGGGCCGGGACAATCAAAGTCGGAGTTCAAATCCCAATCTTCCTCTGCCTCGACATGCACCTCGCGCCGTCAGTGCCTGATGCGTGGGACACGATCCTCCGGCCCTTCCGACTTATCCCGGCGTCGAGCCTCAATGGTGTTTGGCACGTCGCGATCTGGACCCAGCCGGTCTTGGATCTTTGCGGCGTCAGGATTTGGGGCGTCCCGCCTTGAGCCTTCAGCCGGTTTCCTCCGGGCGACGGGGCTGGGAGATCGCAAGTTCCCGGCCCCACCCCCGGAGATCCGTCTTCTTCCCGCGGAACTCGCCGCCTGTCGCACCGCAGCGCGCTCAAGGAGCGACTTCAGCCCATTCTGGATTCGGTGCTCCTCCAGGGTAGACGGCTGGGGTAACTACCGACTGAGCAGTGTCACCGCGGCGATGCACTGGCTCGCCCGATCAAAGAGAGGGTAGCCATCGGCGTTAGTCTCGATCCTCTGGCCCACCTTGCGGGCTCGTGCCCGAGCGGAGGGTTCCATGTTTGCGTCGAGCTGGGCTTGCTCTATCTCAATGGCAAGCCGCATGTCCTCCAGCTCTTGTTGCTTCGCTGCGATCTGCTCCGGAGTTAGCTGGGTTTCAACCGCGTTCGCCCCATTCGTTAAGTCGTTGGGGGAACCACGGTGAAACACTCTCGCGTGGGACAACGCTTACCCCCTCTTGGGGGGAGACGCACCTCCAGATCTTTCTCCTGTCCAGGCTCGCATGGGGTGGCCATGGCGCACGGGTCCACGTAGCCCCCTAGGATGCCTTCATACCTCAAAAGGCGCACCCTGGGGCGTGCTCTTTCGAGGCCTTTCAATGCCTGACGTCGCACCAGATCAGAGAAAGTTTGTGGCGCGCTCCTCAAACCAAAAGGGAAGGCTGACGCCTCGCCTTTTCGTGAGTTTACGTCGCCCTTCTTGGTCACTTGGTTTTTGGAGCTGCATGATGAAGGCAAACCCGAACGCCATGCTCGAAGCGCTTGGGCTGAGTCGTCGCTCCCGCCATGGCATTGTACGATCCGTTCGCGCCCCACCCTCGATACGGCGATGGAGCTCCGAGAAACGACGCTCACGGCCGGAGTTGCCTCCGCCGTGGCAGCTGAGGACACCACCGGACCACCCTGGGGGACTTGTCCCGCGCCGGTGGCCGGGGAGTTGGAGTGGTCGATGAGGACGAGGCGAAGGGCGCCACAACGAGCATCCGGCGTTGGGTTCACGAGGAACTCGAGGCTACCGAATCGGACGGTCGCGCGAACTGATGGTCACTGAAACTGGCCATCTCGCACCAGATGTCGACGAAGACGCGGACGTGCGCAGGCCCCTACCTGGCGCGCCAACTGTTGGCGGGTGGTACACGGGGTACCTCACGCCGGCGAGTGTCGATCACAGAACACGCACGTCCTGGTGGAGAATGGTTCAAGAGACGCAAGACAAAGGGTTTATACTGGTTCGGGAGTAGTCCCTACGTCCAGTGCAACGGGAGACAGACTATATTGCTCTCTTGGCGGCGGTTTACAACGAAGGCCGGTTCAAGCCTTCTGTGGATATAGTGTGCGTGTAGGGGACTAAGTGCTCTAGAGATCGAGAGTCCAAAGATCGGATCCCCCCGCAGGGGGAACGTCCTCCTCTTTTATAGCGCAAGAAGAGGACGGCCTTACAACATCGTTTTACCTAATTACCCTCGAGGGTCGGACACCTCCGACGGTTGCGCGTTGTCGGCCTAGTGCGCTGCTGACGACCCCTTCCTCGGCCGTCATGTGTCCTTCACCTTTCCTTCTTGGCCGTTAGCGCAGCGGCACGCATGCAGCTACCTTTTTCCAAGCGCAGTGCTGCAGATCAGCTTTATCAGTTGGCAGACGGGCAGGTGATGTCGGGTGTCGGTCGGGAGAAGGCGTAGGCCGCACGCCTTCTCCTTCCCAAGCCAGGTTTGACTTAGGAGGGTGTTCGGGACTCCCCCTCCCCTTTCTACTGCGCGCGCTTAAAGGCAGATGGGACCCCCCGCGGGGGTCTGCCTTCCCGACTTGAAGGGTCAGGGGTCGGGCGTTGCGGACAAGCCCGACTCCTGCTCCCCCTGGTCGGCCGGAGGGTCGGGGGTCGGGCGAGACGGACTTGCCCGACTCCCTGCTCTCCCGGGCCCTCGGCGGGTCGGGCGAGACGGAGTTCTCCCGACCGAACGGGACTGACACTGCTTCCCTTCGTTTCCAGGGCCCTACCCCGTCCATGCACCGTTAGCCAGCATTCTGACAGTGGGCCCCCTAATCCATGACCCCCACACTAAGCATTTGGTTTTTACTGAGATATAGTGGATATCTTGATGACATGGCAACGGAATTGGTGTTCGTTTTTAATTTCTAATCTTGCCTAGTAGTCAGTGTTACAAAAGACGAAATTCTGCGGCCGCCCAGGCGTGCATAATCGCTGGGCGGAGGGATTCCGCCTCGCCTAGGGGCCTAGGCGGGACCTAGGCGTCCCATGGTGGCGGCAATAGCCAGATTGGGTGGTGCCGGAGATGGGCACGGGCGGCGGCGGCAAAGGTAGGTACAGGTGCGCGGAGGAGGAGGAGGCAGGGGAGGAACCTTGGCGGCGGCGGAGACTGAGATAATAGGCAGAGGAGGACGAACCGAGCGGCGAAGTCGAAGAGGCATCGGGGGAGGGGCATACTAAATGGAAGAAGATGATAAGGTAGAGCGTTCTGGGCTGCTTTGTTGGGCCTCGATTGGGTCTTCGTCAATTGTTAGGCCATCTATTTTTCTTGAGTTTTTTTTTCTTTTCCTCTGTATGCATATACGTACACGGACGTCTCGTTAACGTCTAGACGGCGCTTCCGCGCCTACACGCTAGGCGGAAGGCCAACACCTTGCCAGCGCATAGTGGCTTGGTGAACATTGCTAGTAGTACTGAAATAATTAATTTTATTTTCAAAATGACTCAACTTTAGGGACTTTGGTGAAAGGTTTGCGCTACACTGAATTTAAAAGGGCCTTTTGCTAAATAAGTGTACTGTTCACCTTTGATCCATATCCACCTCTAATCCAGTTTTGCTGACTGTATATGGGTTGGTTTGCTGGTTACCATGTTATGTGGGCTGTTCATTGTGGCATGAGTTTTATTGCACAGATCATCCCTCCGGATTCGGCCCGGCCCAGGTGCACTTTGGCACATTGCTGATTGAGTGAATATACTGATTTTGTCCAATCATATGTAACTTCATATCGCTCGAAGAAAGGGCGCCCATCCGGCGCTCCGCGTCGCCCTGTGCGACGCGCGTCCTTCCCATCGTACTGGCAGTCATCGACGGGTAGAGAAGGAAAAAAAAGGAAGTAGGCCTAGGCAGTTGCATCGGCTAGTAGAGAAGGCAAAAAATACCTGCACGTGGGCCAGGCAGCTGCGTTGACCGGTAGAGAGGAGAAAAAAGGAAAAAGTCCTTTTCACCTCCCTGTACAATGGGCTGAGTTTAAATTTTCTCCCCAGACCACAAAATCGTCTAACCAGCCTCCTTGAACTTTTGAAACCGTCTATTTCACCTCCCCGAGCTGGATATAAGCGGTTTTGAAGGCGGTTTTCTATTTTTCCATTTTTATTTATTTTGGTTGAAACTTTGAAAAATTATAATAAATAAAAGAAAAATCATAAAATCGAAAATTCAATTTTGTTGGACTCCATATATAAGTATATAAACACATAAAATATATAAAATAATATACTTTAGTATAAAGTTTTTTTATTATAGATTTAGATCTATTTTTAACTATAGTTAAATATAATAATTCATAAATACAGTTTTTATGGTACAATCATGGTAAAATTTTTATGGTGAGATAATTATTGTATACTTCAATAGTATTTAGAATTTATACTCATTAGATCTTGTATAAATTATTTAAAGATTTATTTAGGGCAAAATATACTCTAAATAAATCTAAAACCAAGTTATAAATGTTCTAGTGAGTATAAAATTTTTAATATAGTTGAATCATACAATAACTAGGCTACCATAAAAATTTTACCATGATTGGACCATAAAAAATACATTTATGAATTATTATATTTAACTATAGTAAAAAGTAGATCTAAATCTATACTAAAACATTTAATACTAAAGTATATTATATTATATATTTTATGTGTTTATATATTTATATGGAGTCCAACAAAATTGAATTTTAGATTTTATGATTTTTCTTAGATTTATTATGATTTTTCAAAGTTTCAGTCAAAATAAATAAAAAAAAATAGAAAACCGCTTATATCCAGCTCGGTGGGTTGAAATAGACGGTTTCAAAAGTTAAGGGGCTGGTTAGACGGTTTTGTGGTCTGGGAGAAAATTTAAACTCAGCGTATTGTGCAGGAGGTAAAAAGGACTTTTTTTTTTCCGAGAAAAAAAGCACGCGGGCCCAGGGCGTCGTCGGTGCGTACAGAAAAAATCGGCTTTCGGTCATCGCCTCGTCGTTGCTCATCCGGCTTCGTCGTCGTCCACCTCGCCCCAGCAAAGGGAATGCCGGCCAACGGTGGACAAAGGGAGCAGAGGGGCCGACGGCGGAGATAGAGAGCGGAGGAAGCCAACTGCAGAGAAATAGAGCAGAACAAGAAGGGGAATCGAACAAATCAAGACGCTACTGGACGCGAGGGTGGGGTATGGCGCCCCCACGCCTCCAGCCTCAGAAGTACCCGCTGCCGCTGCAGTCCTGCACCTCCTTGCCGGGGAGGCCGCCGTAGTTCTTTGCTGCCGGGATGGACGACCTTCACCATTGCAGCGGACGCGGTGTGCTCGACACGGCGGGTGGGAGTTCGAGCTTGCCTCCTGGTGCAGACAGCAGCCGTCAGGCAGAGAGAGTTCAACTTCGTGAGAAAGTAGACCTCGGCCGAGAGAGAGTTCAACTCCCCTGAGAAAGTAGAGCCCGGCCGAGAGAAAGCTCAAATCAAAGCACAAATCCCCGATTGGAAGCACAAATAGCTGATTGGGAGAATAAATCGAAGATTAGAAGCACAAATTGCCAATTGGAACCACAAATCGAAGCACAAATTGTCTATCCCCAACCAACTGCCTACGGCCAAATCCCCAACAAAATCCCCTGCTCCCATCGAGCTCACCGCGGCAGAGCAGCAATAGCTCGCGGTCGTCCAGGCTGGTTGTCGCGGAGGTGCTGTGGGAAAGAGGAAGAAAGGCGCTGCTCTCTGCTCGGTCACGGCGGAAGGGAGGCGACCTGCGGAAAAGGGAGAGAGGCGCTGCTCTTGCTCTGTGCTCGGTGGGGGAAGGGAGCAGCAGCAGGATCCGGTCTCTGCTGGGTCACGGGAGCGCTACAGCCCCTGCTCTGCTCGGTGGTGGGGATGCTGGCTGGCGGAGGGAGCAGGAGAGTTCGAGAACGACATCTGACTGGAGAAGAGGCACAGGAGAGTTCAAGAAAGACCTGGCTGGCGGAGAGGCAGCGGAAAGGAAAACAAGAAAAAAAAAACAGTAGAAAAAGAAAAAGGAAAAAATATGTCCCATTAAAACTGCGCTTTTAGATTTGAACATGAAAATAGTAGGGATATATGAAATGACAATATTGCCCCTATGAACAGAGAATAGATGAGTCATGACTGGAATGGATGGCACGTTTCATGATCCGGAAGAAACCATACGTTACAATCGTGGTGGAAGGCCGAACCACTAGGGTGTTTGGATTTTTTTTTGCCAACAGGACCGGCCTGTTCAGTGTACAACTGACTGTTACATTTGACCGTGACTTACATTTGACCGTGAGCTCTACATTTGTCCGTGAGCTCTACCAGTGCGTTTAATATGGGAAATTTTTTAATCCTCCTATTCCAGATAAAATGGGACGGTGAGAGTACCTTTCTTGAAATAAGGTGATATAAAAGGAAGGAAGACAAAGAATGCCCGGAGATATAAAAAAGAAAAAGGAAAAATAATGAGAAAAGAGAAGATGATAGTTGGGATAGTTGAATAAAATTTATGATAGTTGGTATAAAGTATAAGCTATAGAGTATGATGGACACGTAATAAAATGATATAGAGCAGAGAATCTGGATAGCTAGGACATATTATTTTTTCGAGGATTCAAATAAAGGAAGATGATTGTGGATAGCCGAGTCGCTGAAGTTATGATTGTGATTGCGGTGCATTTTCTTCTGCAACTATCTACTGTTACCTTTACCTAAAAAACTTCTTCTGCCATGTGCACTGCAATATGAACTTTGACACTTGCTCCCTCCGTCCCGAAAAAAATATAATTCTCGCATTTCGATGAGTCAAACAACTTTAACTTCGACTAAAATTATATAAAAAAGTACTAGCATTCGTGATACAAAATAAATCCCACTAAACTAGTTATGAAATATATTTTCATAATCAAGTTAATTAGAAAATGAGCAACATTGACTGGTACGGTTCCCATAATTGTAATTTTTTTTGGACAGAGGGAGTAGCAAAATGAGAAGACTATTGGTAGTTGCCACGTGTTGCATTTTCCTAGGCCATCCAGTGCCACCGGCGACTCAGCCTGTCACATGCCACGTCGATGTAACGCTAACTTTTTGGGCTGCCATCATTCGCGACTTAGAATTTGTTTAGTTTGTAGAGATTGGAGTAAATTTCCTGTAGCAAAAGTTTATGAGGGGAGTCACGGTTTTCACTAGAGGAATAGTAAATATCTAGCAAATAAACAAGTCATTAAAAAGGCAGATGCAATGACCTGTTAGGTTGTCCATTGGAAATATAATATGAGGAATTGAAATCAATTTTCATATTCCACCTCAAAAATTTAAGAGACTTTTAAAATTCCAAGACAAATAGGGGATGTGATGGAAACATGGTCTAACGAGGAACTGGATCTGGTGAACAGAAAAACTGTTAGCGGAAAAAATCAGCAATACGTTCAGCGCACACACGGACCATGGATTTGTTTCACATTTGTTTAGATCTATACATTCAGCACCCGTTTAACACGTGTACAGTAAGACTGAACATCAATACGTGCTCACTTTCTATTCAACAACAGTTTTTGCAGGACACATTTCTATTATTCAACCGTGTAAAGGAAAAGTAGGATTGAGATGTGGCAAGAAATCATCCGGGGATTGGCTCTAGAATCTATAAGTTTTTAACTGTAACTTTTATTTTCTATGGTATACGGTAAATTATGTTAATTTTATTTTCTATGGTGTATAGTAACGAGGCCCTATCTCTTTCTGACGCGTGTATTACGTTTACCGCTGCTCTTTACCTCCGTTGCTTCCTTTTATTTTTAAAACGCCGACCGTTTTCGTGGACGGGCTATCTCAGTCTGCTTCACGTTATGGGCCTTGGCCCACCATTTGCTTCGTCGGTGTCCATACATCGTGTTTGACGTCGCTTCGTTCGCTGGTGAGAAGGCCAATGAAGACGGGCGCGTGGTCGATGTGTCTGTTGTTTCTCACTCATCAATCCCTGATGTTTAGGATATGTAGTTGTTGCTTGGCATTCTTTCGAATTTTCCATCTTACATACACGTAGCACCCTGCGAGTGTTTCACATAGGCTCTTGGCCTTTTATATATGTCCTCCGTGTCCCGTAACGAATTGGATCTGCCCACACAACACACTCAGTAGGTTAGTTTAATATGTATCTTACAATCCAGACCTAATGACAAATGTAAATAGCAAATACATACGGCAACACGGTCACGCGCACAGCCGTACGGGCGCGGCGAAGCGCGCGGTTCATCCTAGTATATCTTGTTTCTTATTAAAACGTAGTGTAGACAAGGATAATCATGTTTATATTTTTCGACAACAGTAACATCTAGAGATCATATCACAACACCAGATAAAAGACAACACAATCGATCCCATCCATACCTCTAAAACCTTTTACTATGATCTGAATAATGCTAAGCGAAGAGACAGAAATAACAAAACCTAGTACCAACGGTCACTTCCACATATATAACCATATGATATCTGAGCAGTATAAATCTGGTCATTGACACTCGTGGAAACATTCTATATTTTCTCCAGGGACATGGCGATCATGGCGAACTTTGTCTTCTCCTTCTCAAGGTGCATGGAAACAAGACATGCATACTCGGTGAACAATGCATCAAGTATGGTTTCTCCAAAATGGCTTGCTATCAAAGGCTCCATCACTGCCCTAACCATTTTTGAAACATTTGAGCCACTCAGGGCATTATTGTGAATATCATCTCCTTCTGTGTCATCCCAAGGATCCCAGTTTGACTCAAACAGTTTAACATGAACAATTCGGACCAATTGGATTTGCATAACTATTGTCTTCACTTCAGCAATTGATGGCCCATACAGTGGTAAATTGAAGGATTCTAGTTTTTGTTTCTCCACAAGGCCCTAAATATGGATACATGAAATAGTTTTTGTTCAACTTCCCTGATGTTTTTACAAAGTTTCATTGGGAAAAAAATTCAAACCAATAATATAATTTTCACTCGTATTTACCTTTGAAACAAGAGACTGCAGTGACCTTGATAACAACCCAAAAAGTTTGTTGAGGTCCCCGTTGTATACATTCTCATCCTTCCTGCCACAAAATATTAAAACAATTTTCCCTCTAGACACAAGTTCTTGATGACGCAGCCTGAGGAAGAGGGAGAAGTCCTTATCAAACTGTTCTTTGTAGTACTTCACTACTAATGGCGTTGTGGTATTTGTGATGTAAATGTTATCTTCATTTAGGAAACCCCTTGCATATAGTTCATCAGGTACCTACATATACACGCAGAGTAGAAAAATAAGTAGTTAAACACCTCATTGCAATAAAATAAATCTAACAAGCTGTCATTTTGTACGAAATGGCAGAACCATATACAAATCCTCAAGTAGTACCTTCTGGTAACAGAAGCATGATGTTTAGATACTGATGATGCGAAGCTGTTGAAATCTTAATTATCAATACCCCTTTAATATTTGAATTGATAATATAGTAATATTATGCGTAAAATCATTCCAACTTATTTTCATGATATTATGTTTTTTGGATTTATAAATAAGTGCAGTACAAGTGATAACTCAAAACCAGGGAGGTCGAGGTGGCAGGAGATACACGTGGCAACATTAGTCATGGGCTTGTACAACGTGTTCGGACTGCTGGGCCGAAAATCAGCCCAGCCAGCCGCGGACGGACAAACAGGCTTCCCGTCCTTCCTCACGCGCCAAAGAAAAAAAACGTCTGCCTACAGAGACAGGAGAGGGAGGCCCACCGTCACCGCTACCGTCACTTCCGTTTCCGTCCATGGCTGGCTGGGCTGATTAACACGGCGGCAGTGGCAAGTAACAATAGCAAAGTCTGAATGCTGTAAATCGGCCATAACCCGTGGAATGAAATGAGGATTCTGCTAATCCTGAATGTTTAAATTGATATGAAAAGAGAGAAGATGTACGTACTACCTAGGACTCCACCAATACATGTCAATTAGCTCATAGAATTGTCACATCATAGAGTAGATAGAGAGAAGAATGAGAAAACAAGATAGTCTTATGTGCACATTCTCATCGAGGTCTTTTACGGTGCCTTATACTACTGATAAAAAGGACTAGTATGCGAACATCTAAAGGTCCAGATTAATTGTATACTACTAAAAACAACAAGAGTGATATAGGTAGTACATATGACTAAGTATGGTAGTATAAGGGTATATTAGGAACAACACATTAATGGTATTTGTGTTTAGAAATATTTTATTTGGAACATTTCTAAAACCTTCCATATTCATGGCACAACGGTTGTCGTACGAGGACAGCCGCCGGCGGCGACGAGTGGCTGCGCGATAGCATTGGAGATTCTGAGGGGCCGTAGTCGTATCTCCACTTGCCGGATCTGTCCTCAGGTTGGTTGTTGTGGTCGAAGAAGAAGGGTCACAGAGCAACCCAAGATAGGTCCATGCATGGCAACATGCAGTTTGTTGCCACATATTCGGACGAGTTGTGATTTTTGCTGTTTGTGAAATCATATGTGTAAATGTAAAATCGGTACTTACCAAACTACCCCTCATTATCAACCGTTCGATCCTCTTTATACTCTATACTACTCTTTAGTAGTATAAGGCACCGTAAAAGAGCTCTTCTCATATTATTTGTGTGATGCATGGGTCATTGTGTTTCCCATTCTGTTGCCTTTCTACACATTGAGCGAGTTATCTCTTATACCATTTATCGATGATTTGGAAGTGCCATATATGTATGCTATCTTTTGCTGTTGGAGTTGTGATGAGCCCATGGCTCCGCAAATTATTTAATTTGGGTCATTTTCATTTGATGAAAAGAAAAGCAAATTGAAGAGAAAGTGTACTAGCAAATTAATACTGCAACAATGGAGACCAAGCTTATTTTTAAAGGAAATAATTTGCGCATGGTTGAAATGAATGAGAATGGTTCGTTAGGCTAAAATCGATGGCTGAGATGTAAGTTCGACCTAGTTCTAAAAAAATACTTAAGTTCAACCTGTGCAAAGGAGACTTCAAAAAGGAAAAAAAAATGCACCAAAGGCATGAACCTGTTGGTTTTGTTATACGGTTTTCTGCTGTAGCAGAAATCACCCATATTTCTATAATTTATAAGAAAAAATAGCTACACAGTGCATGTTTCTAAGGTATAAAAGGCGCTGGCTGCTGCCTCTTGCTTGCCAGTTTGAACAATCACTTTGGACGCAGAGTCAAGAGGGCGTGATTGCGTGAACCGAAGATGTGAGGCTTGCACTGTCGAAGTGGGCCGAAGGGAGGACTGCACTTCATAAAACCCATATCCTTCAGACAAGGCCCAAGTCACAATTTCTCCTTGTCTTCAACCTCCAAGCCCCCCCCCTCCCCACCCCCAAGCTGAGAGGTACCTGGAAAAATATACTAAGAGATACCAAAATAGGCGTAACCCATTTCAAAATAGAAAATATACCTTCCAATACCTCATGGTACTTCCAGATCCTTCACTAAAATAGGAAAGATATCTCCCAGTACCTCTTACTTTTTTCAAACACCTTAAATACCTTGGGGAGGAGGGGATAGGAGAGGTGGGGTAAAGGTAAATGTAAGAATGTTAAATGGGGGGAGAGAGAGAGAGAAAGGTGGGCTATAAACTTACAGAGGCACAAGAACCAAGAAAATATGTGAGAGAGACATGTTGCCTGAATATAACCACTATATAGGTGAGCTGTAAACATTTATTGAACTAGTAGTTGACTGTATTATTACCCTTGCTCTTACGCAAGCTAAGAAATAGCAAAGGGGGCAGTACTACATATGGGACGGATGGAGATGGCAAACATGCCACAACACCGTTCACCTACTTCAGTTTTTTTTTGGCTAATACTCACTTTGTTCCAAATTACTAGTCATCCACTTCTCGTTACTTTTTACCAGATTCATTGAAGATATTATTAATCTAGCCATGTACATGTCTAGGTTTTTAGAAGATGCCATGTATTTAGACACTCGAAATGACACCTAGAATGACTAGTATTTTGGAACGAAGGGAAACAGATTCTAAATTTCATAAAAAGAATGCAAGAAAATTATCGTTGGCGAATGTACACATGAATAAATAATTTCATATGAGAAATGATTGGAATACCTGAGAACGCCAGTGAAGGCATCCTGAAGAGTGAAAGAGATGGACACTTTGCCGAGGAAATAACCTGCTGTAGTATGATTTTGGCACGCCAGATATATAATGTGAAATTGGCGCATATCCCTTTTGATCTTTTGGATCACCTTGCTTCAAGTTTTCAAGCGAACTGAAGAGTTGGTTAAAGTCATTACCTGGTAGGTCATTCAGGAATATCTGTAGTTCCACAAATTCACTAGCTTTGCATTGGTCACTCATTGTGTCCAATAAATTTGAGATAAAGAGCAACGTATTTGGTCCTGAAGAGCATCCTAGATCAGCAATAGTCATGGTTTTGGGGCCAAGAGCCTTGTATAATTCCTTTATGGCATTCTCAACGATTGGCCTAGCCTCAAGCATAATAATCTCCTAGTATCATGCAAATGAAAGAGAGATAATAAATAGCTCTGAGAGTCGTACGATAGATATATGTTCTACTTAATTCTGTATAGGAAAAACAAACAAAGATATTTTGATACAAGCTACTGAACACGGCTAAACTACTAGTATGCATATTGAAGAGTAATAATTGTTCATGGTAGAAGAGGGGATAGAATAATCACTTGACGCCTGCAATTTTTTGCGTAGCTATGTTCTCCATCTCCTTCAGTCATATGAAAATTGTTTTCCATATTCACTATTGCTATGAATATACCGAGATAAGATTTAGTAGCAGTATTTCAGAAGCAATAATGAAGAATTTACAAAATGAGTTGTGTATGTTTTTCCTCATCATGGGATATATTTATACTGCTGAGATATGGTGCCATTACAGGGACAAGCTGGACATATCACACACGTTTCCAAACTACCACAGGTGTCAGGTGGCCTGAATACGATTTCTCAGTGGACGTCAAAAAGAAATTTGCTTGGTCGAATGCATGCGTCATTGTACCTGCAACTTTATTATTGGGAAAATGATTGATGAACAAACATAGGAACTTAATTTTCTCAATAGAATGGCAGCTATCATCTTTGTGATTGGCACCTTCATACTTATCCCAGAGACCCAGAGCAGTCAGGTGTCCTGGAGTACAAGTTCGCTTACGTTACGTACGTGCATGATTGTACCCTCTGCATCATTATCCAGGCATTGATATGTTTTTGTCTAAACGAGAACATGAGTTCTTTCATATATTAATAGAGCAGTGGAGCAAAGTACAAGTATAAAGGCCTAATCCAAATAAAAGTGTCGAAAACACAGCTTGAATACAGAGAAAAGTCTCAATTGCTCGACATGAGCTATCTCAGATAGCGGCAGCCCGCTAGGCTCCAGGCTCGCAATTCATCTTTCATTTTTATCAGTAGGCTAGCAGGGGAGCAAAGTATAAGTATAAAGGCCTAAGCCAAATAAAAGTGTCGAAAACACAGCTTGAATACACAGAAAAGTCTCAATTGCTCGACATGAGCTATCTCGGATAGCGGCAGCCCGCTAGGCTCCAGGCTCGCAATTCATCTTTGATTTTCATCAGTAGGCTTTGAACGGAGGCCTCTTTTCTTTGAAAAATTTGTGTGTTCCTCTCTTTTTCAATTTCCCAAGAGACAAGTAACACAGGCGATCTGGATGCGTTGCTTGTCAAAGTTGTTGCAGTGCTAAATTCCTTCCACCATTATGGAATATCCTCACAAGCTTCGGAGTATGAAGTGCCAAAGATCTTTGTCTCGATCGATGTCTAATTCATTCCACACCCTTCTTCTGTATCTACAGTGGGCAAATAAATGTGGGATGGACTTGTAGTACCTCTACAGAGGGGACACTTTGTGTAATTTGGCCAGCCTCGTCGCTCAATATGATCCGCCGTCCATAGACGGTCCTGGTAGGAGAGCCATCTAAAAAGTTTGCAGATAAGGTCGTCAAGCTTGGTGCATGCCGCTCCAATGAATTGTGGAATACTCCCTGCTTGCGGTGAGGTGTTAGGAACCCCTGGTCGTAGCTCTACCTGCTGGACTTTTTCTCATAGGGAGGTGAATTCCTCAAAATGTCGAGCTTAGGTGATCAAATCAAGTTGTATGTGATGAACCCAATTTTCATTTGGTAGTGTAGAGTTTACGGAGATTTTCTTTCTCTTGTTGCACATGTACAGATTTGGTGCTAGGTCTTTTGGAGCTTCGCCACTGAGCCATGTGGACTGCCAAAGCTGCCTTTTTTTTTTTGATCTCCAATAGTAATGGTTATTGTTGTATTGAATAGTTGACGGTCATGCTCATCGCATAGGATTTCGGTCCAAACCCATGGTTTGTTATCGTTCTTCCAGGAATGCCACAACCGTCTTAATTTTAGTGCCCGAACAAATCTGCGTAGATCTAGGACGCCTAAGACACCCAGCTTCTTTGGTCTATTGAGACATTGCCAATTGACCTTGCATTTGCCTCCCAATATCCTTTCAGTTCCCGTCCAAAGGAAACGTCTTCTCTGTGAGTCCAGCTCTCTATTCATCCGTAGCCCGTAATATCGTGAGGAAACACACAGGCATGGAGGTTAGCATATCTTTGACTAGGGTGATGCGTCCAACGATAATTTCCCTTGCCAACCATTGAGTCTGGCTACAACCTTGCCAATCAAAGGTTGGTAGTCCACTCGTCGCATCCTATGGATTGATAATGGTAGGCCCAGATACTTGAAGGGGAAGCCAACACGCTTTGCTGTGAAAGCTCTCAGTATCGGGTTAAGGTCAAGCCCCTCACATCTTATAGCAATGACAATACACTTGTTTACATTTGTTTCATGCCCATGACATTCCCAAAGTGGTGCAAAATGTCCTTTAGGCTGGATACATCTCGATCAATGTAAAGAGATACCTGGAGTTGCGCCTTGTGTCCACCAATCTTTGATAGACAACCATTTCCAGTAGCATGTTTGAGGATATTCACTAAAGGGTCAATTGCTAGAGCAAAGAGTAGGGGGGCGTTGACGTTCCTTAACTACCATGTTTATCCGTCAACATTTACCAAGAACAACCACCAAACTTAGTCTCTTCTCTACCCTTTAAAAGCACCACTTTGAACTTTCCTACGTCCATCCAATTTTGTGACCCCAATAGACATGACTTCTCCTAAACCCACCCAACTTTGTGCACCACAAATACAACGTCATTAAAATTGATGCCTCAAATCTAATCCCATCCTACGTACCTCACTCAAATCCAAGAGCTAATGTTATTTGGTTAGCCCTCCTAGCATCACCCACCTCCTCCCAGACCCCAACCATGATCCGCGTCAAATTAAAACAAACGACATCTCCCAAAAAACTCTCACACGTACGGCATCCCTGTTTCACGAGGCCGCCTCCTGGTTCAACGCCGTCGCCGCCGCCCTACACCAAGCCGAGCCGCCGGCGGTCTGCACCACACCGCCTCACCGCGCCGGTCTGCACTAAGGCGCCCTAATCAGCGCCTGATCATCACGCCGTCAACCCCCTTGCCAACCCCCTGCTCGCCGCTGCCTCACCATGACATAAATGAGCAGCGAAAGGATTAGGCCGTGCGGCCGTTCCCTCGGCATGGAGGTGAGCCGGTGATCGCAGCAGGCCAGCGGTGTCTGTGCCATCAGATGGTTGACGTTGAGTCCTGAATCAGGTTCCTGATCGTATTGTCAGTACAAGGTGGAAGAGCTGCTGCTGCTGGCTTCCTACTGACGGCCAGCGGGAGGAAACTGGTGACCCTGGTGCAGGAGGTGGTGGACGAACATCTCTTCATGCCATCTTATCCCCCGGCCTGACCTCCGTCCGACACCTCTTCATGCGAAGGTCCTCAGAGATTCATCTTCAGCTCTTTGCGTTGCGCTCAACCTCCAACCTTGAGCTAGTGCCTTGTGCTCTCCGCTGCCACGCTTCCTCTTCCGTTCGACTCTGCTCCAGTATAGGTTTCGTCTCCTTAGCTGGAGGTCGAAGGTCTTAGTTGGGGGCATGTTACTTCAGAGGCCCTGACTAGTTCTTCCGCCGTTGAATGACCTTCAAGGCAAAGCTTTGATTCATAGATAATAATCGTTACAACACGGAACAAACCTTCTTGACGAAGGTTGCAGAACTAGATTCCCTGAAAGCAAATCGCCAAAACCGCAATCAGTAGCGCACATTAGCTTGCTACTATGCATAAAATACGTGCTAGTAAGCATATTCACTTTGAAGAAGTTAGAATAATCAAACTTAATGTAAATACGAATTTTTTCACTTTTTAGATATTTTTGGTAGATCACATACCCTTTCAGTACTGTACATGAGGTCATCGTCAGGAATGTAGAAATCTAGGTTTTTTGCCAAGCTGTACTCAAAATAAAAGAGAATCCAACTTGCCTTTTGTCTGAAAAACTGGCAGAAACATGCGTGTTCTTAGAATCCTGATATTTCATGAATTGAAAACCAAACTCTCGCACATGTTAAGCCAGAATAATCAATAGGGTACAATAATCCAGCTGGTCCTGAATCAACAATGATGCATACTGACTTCGTTTCTGCTGAGCCTAGGGCATGATCGATGGTCCGGAGAATAGAATGTTCTATCGAAGGGTCTACCTGGTTAGAAAGAGCAATATTACAGATTGTCAAGTATATATATATCCATAAATAATTAATTCTACAACTGATGGGCGTCTAGGGTTTACATTATCGATAAATTTAATGTATCAAAGGTTGGTGATAAACAAGAATATCAGATATATCAGAATTCTATTAGTAAAAGTGAAAATAGTTGGACAAAATTTAGAGAAAGAAACTTCCAATTTTCATAGAAATAAACATTGTTTTTTTTTTCAATCCATCCAGGCCCCCCAAAACTACACATGACAATATAGAAAAATGTGAGGAAATGGCCTGGAGCGAGCATATCGGCTACAGTGGCTCTTACTAGCATATATAAAAATTTGGATTGTAAAGGGACAGCAAATGAATGGATTAGGGTCAAGATATAGTCACATGCTTGTATCTATTTGGTAAAAGGTATCTGCAGATATGCTTGCGGCCTAGCCAAATAGCAGGTCGAACTCAGAACGCCGACATCTTATTAGATGATAAATTATTTTATCGATCCATGCATACCAGTAAAAAAGAAATATAGAGTTATTCGGAATTCTGTCGGTCGCCCATGCATCCGACACCTTGCATATATATACATCGTGCCTTCAATATAATGAGCCCGGAAATCCTGTACACGTACGTGTGCCACAGACACTACTAGAGAACCGAGCATTCGTCCTGGCACGTTAGTACCGGTTGCACTTTGAGCCGGTACTAACGTGCAAAAGAGCCATGCGTCGACGTCACTGCGCCAATTTAGTACCGGCTGGTGTCACCAGCCGGTACTAAATGACGCTCACCGACACCTCTCGGGTTAGGGGCAACGGCTAGAACACGTTAGAAACCAGCCGATACTAAATGCGCTCAGTTAGCACCGGCTGTTGACTCCGGCCGGTGCAGGGAATTTAGTACCGGCTGGAGCCACCAGCCGGTACTAAACATTCACGGTTAGTACCGGCTGGAGCCACCAGCCGGTACTAAACATTCACGGTTAGTACCGGCTGGAGCCTCCAGCCGGTACTAACTGCAATTCTATAAAAAGGGGCTCCTTCCTCCTCCCGACAGCCAGCCGCTCAAATTGCATCTACCCGAGAGGAGCTTGTTCTTCACATCCAAGAGCTCTAGGGGGAGGTGCTGCCCATTTTTTCAACTATTTGTGGAGATTTTACCCATCTAAGTGTTCTAAAGGTTAGTAACTTCATTTACCCGCTCACCGAAGTTTAGTATGTTGCATTTAATGCTTTGTAGCTAGAGAAATTTGTTATTTCCTAAAATGAGGGAGAGAGGAGAGAGATTTTGTAGTTGTTCATGATTGTTGTTAATAATTTCTATAGTTCTAGTGATAATAATTTCTATAATCCTTTGCATTGTTTTATTTTTATTTTTTATATAAGAATTACCTTTTATCTCTTTTTTAGTTTAATTATGAACTAGCCCCTAGAATATTTATATTCATATAAGTTAGCACATGGATTTCAAGATTAATTATTAACTAGCCCCTAGATAATTAATTCTTTATATTTTCTTTATATAAAAGTTAAAAGTATTGTCGAAAGGACATGGCTTCTGCTACTGGAGGTAGCGGTGGTGGGCGAGATAACCGTCGTTCGTCTGGTGGGAAGGAAAAAATTGAATTGACCCCTAGCAAAAGTTACACCCCGAGTAAAAGTTTGTGGAGAGCACAACTTTATTATTTGGAAGCAACACATGCGGAATATATTGCAGCAGGAAAGGAACCTCCTTTTGATATTAAGGCAAGATTATTCGTTGGTTGTAGCACCACCAAACCCGGCGGTCACAGCTACACCATCCTCTCGTACGGAGGAAAAAAATAATCCTCAAGTGCATTCTAATATTCCACCCAAGGAAGATTGAAGAACGTTGTCATGTTGGTTGTGAAATAAATTATGTATTGAATATTAAGATAATGATGTAATATTTTGTGTTAAGGTTTATTTTCACGTCATGATTAAATAACTGTTTCTAGTAAATATTATAATCCATTGCATGGTATCATTTTTATTTTTTTATATAAGAATTACCTTTTTTCTCTTATTATATTATATTAAGTAGCCCTAGATTTTTAGTATAATATTGAATTAGCCTCTGACGGAAGTTGTCTCCATCAAATTATTCAAGCGGTGAGCGGTGTCTGGAAGGATCCTCGCGGCACGCCATGATCGACTATCCACGGATCAATACTTGAGGCTCCACTGTCTTGTGCCCTCTTCACTTCACTCCACGCCATAGAGGCATACTAGAGTTTTCTTCTTCCGAGCTCTCTCTCCGCCATTGTTTGTCTTGGCCACTCTGGTCTGCAATAGTCCAGTACTTGTCCTTTCTTCCGTATATCATTTCTATTGCTCGGTTATATATTTTGTCAATTATGTATTTTATTTAAAAATTGAATAGACCATTATATGGTTTCAGATGGACCGGCGTTGGATGTATGGCGAACGAAGCACTGGCGCATGGGTTACTGGGCTGGATACATTTCTTGATTCTGCAGAGGCCAACAGGTCGGCAAAGGGGTTCATGTGTTGTCCATGTAAAGATTGCAAAAATGAAAAGGAATACTCCAAGCGAAGGACACTCCACGCGCACCTTGCCGTTGTCGGTTTCATGCCTAACTATTGTCTTTGGACCAAACATGGTGAACCTGGTGTCGTGATGGAAGAGGACGAAGAAGAACATGACCTTCCTGAGTGGGTTCAATTCCAAGAAGCCCCATATGAGGATCCGATGGATGATGATGCTAATGACAATTCCCTAGACGAGTTAGGCCAGGTTTTGCTGGATGGACAAAAAGAAAGTGTCAGCGCATTAGAGCACAAAAAGTTTCAAAAGATGATTGAGGATCACAAGAAGCTGATGTATGCAGGCTGTAACGAGAAGCATAAGAAATTGCATACCACACTTGATATGCCTCAATGGAAGGAAACAAATGGTGTTAATGTTAAAGGATCTGCTCCCTGCCGATAATGAGCTTCCCTCATCAACTTACGAGGCAAAAAATATTGTGTGTCATTTAGGATTGGAGATACAGAAGATACATGCGTGTCCTAACGATTGTATCCTATACCGCGGCGAGGAATATGAAAACTTGGATGCATGCCCTGTGTGTGAGGCATTGCGGTATAAGATAAGGCGAGATGATGCAGGGGAGGTTGAGGGAGAGGATCGCCGTAAGAAAATTGCAGCTAAAGTGATGTGGTATTTCCCCATAATACCGCGTCTGAAGCATTTGTTTAGAAGCAAGGAAAACACTAAGTTGATGCGGTGGCACAAAGAGGAACGCAAGCAAGACGAGTTCATTCGACACCCCGCGGACGGGTCACAATGGAGAAACATAAACAGGAAGTTTCCAGACTTCGATGAGGAGGCAAGGAACATAAGGTTTGCCCTAAGTGCAGATAGAATGAATCCATTCGGTAACCAGAGCAGTAGTCATAGCACATGGCCTGTGACTCTTAGTATTTTGAACCTTCCTCCCTGGATGTGTTTGAAGCGGAAGTTCATCATGATGCCGGTGCTTGTCACAGGTCCAAATCAAACAGGCAATGATATTGACGTGTACCTAAGGCCGTTGGTTGATGATCTTTTACTTCTGTGGAATGAAGGAGTAATAGTGTGGGACGAAGACACACAGGAAGATTTCAACCTCCAAGCATTGCTTTTCGTAACCATCAACGATTGGCCTGCACTCAGTAATCTATCCGGACAGTCCAACAAGGGATATCGGGCATGGACCCACTGCCTTGATGATACGGACAATATTTACCTAAAATACTGTAAAAAGAATGTATATATGGGTCATCGTCGGTTTCTTTCGGCTAATCACCCGTTACGGAAGCAAGGAAAGCATTTTGATGGGTTGCAAGAAATTTGTTCAAAGCCTTTGCACCGTGATGGCAAACGTGTGCATTCAATGTTACAGGATGTTGATGTCATCCATGGGAAGGGCCCTGGTAGCAAACCAGCCCCAAAAGGGGACGACTGCCGCGCTCCCATGTGGAAGAAAAAGTCAATCTTTTGGGAGCTACCCTATTGGGAATTCTTAGATGTTCGCCACGCAATTGACGTCATGCACGTGACGAAATGTGTTTGTGTGAACTTGCTTGACTTCCTAGGTGTATATGGGAAAGGAAGAGATACACTCCAAGCACGTCAGGACTTGAAACATATGGGGCAACGAAAGGACTTACATCCAGAGAAGAGGGATAACGGAGAACATTATTTACGTCCGGCCAGCTACACTCTTAGCAAAGAGGAGAAGAAAAGCATGTTTGATTGCTTGAACAGTGTCAAGGTACCGAGCGGGTACTCATCCAATGTTAAGGGAATAATACAGATGGCAGAAAAGAAATTCACAAATCTAAAGTCTCATGACTGCCATGTGTTGTTGACACAGTTGCTTCCGGTTGCATTAAGGTGTACTCTACCAGAGAATGTAAGATTGGCAATCGTAAAGCTATGTGCGTTCCTGAATGAAATCTCACAAAACATAATCGATCCAAGAAAACTTGAAAGGATGCAGCAGGATGTGGTCCAATGCCTTGTCAGTTTTGAGATGGTCTTTCCACCTTCATTCTTCAACATTACGACCCATCTCCTTACTCACCTTGTAAAAGAGATCTCGATCTTGGGTCCAGTATTCCTACACAATATGTTCCTCTTCGAGAGATACATGGCAGTCTTAAAGAAGTACGTTCGCAATCGTGCTCGGCCAGAAAGATCCATCGCTAATGGCTATGCAACAGAGGAGGTCATAGATTTCTGTGCTAATTTTGTTAATGACATTGATCCGGTCGGCCACCCCATGTCACGCCACAAGGGACGGCTGAAGGGAAAGGGAACGCTAGGGAAGAAAGGTAGTTTGACAATCCCTGAGTCTGATATGCGTATAGCAAACTTCACGGTTTTGCAGAACTCATCACTAGTTGCTCCATATATGCTTCAGCACAAGAATATTATCCGGTCACCAAACCCTGATAAGAGTGAAGCATGGATTACACGTAACCACAAAGAAACATTCGCTATTTGGCTCCGAAGACTTCTTATGGGTGATCAATCGATTGATAAACAACTTCAGTGGTTAGCTAGGGGACCATCTCTCACCATCTTGTTATACCAAGGGTACGATATAAACGGAAATACATATTATACAAGGAAACAAGACCAGAAGAGTACTAACCAGAACAGTGGTGTTCGTATCGATGCAATAATAGACGATGAGGGCACAAAAGAGACATATTATGGTGTCATAGAAGAGATATGGGAACTGGAGTATGGACCTCTATTGAAAGTCCCTTTATTTCGTTGCCAATGGGTGAACCGTGCTCAAGGAGGCGTTTTGGTGGACCGGTATGGGATGACAACAGTCGACCTTAGTAAGATTGGATACAAAGATGAACCTTTCGTTCTAGCAAAGGATGCCAGTCAGGTTTTTTATGTGATGGACATGTCAAGCAAACCGAAAAAGGGCCCTAACAAAGACCAACCTAAACGTCATATAGTACTATCTGGGAAGAGGAAAATCGTTGGAGTTGAGGATGTTTCAGATAATTCTGAAGAATTTAATCGGATTGATGACCTCCCTCCATTTTCAATTGATGTTGACCCCACCATCCTTTTTTCTTGAGAAGATGCTCCGTATTTACGTCGTGATAGTAAAGATGGAGTCTTAGTTAAGAAGAAAAGTATCAATGTTCCATTATTCCGGTGAAAATGTTGCATGTATGAACTGAAGTAATGATTTTATCAATTTATTTAGAAGAAAAGTATCAATGTTCCATTACAATTTTATCAATGTTCCATTACAATTTTATGTCAATTATTGTCTTTTATTAATTTTGTAATAAGAATTAGTCAAGCTACATAGATTTAAAATAATTTTAAGTTAATTTATGTATTTTTTTAAAAAATTGAATAGATTTCCAAAGTATGATAATCTTAAATTAGTAACAAATAAAGTAAAGAATTTATTAACTAAAGTCAACACAATATAGTATATTACATGAATTGTTGTAAACTATTTTTGCATGTTAAAAAAATATATACATTTATATTTTATTGTCTTTCATTTATCTGAAATTCTATATTTTCTATTTTATAATAAGAATTAGTTAAGCTTCATAGGTTTATAAGAATCCAAAATGTTGAATAAATACAAATATTTAAGAATATGAATTTATTTAATTTAATGAACTCAATTTATGTATTTTATATAATAGCCTTAAATATCAAAACTTTAAATGAGCCATAAGGAAGTAAGCAATTTATTAACAGGTAACGGCATATTAAAATATATTAAATATGATCTATCAATCTTTTTTTCATGTTGAATATATATTTTTTTGATATTTTTCTGTTTTTATTACGTATAAATGAATAATAAGCAAATAATTAAAAAAATACAAAACTAAAAAAGAAGAAGACGGGAACTGAACAGTTTTGGGCGTTTAGTACCGGCTGGTAGCACCAGCCGGTACTAAACGCCATCCACTTTGAATTCGCGCCCCGGGTGGTGTTTAGTACCGGCTGGTGCTACCAGCCGGTACTAACGGGCTGAGACTAGTACCGTCTGGTTCCACCAGCCGGTACAAAGTGCCAATTTAGTACCCGCTGGTGCCACCAGCCGGTACTAATTGGCCCCCTATATAGATCTGGAGCGCCCAACAGCCCAACACTTAGCCATTTTTCGATCGCGCGCTTCTTCTTCTCCACTGCCGTCTGAGGCCATCGTCGTCGCCGTCCGAGCCACCTCCGCCTCCTCCTCGTCGCCGTCCGAGCCACGCACCTCCTCCTCGTCGCCGTCCGAGCCACCTCCTCTTCCTCCTCGATCCTCCGCCGCCGGCCGCCGCCGTCCTCCGTCGCGACCTCCTCGTCCTCGTCGCCGCCACCTCGTCGTCGCCGAGCTCTCTGTCGCCAGAACCGTCGCCGCCGCCTCCGCCTCCGTAAGCCCTTGTCGTGCTGACGTCAGCCTTTTTTAATTTAGGTTTTTTTAATTAGAATTACCAGTAATTACGATTAATTACAAATTAGCCCCTGCATTAGTAGTTTAATTAGAAATTAGCCCCTGGATTACTAGTATTATTACAAATTAGCCCATGGATTACTAGTTTAATTAGAAATTAGCCCCTTGATTACTAGTAATATTACAAATTAGCCCCTGGATTACTAGTTTAATTAGAAATTAGCCCCTGGATTACTAGTATTATTACAAATTAGCCCTTGGATTACTAGTTTAATTAGAAACTAGCCCCTGGATTACTAGTATTATTACAAATTAGCCCCTGGATTACTAGTTTAATTAGAAATTAGCCCCTGGATTACTTGTAATATTACAAATTAGCCCCTGTATTACTAGTTTAATTAGAAATTAGCCCCTGGATTACTAGTATTATTACAAATTAGCCCCTGGATTACTTGTATTATTACAAATTAGCCCCTATATTACTTGTATTATTACAAATTAGCCCCTAGATTACTAGGTTAATTACCATTTAACCCCTGGATTACTAGTAATATTACAAATTAGCCCCTAGATTACTAGTTTGATTAGATATTAGCCCCTAGATTACTAGTAATATTACAAATTAGCCCCTGGATTACTAGTATTATTACAAATAAGCTCATTGTGTTACTCTTAGCATTCCAAATGGATGATGGACGTGAAAACATTGATAAGTTCATGAGTCATCTGATCAGAGGAGACAACTTCGAATTACCACCTGAACAAGATCTACCCGAAGGCGAGTATGATGACAGCCAGTATCTTAACGTCACAGGTGATGGTGATGAGGCTGCTCATTCTAACTCTGAGGAAGAAGATGTACCCGAGGTATATATACACAGACATATGTTATGTACTGTTCGTTCATACTTAGGATCATTTATATATGAATGGATATCTTCTCAGCTTCGATGTCTGGTCAGAAACGTAAACGAAGCACTAAAGCAAAGATGACGGGGAAAATCATCATTAGAGAGATCGACGAAGAAGGTGCCCCGAAAGCTCCAGAGGATGCAAGGACAAAGTTTGTTAATCAGGCAGGATACATTGTCAGGGAGAACATCCCCATCAGTTTCAAAGCTTGGAAAAAAAGCTAAGGGGATTGAATCTGCAGATGTAGTACCTGAACAAGAGAAAGAGATGTGCTGGGAGCAGTTGTTGTCGCACTTCACACTTCCAGATGGAGAAAATATTAAGGAGCAAGTCAAGAAGTTCGCCTTGAAGAAAATGGCGATTGCTTTCGAAACATTCAAGAAGAAACTAAAAAAAGATTATATCAAGAAAGGGACAACACCTGACTTTGAAAATAAGTTCCAGAAACTTCGTCCACACTAGGATCAATTTGTCCAAAACTGTCTCTCAAAAGATAGAGCTGCTGTGAGAGAGCAAAACAAAGTCAATGCGAGCAAAAAGATTCACTCCCACCGTACTGGACAAGGTGGGTATAGGAAGGCAATTCCAAAGTGGGAGAAGATGGAAAAGGATCTGATAATGAAAGGATTCACCCCGCGGACCCTACATTGGCCTGAAAGAGCGAAGTGGTACTACTTTGCACATGGTGGGACTCTGGATATGACTACTGGAGATTTGATCCCATCAGATTCACTGTGAGCAGCAGTAGATAGGCTCGAGGCAGTGCTAAAGGCTAAGGAAGAATAAACTTTCACACCAAATCAGGAGAAAGATGAGCTATCGTACGCCCTAGAGACTCCTGAACACACCGGGCGTGTGCAGGGCATGGGTGTAGTTCCATGGAGGCATGACTTCTCCGTAGATCTTGAGACTTACAGAAGCCAAAGCCGAAGCAAGGCTGAAAATGAAGCGAAATTACGTGCACTAGAACAACGAGTCTTTGCACTAGAAGAACAAATCTCCCCCATCAGCCCCGCCTCCAATGTGTCGTCTAGTGTTGAATCCAGGGAGTTACCTCAAAGCTATTCCGTGGACTTTATCACCGAAAGGCAACCATGTGAGCTTCATACTCCCATAATCGGAAATAAGACGAAAGCAGTAGCAGATGCTGTTGCTGAGGTCCCTGTTGATGGCGGGGTTATACACGGTGTTCCAATTCCCCCAGGATATGCAAGGGTGAATGTCGATCGGGTCTTTCCCGGGTGGGAGGACCTCGACCTCGAAGGAGGCGATGGTGAGAAGGTGTTAGGTCAAGCGTTTCACAGTTGGATATGTTGGCAGAAGAAGTATATCATATTTCCACATTTCACCATAACAGAATCATCGAGACAGGACACTGGCATAAGATCACCACCGACTGTAGACGTAACGCCCCCCAGCAAAGATCCACAGACACCTCCAGATCAAATTCATCAGCAGCCTGCTCAAATGGAGCCTCCATCACCTCGTACTAAAGACAAGGATGCGCAGCCTGCTGGAACAGATCCGAGCGTTAGCTCGCCTGTGCCTCCTACAAAATATATAAATGCACCAATACCTGCTCCAAAGGATGCACGGAAAATTGGTGGTGGAAGAAGAATTAGGATCCAGCCACCTCTTGTGCCCCCACCTCCTAAGGAGAAGAAGGAGGCTTGGGAGAAAGCTCCTAAGAAACCGCCTCCCGTGCTGCAGAAACCGGCTTCACCGCCTAGTCATAATACCATGCCCGAGATGACTCGAAAGCAATTCACTGCGTGGCAGAAGCAACAACAGGCGAAGAAGTAACAAGAGACGAAAAGTCCCTTATTGGATTATGACCATCAAATAAAAAAGGCAACTCAGCGTAAGAGAAAAGCGTCGAGCATTGCACAACTTGGTATGCAGAAGAAGCAGTCAATCCCACCTCTCAAAGTGCTATCAGAGGAGGACCAAGCTCTCGTTGATTTTGTCCGCGACACAAGGCTCACCAAAGCACAATTACGAGGCGAGGACCATATCCCAATTCATCCTGGAGCTGAAAGAACTCAATTTGAATTGAAGAAACCTCTAGTGTTTGAACACCAACTCAGGGATCTTCCAACAAGGATGCGTAGTCTCCATAGTTGGTACATGAAACAATCTGCAGACGGTCAGTGCTACCTAACTCTTCGTATAAGAGACGACCATTATTTTCGAGGGGTGGATGAGATAAATATTGACTTTTCAGAATTCTGGTATCTGTTCAATCAGGACGCCCTCGACAAATCACTCATCAGTGCATGGGTTCTGTAAGTCTTCATCTCATTTATGTTCCACCCATCTATTCATTAATATTGTTCACCATCACATTTATAATTTGATTGTCTCGTGTAGAATGGAACAACAAGTTTGCCGGAGAAAAGGCTTTCAAAACCTTGGCTTCATGGACCCAAATGTGATCCACGAATATAATGTCAAGAACACCCCAAACTCGACCACGAAGAATATATGGAAATTCTTGAATAGACAGAAAAAATGTGATTTCATACTGTTGCCGTACAACACACAGTGAGTACTTCAACTTTTACTTATCATAGTCCTTGACCTAAAGAAGCAACCAATATATCTAACGTACTATGCGTCTTTCACTGCATAGCTTCCATTGGATGCTTTTCGTTATAGAGCTACAGAGAAGCTTTGTCATAGTCCTTGACCCAAAGAAGAAGGGACAAGAAGAATTCCAAGACGTCATCGACCTAATGAACAAGGAATGGGCTCGCTTCCGGGAAGAAAATGAAGGTCCATTTAAGGAGCAACTTCATATCAAGCTAGACTTTCCGGTAACAACTTAATTATAACATTTTGACATATATTTATACGCAATAACTATTTTAATAACACTTTTGCATTCCACATAAGTGTATGAGACAGGAGCACGGCAACAACCTATGTGGCTACTATGTGTGTGAGTTTATTCACCGGTTTGTACGACCGACGGGCGCAATGAAGCCAGATGAATTCGAGGTATGTCACGCATATGATCATATTCAAACATAAGACTTGTATATCGCTATATCTAATATTTTTTTGATGTGACAGAAATGGCGTATGGAAGAATGCCTCCTCCCGACAGATAGAATCAAGGCCGTACAAGAACAACTCTGCGGATTCCTGATAGACGAGGTCATTGACCCTAAAGGCGAATTACACAACGATGGATCTTTCTACATACCGGACGTAGGCATCCAAGACGAAGACAAAGCGTGACCGTAATTTCAAACATGGATATTGTTGACTTATGTATGTAATACTTCGGGTTTTGCACACACACACACACACACACATATATATATAGAGAGAGAAAATCCATCCTACACGTCCTATATATATATTGCTTCAATTATGTTAATCTTATGAGTACGAGAATACACGTAGGAACCACTACTACTACGTATAGGAACGTAACATGTAAAAAAAAACTAAAAATAAAAAAACAGCAAGCAACTTCTAAAAGAAAAAAAAGGGCGGGGTCGAACATTTAGTACCGGCTGGTAACACCAGCCGGTACAAAACGCATGGTGCGTGGTTGTGCCACGTGTTCCGCCATTTGTACCGGCTGGTGTTATCAGCCGGTACTAAATGCATCCGTTAGTACCGGCTGGTGCAGCCGGTACTAATGGCTAGCCATTAGTACCGGGAGCTTGGTACCGGGCGTATAATCGGTACTAAACCGGCTTTGCGCCCGGTACTAAAGCTCTGTTCTCTGGCAGTGAGACGAACTATGAGGCTACGCCAATGGCCGACACATCTCTCCTGTCCACTATGGCGAGCGCTATGCTGTCGAGCTTGGCCGGCTGTCGACTTCAGTGCAGGTTCTCTGTCCTATTAAGCGCCGGCCTTTGTGGCGACGTGTGAACGGTGGCCGTGCACGTGTAATCCTCGAGGGGAGAGCCAGACGACGGCCATGGCCCTGTGTTATGGCTGCGATCAATTGCATGCAGTCCTTCTCCACGGTCATAGCTCCATGCATTTCTGTGTCACGTCACAGTTAACTCACTAGCTTCTGGGACCTGTTTCTGGCCCTACAAGGCGATGCCTGACTCCTCTCGTTGGATGCGGAAGCAACCTTGATGCGGCCGTTGGATATCGGACGTCCCTTGGACACGTGAGAAACCGAGAATCCTTTACACGGCAGAGGGTTAACTAACGAGTGACGGCTGACGAGTGACGTGTGACGGCATCCTTTACATCCCCACTGACGAGTGACGACATTGAGGGATAAAGCCAGCACCACGTCCCCTTCCTCCGATCCGCCTATCGCTTTCGACTAGATTCCCCGGTGCCTCTCTTGTTCCTCCGTCCCCTGGCGATCGACTTCGGCGGCGATTGGATCCGGCGTCATCTCATCTCCCCCGTCGGCCGGTAGCCTGCCCTGGTACACGCACTCCTCCCCCATCCCCGTCCCGTGTCCTCCTTCCCGTCGAGTTTCTCATCCGCCGCCGTTCAATTCGTGCCTAGGGTTTGATCTGCGGGATGGAAATCCTTTGATTTGGACTGCGATCCTGTTGGCCCCGCAGAATTCTAGGCAGGGCAGCGCGCTCCATGCTTTCTCATGCTTGCTGCGTTGCCCTCTCCCTCATCCTCGAGCCGCTGTAAACTGCGAGCCCGTAATTCATACGCTGTAAATTGCTAGGGTTTGATTCTGTATTCGATGTATACAGTCGATTTACTGCACCATGATTCTGTATTCGATTTAAAAGGCTTCTGTGTATTTCGGATCCAGCTCTTGGGTCGATGCTGGTTGCAGATCCCCAATCCCATCTCTAGGTGCAATGGCAGGCATGACGTGCGCAACGGCGGTGCAGGCAAATGGCAATATGTGGTGCTAATTGCTAAGCCTCCATGCAAGCACCCAGTCATGCGCAGTGTGCAGTGCATCTGCCCAGGGTTTTGGGATTCGGTCCGAAATGACGGAAGCAAGGGTACGGTGGTGGAACATGGTTGATGAACTAGCTAGGTTAGTTAGTGTCAAGGGAAACTCAACCAGTTGGAGTAGTTGAAGAGCTTAACAATGAGAGAAGAAGCATTAATTGTACGAATAGCTAGACCTGATTTATTTTTCATAGCGCTATTTATGATTGCCTACATTTGCTGTTTTACTAGGCTTATTTGTTTAGGGTTAGCAAACTTATGTGTTTCTCCAGTTCTTGTGCAAAACAATATATTGGCTCTGTTAGAAGCTTTGATGGTTTTTAACTCCCCTGTACTAGCCAGTGCACTTTTATTTATTTATTTATTTATTTATTTATTTATCTACTACTATTTTCACATTTTGTTATCATCCCATTATATATACATTCATGCAATTGTGTTTGTGATTGTTAAATTCTAACGTCTAGCATGAAATTGATTGCACCGAGGTTTTATAGCAATGTCAACTAGAATTAGAATGTCTCGTGCTTGGAAAAAAACAGGATATATTTTGAAACATTATATGCAAAACTAGCTACTTAGTTGTGGAAATGGAAACATTATGTTCCCACTATTTAGTGTGGAGTTGTGGACATGTATATATATGCTGGAACATTATCGTATTGGCGTATTATATATTTATTTTTTCAGCAGTGATAACTTTTATTGGGCTTGCATTATTAACTATGTCATCAATTATATTTCTTTAAACAGGAGGGGCAACAGATTTTTTATTCCAATCTCAAGGATACCAAGATGTACTGGCAACTCAATTGTCCCTTCTTCGCATCAAAGAATGAAGGTTGTGCCTTCTACTGCTACTATTCCAGTCACATCAGAGTTGCAAGCTGCATTTTGGACCTGGTGTGCAAATTGTGGACTGGGACTTGAATATTCAATGGAATACAAACATTGCTTAATTCGTTGTCCTGTTTGCGAGAAGCTGTTCAAAGCTGAAGAGAAAACATTGGAGTCCATTATCATTGAACAAATTGATCATCGTTCTGTTCCTAATGCACCAAATCATGGAACCGCTGGGGTCTCAACAGTTCCTGCTTCACATCCAACTATGGATACTGTGCCCACACCTGCTGCTGATGTCAATCTTGTAGCAATTCCAGTAGCACTACAAATGCAAGCTGCAGTTTGGACGTCATGTGCATTTTGTGGATTGGAACTTGGATATCCAATGAAGAGAACTGCTCCGGTACTCTACTTTTATTTTCTAGCACGAATCTTAAAGTAGCCCATCAATTAACTAATTATTTTCGTAATTACTCTTTCTTGGGCTCAGAATGGGTCCAGCTTTATCCATGCATAGCCCATGTCCATGGCCCATCCCCTTCAAATCTCCGATCCGTGAAGTTCGGACGGCACACCGCACACAGCGGCGATGACGCGACGGCGCTTGGATCGCTCCTGCTGTCCTGCAGCAGCGCGGCGTTCACCTCCGGCAAGGTGCGTGGATTCGCCGGCGTGTTCGTTGTCGCCATAGGAGACAGCGCCGAGGGTGCGTCTGGTTCTCCGACCTTGCTGCCGCCGCCGACTCGATGCTATAGGAGGTTTGCCATCGACGTGGTTGCTCTGCCGTTGTCGTCCGGCACGATGGGCTGCCCAAATACGATTACATGAAAGAAAGGAATCTCCTAAGACGACGGCTTGCATCAGGGGTCATGTTCACCATCGAATATCTCTGATCATGAACGAGGAGGGTTATTGAATATTGAGTGTCGGATACTCGAGTTATCCTCCCACCCAAAGGATTTCTTAATTACTATGAAGCTTCCGTCTTGTCTATGGGTTAAGACAAAGAAGGAAGGAACTAGCATCTCAGGTTTCTTAATCAGAGCTCGCTGCATGCCTGCATGGCGTAGGGATCTAGGGCATCGACGGCCGGCGAGGTGGCGAGCGACAGTCATGCATCGAGTGAAAAGGTTAGAGGAAGACAACGAGAGAAGGAACTGCCGTCCGAACTTAAGAGATCGAATGATTTGAACGGGTTGGACCATGGGCATGGGCTGGGCATGGATAGGACTAGGCCTATTTGGGGCTCAAGAAAAAGTAATTAAGAAAAAATAATAATTAATTGATGGACTGCTTTAATATTCGTGCTAGAAAATAAAAGAGTAGTACCGAAGCAGTTGTCTCCAATGAAATACGAAAATTGTTTACTTTCTTGTCCTCATTGCAAGAATCAATTCGAAGCAAAAGAGAAACCACTGAAATCAGTCATTGGGCAAACTGATTGCTCAGTTCCCCATGCACCAAATCATGGAGGCGTTGGCACCTCAGCTGTTCCTGCTTCACATCAAATTATGGATATTGTGCCCGCTCCTTCTGTTGATGTCAATCCTTCTACTCAGGTGACACCAAAAATCCAAGCTGCATTTTGGACATCTTGTGAAAGTTGTGGATCAGGACTTGAATATCCAATGGAGTATAAACATAGTTTAGTTAGTTGCCCTTTTTGCCATGAGCCATTTAAAGCAGAAGCGATAGCATTGGAGTCAATAATTGGGCAAACCGCTAGTTCAGCTCCGCATGCAACAAATGTTGAGGTGGCAGTTCAATGTGTGGAGGCTGTATCATTTACCAAGAATTCAAGTGGTCAGAATCGAGCACTCATGGGGCATTATCAATGCCAGGTTCTCAGCTTGTTACCAAAAATGAGTCCATTCAAGCAAGTAATAAGAGGAAAAGGAATGATGTGATTGAGCATTTTGGCACTGACTACAAGGTGCAATCATTTCTGTTCATTTTAATTTCTTTCCCTTTTCTACTAGTGATTCGAAGTTCATTACTCCCTCCGTCCTTTTGATAGTCCTATTTCAAAAACTCAACTTTTCACAAATGGTAGTCCTATTTGTTATTGGTATGGGACATGGCAATAAATTAAATAGCACCATGACGAGGAGTTCCCAGTTAAAACATTGGATGACCAACTAAAAAATTTGTGTTGCATTAATAAGATGATAAGTAAGGTTGTTCTCCTCGGTCTTTGTGTCAAGGTGAAATAGGACTATCAAAAGAGGATGGAGGGAGTATTTCTTAACTTTATTTCTTGTATCAACATTTAGCTGTGTAAGATTTTCATTTTCAAAATCATAATCAGTTGTTGTACTATCCAGGTTTCAAATAATGCAAGCTTTGAAAAGCCACCTGTGTCGGCTTCTCCTGATGTCGTCATCGCGGAACTCACAATGATACCTGAACTGTCCCCTATGAATTCCCCGATTGATTGGCTCAATGCCTTTAATTTGCTTAGATACAATGACTTCCATTTAAGTTCACTGAGGGCACTTCCAATGGACATGAGGAAGGCGTGGCTATTGAATCAAATCAAGTCAATGTGAGGTTTCTTTGTGCTGCCAGACTGATAAGCATCGAAATCAAGTGAGTGTGTGAAGTTGGTTTGTGCTGCCAAACCGATAAGTTTCCAAGCATGAGAGTTTGTTTAGTTGGATGTTTGTAATAACCTGTTCATCATGATTGGTTTTGACTCAACATTATCTCCTAAACTTTTTTTTTCTAAAAAATATCGCACAAGAGCTCCCCCTCAATTAATGTTTGTTTTCTGGAACCTCCATCCAGTTTCTGTACAATTTCTCTTGCTATTTTGATATTTTCATTACTATACAAGGAACTGACCATACACAAGATTTGTTACTCTTTTAGTTTGCATTAAACCAGGTCTGTGTGTGTCAGTGTGTTCGTTGCTACGGGTTCAAATCATGATAAAATAAAATAACACATAGAAAAAATAAAATGAATTTATAAGAAGGGAAGATACATTAGAAAAGATCAGACTGATGATTCTTGATTCATGCTCTATCTCATCTGATTCAAACTTTATCATACATAGAAGCTTTGCTAGCTCCAACGTATTCACTATTTTAGTAGTAGCTAACGAAACATTACAAGAAATATGTTGGTCTATGATGAATTGTATGATATTTTCAGAAAATGTCACAAACGGCATTGCATGTATGACGTTTTTCTATTTTCCATCCACTATTGGAAAACGAGCATTAGTACCACCGTGGAGGCCCATGCCTGCTCCACGGCCTCGCCCACCCGCTCCTTGTCCTCGCGCTCCTACTCATCCTCTTGCTCCTATTCTTGCTCCTCCACGATGGTGATGGCCACCACCTTGCCCACTTGCTGTGTGCGCTGTCGCTGCACTCGGCGCCACCATGGGGAGCCACGCGCTGCTCCGGACCTGCCTATGCATGTGCCGCTTGCCGAGGTTCGGGTCCATGCAGTGGTTCATCAATGTGAAGACCCTCCAATTCTGGGCCGCATCGCCGTCATGCCCACCTCCGCGTCGTACTCGTGCGCTGAGCCACATGTCCACCACCTTCACCACCTCCCATGCCACGTACCGCTCCCATGCCCACTAGGCGAGCAGCAGCTCCTCTGATATGGAGTGCGGGATCGATGGGGGTGCTGTCTGGCCCCACCTATATATAGCATGCAAGATGCAGTGTTGGATTGATTAGATGAGTGGAGAATACGATGCTAACATGTGGCTCCCATGGCCATGTGGTGTCAACTTCAGCAAAACCACTCGATGGTCAAATGTAAACCGTTTTGATAGTTGAGTTGTCAAACATATCTGGTTTTTTTAATTGAATGGCTAAACTCAAACTGTGTTGATAGTTGAATGGCCAAAAATTGACATTTTATAAATAAAAAATACCATTGTCAGTCTCTTGTGAACAAGCATATATTGATGAATGGCAAGGACAATAGCTATACTAGATGGATTCATCACTTTGTATATTTTGAGAGTCATTTATAGAATATTTAGGTGACCTTTGCTAGGGTGTGGCTACTTATGATGCTATTATAGGCAAAACATTTCTCCTTTGTGTTGTAGTTCTATGGTGCATCCATGATTAGCTAGCTTTGAGTATTGTTTTTGGACGTACCACAAAAGGGTATTTTACATGTATTCATTGGGACATGTATCCTCTTTCATATGGACTACGGAAGAAAATTGGGTATTTTGGGCAGTTTCGATTCCAAAAAAAATCATTTGCAGAGAAATATATAAAGAGTTTGGTGGATTCCATGAAAGCAATGACCTGCTGGGTGATTTCACTATAGAAGAGCTGTTAGTTGAACTAGAGAAAGTTAAAGATGTTAGACCTAGCTAGGAAGCAACAAGAATGTTGAAAGAGGAAGCAATCTGATACAGATGGCAGTCATGTGCGAATTTGGAGCTGAATGGTTAGTTTTTTTTGTGAAAGTTACCATATTGGAAACATGTGAAACGAGACATAATCTATGTCATGCATATTTAGAAAAACATATTGGAGGCCCTGATTGGGACAATTCTAAACATAATTGGAATTTAGAGAACATTGTGAATCATGTGAGATGCCTAATGCTCAGAATATGTTCTACTAAAAAAATGCTCAATATATGTTATCCTCAAAACACATGATTGTCACATTTTTTCTGCAAAGAAATATACCAGATGCCATGAGAGGACTTTTTTACAAGGATGTTTATGAAGCAATGACAGAGTTGGGGAGGTTTTTAGGGAACTAAGCAACCCTTAAAGGTGTCAAGGATCTCACCAGTAAAAGAAGAAGGTGTTGAGGGTGACAACTTTGACATATGGTTAGTTCTTATCTTCCCTCTCTGCTGAGACTTTGTGAGCAGTGGTTTGATACTTTAAGTCTTTTGAATAAAAGATCATACTAGGTCACCGAAGCAAGCAAGAGATAGATATAAATTCCGTACCTTCGAAATTCCATTAGAAAGAATCACACTATCTTAGGCCAATCTCTCTTTCCCATCCCTTAGAGGTATAGCTTAGTGAGAAAATAATTCTACTCTGCTCCCTGTGGATTCGATACCCTGAATACTTCTGAGTGAAGTGCTACATTGATATATTTCTATGCGCTTGTGGATTTGTAAGAGTTAAGAAACACCAACAAGTATTTCTGGCATCGTTGTCGGGGAACGGTTGTCATAGTTATCTTCGGACAGAATTGCTTGTTGACTATCTCTTCTGTCCTTTTATCTTTTTTATTCTATCTTTACCCCTGCTACCCCGAAAGGTTATCCTTGTACACACCTTTCATTTTCTTGACTCTTATTCTACCTCTAACCCCACTACCCAAGGAAGGTTTCCTTCACCCATACCTTCCAATCTCTCATGGTGGAAATGTGGGCGCTGTGACGCCGCCGGGCCATATATGGCCATGTAAACCCTGTGTTTTAGGTTGTCTCGAGTCCATTGAGTTGAATTGCAAGCCAACTTACAGGCCGTGTGGCGGATGGGCGTTCGTCGCCGAGTTCTTGCATTTCCATTGTTCATCTTCTACCTTCTGTTCATCTTCTACCTTCGTCCGTGCGTGAGAGAAGAGAGAATTGAGGGCTCGTTTCCAACAAATGGTATAAATAGCATGGTTAGGGCCAAGAGTAAGGTGCCGGAGACGTGTTGGTGGTGGCTGGTGCGTGGTGGTGTCGAGGTTGGAGGCGGAGTCGATCGTGGCGAGGTACCGTCGGTGGACGCGTGATCCGGCGATCCGTTGGGCGTTCGCGATGGCCGACAAGAAGACTGGCGAAAAGACTCCTCCAAGCTCTCCAAAGAAGCTGCTCGGCGGCAAGGGAGGTGATGACGCTGGCGGCAGCGGGAAGGGGGAGGTCGTGCGCGTGATCCGGGAGATCGGCGGGGCAGCGAACTGGCCCATGCTGACCAAGACCAACTACACGCAGTGGTCCTTGGTCATGAAGGTGAAGATGCAGGCCCGCGCAATTTGTGGGATGTAATCGAGCCCGGCGGCGTGTCGCTGCAGGAGGACCGCATGGCGCTCGATGCGATCACAACTGCCGTGCTGACAGAGATGGTGGCATCGCTGGCGGCGAAGGCGACCGCGCTGGAGGCGTGGAACGCGGTGAAGGACCGGCGCGTCAGCAGCGATCAGGGGCAGACGACGGAGGCACAACGTCTTCTCCGGGCATTCGAGATCATCCGCTTCATCGATGGTGAGGGCGTGGATGATTTCACGCTCCGGCTGCAGAACATCGTCGCCGAGCTGGAGACGGTGGGGGAGACGATCCCACAGCGAAGGGTGGTGGAGAAGTTGCTCCGCGTCGTCCCCAAGTCCCTTCGGTAGGTGGCCGTCGCGATTCAGGTGACGGTGGACCTCGCCACATTGACGTTGGAGGATGCCAGCGGGCGGCTGCGTGCGGCGCAGGAAGCTGAGGGTGAGGACGACGAGTTGCCACCGGTGCGCGCTGATGGCAAGCTCTACCTCACGATGGATCAATGGGATGCACGCCAGCGTCGCGAGAAGGAACGAGCACATGGCGGCGGCGGGCGTGACAAGAAGGGAGGCCACAGTGGTGGCCGCAGTGGTGGCCGTGAAGATGATAGCGATAACGACGACGACAGGGCGATCAGCGTTCGTTCCGGTGCAAGCGGGCGTCATCGCAGCTCAGGCAAGGGGAGGTGCTTCAACTGTGGTGTTCGCGGCCACTTCTCGAGGGAGTGCCCCAAGCCAAGAAAGGAGGAGGCACTGCTCGCCGGCGCCGACGACGAGCCGACACTCCTGTAGGTTGGGAGTGCGGTGGTGTCGTGGTTTAGGGGGAGAATGTTATAAATAAACCACGGCATGATGTTCATGGCTGTGGCGTGTCCGGGTCGCACGTGTGCGAGTCCGCGTTTGTGTCGCGTGTATGACGCGCATGTAGGTTGTGCGCCATAAAGGTCCATGTGTGTGCGTGTGTTCATGGTAGCTAGTTTGTTAGGATCAGGTCTGGTTCAGAGTTGGGACGCTGGTGCAGCTAGGTTCAGACTGTGTGCATGCGTTCACATCTGTTAGGAGTCTAGGGAGTTTGTTAGTGCATGGATTCTTGTGTGTATATGGACGTGTTCTAGTTCGGGTCAAGCCCAGCGTGATGCGCGGCACGCACTGGCATGCGAGTTGCAGGAGCAGGATGGCCTAGTCGTTGGACGGGAGCGTCAATAGCGGAAGGGGCACGTCCTGGTGTGCAAGAAAATATGGAGAACGGTTGTTGTGAAGGAGTTTGTGGCTCGTACGTAGTGGAAGACTGGGTCTGCCGGGATGACGCGTTCGTGCGCGTGGAGTTTGCCATGGTGGAAGTGTGGGCGCTGTGACGCCGCCGGGCCATATATGGCTATGTAAACCCTGTGTTTTAGGTTGTCTCGAGTCCATTGAGTTGAATTGCAAGCCAACTTACAGGCCGTGTGGCGGCCGGGGCGTTCGTCGCCGAGTTCTTGCATCTCCACTGTTCATCTTCTACCTTTGTTCGTGCGTGAGAGAAGGGAGAATTGAGGGCTCGTTTCCAACAGCAATCACGGTAATGATGATCCTTATGCCAGGGTTAAATTCACCATACCTTCCTTCCATGGGCGTTATGATGCTGAGGAGTATCTAGGTTTGGAGATGACAATAGAGCAAAAATTTGCATCACATCTTGTTCCTGATCAACATAGGGTTTGGCAAGTCACTAGTGAATTTAAAGATTTTGCTATAATCTGGTGGCAAGAATGTGCTACTCTGAACATACAACCTACTTCCTGTGATGGGCTAAAACTTGCAATGCGTGATCGTTTTGTTCCTGCGTCTTACAAACATGATTTACGTAAAAAATTACAACGGTTAGACCAGAGTGATATGTCTGTTCAGAAGTATTACACAGAGCTTCAAAAGGGTATGCTTCGTTGTGGGGTAGTTGAGGATCCTGAGGATAAAGTGTGTCGTTTTTATGGTGGTTTGCGGCCTGAAATTCAGGATATTGTAGATTACAAAGCTTTCGGTACTACTAACTAGTTGTTCCAGATTGCTATGCTTGCCGAAAAAGAATTGCAGGGGCGTCAAAAGCAGCAGCAGCAGCAACAACCACCTCAGATCAGGAGCACCTCGACCAGACCCTACGTGCCCAAGTCCTTTACTCCCAATGGTGCTTCCACGGCGGTGTCACCAGCGTCTACACGTTCACCGCCTCCAGCTACTTCTTCCTCCGATGGTAAGCTTCGTATGCAGGAACCGCCTAAGAGTGCCTCACCTGCAACGCACTCTTCCTCAGGCATTCAGCGCCATCGCTGTCAGGGTTTTGGTCACGTGTTGCGAGAATGTCCAAGCAAGTAGACATACATTGCCACCGATGATGGTGGCTACATCAGTACTTCCGATGTTGAGGATGATACTAAGGATGACCCGTCTTCTACTAAGGGTCTTTCATTGAGTTCTGGTGATGCGGGTTCTCAGCGGATTTGTATTGTCCACCGTGTCCTCAATACACAGTTGGGACAAGCTAGCAAGATGCAGCACCATAACTTGTTCCATATTTTATTTGTGATCAACGATCGACGTACACGTGTCATTATTGATGGAGGCAGCTGCAACAACCTGGTTAGTGCTAAGTTGGTCCAGAAGATGGGGTTGACCACACGCCCTCACAAACATCCTTACCATGTTCAATGGCTCAACGACTCAGGTAAGGTTAAGGTAAATCAGACTGCACGGGTGCATTTTTCTCTTAGTTCATATTCTGATTATGCAGATTGTGATGTGGTACCTATGGACGCATGATCTCTTTTGTTGGGTCGTCCATGGGAATTTGATAATGATGTTGTCCACCATGGTAGAAGTAACACATACACACTTATGTATAAGGACCAGAAAATTACTTTGCACCCAATGACCCCCTGCTGAAATTGTACAAGCTGATAAAGAATGACTTACTTCACATGATCTCTGCCCCAATTGAAAACTAGCCTGCCATTAAATTGAAAAATCATGCTATGCTTGCAACCAAATCTGATCTATATGATATTGATGCTTCCACTATGTGCTATGCTTTGATATGTAAGGATGCTTTATTTGCTATTCATGATATAGCTAGCGCTTTGCTCCCTGCGGTCGCTAACATTTTGCAGGAATATGAGAATGTGTTTCCAAACGGGCTTCCACCGGGGCTGCCACCATTGAGAGGCATCAAGCACCAAATTGATTTGATTCCGGGAGCGTCTTTGCCAAATCGTGCAGCGTACCGAACCAATCCCGAGGAGACCAAAGCGATTCAGTGTCAAGTCCAAGAGCTTTTGGACCATGGGTATGTGCGTGAGAGCCTTAGTCCTTGTTCTGTACATGTGCTTTTAGTTCCTAAGAAAGATGATACATGGCGCATGTGTGTGGATTGTAGAGCCATTAACAACATAACTATTCGCTACCGTCACCCTATATCTCGGTTAGATGACATGCTTGATGAGTTAAGTGGCGCTATAATTTGCTGCCGAGGTTAGGGTTCGGGTTTTGCTTGAGATCAATCTGTCTTGAACAGTCGCCGTTCTTCGGTTGTGAAACTCCAACTCGTGTACTTCAATCATTCATTCGCAGATTGTCACCAAATTTTTAGAGTTGCGTTCTTTTAAGTTCTTGCTTGTGTTCAGCGTTTGCACTTGCAGGGATTAGCCTTCTTGGCGAGGTCAATCGGATCGTGACACGGTTGATTACCAGAGAAATTGTGGTGTTAGGATTGTAGGGATTCAGGTCTTTGGATCTGAAGCCGGATCGATGTGTCGCAATTCCGCCCAAAACGAGAGTTATCCTTTCCCTTACAGAAGATCGGGCCCCTAGTTCACATCAAACCAATTGGAGGAGATGGTGCGAGATGCTTTGGGGTATGATGGGTATACCAATTTAGAGTTTGAGAAGTTGAGAAAGATGGTGAGATATATGAAGACCCCACTCTATCTAGGATGCAAAGACAAGTACTCCAAGCTTTTCACATTGCTTAAACTTCTGCAACTAAAGGCAACCCATCATATCACAGATTGAGGCTTTAAGGCTCTTTTGAATTTTCTAAGGGACATGCTGCCAGAGGGAAATATTATAGTAGAGACGACCTATGAGGCCAAGTAGAATATTTGCCCTTTGGGGCTAGAGGTTCGAAAGATACATTCTTGCAAGTTTGATTGTGTTTTGTTCCGTGGCGAACACTCAGAGCTCCTCAAAAGATGGCTTGGTATTTCCCTATAATTCCATGCATTAGACATTTGTTTGCATCCAGAAAGGATGCTCAGTTATTGCGTTGGCATAGGGAGGTCTGCAAGCAGGATGATTATATAAGGCACCCAACAGATTCAGCCTAGTGGCACGTCATTAATTTTATGTATGGAAAGTTCTCTAAAGATCCAAGTAATCCTCGATTGCACTAAGGATAGATGGGATGAACCCATTTGGCGACATCACCAGCTCCCATAGCGTATGGCCAGTGCTACTGTCGATCTACAATTTGCCGCCCTGGCTTTGCAATAAGAGAAAATATATGATGGTGTCAATGCTAATCTCAGGACCGCATCAACCAGGCAATGACATTGACGTGTATTTGAGACCACTTGTGGATGATCTTAAGAAACTCTGGTCAGAAGGTGTTCCTGTCTGCGATGCATACAAGAAAGAACCATTCACACTCTATGGCATGGTGTTCACCACAATCACTAATCTACCAGGTGGTGGTTCTGTGTCTGGGCAATGTAAGGGGGAAAAGGATTGTGCCCACTACTTAGATGACACAAAGACTCTTTGGCTCAACCACTCAAAGAAACAGGTGTATGTAAGGCATCGACGTTTCCTTCCCATGTCCCATGCGTACCGCTGTATGAAATACAATTTGACGGCACATGGGAGATAGGGACCACTCAAGGGCATTTCAGTGGGGAGTATGTCTATGAACAAGACAAGGACCTTGATGTGGCTCATGGGAAGAAAAGCACTACCACCACCATTGGAAAACGAAAGTGGAATGATGAAGTCGGAGATGCCCCAAATGTCAGGTGAAAAAAAAAATCGATTCTATCGGTGCTACCTTATTGAAGGACTTAGCTGTTTGCCACAATATTGATGAAATGCATGCAAAGAAAAATGTATGTGGCAGTTTACTTGGTACACTCATGAATGCCAAGCTCAAAACCGAGGACCATGCAAAAGGACGGGCTGACGTAGAAGACATGGACATCAGGCCCGAGCTAGTTCCTGAACTCACCGATGGGCAGCTACTGGCATCTGCTGTAAATCTAACCAAGGAAGAGAAGAAGGAATCATGTGACTTCTTACGAAGTGTCAAAGTGCCTACTGGCTATTCATCCAATGTCAGGAAACTTGTCCATGCAACGGAGCAGAAATTCCTTCCCATGAAGGCTCATGATTGCAATGTCATGCTAACTACAATGCTTGTGGTCGGTATCAGAAACATACTACCGGAAAAAGTTCGAATGGCCATCATGAGTTTGTGCTTCTTCTTTAATGCGGTATCTCACAAGGTGATTGATGAGACAACATTGTCTGATATGGAAAATAACTTGTTTGAACCAATGTGTCTGCTTGATGCATATTTCCCTCCATCATTCTTTGACATATCAGAACATCTAATTGTTCATTTGGTTAAAGAGATAAAGTACCTTGGTCCAATGTTTCTACACCACATGTATCCGTATGAGAGATTCATGAGCACCTTGAATAAATATACAAAGAGTCGGGTTCATCCTGAAGGAAGCATGATCTAGGGTTACTCAACTGAGGATGTAGTGGACTTGTGCCTTGGTTACATTGACCCTAAAAATCAAATTCAAAGTCTCGCCATCAGGGAAGGTTAGGAGGTGTAGGGGGTCATTGGTGAAAGCATCTAGGCCCCTAGTTTAGGATTTTGGTAATTATTCACAACATCTTGTGGACTAACAATTTCATTGAGCATATGAATTAAGGTTAGTCACAAGAAGTGGCGAAAGACTCAAGGCAAAGGTATAAAATAGGGTTTTTATTTTGCCAGTCAAAAGGTGATTAGAGAAGTAAATTGACCGGATTTGTAAGCTAGATATTCGTACTATCAAGAGGGGTCAATTCATAACTGCTTGACAAGTCCATAGTGCCACATTGCTCAAACACTTGGATTGCATGCATATGGGATGAGAGTTTTCGCTAACTGAAAAATATGATGAATAAAGTGCACGACGGACGGTCTGGCTAGGCTAGGCGGACGGTCCGCCTCTATAGGAAAAGTTGAGCAGAGGCTCGGTGCTCTCTGGTGGATTTGAGCTACAATGGTGGACGGTCCGGCCCTTGGTATGGGACGGTCCGCCGGCTAATTTTCGGAGATGTCCGATCGGTGCATGTTCTGCAAAAGTTGGTTTTGAACGGCGGACAGTCCACCCCCTGGGGACGGATGGTCTGATTTTTGAACAATGGTCGGTTCTAACAATGTTTGATGTGACATGTAGCCGTTGGGTTATAACGGCGGATCATCGGATTCTGTAGGGGCAGACGGTCTGCGAGTTTGCAGAAAACGTGGATTTTGAACATAACGGTGGGATTTAGGGTGCCCCTCTATAAATAGAGGGGTGGTCGGCATGGGGAGGTCCTCTTGGCCAGCCATTCTACTCACTTCATAAACACTTTTGAGCTCTCCACTCCCTCTCTCTCTCTCACTCACATAGCTTGAGATTGCATTTTTGGTGAGATTTAGAGGCATCTAGTGCTTGCTGCATTCAAGATTTGAGCTTTGGGACACTAGGAGTTCTTCAAGCATGGTGATTGATTTGTTACTCTTGGAGGTTGCCACCTTCTAGATGGCTTGGAGATTGGGTTTCATTGAGCTCTTCAAGAAGATTGTGAAGAAGCCTTGGATTCATTCTTGTGAAGAGGTTCTTGAGTTTTGCCTCACCGGAGTGGTGAAAAGCATCTCTAGTGGAAAGAGCTTTAGAGAGGTTCATTGATTCCAAGATTGGCTCATACACCAAGTGGATTCTTGGTAGAGGAGCAATTGGAAGCTTTGAATCCACCTCAACATGGATTAGGGGTGACTGGCAAGTCATCGACACCATGGGAAAAAAATGCTTGTGTCTTCGGTTATTTTTTTCACTCAATTTCATACAAGCAATTTACTTTGAGCAATTTATCTCTTAGTCATTGAATTATATCTTGTCATCCTAGGTTGCAAACTTTTGACATAGACTAGCTTCACTAGTGGTAGAATTTATTTTGTGTTACTAATTAAATTTATCTAGTGTTGTGCTTTTAGTTTGAAACTACCTATTCACCCCCTCTTGTCGGTAATCCTCGATCCTACAATTGGGAGAAAGTAAGGCATTCAATCTAGACCCAAATGCATTTCAACAAGCCCATTTTCTTGTGTTGCAACATACGGCCGAAGTGTCCTCATACATCAATGAGCATAAGGAGTGCCTGCTTCTAGGAAATCCGGAGCGAAGTGAAGCTTGGTTAGTAAGGGGCACATATGAACGGATTCAACATTTGGCTTAGAGACCGAATCCAAGAATCAAGTTCTGACAAAGATGGCGCTCTCAGAAGTTTGGCAGGCGGTCCTCTTTTCACAATTACTAGTTATCAAGGGCATGACATTAATGGATACACATTTTACACCATTGACCAAGATAACAAAAGTGCATATCAGAATTTTGGAGTTCGTGTAGATGCCTTTGACAAAAATACGCAGATGGCAGCATACGATGGACAAATTGAGGACATTTGGGAGCTGATATATCTAGACTTTAAAGTGCCAATTTTTAGGTATCGCTGGGCAAAGGTGCAAAGGGTGTCATGAAAGACATTTATGGGTTTACAACTGTTGATCTCAAACAGGTTGGATATAAGGACGATCCATTTGTGCTCGCTAATCAAGTTTCCCAGGGCTTCAATGTGTGACTGACACAAGAAATAGGAGAAGACATGTGGTTCTCCCAGGAAAAAAACGAGTTATTGGAGTAGAAAATGTTGTAGAAGAGGAGTTCAAACAATTCGATGAAATCCCTACGGTGATCCTAGAAAGTGAGAAAACTCCATACTTGAGAACAGGTCGTAGAGGAGAACCAGGGGACACAAATAAAGCAAAAAAAAAAGGGCAAAAACGACGACAAAATAAAATCTGAAGCATCATGATGAAAGATAAATATGCAGCAGAATATGTATAAAAAAATATTGTAATATAAATTATGTCTTATTATCTATATTGTAAGATAAACTCTATATAATTCTTCTCAATAATGTAAGATAATAAATCAGGCGGTATATGTTCTCCTGCTTCTGTTGATTTATATTTTTTTTTATTTTGGATCAGTAGTTCATTTCATTTCAGACAGCTGATTTTGCTATGAATATAATTCTGGAACATTGAAGATTTACAGGAAGAGCTTGCAATACATTGAATCTTTAATTTTCTGGATCACTGAATCAATGGAATCAATTTTTCAGTAAATGTATAGAAGCATCTTATGTCCTACTGGAGCTAAAATGTGCCTTGCATCTGGTCTGCAGATATCCAAAACCTGCCATATTCATGTTGATTCCAAAACCTGCCATTCACGTTGATACCAAAACCTGCCATATCTGATGAAGATGAGCATTCTACAGTTGAATTCAAGACTCCCAGCTGGAAAGAATCAGGCAGCTTGATATATTCATACAGAACTGGGCACAAAAACTGCACATGATGCAGACAGATTCACACAGCTAAAAAGTAGACAAAGTTCATTTCAGACAGCTGATTTCAGATAGTTCAATTTTAGTCTCGGATAGGTTACAACATTATATGATCATATGACCAAACTTCACACCAGATAGCTAGCTGCCATTTTATTTCAGATAGCTAGATATATTTGCAGGGATTACATCTCAAGTTCACACACTAGATAGATGACCATAACATCATGTTTCCTTCTTCTGAGCTTCTTCATGGGCACTCATCTTGGCTTCTAGCTTTCCCAACACATCTGCCAGTTCACCATTCTTTGCTTCTACTTTTGCAAGAGCATCTGCCAGGGCTTCATTCTTCTGTATTGTTTTGTCAAGCTCAATGCCCAAGTACTTGTTCTGTTTGGCCTTTCTCTTGAGAGAGTTTAATTCTTCCCAGATTTGGCCCTGATTCTCCCAAACCTTCTCAACCTCCTTGTGCAATGCAGCATTGGGCTAAAACAGAAGGAACTTGTGAGTTGGTCAGTAATACATATCATATTTGTACAGGTCACACATTCAGGAGCATTGTAATTTATCAATCTCTGAATTCTGCAGTAACCATGAGGGTTCTGAAGAAGACGATGAGGGTGGCACTGATGATGAAATGCTCCTCTACCCCCAGCTACTATAGTGCTCTGACTTTGGTATGTATTTTGTAACTAAACAGGATTTCGAAGTGACGACGGCGCCCATTGAACAAGATGTGTTATGCAGCATTAGGGAAAAGATAGCATCGTTCATCGTGCACCAAGTCATTGATAGGAAAGGGGAGTTCCATTGCGACTATCCGGGGATATGATTGCATATGATTATCGTCTTTTGCCCTACTATGTGATGCACCAGAACTACATGTGATAAATCGAATCCTGTATGATGATGTACTAGAACATATGATTGCTGTTATCTGTATGTTTTATGCTTACTGTTATGTGGATGTTGTGACTGATATCTGAATGTTATGATATGGTGACTGCTATATGTTATCTGCTTTCGGTGATATGCTGTTTGAGTAGTCTATGTGGTGTTATTGGAGACGTTAGTTTAACTGCATCTCCAATTAATTACTGGTGCTGGACGCTCGGCATTGGAGACACTAGTTCGAGCCGTGTCTCCAACAAACGTTTTTTGACAACAGGCGTCACCTTATCTAAGGAGACGTGGATTTGCTAAAAGCGTCTCAAATCTAGTACAATCGAAGACGGGGGTTAGCTAGACGCGTCTCCAGTCCAGTACAATCTGAGACGCGTGCTGCTTAACCACGTCTCCAAAGGGTAGAAATTGGAGACGCGGCCAGGTTACCTAGCCACATCTCCAATGTTGAAAAATCGGAGACGCTGGTTGCCTAATCGCATCTCCGATTTCTACCCTTTGGAGACGCGGAATTGAGCAACAACTGCGTCTCCAAATGTCCCCCAACCGGAGACGCAAAATTGGAGACACTAATTTTTTACGTCTCCAAAAGGGGTTGAGCCGCGTCACCAAATGCCCCTCTGGCATAGTGTAGTACTAGTTCTACACCTAGTACCGAGCTTCCGGTACTAATGGGCAGCCCATTAGTACCGGATGCCACAGCCGGTACTAAAGGCCGCTATTTAGTACCGGCTGGTGTTACCAGCCGGTACTAAAATGTTGCCACACGGTAGCACCAGGGGCACTTTGGGCCTAGTTTATTTAGTACCGGCTGATAATACCAGGTGGTACTAAATGTATGGGCCAACTATTTTTATTTTTCCTTTAAACGTCCCTGTTTATTTTTCTTTTTGGTGTTTTCTTTTATTTCTTCTTCCATTTTATGTTTCTACATGTAGTAGTGGTTCCTATGTATTCTCGTACTCATAATATCTACACAATTGACGCAAAATATACATAGAAATTAAAGAGACTAGCTAAAGATATATATGCACAATCCTACGTACATACATAACACATGTATCCAAATGTTTCATATTAAGGCCATGCTTTGTCTTCATCTTGGATGCCTACGTCAGGTCGATCCATCGCTGTGGAATTAGCCATTAGGATCAATGACCTGATCTATCAGGAATCCACAAAGTTGTTCTTGTACCGCCTTGATTCTATCCATAGGGATGAGGCATTTTTCCAAACGCCATTGCTGTCACATACAAAAAAACATTATATTAAATATATCGATATAAATGTCTTATAATTGAATACGATCATATGCCTAACATACCTCGAATTTGTCAGGCTTCATTGCGTATGTTAGTCATACAAACCGGTGAATGAACTCACACACGTAGTAGCCACATAGGTTGTTCCCGTCCTCCTTTCATACACTCATGTGGAATGCAAAAATGTTATTAAAAAATGCGCATAAACAAATGAAACTAAGGATACTAAATGTGATAATTGAGTTTTTTCTTGGAAAACCCAGCTTTATATGGAGTTCCTCCTTAAATGGACCTTCATTTTCTTCCCTGAAGTGAGCCCATGCCTTGTTCATTAAGTCGATGATGTTTTGGAATTCTTCTTGCGCGTTCTTCTTTGGTTCAAGCACCACAACCAAGCTTCTCTAGGGCACTATAAAGAAGAGCATCCACTGGAAGCTGTTTAGCGAAAGACACAAACTATGTTAGAAATATTGGTTGTTAGGACATGTGATAATAAGTATTGGTTGAAGTACTCACTACGTGTTGTATGGGAACAATATGATATCACAATGCTTCTGATTTTCCAAGAATTTCCATATATTCCTTGTTGTCGAGTTTGGGGAGTCCTTGACAGTAACTTCATGGATCACATATGGGTCCATGAAGCCGGATCACATATGGGTCCATGAAGCCAATTTTTAGAAAGCCTTTTCTCCGGCAAACATGTTGTTCCATTCTATATGAGACAAATCAAATTACGAATGAGATTACAAACAATATTAGTGAATAGATGCATGATATATAAATGAGATGAAACACTTACATAACCCATGCACTGATGAGAGATTTGTCAAGGGGGTCTTGATTGAACAAAAACTAGAATTCCAAGAACTCGATATTTATCTCATCCACCCCTCGGAAGTAATGCTTGTCTCTTACCCAAAGAGTGAGTTAGCATTGGCCCTTTGTAGATTCTTTCATGTACCAACCATGGAGATTACACATCCTTGTTTGAAGACCCTAGATTTGGTGTTGCCACACTAGAGGTTTTTTCAATTCAAATACAGTTCTTTAGGCTCCAAGATGAGTTGGGATATGGTCCTCACCTCGTAGTTGTGCTTCGGTGAGGTTTGTGTCACAGAAAAAGTCAACCAAAGTTTGGTCCTCCTTTGAAAGCACTTTGTGAGGTGGGATGGACTAATTCTTCTGCATACCAAGCTATGGAATGCTTGATGCCTTTCTCTTAAGCTGATTTGACTTTTTTTATTTGATGGTCGTAGTCTAATTATGGCTTTTTCCGCTTGTTGTTGCTTCTTCACCTGTTGTTGCTTCTGCCACGCACTGAACTGCTTTCGAGTCATCTTGGGCGTGAGCTTCTCACGAGGTGGTGAAGCCGGTTTCTACGACACGAGGTGGTTTCTTAGGAGCTTTCTCCTTCTTCTCCTTTGGAGGTGGAGGCACAAGAGGTGGCTGGATCCTAATTATGCTTCCACTGCCAATTTTCCTTGCATCCTTTGCTGCAGGTTGCGGATCATTTGCAGATTTACTAGGAGGCACAGGTTAGGTAACGCCCAACTCCCTTTCAGCAGGCTGCGGATCATTTCTAGATTTCTCTTTAATAGGAGGTGGTGGAGGCATGGGTAAGCTATCGCTCAGCTCCCTTTGAGAAGGTTGTTGATCCCTTAGATCTGGACAATATTTTAGGTAAATACTGTCTGTATCATCTAGGCAGTAGGTGCATGCCCGATATCCCTTGTTGGACTGTTCGGATAGATTACTATGTGCAGGCGAATCATTGATGGTTACGAAAAGCAACGCTCGGAGGTTGAAGTCGTCTTGTGTGTCTTCGTCCCACACAGTTACTTCGTTATTCCACAGGAATAAAAGATCATCAACCAAAGGCCTTAGGTACACATCAATATCATTGCCAGTTTGATTTGGACCTAGGATAAGCACCGGCATCATGATGAACTTCCACTTCAAGCACATCCAGGGAGGAAGATTCAAAATATTGAGCATCACAAGCCCATGTGCTATGACTACTGCTCTGGTTACCGAATGGATTCATTCCATCTGCACTTAGGGCAAACCTTATGTTCCTTGGCTCCTTATCAAAGTATGGAAACTCTATGTTTATGTTTTTCAACTGCGACCCATCCGTTGGGTGTCGAATGAACTCGTCTTGCTTGCATTCTATGTGTGCCACCACATCAAATTAGTATTTTACTTGCTTCTAAACAAACACTTCGTATGTAGTATTATAGGGAAATACCACATCACTTTAGCTGTAATTTTCTTAGGACGATCCTCTCCCTCAACCTCCCCTGAATCATCTCTCCTGATCTTATACTACAATACCTCGCACACAGGGCATGCCTCCAATTTTTCATATTCCTTGCCGCGGTACATGATACAATCATTAGGACATGCATGTATCTTCTGTACCTCCAATCCTAGAGTGCACAAAATATTTTTAGCCTCATAAGTTGACAAGGGAAGCTCATTATCGGCAGGGAGCAGATCCTTTACCATTAACAACATATGATCAAAACCCTTGTCCAAAACACCGTTTGTTGCCTTCTATTGAAGCATGTCAAGTGTGGTATGAAATTTCTTGTGGTTCTCCTTACAGCCTGGGTACATCAGTTTTTTGTGACCCTAAATCATCTTTTGAAACTTCTTGTGCTCCAATCTGATCACAGGGGTGTCGGTCTCTGCTTGGCACAGGGGTGTCGGTCTCCGCCATTTAGCACCAGCTGGTGACACTAGCCGGTACTAAATTGGCCCGGTGACATCGACGCATGGCTATTTTGCACGTTAGTACCGGCTCAATGTGCATCTAGTACTAACTTGCCAGGGACGAATGCTCGATTCTCTAGTAGTATAGATAGGCTCCACAAGCCGGCTCATAACTCACTACTATCAAACAACCCAACAAACTTAGAGATTGAAAGGTGCAACTTGATTGTTACTGTTTCACTATCAGACACTCTTGTAGATCAAAAGCATGTAAATATTGATTGTTATTATTTTACTATCAAACAATCATACAAATGCCAGCATGTAAATGTTACATGTAAATAGCCCCACTCCTAAAGGCACATAACTCATGTTGTCATACTACCAAACAATCTTAGAGATAGAACTAGAAACAACGTGCAGCATTGCCGTGCTTTATTCTTTCATAGGCCAGTGTATCTGGTTGTAGGTGATAGATGTCAAGAAGCAACTGATCTAGATTATAAAATGTATATCATGACCTTTGAGTGAACATGTCTATATTTTAATGTTAGAAAATGTCAAGAAGCAATTTTGCTGCGCATGATTGGAGTCACGTCAGTTTTTGGTAGTGTTAATGAGAGCATTGGAGTTTGTTAGTAGTGTATAGTAATACCCATGTATCAATGTGTATTTGTATATCCATAGCAGCAGATGGGGTTGAGTAGGTCGATAGTTTTTTTAGAGTAAAGTGCATCCGTCATCCGTGAAGTTGCATCATTGTTTCATTTTGGTCTAACAAGTTGTAGATGTTGCACCTACATACATCAAGTTGCATTGTTGTATCATTTTGGTCCAACGACATGTAAATGTTACACCCATAATACACTAAATTGTTCACGACGCGCATATACAATTGACTATACAATAAAAATCTATATTTTGCATGTATAGCACACATAACAAAGACTTGGAACATATACAATTCAATACTTTATTATTTTTTGTCATTTTTTTAGATGATCTTTTTTTAATCCTGATCTGTATATTGAACATGGGAATATATCTTTTTTTTTATAAATGCTCATTTACCTATTCCCTATTACAACACATGAAACAAAAATATTGTTAGTAGATCGTGGATTGCACAAAACAATATTAACACGTTATCTTGGATTATATCTCATTATCTTGGCATTTGTAACTCATTACCAAAATGAAACATGAGAATTTTGTGTTTGGTTTCATGTATTCTTCTAGCAACTCCTCATCAGCATGCATGTCACGTCTTTAAAATACAGATTCAAGTGTATAGTTTACTGTACATGCCCAATGTGAACAACTTAGTCTATGGCGAGTTCAATGTTTACAGCTTATTGGACCAAAATGATACAACGATACAACTTCGTGTATGTGAGTGCTATGTTTTCAACTTATTGGACCAAAATGATACAACGATGCAACTTCATGTATGGTGGATGCACTTTACTCTTTTTTTATTGTTACTATTGTGGCATATAAGTTATGCAATTTGAATGGTTTACTTTTTGAAATAAAAACCATGTGAGATTATCTAATGATTTGTGTCCTGTCTTTGTGAACTATACAAATTATACTTGTAAAAGACACATTTTATAAGTATTAGAAAAAATAACATTTATTTATGGAATATCGAGGTTCATCATGTTCACACTTTGACTATAAAATACGTTAGATGAGGTTTAGTCAAATTGATATCAATTTATTTTTTAAGAACATGAATCCTATGAAGCAACATTGCTAAGCGATAACGCAACCTAAACGGAAACGAACGCAACAAGAATGAACTAAAACAGATGCAAGAAGTGAAAACTATGAGCTCCTAAAGGTTCCAGTGGCTAAAATACGATAAACTATAGCTTCCATGGGCTACCATAGGAAATTCACAAGGCACAATGGGTTGTATTCACGAATAGGTCAAAACGGGGTTTATATATGCATAAACGGCTCGGCTGAGCTCCATTTCAAGGACATGATATTTCCTAGCCGGTGTTTCATAAAACACGCTAGGCACGGAGGATGGTGGGCATAATCTCGAGGCTCTTTGTTTCTAAATAACAGCCTGAGTGGGGGAAGGATGGTGGGTAGTTTTTCAGGAAGGCCGATGACTCCAGAGGGGCACTACCGCCATGGGCCTCCACCTCGTCAACCTGCGCCACCCATAGTCCCCGCCACAAGTACCCCGACCGGCCCAGTCTTGGGCACCCCTGATTTGGCCGAAGTGAACCGTAGCAAAGCTCTTTTGCTTTATTTTTCAGGGTAGCAAGTCTTGGGTTGCTTCTTTGGCCAATTTGGTTGTTGCTTTGGCCAATTCAAGGTATGTGAAGCATGGATGTATCTATTGTATACTTGTATGCTATGATTTGTCACCTGTTGTTGTATTTTTGTGAACGGTGTGCATGTATTGTAGCTATACTATGTCAGATCTCAAATTGGTTTCTTTGTAACCGAAGAAAATGAATGAAGAAAGAAGAGAAGGATTGTGTTGATAGAACTCTACTTTGAGTTGGTTGTTCTTGGGCTTCCATATCTTAGTGAGCAGCGGCCACCAAGGAATTTAGGATGCTTTAGCATTAATGAGCAGCGACACAATTATAGGAAGTATTTGCTCAAGGAGATGTATGATGGGTCTGAAGTTACATGCTATGATAAATTGCATTTGACTAATAAAAACTTCCATGATTTGTGTGCATTATTTTGTGAAGGTTGAAGTTTGCGTGACAACGTATATATTGTAGTGGAAGAAAAGGTTGCTATGTTCTTGCTAGTAGTTGGGATGGTCTCAAAATGATATTGCTTCATGGTGACTACAAGAGTTCTTTAGAGACTATCAGTAGAGACTTTTCTGATGGGTTGACAGCCATTCTATCTTTAAGTGCGGAGTTCATTACGCTTCCTGATCCACCTGATGATTACAAATGGAAGTGGTTTGGCAATGCACTTGGAGCACTAGATGGGTGTCATATTAATGTGTGTGTGCCTGTGGCTGACCAAGGGAGGTATAGGAACATAAAGCAAAAAAATCAGTACTAACATGCTAGGTGTGGTTGATGGGAACATGAAATTCTTGTATGTGTCACCTGGCTGCGAGGGTTCAGCCTCTGACTCAATAGTTCTACGTGATGCAATGAGTTGCCAAGATGTATTTGTTGTACCTAAGGGTACGACTCTTTGTATTGTCATTTTATTTATTTTATTTACTTCTAAGATAATATGATTGTCTAAAAATAGGACATTATTATTTAGTTGATGCTGGTTACACCAATGGACCGAGATTTCTAGCTCCATTCAGATCCACTTGGTACCACCTGAAAGAGTGGGTTTCAAGTCAGCAGCAGCATGTGTGTGTGTGTGTGTGTCCTTGTTGTTTTCTTTCTTTTTCCTTGTTTTTTTTTCTTTTCTTCCTTGCTGTTTTCTATTTTTTGTGAGCTGAAACAGGTATGTTTGTGTACTATGTAGGCTGACAAGGCAGCAGCTTGCTACAAGACCAAAGTAGTGAAGAATTGGAAAGCAATAAGTATTATTTACTTAAAAGATCATGCCAATGGTGAAGGTGCTGGACAAGTGCTGAAAGTGCTCAAGTTCCAGCCGAAGAAGTTGAAGGAGCATCACCAGATATACCAAAAAAAGAGGCATCAAACTAGTGAGGTCATACTATCCATGCTTGGAGATATGAGGACCTCATTTAAAGATGCTCTAAAATCCATCGAGCCATTACCAATGCCTCGGGCTACCCCTCCTGCACAAATCCTTGCTACACTTGAGAAAATACCAGATTTGGCTAGAAGTGATCTTTTACTGTCTTATGGCAAACTTATAAACTTATCTTTAATGAACGTTTATTCCACACGCTTATGGAGCTTCCTATGGACATGAGGAAAGAATGGTTCTTTATGCTGAATTAGAGGTGTGGTGGCTGATTGAACTATGTGTTGTATGTTTCCTGTGATGTATGGTGGCGGCCTATGTATTGAATGAACCTTTTAAATTAGCTAGAAGTGAGATGTCATGGTACTTGTGAGACTTGGAATATTTATCATAAAGTATGGACTTTATAATAGATGCTTGTGATAAAAATTAAATTGTGGATTTTTCCATGTTTTTTTATCATATGATTGCAACTATCTATTATTACTTTTGAATATTCTCATGTTTGAAGTGTAAAGTAATATATATAATCATCCAATAAATATTTGTGTTGTCAAATACATATTGCATTGTATTTTTACACCATTGTAGACAACCCATAGTACAATTCCACCTTTGTACATCCAAACAATGGCATTGGTATTTGAGGTGATTCCCAATTTCCTTCAGCTTTGGTGTTCTAGGCCAATTCATTACCACTCCTCCAATATCTACATCCAAACCAAGCCTTAGAGATAAGGAGGAAGGTGAATGTTATGAGTACATGGGGTCCACACATTATGGCACAAAACTCACGGAACACTGTTGTTACAATAATAAAAATCTTCTTGATTGTAATGTTAATATTAGAGACAAATGTACTTTGTAGATATTATTAGTAGATACCAGCATATGACCATGCATACAACTGGCGATTGCCAAACTACCATATAATCTTAGAGATGGAAACTTGCTACCTAACTTTCACTATCTTAATAGTACCAAACAATTTTAGAGGGAGAAACATGGAGGAAATTGGTACTAAATGGGCCCCACACAGGCCCGTAACATGCAATCGTTAGCCTATAAAACAATGTTGTTTTAAACTATTTCTAAAATATCAAACATTCTAGGCTTTTGCTAAGGTATACTCCCAAATAATTATACAAGGCAAGTCTATGGACATATTACCTCTTATTAGGTAATATATGTTTAATATTTATTATTTAATCCTCTTAGTTAGATCTAATTTGATTGAGTTAGATTTAGCTTCCTTTTTTCTCATCTCATGGATTCACACAGATCTATTAAACAAAAAAAATGGATTCACTAAAATATAATTTGATGGTTATTCTAAGAGAAGGTGGCGATCAGATTAGGGGAAGCAGACAATGAAGGGCATAAATCCAGGGATTTTCTTTTCTTTTCTTCAAATGTTTTAATGTTTAAATTGTTCACTAGTTCTACAAATTGATAGCTGAGATTCACCCTCTTGGAAGGTGAATGGAGTACTTTAGCGTAGCCCAACAACTTAAGATAGAGAAAGCTACCGCTATGTTATTACACCTAACATTAGGAATAAGAGGGCTCTTAAGAGCTGGTTGGTTTGCTTCCAATATTTGGACGTGTCAAAATATTGGCAAGCCAAATCTTGGACGACTATTTGATTTTCTATATATTAAAAATAATCCATGCATGACTCATATTTATCCTATCAAAATGTTGACAATTTTTTTATCTATACTTTGGCTTACAAAATCGCGGCGTGCCAACATGTGGGAGCAACGACTCATTACAGCGTAGGCGGTACACCGGGTAGACAGACGCATCTCTCTCCTGTGCCAAGTAAAGCACCTGTCCAATTTATTCCCTACCTAGGCAGAGGAGAGAGAAGCCAGTGCGTTAATATGAGAGAGAAATGGAGCAAAGCTCAGGAACAGCGATGAAATTTAAGTGCATCCAAACAACAAAACAATCCACACAGCCTCTCTCCTCTCTCTCTCTCTCTACTGATTCTTTCGTCCTCTGAGGATCTGATCCCACTTTTGCCCCCAGTTTTCCTCTTCCTCGAGCAGCAGACGCTCCTCCCCTAAACCCCACTGTATAAGCTGTAAACCTTTGCAAAATTTGGACAGCAAGAAAATTAGCTGTTTCCTTTACAAGAGTCCCCAGTGGCCTACAAATCCAGCCCCGTCCTGGGTTGCAACAAATCATTAGTGGATCTGAGAGCATTTCGCAGCATCCAGTAGCATTATCAAAGGGGATTTTGCCCTTGCTTTTTGTTCGGATTTCTCAGGGCATTCAGTACCATTTCTCAACGGGATTTCTGAGCATTTTGTGTGGTTCTTTTCTCGGTTGCTTTGGCTTTGTGTTGCTAAGTTCCTCGCCGTTGAGGGTTTAGTGTCCGTTCTCTTGTGTTTTTCGCGAACTTTCATTTTGCTCTTAATAGTTTATTAAACATGTTTTTCTTTCAATTTTACTCCGTGTAGGGATTAGGATTGTTTTGTATCGCTTCCAGATTGTTGGACAACAACTGAAAGTTCGCGCAGCTTTGTGTAAAAAGAATGTGCCTTTATTTTTCTGGAGAATGAATTCTGGCGGCATCTGATGCTCTAGGACCATAAAGCTCACTAAAGCTTGTGACTTTACTGCTGTCCTGCCTGACTACACTACCTATGGAATAAATCCTGAAGCTGTTTTCCTTTCGTCATCTTGGCAAAGCAGAGGAAGAGCCTTCCATGGAGATGACTGACATGAAACCAGAGGAGATGAGCCACCCTCCCATGGACCAGCTGCTTGGAATGGAGTACTGCATAGACTCCAATCCATCCTGGGGTAAGTACAACTCAAGTGCCAAGAACTGTACGATTCATTCATCTAGCTTCGTTGTGTCTTCCCGGCTAAATCTGTGTGTTTCTTGTATGGCGCAGGAGGGGCTATTGTGCTTGGCTTCCAGCACTTCATTCTTTGCCTGGGGACGGCAGTGATGATCCCCACCATGCTGGTTCCCCTCATGGGAGGAAATGCAGTAAGTATCCACTCCCTAAGGGTGCGTTTAGTTTCACCCACCTCCTCACAAAAAATACTATTCATCCAACTTTTCTCTATTCATCACATCCCTTCCACTCACGAAACACTATTCATCTACAGTGTATTTTTGGGTCTACAGTATTTTTTTGGGAATCTTTCCCAATCTAAACACCCCTTAATGTCGTTGTGGTCTGTAGATGATGTCATACTTGATTATCTCATGCCATTTTTCTTCTTGAAAAAATGTTAGAATTAAATATTCAAATCTGATTCTAGATTGGGCATGTCAGTTATAAGGTATAAGCAAAGAGAGCTATGTCTGTGATGTCAGCATGTCCAATGTAATAAGTTTGCTGGATTGTTTTATTTTCATAAGATTAGTCTGTTGTTTAGAGCTTGCCGGGTAGAATTTAATGTCACAGAACAGCTGCCCTTTTCGTTGAAACTAATAAAGAATTTTTGTTTTGTTCCATCTAGCATATTTGATGTTTAATGATATATCAATTTTGTGCCACGATACTGCACTCCCACTATTGCATCAATTGCGTGTTTCCAGAATTCTTTTTTTTGGATTATGATCTTTTTATCTACTGTTTTTGGAATCATCCTGATTTGCTCATGTTTGTTTGTTTGCTTCCAGCATGACAAGGCAATGGTGGTACAGACAGTGCTATTCGTGACGGGGATAAATACAATGCTCCAAACTCTGTTTGGAACTCGTCTACCCACCGTCATCGGTGGGTCATATGCATTTGTAATCCCAATCATATCAATAATCAGTGACCCCTCACTGGCGCGAATTGCTGATGACCATACAGTAAGCATGCAAATATGCAATAATTTTGCCCTTTCAGGTAATCACTATATTACGAGGCTTTTTCAATACCTTAACTAAAATGCCTTCCCTTATTGCAGAGGTTCAAAATGACAATGAGAGCCATACAGGGGGCCCTGATAATATCTTCCTGCATTCAAATAATACTTGGCTACAGCCAGTTGTGGGGGGTATGCTCCAGGTACAGACAAGGCTCTCCAGTTCAAACTGATGTTTCATGTGACACAATTGTTAAAATTCTTCCTTGCCTATGCTGTTTACTGTTTCTTAACTTTTATGCGCAAGCGGGCATTAAACTGAGTAGTGTTTGTATGAGTAACTTTTGGCATGACATGTGTTGACAATAGGGGCACATGATCAATCATGAGATTATATCCTATTACTTCTTTGTACCAGCCCTGGACCCTTCGATAATCCACTATGCTTTCTTTGTTTGAGAAGTGGGCATCGTTTTCCGAAAAAAAAGGCAATATTGTAATCCATGGATACATGAACCAAAAGTAATGGCAAATGGCTGAAGCCTTCAGTTTGACGATAAGGATCTTAAGATGTTTTGATGTCCATGTTGCAGGTTCTTCAGCCCACTTGGCATGGTTCCAGTGATTGCATTAGCTGGGCTCGGCCTTTTTGAAAGAGGATTTCCAGTGGTAAAAGCTCTAACAACTCTTATCTCTATGTTGAACTGTTATTTTGTTAATCCTGACAAGGTCCTGTCCTTATTATCGACAATTCGTTGCTTATACTGTCAGAATATATGCTTCCTGTACGGGTACTTTCCACAACTCCATCAGAACCATTTGAATTCCACTAATATCTAGCATAAATGAGCATTTTAAAAGTATTATTTTTATACCATGTAATCAGTTTTTCATCCCTGAAGCCAATAATCGAGTTGATGTTCTTAGATTGGAAAGTGCGTGGAGATTGGTCTTCCGATGCTCATCCTATTTGTGACACTTTCCCAATATCTGAAGCATGTACAAATGCGCCATTTTCCGATATTGGAGAGGTTCTCGGTGCTCATCTCCATCGCACTTGTCTGGGTTTATGCCCACATCCTCACCGTGAGTGGGGCATACAGACATAGCTCCCAGCTCACCCAAGTCAACTGCCGCACTGACCGTGCCAATCTCATCACAACTGCACCATGGTCTGTGGATTATTGATGCCTAAAGCAGTGTTTTATTTTCCTCATTATTTCACACATCAAAATAACTTGATCGTAAATTTTCCTCAGGATCAGTATTCCATACCCACTGCAATGGGGTGCACCGACTTTCAGCGCAGATCATTCATTTGGGATGATGTCTGCTGTGCTGGTGTCCTTAATAGAGGTAAGGTTCCATCAATACTATGTTATTTGTAGTAGCATACAAAATGCAGTTAGCTAACATTATGCTGACCTGATTTGTCTCACAATATTTTGATCGTTGCAGTCTACTGGAGCTTTTATGGCTGCTGCCCGGTTGGCTAGTGCTACGCCACCTCCACCATTTGTCCTGAGCAGGGGCATTGGATGGCAGGTCAATTCTTGTCATACAATAGGAAACAATGTGAAAATTTTGTGATTCCTCTGTTCAAGATGATTATTGATTTCTCCTCTTTCTGGTGATATACGTGGAAAAAAATCAGGGAGTTGGTCTGCTGTTCGATGGTCTATTTGGTACTGTGAGTGGATCTACAGTTTCTGTGTATGTTTGTTAGCTTATTTTTCACACCAAGTTCGCATCCAGATCCTTTTTTAGTGTCATGCCAGGTCTAACATCATGTATACTACTTTTCGCAAAACAGGGAGAATGTTGGTCTCCTAGGATCAACCAGGATTGGCAGCAGAAGGGTGATCCAGATTTCTGCTGGTTTCATGCTCTTCTTCTCCATCCTAGGTAGAAAATACACTCTATGTATAGTTTGATAAACTATACCAATCTTTCTCTGGTTCTGAACACATTTCATAATTTCAGGGCGATTTGGAGCACTCTGCGCATCCATTCCATTCACATTGTTTGCTGCCATATATTGCGTGTTATTTGGCTATGTTGGTACTAACATTCATAGTCCAAAGAAAATGTCACTCATCTGTTAATAGTTTCTTATTGGGTTTTGTATTTCACCAGTGTTAGCTCAAGGCCTCTGTTTTGTCTGATCTGTTTTTTTTAGGTGCCGTGGGGCTCTCCTTTATGCAATTCACTAATATGAACTCGATGCGCAACCTCTTCATCATCGGCATCTCGCTCTTCCTTGGTATCTCCATCCCAGAGTACTTCTTCCGGTTTACAGTGAGTGCTCAGCATAGCCCAGCACACACAAGAGCGGGATGGGTACGTAGCCTTTTTTTTTAATCACTGTAAATGCCTTGTATGAGCTGAAAATTATTGGACATGAAAACTTTTTCTGAACCGAACTGACCTGTTCTGTGCAATGTGTAGTTCAATGATCTCATCAATACCATCTTCTCCTCACCTCCGACCGTCGGATTCATCATCTCGGTGGTCCTGGACAACACGCTGGAGGTCAGAAACAGGGCAAGGGACCGTGGGATGCCTTGGTGGGCGAGGTTCAGAACGTTCCGCGGCGACAGCCGGAACGAGGAGTTCTACAATCTGCCATTCAACCTCAACCGGTTCTTCCCACCATCTTAGGCTGGGTGACTTGATCGGAGTAGGATTTAGTGGAAAAGAAGCCAACCATTGAGTGATTTCAGCAATCAATATCATTGTAATTATGGTTTGGCATTCATAGAGATTAGAGAGAATTAGGACTAGATGTAGAACTAGAGCAAGGAAATGCAGGGAAATATAAGAAACTGTCATCTGTTTGTTGGTTGTGCTGGAAGGTTCCTGGGGTGGTTGTACATGCTTCAGTGGTTTGTGGAGATGGGCAATGAGCAATTAGAATCAATCGTTTTGAGTTCACTGTCCTGCTCCTATTTATATTTGCAGTATTCGGTTATCAAAGCTTCTAAGAAAAACATTGGGCTCATGTAACAGCTCAATGACATGACAATTGTAACTAGTAAAAATATAATAAGGTCACTTTTGATGCAAAGAATCTCATGACAATTTTACTGCATTAAATAAGTAAAATTCAAGGGAAGCATTTTTCACAGCATGCATTGTTACATCATTATTACGGTTAAAGTTGACACTAATCGTAATCCTAAAAAGACAAAAAAAAAGAATAAATACGACATAATAAAAAATATATCCGACCTGCCGGATTCGAACCAGCGACCTAAGGATTTCTCTGCAAGCACTACAGTCCTCCGCTCTACCAACTGAGCTAAGGTCGGAGTATGGTTGTAGGTTACATACCCTTTAATAAATCAGAAAGTACCCACGGGTTTCTTTATAGTTGCTGACTCTGCTCGTTTCTCTCTTCCCTTAGTTCTTACACACACAAGCAAAAGGGCTGTATGCGCTATGCAGTGCCTTTCTCTTTTTACACTGATTGTTTTTCGAAATACCAGTACTACCATGTAAAATGTCGTTGACTGAAACTTTCTGGTTAACCTTTCTGGGAACAGCAGTAAATACCGCTTCCTTCAGCTGTCCAGGGGTGGGGCAACCAGCCATGTAAGTATCCTACATGGAGGGGGCAAAGTGAGATGCTGGTACAACTTTTACACCTACGGGACTACATGAGAAATGGCTAGATACAAGTTACTGCTTCCCAAAACTATCCTTCTCAACGGCACTAGAAAGTGGGAACGGAGAAAGGAAAACACACTATCTTAACCCTATCCACTGAGGGAACTCCCACCATCTCAAAATATTTTTTAGCTTTCCTAATTTAACCATCAATGTCTTCTCCATTGAATTCAAGAAAAGTGAGTCTGGGCCCTCTTGCTACAATTCTGTGATGTTGTTGCAGGTGCATGTTATAAGGATGAGGTGGAGCATAGTGGTGGTTTGGGTTTCCATAGTGTTGGTTCAAGGGAATGGGCCCTCTCATCTCCTGCTGAGCATGGTTATGTCTCACATGCCTTTTCTGGTTCTGATTTGGCAGCGTATTATAATTGAACATCTGATCTTCCTCCTCTCTAATATTCCATTGGCGTGGTTTGCCACAGCTCATGATAAAAAATTTCCTCATAATAGTACACCTGTCCATGGTGCTGGCCATCTATGGGCTCATAGTACTGATGGTGGTTCAGATGATGAGTCAGAAATTTCAGATCAGGTGGAGCAATTTGTATGGCTTCGATGCTATACCGTGGAATGTGCATTGTGCTGATTTCCCCTAGATTTCCTTGAACATTTGCAAATTGCTTGTTCTGAGCACTGGTAAATTGCTGACTAGGAGGTGGTGGAATGTTCTTAACCTGCTTGATAATTGAGTCTTTGTCTTCTGGTAGAACTGGTGGGGTCTGAACTGAGGGATTGTTGATCAAATGCAATATCTTGTCGATGCCAGCTTGAAAATTATGATTGCTTGCCTCTTGTTGTTTCATGAATAGATCCAGTGTATGATGAATACCATCCACCTCGACAGCAGAAGTGAAAGGGCTAGGGTCTTCATGGTCAGCACCATTCAACATCTTGGATACTCTGTGAAATCGAATTAGATTTAAAACTCTCCCCAATTAGTTCAACATATATTCTCGATACCTAAGACGTGGAATTGGCTTGGGGATTTTACACTTGCAACCTTTACCGACGCCACCGCAAGGACAAATCCGAACACAACCTCAAAATTTTACACAGGAAAAGTGCCCTGCAACCCTAGCTGGAACGAAATTGCCTGCTCGATTTTAGGGAAATTTGCGGGTTTTCTCTACAGCACCGGGTGGGCGGGTGGGACGAGCACTGGGAGATTGGCACTGGGAAAAATGAGATCCGGCCAAGGGGACTGGCTCTAGATGCCTTTGTTAGGAGTTCGACAAAAGCAGGAAGGAGAATAGGGAAGTACGGGAAGAATGAACAGGGAAACAATATAATGCAGGGACGATAGCAATGATTCATTGATAACCAAGATTCCCTGATACAAGATGGGACAGATAGGACCGCGAGACTGATGCGGTCGACAGGCGGCAGCGGCTACAGCAACTAGTTATACTAGGGTTCATCCACAATGTTCTTCTTACCCCTTTACAGAATGGACATGAGCTTATGTATTCACTCAGCCAAAAGTTACAGAAATAAATTTATTGTTTTGCATCCGACAAATAAAGTAGGCATCGTTAGATGATTATCCGACGGTTCACGATACTCCTACCTGTCTAACTGAAGCCCTCCGTCATTCCCTGATGAAGCCTGGCGACTTAAGGATGGCCATTGACAATCCCGTCATCGGTGAATGGAGAGGAGGAATGGTGCCCCGCCGCCACCATCCTCTTGGGGCGCTCGGACTTCCAGCGGCTAGCTTTGGTGGTTGTGCAGCATTAGGGCGAGGAGGGGGCGTAGTGGCGGCCAATGTCGGTGAAGGGACGACTAGGGGGCTCAAAGTGATGGTTAATTTATTAATACCGAACAGACTAGCCAGTGCACACCAGATAATGCACGTACTCTAACAATGTGCATGAGTGCATCCAGTCATCTATCAATGTACGTACTCATGATCTATATATCCTCGATCCCAAATTATTAACTATAAACCAACCTTGTTGTGTACTAGTAATAGAAGCGTATAAGAACAAGTATAATAAGCTTACTCTGTGGACGACTCAGGAGCACACATCAGACAAAAACACTGCTTGTGGAGAGAGAAGATAGGAGAGAGAAGAAGGCGCAAGAGTAGGCTATGCAGGCGCAAGAGCAGCTATGCAATTTCTATTGGCTCATGCTGGAAAAGGCATTGGTACCTTGGGAGGGGCACCGCCACTGCTCTCCCCACATGGATAAGAGTCTGGGGGGAGAACCATGGGCCCCATAGGGGGGATCAGCCAACCCCACAGGTTGGCCGAACTGACCTTGTGTCGCCAGTGAGCTGCTTCCACATGTTGGCTCCTCGTTGGTTCTTGAAGGCAGTGGAGTGTGCGCACGGTGTTGCAAGGGGGCTAAACGTGCCCTTGACCCCTATAAATAGATGAGAGGGGGTCTCATTTTAAGACACACCACTCTTGATTCACCTCCCTTCCTTTAGTTTCTAAGGCTAGTGGAGTAGGCCAGAGTAGCTCTTATTCAGGTTCCTAGTCTGCTTCTGGATCTAGGTATGACTTCTCTTGTATCTTTATTTCCTTGTATGACTTTGATCTACTTCAATTATTTATCTATTTTCATATAAAGTAGTGCTTGCATACATGAGTGATATGTTCTTGTGTTCTTCGTCTGTTCATCATTTAGAGGCCCGTATTCTTCATGAACACGACCCTTTGATCTTGTTGATTGGACATAGAAAGTATCATATCCATTTGTATGTTTATTAGCCTCAATTTGGTCTAGTTAGTTCACACATTTGATCTTGACGATAAGAAATGCCAACAAGCATTTCTGGCGCCATTATCAGGGAAGGCACAAGATAAACATGACTATACTTTGCATAGGTCTATAAGCATGATAGGATAGAACAATTCTCAATGCGCCACCTCCCCCTGCTACCAAAGGGCAAGCGTGCCGTGCAGAATGTGTCACCACTCCCTGTGGCTGAGGGCGGGCGAGCCGTGCGGGGGTGTGCCGTATAGGCCGCTATGTGCTCCAGCAACCTGGATATGCCTTCTAGGTTTAGCAACCTGGATATGCCTTCTAGGTTTTGCTAAGGACGCATGTTGCAATCGTATGTTTCACGTATTTGTGATGTTTCGGAAAAAATGTTGTACGTGTTCAATATGAATGTTGGAAAAGTATATTTAGATATTGCAATGTTGCATATATTCAAGCATATGTTGCCAATGTTTATTTTGGATGTTGCATTTTTGTGGCCAATGTTTATTCGGTGTTCCATACGGAGTTTAAATGTTCCACATAACATGAACATAGATGTTGCGGTGGGTGTTTTTCCTCATCATCGCCGGATTGTTATGAACATTTTTTCAACAAGTTTTTGATGTTGTGAACATTGATTTTGTATGTTGCGGATATTACGTTTTGATGTTGCATATGTCGTTTTTGGATGTTTCAACGGACATATGGGCCAAGCCTGTTTTTTTATTGGCTTACGGTACAAGCAAACTCATAGAGCTTTCGTTACATTTGCTGAACATATATAATTGACGTACAACAGAACGGATACAGGGCTTAATTCGAGTGAAGCAAAGTGATCACCAAATTGATGGAATTAAGAAGTTGACTGATTTATTTCCGCAACAATCTCAACCAACCGCGTGAGCGCGAAATCATCTGAGACGACGCCGTAGTGGGTCACATTGGGTAGGAGAATGAGCTTGAAGTATCCCTGATCCGGTTCATTATCAATCACTGTTCGCGATGCCGACACCACCTCAAAGTTCATGAAGCCGTCGCCGTCGTCATTCGCTACCTGAGGCACCTTCCCAAAGTCACCGTCCCAGTAGGTGAGCCGCACCGGCGAGGGCAAGCCGACGCCCACGACGGTCGTCGTCAGCACGAGCGGCGCCCTTATACCCAGAGTCACCGGCAACGCCCTCCTCAGGTACCGCGGGGCTACGTCGGAGAAGCCGAGATCGGAGAGGAGATCCGAAAGCTCAAAGGCGGAGTAGTTCTTGTCCCGCGTCACCACCAGCGGCGCGTGGCCGAACACCCTGGGCGACGCCAGCGCCGCGAGTGGCGACGCGAAGCTACGGCTAGTGTTGGCATAGAACAAGACGTTGCTCGACGGGCCGGCGTTGGCAGAGGCGATGGTCCTCAGTATCACCACGTCGCCGCCATCGCCCCTGGAGAGCATGAGGTAGTGCTTGATCAGCCTCTGCCGCCACGACAGCGGGCTTCGGGAGAGGAACTCGAGCGCTAAGTAGCCGCCGAAGGCGTGCGACACGAAGATCACCGGCTTGCCCCCGTTCTTCCTGCTCGCGTGCTCCACCAGATCCCGGATGCGGGAGAGGTCGGAGTCGAAGACGTCGGATGGTTGGCGGGGCGGCGCCGCCGCGTACCGGAAGTCATAGTTGGCACCGAACATGTTCTCGCCGTCTCTGTACCCAACTCCTTCCAGTGTCGTCACTAGTTTCTCCGTGCACATGTTCCTGATGAAAAATTGGTTAGTTTTACCATCTAAAAACATATACATGCATGTCAGTCTTACTTCATAGCAGGATCATCGGAGCCGAAGCCGCGGGTGCTACCGAAGGCCACGACGCGGGTCTCAACGCCCGGCGCGTTGCGGTAGTCGTCGGCGGTGTGGTCGTAGACGAGCCGCAGCTGGTCGGCGTAGCAGGGCATCAGCCTGGGATCCTGCAGTGCCGTCTGATTCTTCCACAGCCGGAACCACCCCTTGCCCTTCATCGCGCCGCACCAGGGCATCCCTGGGGGTGGCTGGTACTCATCCGTGAGCCGTGCGTCGAGATTGCTGCAGGTGTAGCACGGCACCAGCACGACTGGGTAGAGGCCGGGCGAGGTCTCCCCGTGCGCCGGCGAGGTGCAGCTGGCGAGGAAGAAGCAGAGGCAAGCGAGCAGAGGGAAGATGAGGTGCGGCATCATCAACAGGCACTGCAGCTGGGCGATAGCTGCTGATGTGCTTCTATTCTATATAGCACAATATATATATAGCTCCTCCATGTATGAGAATAATAAAAACCAAATGGGTTGGCAATCGTGGTGCAAATGATTAGTATAGGACTCTAGTGTCCACACCGTTTAGTTAAAACACATTACTGTCAGAAGGGTTGACAATCGTGGTGCAAAAGGTTTGAGTGGGACTCTAGCTAGCATCCCCACCGTCTAGTTAAAACATTTTCTGCAGTCAACGGCTCTAATCGAGCGTCCGTTGCGCTGTCCATGTTCTTCCTAGTACTTCCAACTCTTATAATAACATTTGTAATTCCCACTTGTCGGTTCCTTCTGCCATTCAATTTATTGATCCAGTTGACTTTGATGACACATCCAGTAGTTGACCGAATCCCCCGTGCAATTGTCCAAACTTCTAATCTCGGACACAAGATGTTGATCCAAAGAGACGTATGGAGAGGTGGAATATAATGGGGGTTTGTAAAAGTGTGATTAAAGGCAGGTGGTTAAGTGTAAAATTACCCAATTATGTACCATGTGGGTCGCAGAATTTTTAGCAGTCGTTCTCCCGATCACCCCATCGTGGTCTTTTCAAGAATCCGAAAGAAACTGCTCTTCTAAAGTGCCATGGTGTGATCAATGTTTGACCCTCTGTTTAGTTAACCCCTTTGGTAGGAGCTAGAATAGAAGCTTAGTAATAAAGTAAATAGGAACCTTGTGCTCTCCGTTGTCCTCCCCGTCTTAGCTTGTCTGCTTTGCTATCTTATCATAAAGCTCTCTTGTGTGTAATATGAAGAATTCTTCTATGTTCTTTTTCTCAATTTATCATTATAGTTATGTTAGGAAATTTGAGCAAGGTTCTTATGATATAATCATGATGTAACAAAACTATTATTTCTATGTCATGAACTTGTCGTATAGAACTTTATGTTTAATCTATCATGCATACATGTTTAGACCTAGAGCTGAGGTGATGAGTTCTGCTTTAACATAGTCCTGGTCATTCTTGGTTTGTCTGTCCCCAAGGCGGATGCTCTAGTAGATGACACCAGGGATGGGTAAGCCTTATCAATACACTAGAGTAGTAGTCAAAGCTTAGATATGGTGTTTCGGCTTGAGGTTACCTTCGTTTAACTCGTACACGTACGAATGAGGTATTAGGTGGTGACAACCTTGTCGGTCCCTCGTAAACCCCATGTCCATGTCTAGTGCAGTGCTAGAAGACAGAGGTACCTTGCAGACCATGTATAAGCTAGTGCCTGAAGTAAGTCAATAGTGACTAAGGCTATCTTAACTAAGAATCTCTAACCGTATAAAAGCATGTTTGCGTATGATCATCTACTGTCTTCACATAGCTATTTAAGATATGTGTGTATCAAGTTATCCTACTTTTATCATGGTTATCCCTGTTATCAACTTTGGTATATTCACATATATGTTATCTTGTCCATGTCCCTGTTAGAGACTTTTACACCGTGCATTTCCTTTGGGAAAAATATAGATAATGATTCATTGAATATCTCTGGGTGAAATGCTACCACGGTATTTTTGTGCGCTTGTGAACTTGTTATGTAAGTGTTACATAATACTAACAGGTGTTTCCTGGCGACATTGCTAGGATATATCAATTTTAGTGATGATGCTAAAAAACGAAAACACCATGCTACTACACATATGCCTTACACATGTAGTTGCATGCCCGTGCCTGGTGCTACGAGCTTTCTTTTGCATTCATGCTATGCATCGTGCATGTGCAGACAAATGGGGACCACCGTTCATGGCTGTGCCCCCACATGCTGTGCGCTCTGTCTATGCAAGCATATGGGACGCAGCCATATCCACTTCCCTTCCCACAAACACGCGGGGACCACCTGCGCTCATAAGGACTACCTCTGCGTGCACCTGCTTTTGCCTGCTAATGAAAACACTAGCAATATAAAGCACTTCTTGCTGTCCAAAATAGGTGAAATATTTGAGACATATGGAACAACATATGTCTGAAACAGCAGAAACAATTGCAACATGTATTCGCACGCGAAAGCAGGTGCACGCAGAGGTAGTATCTATGAGCAAGTGTATGTTTTCAATTGTTTCTGTTGTTTTCGACATATATTGATACCCACTGCAACATATGCAACATCTAGATAAAACATATGGAACATATGTCTAAAACAGCAGAAACAATTGAAACATGTTCTTGCAACATATGTGTATAGCCACCGTTGCAACATTTAGATAAAACACTTGCAAACATACCTCTGAAATAGTTCAAACATTTAGAACATGTACTTGCAACATATCTTTATATATAGCCATCACAATACGTGAAACATCGAGATAAAACACATGCAACAGTTACCTGAAAGACATGAAACATATAGAGCTAGGTCAACACTGAGCAAGAGGTCTAGGGTGCAAAGCTCATGCATGGACAAAAATGAGTTTCCATTTTAATGTGCTTGCATACTTACATACACACAACTAGTGAGATGCGTCACGGAGCATGTTAATAATTAAATTACATGTGAATGGAAGTATTTCACTATGTTAAATCCTTCATGTGTTTTCACGCGATGCAGACCATGCATGTGTGTGGCTGCGTGAGGACCCGGAGAGAGGCAATGGACCATGGGTGGAACGCGACGGAGACTGCATGCAGCATGGATGGGGTGACCGCTTGGGGACTAGGAAAGAGGCCAGAATTGCTCGTGGGATGGGATGCGATGCAGATCTAATGGTCAAGAGTTAAAAGGAACCTGTTATAAAGGAACATATGTCTACAAGGGTATATTAGTACTTTCAATCAACTTTTTCTTAGAAAAAAAATTCAACTCAATAACGTTTCGCTTTCCTGCTCATTGACGTTTCGTCTTCTTCCTTCAGTACTCTGCTTCCTCGGCCTCTACGGCGGGCTGCTGCCGGCGAAGCTTGGCCTGCAAGGGGTGTTGAGGGGAGGGGCTCGCGCCGCGATGCGGGGTGCAGCCGCCGGCGATTGGGAGTCAGCCACCGGCGATTGGGAGCTCTCGCGTGCGGTCGCCGCCTCGCCGGGACTCGCGGCGCTGCGGCTCGTTCACACGCCCGGCCACCGGAGCTCGCGAATGCTAGGGTTTGCTTACGCTCGTGGCTGGAGGACCTTGTGGTGAGATGCGGGCCGCTGGAGGTCGCGGACGCTGGGGTTCGCTCACGGTTGGAGGACCCCACAGTGAGATGCGGGCAGCCGGAGGTCAGCCGTAGCCACCGGTTTGCCGGCATGCAGCAGGCCATCAGCACAGGGTGGGAGGGCTCATCGGCTAACGGACACGGGCTGGTCAGTCAGCAACTCACCTTCCTGTTCCTTCCTAAAAAGTTAAGATTCATCGATTACTGTCCTTCTCTATTTTCCAATTGCACTGTTGTTCTTTGTGATTTATTTTTGTCAATTGCTAACCAATGCTAGGTAGCCTGTTAGGCAAATGATTATCTTTTTTTTGTTTTATATTTACTTAATTTTGCCCGCTCTTCTTGTTCTTTTTGTTTTGCTACATATGTATGCAGCAACGCAAATTGGTGAGGTTGGTCTTATCGCTGATCTTGTTCTTTTTTTTTTTTGCTACAGATGTCTGGAGCAATGCAATGTCACGCAGATCGTGGAGGTCCGGTGACTGCTTCGGCTGCCCATGGTGTCACTACTGATTAGTTGGGTGAGTTTTTGAAATCCACATCATGCTTTAGTGAAGATGATTGGTCAATATGTATCGAAAATAAGAAATCTTGCTGGTGAATGCACTTCAGTTCTTGGGGGGGGCACTGAACAATGCACTGATTGCTACGATATAGAACACTGAGCAGTTACTAAAGGGCAATGCAATGTAAATTTTCTGTTACATAAGGACGAGGAAAATAATGGTAAATAGTCGTCACTTGTAAGAGAGAATAAACGTCACTAGAAAACATTAATATTGCATATTTTGGCTAAACATAATGGCTTGGGTAGGATTGTCTTGATCTCCACAAACTAAAACAAAAGCATTTGTGAGGCCTTCTCCCCGCAAGTAGATGTCTGAACTGCAAACCTCTCCATTTCGTCAGATGAAGGTAGAACTGAAAAGGAATAAAGACAGAAGGTTATGTGTTTGTAAATTAGCTCAGAGACTGACTTTAAACTTCTTATGCATAGTTAACAGTAGCCATATCAGTGCTAATAGCTGAATCTCACCAAGCTTTGGTGCAAGTGATTTATAGTTGCTTGTAAGGGCTCAACTGGTACTGGCTTGGATTGCGAACACGTAGGTTTTTAGTAGGCTCTTGTTTAGTAGGTGTTTTCAATCTTTTTGGAGCGACCTGTTTCATGCCAGCTGTGTTGGTTGTTTCTACATCTTTCCTTGGCTGTCCCCGTTTCTTCTGGCCTTGAGGCTGTCTTCCTTGCTCCTTTTCGAAGGACCCACCAGTGGTCAGGTTCTTTGCTGACATGTTGTCAATCTTATTTTTTTTTGTACTTTTTTTTGGACTAAACATATAGACATCATCATCCAAACCAACGCCTTGGCCATCTGGACGAGATTCTGGGTTTTCGGCCAAGAACTGTTGCTTCTAAAGAATAATAAGGAAATGGTTCAAAAGTATCCATCAGAAAACAAACTAAATAAAAATAAATGCAGTATTAGCTGGGCAATTGCACTAACTGTGAGAGGCTCCTTGTATGATGTTCTTCGACTTTTGTTGGATTCTGATCGCAGCACCCTACAACATATCTTCCTCCGGAAAATTTTCATTTGATCCTACAGCAGAATGCATGACATTTGTTAATAAAAATGGATATCAACTTCAGTACAGCTATGTAAACATACTTGAGCATACACACCTATTGTTTCCATCTTATACCTATAGCAAAAGTTATATACATCCCTTGCTATAAATCCAACCTTGTCATATCCACCATATTGCATTTCTAGTATATTCATGATTTGGTTTTTACGTACACCTGCAACTTCCATTTCAAGGATCTCTGCTCTCTGTTCATTGCTGATCCTTCTATGTGAACACAAGAGACAAGCTAAATCTGGTGGTGCCAATGCATGGTTGTGCTCACCAATGAAATCCTTGACATACCATTTACTTGTTTCCTTGTTGCACGAAATTACCATTTTTGCTAGACACCCACAACGACTGATGTCCCGTGGTTTCCTTCTCTTATGTGCTCTTTTCATGTGCTTATCTTCACGGAAACCTTGACGGCCACAAACAAACTTTCTTAAACATATTTCGTTACTGGTTTTGTCTCTTTCTACATAGCACTTCCTTACTGTGAACCCCTTTTCCAGAGCATAATTGTTGTAGAATTCATAACCTTCATTCTCACTATTGAATGTTTTGCTAACGATGTCTTGATAATCTAGTAATGCCTCTATACTTAAATCAACCATCTTTTCCTACATTATGTCATCAGTCAAAATGGATCGATAATTAAATTAATCTTTCAATTATAGGATGTGGTACTTCAAATCAAAGCAATATAAGTAATCCAGCCTATCCTTTCCATTACTAGATGTGGTACTTCATATAACAACATCATAATTCTAGCCTACGTACAGTTTCCTTTATCTCAACTTTTTTCTGAAAAATTCAACAGCAGCACACAATCTAGGATGTCGATCTCGTGCTGCCTGATTCCGATTGGGGTTGAGGAGTAATGGTTGGTGAAGTGCCTGGGATTCTCCGATGGGTGGCCCGACGCCGCCGGCGTTGAAGGGAGGACCGGAGGCGGAGCAGGTCGACGACGAGGAAGGGGCGATTTGTTTTGGGTCGAGGACGAGGAGCGGAGGTGGAGGAATCAGTGGACTGCCGCCGGCGGCGTGAAAGGGAGGACCGGCGGAGCAGGCTGCGGACGAGGAAGGGGCGATGGCGATTTGTTCCGGGGGCGGAGGAAGTGCCGATCTTTTTTTTTCTTGGGAAAGATGCGATCTGATTTGTGTGCAGAGAATAAAAGACTAAATTGCCCTTTCTACATAAAACAGCTTTAATCAAGATCTAACGGTTGACAATATTTAGGGTGAAAGGAACCACCGGTTTCTTTCAAGCACCGTAACAAAGCTCATAATTATAACTAGAGTACAGTTTGAAACATAAATAATTAAGATATAACAAATCCATAATTATAACTAGAGTACAGTTTGAAACATAAATAATTAAGTAATATTACAAAACAATAATGACTACTGCAATATAATAAGGGCGGGTCCGCGGGTGGGATCCGTCCGTCCGGATATCCCAGTAGGAAGCATTAGATAATGCATGGTTTTTTATTGGCTTAAGGTACAAGCCTGCTCGTAGAACTTCCGTTACATCATTTGCGAGCGGGAGCCAACAGCTCATGTAGTTGACTTACAACGTAACAGAATGGATACAGGGCATATATAGTTGGAGTAAAGCAAAGTGATCACCTAGTTGATGGAATTAAGAAGTTGCCTGATTTACTGCCGCGAGAATCTCAACCAATTGCTTGAGCGCGAAATCATCTGAGATGACGCCGTTATGGGTCACATTGGGGAGAAGAACGAGCTTGAAGTATCCCTGATCCGGGTCATTCTCAATCACCGTGCGCCATGCCAACACCGTCTTCAAAGTAACATCGCCGTTGCCGTCGGCGTTCACTACCTGAGGCATCTTCCCAAAGTCGCCGTCCCAAAATGTGAGCTGCACCGGCGTGGGCAAACCCACGCCCACGACACACGTCGTCGGCACGAGCGGTGCCCTTATTGCCAGCGTCACCGGCAGCGCCCTCCTCTGGTACCGTGCGGCCGCGTCGGAGAAGCCGACGTCGGCGAGGAACTCCGTCAAGTCGAAGGCGGAGTAGTTCTTGTCTCGCGTGACCACCAGCGGCGGCGCACGGCCGAACACCTTGGGCGACGGCAGCATCGTGAGTGGGGACGCGAAGCTCCGGCTAGTGTTGGCGTAGAACAGCACGTTGCTCGACGGGCCGGCGTCTTCGGCGGCGAAGATTTTCAGCAGCACCACCTCGCCGCCTACGCCCCTGGAGAGCAAGAGGTTGTGCTTGACCAGCCTTTGCCGCCACCGCAATGGGGTCCGGTAGAGGAACTGGAGCGCTAAGTGGCCGCTGAAGGAGAAGGAGATGAGGATCACCGGCTTGCCCCCGTTCTTGCTGCTCGCGTGCTCCACGAGGCGCCGGAGGCGGGAGACGTCGGAGTCGAAGACCTTGGACGGCTGGCCAGGCGGCGCCGCCGCGTACCGGAAGTCGAAGGGGGCACCGAATAGGTTCTCGCCGTCCCTATATCCGACTCTTTCCAGTGTTGTCACCAGTTTCGCCATGCAAGTGTCCCTGGCGAAAAATTGGTTACTGGAGTGTCCTGTTGCAAAATTTGACAAAACTATATACGTTACTCGCAACAGTTAATCAACAGCTTTACTGCTTACTTGGTTGCAGGATCATCGACGAAGCCGCGGGTGGTACCGAAGGCCACGACGCGGGTCTCGACGCCCGGCGCGTTGCGGTAGTCGTCGGCGGCGTGGTCGAAGACGAGCCGCAGCTGGTCAGCGTAGCAGGGCATCAGCCTGGGATCCTGCAGTGCCGTGTAATTCTTCCACAGCCGGAACCACCCCTTGCCCTTCATGGCGCCGCACCAGGGCATCCCTGGTGGAGGCCGGTACTCATCCGTGAGCCGCGCGTCGAGAGTGCTGCAGGTGTAGCTCGGCACCAGGATGATTGGGTGGAGGCCGGACGAGGTCGTCGCCCCATACGCCGGCGAGCTGCGGCTGGCGAGGAGGCAGAGGCAAGCGAGCAGAGGGATGACGAGGCACGGCATCTTCATCAGGCACTGCAGATCGAGCTCATGTGCTTCTATATAGTAGCTTTGCTGCAGACGTACTGCTACTTACCCGGCCAGTTGGCAATCATGGTGCAAATGATTGTATATATAGGAGTTTAGCATCCATATAAAAAACTAAAGTGCCAGGAGTAAAGTATGGTTCGTATAGCGTATAGGACTCTAGCATCCTCAGCGTCTATAAAAACTTTAGTGTCATAAGAAGGGTTGACAATCGGGTTGCCAATGTTTTTTTTTTATTAGCATCCACACCGTCTATGAAAAACTTTAGTGTCAGACGAGGGGGGTTGACAATCGTGTGGTGCAAATTTGTATAGGACTCTAGCATCTGCACCGTTTAGTTAAAACACCTTATTAGTGCCAGAAGACCTAAAGAAAATGGGGTTCTGTCTACTTGACCAATTGCACGCTAGACAAATCACCTGCAGTCAACGGCTCTAACCGAGCGTCCGTTGTGCTACCCATGTTGCTTCCTAGTACGCTCATTTGTCAGTTCTTTTTTGAACCTTCATTTGTTAGTTCTTTTTTGTACCTTCATTTAAGGTACTAAATAGCATTTAGCGGTGTGGTAGCGGATTAGTGTTTGTGTAGCGGATCGTGGATAGCGGGCGCTATAGCGGACGCTAAGTCCAAATAGCGGGATTTAAAATTTTGAAAAATTTTTATGGCATATTGAAACAATTACCATCATATTTGGTAAAAAGTTTAAAAGTTTTATTTACCCATTATATTTTATGATATTATATTCACGAAAAAATTTAAATAAATGTATATATATATAAAAGATACATAGATGTATATTAGCGTTAAATTGTCACATTAACAAAAAAATAACATGATTTGTTATTATTGTCTAAAACACCATAATCAACATTCTTATTGTCATTTGATTCATCTTCATTGTCACTTTAATTTTTAACATAGCAAATAGCGGCCTGAAATCAGCAATAGCGGCCCACCATAGCGGATGCTAAGTGCAATAGCGGATAATAGCGGACCCTAAGTCCAAACATGCTATTTCGGGTCCGCTACCTAGTAGCGGTAGCGGCAGAGGTCCGCTACCGCTATAGCGGCCGTTATTGCGGGCGCTACCAACGCTATTTAGTACCTTGCCGTCATTTGTCAGTTCCTTCTGCCATTTAATTTATTTTTTTTTCTATCCAGTTGACTTTGATGACACATCAGTAGTTGGCGGAATCCCCCGGGGGTGGGGGTGTTTGGGGTTTCTAGCACCGTTTATGGCCTTGTACTTTCTTTGGACCATTATCAGATATAAAAGAGATAACAATGTTAGATTGATGAGACATCAATTATATTTTAGTAAGCACTACCACTGAAAATTGAAAAGTAGGAATTACACTACCCGAAACGAGGGCTTTGCTGCTGAGGGCCTGGAATCCAGCCCTCGGCAAAGTCTAGGCCCTCAGGGCTCCTTTGGCAGCCCACTTCCCCGCGGGGAACCTGCGGGCTTATCCCCGTGCCGGCAGCCCAAGCGTAAATTGTCCACGGGGCATCCAGCCTGCATGTTTGGAAGCCTTCCTGGCAGGGCTTTTTGGCACGATTTCGCCCAGTTTCCGCGCGGAAACGCGCTCAACGTCAACAGGTCGGGAGGCGCTCCCCGTTCGCTCCCTCTACCGTGTCATCGTCAAGTCGGCCTGAGCGAGCGAGCGAGACGCCGCCGCCGCCGCCGTGTGATCTCCCGTTCTCCCTAGTCGTCTCTGCTCTTCCTCCTCTGCCGCCATCACTTTGGCATCCAGTCCCCGGATCGTAGCGCCAACATCTCGTCTCCACCTCTGCAAGTGATCCATTCCACATCTAAATCTTCCATCCGCTAGGGTTTCGATTTCTTTCCTGTCTTCAACCTGTTCCTTTTCTGATCTTGGGGGAGATTCGTCTACAGCCAGTTCGGTACCAGGAACGCGAAAACGGGATCTGCATCAAGGGCACTGGCAGCAGGCTCATCGACACTTTCCTCGACATCGTGAGCAAGGAAGTCAAAGTGCAACTTCCTCTTGGTTCCCAAACAGGGGCAGGGGAGTGCATCCGAGCGGGGGAGCACGTCTCAGGAAATTGATTAGCCCTGTGGTTTTTGGTCCCCTTCTGCCAAACTAGCCCTAGTGAAGGAAATTTCCACCGGGCCCGCTCTTGGCCATTAGCCTTAGACGAGGGCCGACCATTAGCCCTCGGCAAAGCGTGAACCCTTTGCCGAGAGCTTTCTGCAGGCAATCAACATGTTTTTCCACTTTTGAGTCTAATTTTTTTGTGGATACAACATGTGGTACTCCATGATCAAATTTGGAGTATTTTTTTAGTTTACTTGCTATATTAAAATATGTAATTGAATTTTTGGTATTTTTTTACTCAAGTCAAATTTGAACCGCAGGTCATTCAAATATATGAAAAAAATAGTAGAAATTAGATATTCATGTTATTCAACCCACGTTGAGAACTTACCGATGAAACCAAAAGAATTTTCTAACATCTTGTTCCAGAAACACGACCTCGACCGCGTGCTCGAGCGGTTTTTCTATCTATAAAAGAACGAGTAGAATTGAAAACGTTTCTCACCCAGTTTGGGCCCGCGATACCCCTCACATCGGACCCACCTGTAAGGGTCAACGGGGCTGGGGAGGGGGTCAAACCCACCAAAATCGCATGTTAGAGAATGTTTCTGCCAAAAACGAATTTTTTTTTGTCACCCACGTTTTCTACCCCCTAAATTATTTTTTTTCTTCCGAAATTATTTTTTCTCTATCGACAAAATCATTTTCTGAGTCCGTCTGTGGACGTCAAAACTTTCCTGTTCCTCAATCCGTGCTTGAGTTGAGCGGCGCTCGAGCTCGCCACGCTAGCAGCCATGCTCCGTTCGAGTTCGCTGTGCTCCGCCATGCTTGGTTCGAGCTTGCTCGCCGTCTTGTACGCCGGGCGGATCTCGAGCTTGGCTGCGCCGTCCGCCGTGCTAGCTGGAAGGGACTCAAGCTCGCCCGCACGGGTCCCGTGCTCGCACGGGTCCCGGAGGCAGTGAGGCAGACGGAAAGAGGGAATAAGCGCGATGAATGCCTGGTGGGGAACCTAGCTTTTGGTGCTGCACGGAGAAGCTGCGAGCGGCATGGCCAAGGTTGCCAAGCAGTATTAGCAGGAGAACGATACTACGATAGCAGGTAGAAGAAAAGCAGCCACGCGGTGGAGAAGATAAAAGGTTTGGCAGGAAAAAAATAAAACGAAGAAGATGATGGCACACGAAGCCCACGAGGCCACAACTAAGCTGCCATCCATCCCTTATTTTCGATCTCTCAATAACAACAACAACAAAAATAGCGTTGGGTCTATACCATACAGAGCACAAATTAAGTTTCATTCATTTAGGGCAACAGAAACACTATGGAATACTCCCTAAAGGATGACGTTTTAAGATTGTCCTAAGTCAAAGTTTGTAAACTTTGACTGTAAATAATTTTTTAAGTATTAAGTTTAGAAATATAAAAATAATAGGAGTAGATTTGTATTGAAATATAGTTTTAGAAAAGTACTTTTAAAATATATTTTACAAATATTTTATACTAAAAAATATTAGTCAAAGTTGTGTTTTGGAGACCGTGTCAATGTCCTAAACGTCTTCCTTTACCAACCCGGAGGGAGTATAATATATTTCATTTTTTTGGTAATCATGCATTTGAGCTGCCCTGGAGAGGAAGGATGCGTTAATATTCCAAAAATCTTATTGATGGAGATGATGTGCCTAATGATTTGTGATAAATTCTTAAACAATTTTAGGACACAGAGAAATATTATTACCTATTACAACTCGGTGTATTATTTCAATATTGAACAATGGCTCAATATTTTTAATGTAAAAAAATGAGACAAATCATCCCTAAAAGGTTATAAAGTTTACAAAGGCCATAATTGTGAGATAATAGAAACTTGTAAATATAAATATTTATAATATGATCTTTCAAAAACGCGTGCGTGTCGCACGTGCGTCTTTGCTAGTAAAATCTATAAAAAGGAAACAAAGTCTGAAAATCTTGAAATTTGACAAACTATCATGATATCATATGTGGAGGCTGTGGTAAAAAATTAAAAGGTTTTCTACAAGTTTCATGATAGTTGAAATGATCCTGTATGTTTTGGTGTGAGAGTGACGGCCGAGTCATGGTTTGACTCCGAAATTTTTTGTATGGCCAATAGACATCAAAGATGGAGTCATGTCAAAATTTGAAAATTTTTGGGATCCATTTTATGTTTTAACTACAGATGTAAATGAAATTTGGTCTTATAACTACAATAAATAATGGAACTACAATAAATAATGGTCAATTTTTTGCCGAAGCCCTAAAATATCAGTGAGTGAGTGTGGCTAGGTATTTTCAAAGTACACTGGATCAAATTTTGAAACATATGCTCCAAAGTTTCAAATTTAGGTTTCCAAAAATTCAATTAAATGGAATAAAGTAAATAAACGTAAAAAAGTCCATAAAAATGTACCAATTTTAGACATGAAGTACCTGACATTGTAGGAAAGCTATGAAAACAATTGGATGCCAAAATAAAAAAAAATTCTTTGCCTGGGCTGCGGAAGTTGGCCCTCGGCAAAGGAACCTTCTTTACCGAGGGCTAGGAATTTGGCAATTGGCGAAGGCACTTTTTTCCTTAAATCCTAAGCGGCCAACGCGCTTCGGGATTTAAGAAAAATGCAAAATCTTTGGCGAGGGCCAGGATATTTGCCCTCAGCAAAGGCACCTTTTTGTCTTAAACTCTAAACCACCACCACATGTCCTAGGGTTTTGAAAAAAAAAGTATTTGCCGAGCGCTAGGTAGACTGGCCTTTGATAGAGAGTGAGTCTTTCCCGAGGGCCACCCGATCTAGCCCTCGGTACAGACATGAGAATGTTAAAAAAACCATCGGCATAACTCTCACTCTCTTCGTCATGCTCAATGTCGCTCACCGCCTGTTGGTGTTTCTTAGGCTCTAGAATAATATTCTATAAGCGCAGAGAATAACACTCTGTGGCATTTTATCAAGGGGTATTCCATGGTAGCATATTTATTTCCTCAGGGAAGCAATCGGGGTAAAGAGTATTGATCGAGTTGAATGATAAGGCTTAATAGCAATATTGCACATGATCTCTCGTGGAGATACATGGGTATCTGGATAGTGGCCAAGCCAAGCCCGACCGATAGTGAAAGTCTCGACGATGAGCCGTTAGAAGGTCGCGAACGACCAGCGACACATGAGACTCCAGGTAGGAAAGGAGCTGGGAGTATAATGGGACTTCCTACGGACACTTGTAAAGTCTAGAGAAAATCCACCATAACCTTAGCCTAGACTTTTACCTAATTATCGGAAAACCAGAACTTGCTTCGACGACTGGTAGGGAAGGATCTCAGAAAGGGAAGAGAGGGGGATCCAACGGAATTAGATTTTCTTCGACAATATGATCTCAAATTAAAAATTTGTCATCTATGATGTTTCTTCTTGATTGTTAACTACAATTTTGTTTAAGGTAGTTTCTCCATCCGAGATCGTTTGAGAAATTGACATTTCAAATTCGAGAGATAAAAACGTACTTTCCCGTGCAGACACAGTTCCGTGAATCTCGTTGAACAGACAACCTATGGTGCACTACAACAAACAATTTAATATGTGACAAATTCTTTATGACGTTTTCACGGAATGTCACATATTTGCAGGAATGGATCCAAAGCCCAAACTCTATGACGTTTTTATCGATTTCGTCACAATCAAGCCCAAAACACTATGACATTTAAGCAAAAACTTCACAAATTCACAATTATGAATACAAAGCCCAAAATATTGTGATGTTTTATCGATTTTAACGCAATTTGCAATATTTTAAATTCAATTTAAAAAATCATTGCATGCAGGACAAATAAGTCCAATAGTTATAGAAAAATAATTTAAATTAAAAATAAAAAAGCTTATCGATTTTGTCACAATTTTAATTTTTGAAATTCAATCTAAAAAATCATTGCATGCAGCAAAAAGTAAGTCCTATTCGAACTCGGAACCTACTGTTGTGGGAGAGTTTATCAACCACTAGACCCCAATTGTGGTAGTTTAGGTATTGTATTTTACTTGAGGAATAAAATTGGTCGTTCAGTAGGTAGGCAGCCAGGTCAGCCCGGCCTGCTGCACCACCAGCACGCCCCGAAATTAATAAAAAAAGCGCAGCCCAGAAATTTTTTAAAAAAAGCGCGTGGGTTTTGAACCCCGGACTTGTTGCTCTTGGGGAAGTCTGCCTACCACTAGACCACAACTGAGTTCGTGTGAGGTGTGGCGTTTTATTTTACTTAACTAAATAAAGTCCGCACATCTCTCACGAACAAATCCCCTCTTGCAGCGACGGTCGCACGTATTTTCTCCGCCGCCACCCACCGTTTCTCTGGCGATTCGGGTCTAGCCTCGAGGGAGCGTTGCTCGGCGAGGTCGCTTCGTGTAGATCCCGCATTGCGCCGCCGACCATTGCCACCCAATTCCAAATCGACGCTGCCGCCGTTGCCACGGTGCCGCCGCTCTCCACCGCAGCGCCGCCGTTTGGTTCTCCATCCAGCCGCCGCCCACGAGGAGACCACCAGCACCTCCACCACCGGATGCCCACCACGACACCACCAGCACCTCCACGGCTCCATCATGAGGCGCCTACCACCACCACGTATGCCGCCAGCCTCGCCCACCAGTAGCAAGTTCTCTGCCATGGTCGTGTAGGCGGCACGTCTCCGCCGCAAGCGACAGTCCGTCAGCATCCCTGACTGCAGCTGCAGGATGTCGAGAACCATGGCCTAGTAGAGCGGAACGGCGTCGAGGCCATTGCTCATCTGCTGCTGCTGCTGCGGCAGCTCCAGGAAGGGAGGTATATCTGAAATTTGGGTTTTCTTTGTTTTCTTGAATGTATGGCTTCAAATTAGTTTAGACTTATTCATTTGGATTTCTGTACAATGCTTGATCAGATAGATCGAAGTTGGATTCATAGCAGATTATTTTCCCCTGAACACATCGAGGGTGTCAAACATTTCATGAGCTTCATTAAAGAAAAATTCAGTGAGAATAGTGAAATTTTGTGCCCTTGTAGTAGATGCCTTAACCACAAATACTTCTGTCAGTCTCTTGTGAAAAAGCACATTTTGATGAATGGCATGGACATTAGTTATACTCGATGGATTCATCATGGAGAGAGTACTAACACAGAAGTTTTTGAGCATCACGCTGATTTGCATGACAATAGAGATGGTGCTATACATGGAGAAGAAGACGTTGCTGATCGTTTGGAAGGTCTTATAGAAGACCTACACACTGCAGTAGAACAAGAAAGGCTGGATGAAGAAGATCAGGAACGTGATATAGAACCTCACGAGAAGGAGTCCTTTTTGAAAATAGTGATGAAAGAGGCGAAACGTCAACTGTATCCTGGTTGTACCAAATTTTCAAGATTCTCTTTTGTGGTAAAGCTTCTCCATATGAAGTCATTATATAGGATAAGTAATTCTGGTTTTACTGCAATATTGAAGCTATTGGCAGACGCATTCCCTGATTGCAATACACTCCCAAAATCCTATAATGAAGCAAAGAATCTTCTGAAGGAATTAGGACTTGGATATGAATCAATACACGTGTGCTTCAATAATTGTGTGTTGTTCAGAAAGGAATATGCCAAGCATGATAATTGCCCCATTTGTGGTCTCTCAAGATGGAAAGATGAAGAAAGAAAGAAGATTCCACAGAAGGTGTTGCGGCATTTTCCATTAGCACCTAGGTTGAAGAGAATGTTTGCGACCAAAGAAGCATCAGAACAAGCACAATGGCACAAGTTAAAGAGGCAGTCGAGTGAGAAGGAAATGAGCCACCCAGCTGATGGTGAGGCGTGGCAAGATTTTGACTTAGAATTTCCTGATTTTAAAAAGGAGCCAAGAAACCTTAGGCTTGGCCTTGCAACTGATAGATTCAATCCATTTTCAGAAAAGAACACAAAATACAGCATGTGGCCTGTGTTTGTGGTACCGTACAATCTCCCCCCTTGGGCCTGCATGGAAGAATCAAACTTCATGATGGCTTTGCTTATTCCAGGTCCTACATGCCCCGGGAAGGATTTTGATGTATTTTTAGAGCCTCTTGTGGAAGATTTGCTAGATCTTTGGAAAGGTGTGCGTGCTTATGATGCTGCTACTCGCAAATTGTTTAAGCTTCGTGCCGCAGTTTTGTGGTGCATCCATCATTACCCTGCTTTGAGCACTCTTTCAGGACGTACCACAAAAGGCTATTTTGCATGTACTCACTGTGACAAGCATCCTCTTTCCTATGGCCTAAGGAGCAAAATTGGATATATTGGACACTGCCGTTTCCTTCCAAAGGGACATCCCTTGCGGAGAAACAATCAATTTGCAGGCCTTCATGAAACGTTTCCTTCCAAAGGAACATCCCTTGCGGAGAAACAATCAATTTGCAGGCCTTCATGAAAGCAGTGACCCACCAGGTGAATTCTCTATAGAAGAGTTGATGGTTGAATTGGAGAAGGTTAAAGATGTTATACCTGGGAAGCCGCAAGGTGGGAAAAGAAAGCGTTCTGACTTGGAAGGTGTTCATGGAAAAATTTGGAAACGGATGGTTAGTTTATGGAAGTTGCCATATTGGCATAAATTAAAGTTAAGACATAATCTCGATGTCATGCACATTGAGAAAGACATATGTGAAAGCCTGATTGCAACTATTCTCAATATGGCTAAGAAGACAAAGGACACAGTTAAAGCTAGGCTTGATATGAAAGATTTGGGAATTAGAAAGGAGCTGCAACTTAGAGAGGATGGAGGGTCATGTGAGATGCCTCAGGCTCGATATACCTTATCCAAAGAACAAAAGAAGGCCTTTTGTGACTTTATACGAGAGGTTAAGTTTCCAGATTGATTTGCTTCCAACATATCAAAATGTTTAAATGCTGATGGAACCAAGGTACAGGGGCTAAAAACGCATGATTGTCATATTCTTTTGCAAAGAATCTTACCAGCTGCAATCAGAGGACTTCTGGACAAGGATATCTATGAAGCAATAGCAGACTTAGGGAAGTTTTTCAGAGAATTGTGCAGCAAAACCCTTCACAAGGATACACTGGCTGAAATGAAGAAAGAGATCCCTGTAATTTTGGTGAAGCTTGAGAAAATTTTCCCCCAGCTTTCTTTGATGTGATGATACACCTTGCTGTACATTTGCCTGATGAGACTTTACTCAGAGGAACTATGCAATATGGGTGGATGTACCCAATTGAGAGGCGGTTGTATACTTTAAAGCGCTATGTGAGGAATAGATCACGGCCAGAAGGTTCTATTGCCGAGGCATATATTGCTGATGAATGCTTGACTTTTTGTTCTAAATACATGGATGGTGTGGAAACAAGATTTAATCGGCAGCCATGAAATATAGGTTTTTCTGATGAAGAGGCCTATGGTGTCGACGTTTTTGGGCATGGAGTTCACTTTACTTCAACGCCTGAACTGGTATATGATGAAAATGGCATTGACCAAATGGTCTGCTACGTGCTGAACAATTGTAGTCAAGATGAGAAATATGTGACGGTTCTGATCATTGCCTTCTATATACATTTGTTTATGTGAACAGTTATATAAATGCTAACTTATGTTTTTGTTGCAGAATGTTCACAGAAGAACTACAAGCACAAGGGGTGGCCAACATTCCTAAAATGCTTCGGCTAGGATTCCAGACTTGGTTAAGAAACCATGTTAGTTTTCTTTCACACTAGTGTAGAAAACCATCATCTTTTAGTATAGATTCTGATATATGTATGATGCATATGACAGGTGATGAAGTTGAAGAATACTAATCAAGAAGAGGTAGATGATGATGTCTTTTCCTTGGCATGTGGTCCTGATTTCAGAATTAAGAAATATTCCTCATGCATAGTGAATGGTGTGTGGTTCAACACCGTTGATCGTGACAACAATAAAAAATACAAAACAGTGGAGTAATGGTACAAGGCAAACATAATGATACTTTTGTTGATTTTTTTGGGACCTTGAGAGAGATAATGCAGTTAGAATATCAAGGGATGAGAGGTCAGTAGTGTTGTTCAAATGTGACCGGTTTAAACTGGATGGCAAGAGGACTGAACTTAAAAATTATGGCTTTTTTAAAAGCGTCAATGTTGGAAGCCTATGGTACAAAAATGATTGTTTAATCTTGGCCACTCAGGCTAGGAAGGTGGGTAACATCATCTCTCATTGTTAGCCCTGGCCACTATTTTTAACAACGGCCTACGATGACATCAATGGTTGTCGTTTTTAAAGAAGCTACTTTTAACAACGCATAACGATGACGTCAGCAGGTACCCGTTATTAAAGATGCTATTTCTAATAACGACCATAGATGATATAAGCGTTGTCTGTTACTATTGTGTCACCTCCATTTCTAATAACACTTGTTTTGATCATTTCTAATAACACTTGTTTTGATGATGTCATTGGTGCCCGTTATTGGAGTGGTCAAAACAATAACGCTTCCACCAATGACGTCAACAACGATACCCTACAATAACATTTTTTTGTGTGCTCGTTATTACTGAAAAATGAGCAGTGTTATTACAGAAGACTTGTGTACTAGTGTAATCTGCTCCAGCGCCGGTGGCGCATATATGCGTTTGGTCATGTGCCTGCGTCGCCGGTGATGACGTCTATGTCAATAAGGCTAGCTTCATTCCATCTCTCTTGCGCAAGCCAGGCGGAGCCCCTACCATGCGTGTGTTGATTGTCACACGAGATCACCATGAAGACATTGCTGGCTATCGCCTGTCTGCCGCCACCACGTGCAGCGTGGTCCAGCCCTGACGGGGGCGAGAGGGGCGGCCGCCCCGGGCTCCCGAAAGGCAGGGGCCCCATAGGTGTATATACATGCTCCCTCTGTTTTAAAATATAGGTCGTTTGATTTTTTTAGTCAAGTTTGATCGCTTGTTTTATTCAAAAAGTTTATGAAAATATAGTCAAATTTATGTTATTCTTGTAAATCCTTTATTACTAAAGCTAGTCATAACAAAAAAATATGATATTATGTAAAAAAGTAATAAAACAAACAGTTAAAGTGGGGTAAAAAAAAGTCAAACGATCTATATTTTGGAACGGAGGGAGGAAGCAGATATTCGGTTTTAGCTGGCTAGCTATAGGTCATTTCATATTGCCATGCTGCGCCTGAGGACAAGGTGGTGAGCAGCGACAAGCGCACCCACCTCCCACATCGGATTTGAGACTCCAAACCGAGCCTGAGGAGTAATTGTTCCTAGATGGTGTTGGAAACAATAGCAATTTAGTGATGAATAAATTAATTCCTAACAGAGTAATAGTAGAAATAGAACAACGACATGAATCATAGCCAAAAGCATTAACATGTTTAAACCTATTGCAGATGCATATCGCAACACAATAGTAGAAATGAGATTCGGCGCTACACATTGAGACAAACTCACTAGCGCCAGCCAGAGAAAGGAAGAACAAAAGATTTGTTTGATCATTCTTACAGTAGGGTTGTCGGCACTAGGGATAGCACAAAATAGACGAAGCAGACCGTCAATTGAGGTCCACAAACACCAGCGACATAGAGGGAAGAAGACATTCGGCCGTCGTAGAGGAAGAAGATGTTCAGCGAGCAGTAGCGACAGCGCTTTCCAAAAACCTAATACGAGCATGTGTGAGTGGGTCTTTGGGATTTATTGGAACTGTTATTTGGGCCAGGCACAATAAGGCCCGAAACTTCTAACAGATGGTAAGGTCAGATCAACCTGGTTGTGAACGGCCGGTCCCCTCTGGTCGCAACCTTGGTCGAATACGTATGGTCGTTGATGCCCTTTCTCCCCAATTTTCAGTGAACCATGGGAGGCGTAATATTCTTTTTTTTTTTTGCGAAAAAGAGGCGTAATATTCTATTGTACTACAACCTAGAAATTTACAAGGATTCATTCCCACACAAATTGTTATTTGTGTGTGTGTTGGGGGGGGGGGCAGAGTTAAATGGCTAAGGAAAGGGAGATAGTGCTCATAATAATGACCTGACCACTAAGCCCTCCACACCACACTCCAGCGGTCTGGAGCCGGTTATAACTTGAAGTGATTAATATGTGCAAAATAGAAAATGAAAGCAGCAACTAGCTTTGGTCGCGGCTTTACAACCTTTTCATGTCAACTTTTGTGCCATTGACTAATCAAAGAAGTTTATGGCTAAGATCATGCCATAATCCCTGAATCGTGAATTCGCGATGCCAACAGCCACTACTTGCTCCTCGCTCTTCCTCTATCCGACAGGGCTAGCTTTGGAAGAGCCTCATTTGCATTAACTGCAGAGGAATGACTTCCTACTGCTTTCCCCTGATCATGCACCTTGGGCCTGCATCAATGGTCCGGGCTTTCCACAGAATCCACTGCTCCTCTTTCTATTCTACTTCCTCTACTCTTTCTATTCTACTTCCTCTATTTCAAATTATAGTTTATTTTGATATATTTAGATACATAGTTAATAGTACGTATTTATACAAAGTGTATATCTAGATCAGGGGCGGGTCCAGCTTTGGCCCACGACTAGGGCCTAAAGTGAACATGCCTAGTTTTTAGTCTATTTAGTGGGCTGAATCTCTAATTTTTAGGCCAAAGTTTAGGGGTGCTAGTGGAGATTATTGGACCACAACTAGGGCCATGGCCAGGGTGGCCTTAGCCCTGGGCCCGCCCCTGATCTAAATACAACCAAATTTATGCACATATAAAAGCTAAAACTGCCTACAATTTGCAATGTAGGGAGTGTGGTATTAGGAGACAATGGGAAATTAATATTGAACAACCTCAAATTCAAAGGGGTTGACTAACATATTTTTTTTTAAATGAGGTCCTTGCGTGAGTGAGAGTTAAAAATCATATAACAGGGAGCAAAAAGAAAGAGGAGAGGGATGATGTAAATGATCATCACCTCAACAATTCGCTCTTGGATGCTCATGATATCGGCCTGAGCACTAAGATATCAATACTCCCGCTGCTTCGAAAACAAGGGTAATCAATAGGTGTGTCAGAGAAAAATAAGAAACAAACTAATGGACATGGATCACTGTGTTACCTTCGAAACTGAAACAGTTCAACGTTTTGATCTGCAGTTTCACAGGAAAACAGAGTAGTGCAGTATTTTTTTCTGGAATTTGCTATTTATCCTACAAGCGAATTATTTTTGGTAACACTTTTATTTCTTGCATTTTGGGGATCTATTTGTTTCTGTTGGGTCCCCAAGAATGAAAACATGTAAAACAACACCACAAATAATTCAGAAAGAAATTGAATATACACATATAGTTTACAGAAGCACCTATCCTACCAAGAAACCCAGGAAAGCCAATACGACGAGTGCAGGCGCCGAGACTCTGGCCGTGTCTGCCGACCGTGAGATCGAGCCACCTAATGGCGACGGAGAGGGCGACCAGTCACCGTTACCATCGCCAGAGCTGGATGCGCCACCACTGCCACGGGCGGCAGCTGGAGGGCTCGGCGCGGCCCCGTCGGAGAGGACGAGCGTGCCCATGGCAGAAAGGTTTTCCGGGTCCATGGCGTGCACGTCGGGAGCTCCTCTGGTCACGGATGACCCGACCTGCCACACGTGGTTCACCACCGTCATCCCCTTTTCCAGCTTCAGCGTTGCGTACAGCCGGACCTTACCGTCGCTGCTCACGTCGACGGCGAGATCGGTGGCCGGGAACGCGATGGGCGTCGAGGCCTCGCCAAGCGGCGCGTAGCCGGTGATGTTGTAGGTCCTGACGGCCGGTGGTGATGCGGTGGTGGACGAGACGTTGGCGCCGCCGGCGAGCGCCATGAGCGCCTGCCCACCGGCCATGCCGGTGCCGGTGGGGTTGATGCCCCAAGCCACCCACCCGCCGGGCGCCGCCGGCGTGGCCACGAACGCCAGCGACAGCGACGGAGACCCGGACGACGCGTCGTGGGTCCAGTTCCAGTGGAGCGCCGCGCCGAAGGAGTGGAGGTCGTCGCACGTCACGTACGCCCTCCCGGATGGGAAGTTCTCCTTCAAGCAGAAGGATATGGCCACCGGCGGCAAGGATAGGACGAGCAGGAGCAGCGCGAGGTTATGCGGCGTCGTTGAAGCCATGTGCGATCGGAGCTGATCCGCTGGCTGCCACCACCACACAGCTGCTGCTCTGTTTGTGTGGAGGAATGCTACGGAGTAGACTAATTCGTCTCTTGGAAGTACTGGGTGATTAGTGAGTAGTGACAAAGAAAAAGGGAAGGAGTGTGGACTCGGTCGCATCAGTGGCAGCTTGCAAGGCCGATCAAGAATTGACTGTGGCAGCTTGCAAGGCCGATCAAGAATTGATGGGTGATTCATGAAGGATATATCATGTGGTCAGATTTCCATGGAAAACCAACCGGGGCGTTGACGCTCGCGTCAACCCAAAGCTCAAAAGCAGAGCACATTATGTTCGTTGCATCTCTGTATTGAATGTAGAAATGGGTGTCTCTCTCAACAGTAGATTGAGAAAACGAGTAGTCCACTTTGAATCTTTGATGGATACTTCCTCTTTTCCAAATTGTAGCCCAAGAATGACTGCTTGTCCTGTTCAACAAATTGTTTAAATATCACATTTTTTTTGTTATGTCTTGCTGTATTAATCAAAGTTCTTGAAGAATAAAGAATATTTCGACTATGTTTGCATAATTTTTTAATAAGATGAGCGGTCAAAGTTGAGGTAAAAATTCAAACAACCTACATTTTGGAACGGAGATAATATGTGAACGTGTTGCTAGAAACGTGAGAATTACGTCCAAGGCTCTTTTGAATTTTACATTCCAATGATATCTTTGTTCTTGCCACTACTACAGATAGGATTTTAGAAGACACTGCAGAAAACACTTCAAAGGCGGACATAAAAAATGCCCGCCTCTATTAATGCCTAGATTAACACAGACAGATATTTTTTTATTTTAAGCGGCGTTTGCATCTAACCGCCTCCGAAAATCGATTTACGGAGGCGGACAAATTTAAACAACCGCCTCTGAAAATTATCTATTTTCGGAGGCGGTCGTTTTAACTCTGCGTTAATCGATTTTTGGAGGCGGACGTTTAGGAGGCCCGCCTCTGAAAAAACTAAAGCCCAGCAGGCCCATCTTGACCTGATAACTCTTCGTAGTATATAATAGGAACTCCATTTCTCCAACCCTAACTCTCTCCACTCTCCCTCACTCTCACGCTGTCTTTCCAGCCGCCACCCCTCCCTCTGCCGGCTCTACACGCCTTCCCTCCCTCTCTCTGGTGCGCGCCTCCCCTCCCTCCCTCCCTTGTGCGGTGGAGCACAAGAGCCGACCGGCAGCGCGAGCAAGAAGGCACGAAGGAGGGCGGCGGCTCCCCCTCCTGCAGATCCGACAGTGCGACGAGAAGGCATAGAGGGGCACGACCGGTGAAGGCTCCTCCCTCAGATCCGGCGGCTGCGGCACAGATCCCCTCCTCCTCCGGCTCCCTCTCAAGTCCCCTCCACTGGATCTAGGCGGCAGCCGAGGGCGAGGCTAGCGGCGGCGGCCGAGCCGAGGCAAGGCGAGCTGCGACGGTGCGACCCAGGGGAGGCGATGGCGAGCAGAGACGAACGTCGACGGAGGAAGCAGGAAGGCCTCTGCAGAGGCCGAGCGGCGGCTGCAGGCGCTGGCGACGTCAGTGCGCCCTGGATGAGCTTCGCAGGCCCATCTAGGGTTTTGGCTTTTTTAATTTTTTTATTGATTAACGGAGGCGGACACCTATCCGCCTCCGAAAATAGCCTATTAACATAAGCCTCATGTCGGAGGTGGACGCAAAAACTGCCTCCGAAAATAGTCGCAAAAACTGCCTCCGAAAATAGTTTTTGACCGCCTCCGAAAATCTATTTTGTAGTAGTGTGCTGATATATGTGGGCCTACTAGTTCATCACTTAGAGGATGATTAAGATATTAATTAATATATACCATGGTAAGATTATGTAATCTTTTAATGTGGCCAACGTAACATAAAGAATAATTCTAACATTAAAGATTTAGTATTATGGTTACTAAATATAACTAATTTAGGATTATGGGTTTTAATTCCCTCTTCTCTTCCTTAATTAATTCTTGTGTGTTATGAATTCTCGTGACAGGACATGTCCCTTCATGAAGAGGCCACTCGGTCCTTCCCTGACTGGACATGTCCCTTCCTCCTGTATAAATATATAGGCTATTTCCCAACTATTCACTGTTCATTCTAACTTTTCACTATTCATTCCAACTTTTTACTATTCCTCCCTCACCAAACATGTTTCCCAGCGAATGCTACAGTGTTTTCTTATGCTACAGTGTTTTTAGTTACAATCTAAACACACCCATAATCACACAACATAAGTACTGGTGAGTTTCTAGGTTTTGGGACTTTCGTAATCAAGGATGGGACACAAGTTAGGTTCTGGGAAGATAAATGGTTGGGAAATTCAACACTGCGAGAACAATATCCCTGTTTATATAATATAGCCCGACATAAACAGGATATTGTGGCAGAAGTCTTAAGCACCTCACCAGTAAATATTTCTTGGCGAAGAGATCTTATTGGCCATAAGTTAACAGCCTGGAATGCATTGGTTCCACGTATTGCTAACATTGTGTTAAGCCAAGTACATGATGAGTTCCGATGGAACCTACACCCAAATGGACAGTTTTCTGTGAAATCCCGTTACATGGCAATGATTCATAATGATGTTCCAAACTTAAACAAGCTCCTTTGGAAATTAAAATCCCCTCTAAAGATTAAGATCTTTATGTGGTACGTGCGAAGAGGAGCAATTCTGACAAAAGATAATTTATTAAAGCGCAATTGGCAAGGAAGCAAAAGTTGTTGTTTCTGCCACAAGGATGAAACAATTAACCATCTCTTTTTTGAATGTTGTTTTGCCCGTGCAGTGTGGGCTGTGATTCATGCGGGCATCAGGATTGTCTCAGCCCTGTAGTGTTTCTAATATGTTTAGGAATTGGCTATGGTGGATTGAAAAAGAACTGAAATCGCTAGTTCTGTTAGGAGCGGCTGCTACGTGTTGGTCGTTATGGTTATGCAGGAATGATGTTATCTTTGAGAAAAAGAATAATCCTTCTCCATTGCAAGTTATCTATTCGATTATACACTGGCTCAGTACTTGGCAATATTACAGAAGCCGGCTTTACAGGATTTGGTTGCTGCGGCATCGCTACACTTGGCACAGGTGGCCAAGGAGTTTTTTACCCCTGCACATGGATGGCGGTCTAGTCTACGGATCAATTACCTTTAGTGTGTTTGGTTGAACTTTATTATCTCTTTATTAGGCTGTGTGCATCCCGCTATGCAGAGGTCGAGAGTGTTTCAAGACTTTGTATCAACTCGATGTAATGCACTTGAAATTAATAAAACTTCCTTTATCGAAAAAAAAGTAAATAACATTAGGACTCTCAGTTTCTCTCCGTTCAATTCTATCAAGAGAGACCATGATAGTTTAGGGTTAAGAGAAGAAAAAAAGACTTCAGGCAACATGGAGCAAGGTCTGTATGTGTACTATTTGTTATGAATATTTTATTACAAGTTGAATCATATTTTACCACAAAGATCAGTGTTATTATGGTTAAATTTCCTACTATTAGTATCAGAGAAAGGTTTCACCGTTTCAGCAGTATTATTTATTCAGATCAGGTCCTCATTTTTTGTGATGTCTTCCTTGTTCAGATTATTGTTGGGATTATAGTATATTCTATATGCATGGCTATCCACATATCTGGGTTGATGCTTATTGTACTATCTCTGTTGTCGTGCTAATTACATTTTCCCAAGCATGTCATGGTTACTTTTTACATAATCTTCATGGCTGCAAAAATCAACACTCAGCCCTGAGAGCATTGTTGACCAAACCCGGACCGTTGGCCTTTGATGACGAAAGCGTTCTAGTCAATTTGACCTGTTAATTGACAAGAAAACAGTGTGAACGCTAAATTCGAGAGCTAATCGGCCGGTGTTCCCACATGCTCCCCCGTTCATATCAACTATCTCAACCGATGCAAAAAAGAATAAAGAATTAGCCCATGAGGTCAATTCAGCCAATCGGGTCTTATTCAATCGGCTGGGACGATTACCGTATATGTGGATGTAATGAACAGCTGTGAATGTCTTTACATATGAGATAGATCTAATCAATTTTACGTTGATTTTAGCAATAACAGCAAGATTAACAACTAATTGAATGTTTATGTGAAGGTATAGATTGATGACGAGGCTACGAATATGCAACCCAAACAGATGTACATGTGCAACACTCAAAGCCTAAAAAAAATATAATCGGCTAGTTGATGATATGGAAAAAAAATAAGAGCGTTAACAGCGGATCGGACATTCTCGAACAGGATAACCATGATATAAGCTTAAAAAACAAGATAAATCTACAGATCTAGCAAATATCGATAAATTGTAAATAAATCTAGATAAAGCGGTGCGCCAGGAAGCCAATGCCTACATACTATTCGATAACCGTTGAATAAGATAGATGCAGCCACATTGATGCGTCTAGTAGCTAAAGCCTATATTACTCGGTAAACAAAAACTCACGTGAGAGCGGATATGCTAACCAAGGGATTACCGCTAAGACTTATAGTGGCCAGGCCATGAACTGTATCCGTATGGGCATAACAGCTAGTAAGTCCTTGTTAGCTTGAGATGCATGTATGCGAATAGTCATCATACCCTGACTTTATGACTTCAATAAAAATTGTATGTGTGCCACACCTATTCACAGTATGGTGCATACAAGTATTGTTTAGTGAAATAAGATTAAAGATTTATCTGTTACTGTAACATTATTTAAACTGTCTGTGGTACATGCAAGGAATCTTGCGATTATGGACTTGTGACCGCCATGATCCCTACAGTTTATTTTATCTGACAGACATCTTGATATATTTTACTGAAAAGAGCGCACTTAAAGATTATTAGTAAATAATCAAGTAGATACATTAGCCAAGTAGGAGATTGTAATATTCTTTAATCTTTTAATGTGGACACTGTAATATACTCCTCCTCGTCCCAAATATGGGTGATTCTCGCCTCCCAAGGAGTCAAACATTCCTAACTTTAACCAAATATATATAAAGTATTAATGTTTATAATACATAATTAGTATCATTAGATAGATTGCTAAATCTTTTTTCATAATAAAATTATTTAGAGATGCAAATATTACTTATATTTTTTATAAATGTAGTCAAACTTAAGAAAATTTGACCGACGCGCATATCATAACTACTCTTATTTTGGGACGGAGGTAGTAAAGATTAATTCCAATATTAAAGATTTGGTATGATGGTTACTAAATATTATTAATTTAGAATTAGGATCTTAATCCTTCTTCTCTTCCTTAATAAAAGCTTGCGTGTACGTGAATTTTCATGAAAGGGCGACCTTTCATGACCTTTCATGAAGGGGCCACTCACCCTAAAGGGACATCTATATTTTGAGCTCTTTTACAATGATTGGCAAGTACCAGCTGGTACTACCAGATACTTGCAGGTACTTTAATTACTTTTTCTGGTATTTACCGTTACTTTTAACTAGAATTTTTTTTAAAAAAATAATAATAAGGGTATATTAGTACTTTCATATACCCTGATTAGAATATACCCTCCCACAACATATCATGATATTTTTTTCCGCCGCCTCCTCCCCCACATCTGCGGAAAAAGACGTATATACTCTTTCTTTTGAATCTAAAATAAAATAAAATAATTAGGTGGGTCCATTTATCCAGTACTTGCCCCTACAATTTTGGTACTTTTTGGTACTTTTGGATGAGTACTTTTAGGTACTAGACATTTTTCGCACCGTTGGATTCTATATCCTGGTAAGTACCATAGTACTTACCAATCATTGTAAAAGAGCTCCTATATTTTTTACAAATTGACTTAAGAAAAATTGACCGACGCGCATATCATAACTACTCTTATTTTGGGACGGAGGGAGTAAAGATTAATTCCAATATTAAAGGTTTAGTATGATGGTTACTAAATATTATTGATTTAGAATTAGGATCTTAATTCCTTCTTCTCTTCGTTAATAAAAGCTTGTGTGTACGTGAGTTTTCATGAAAGGGGGCGACCTTTCATGAAGGGACCACTCACCCTGAAGGGACATCTGGTCCCTTGAACGCGCCCCTTCCCCATGTACAAATATGTAAGCACACAACATTGACATAGAACACACTACAAGACTCTCATTTTATCTCTTCCATCAAGAGAGAGAGAGCATGACAGTATAAGGTAAAGAGAAAAATTAATAAAGACTTCAGGCAAGTTTGCAACGTGGAGCAAGGTATGTCTGCGTATTATTTGTTATGAATGTTTCCATGCAAGTTGAATCATATTTTACCGCGAAGATTCATGTTATTCTGGTTAAATTTGTTACAAACATGACATTCCTCTTTATCTAATTTTTATGTGAAACCAAGCATACGGTTATATCACCATATCAGAAAGGCTTGTTTTCATTATTGTTGCCATGAATAAATATTTTATTGGTCAGCATTTTAATTACTAAACAAATCCTGTTGATAAAAAATCAGCCTAGAAAGTTCAAATACAAGGAAAAATAGTTAATTTGGAATATATGTTTAGGGATCTATTGTTAAATATGCATTAGCATAGTAATATAGTTTGCAAAAACATTATAGCATTTAGTATAAACCAAGAAATTTCAAAATAAATTAATTATCTTCTACAATGGCATTTAGTTATTGACTCATAACCATTTTTCAAATAGAATCAAATGTCACTCCCTCCATTTTTAATATATAACATTTATGATAAACTAATTAGTTTAAGTTATTTTATTATTTTTTTAAAATATAGTGTTTTGCAGGACGAACCTGTGATGGTGTCATTCCCGAACCACCAGTAGAAACTCACCTTTCATCCTACCCTTTTAGTCCTAGTTTTTCTTGACATGGGACTAAAGTTATTCCCATTTGGTGTTTCAAACACGGACTAAAGGCTTTAGTCCAAAATTTATAGTTTGTGGAGACATCTTTAGTTTTGGTTGGTAACACCAACTGGGACTAAAGCGTCACTTTAGTCCTACTTGGTTATTCCAACAGGGACTAAGGGCTCCGAGAGCTTCAGTCTCGGTTGGGACCACCAACTAGGACTAAAGGGCCACCATTAGTCTTTGTTGGTTTTACCGACCAGACTAAAGGGTCCTCTGCCACAAGTTGGTTCAAAAGGATACCATATCACATTGAACCACAAGTGTTGTGTGGGTGGGATGGAAGAGTTAGGTACATGCGAGGCCGAAGGTCGTGGGTTCGTACCCCACAAACTGTGCACACACATTTACATGCGAAAAAATCAGGTAACTTGTGACTTGCGATGTGTGTGAGGTCCTCCCAGGTGGTTCAAAAAGATTCTTTTTTTTTGTGCAGACCCCTTCAGTTCCAGTTAGTAGCACCAACCTAACATCAACCGAGACTATAGGTACGCCTATAGTCCCGGCTGGGCAGTCCTGGTTGGACCATTGAGAGAAAATGTCCTCTCCAACATGGACTATAGGGCCTCTTGCCAGCAGTAGGAGAGGAACCAACAAATGCTCATAAACAGCACAAAGGTCAAGTTTTCTAACATCATTTCTTTAGTCATGGACAAAGCAAACATATCCAAAGACCTCGAAGAGGCATGTGATTAATTAAATATGTATCAGTCTTAATTGCCTCCCCCAAAGATATTTTGGAACATTCATTGTGAACATAAGAGAACAAGCGACCTCAAGTAAATGCATGCCTATTTTTTGTTTCAGCAGCACCATTTTACTCAGAGTGTTAACACAAGTTGTTTGATGTTCAATACCATAAGAAAAAAAGAAAATGTTCAAACTCCTGATTAACATACTTTGTATCATTTTCTGAGCATTAAACATTAGTTGTGTTGCAAACTTATTTTTAATGAGGGCATACAAATCTTTAAAGGCAGCAAAGACATCCTTTTATGTTTCAACAGATAAAGCCAATTATACCTACTAAATCAATCAATAGAAGCCACAGACCATCTATGTCCATAAGTCGTGTTGACATGGTCCCCAAACACTAGAATGTATCACATCAAATGGTTTACTACTTCCTCGACCCAACTAGTATAGGGAACTCTTGTATATTTATCTTCCCGTCACCATCTACACGAAAAAATCTTAGCGTTAGCTTAACGCTCTAGCACTCTTAACGTAACCAAATGGCTACTTATTTGCACGGCCCCGCCAGACGGGGTCATCAAGGTTGTGTGTGGTTCAAAGGTACTTATGTCCGTGCCATCCAATCAATGGCAACGATAGTTGGAATTTGGTGAAGATGATGGATACCGGATGCTATTTTCAAGGCATTGCATAGAACTGGCACCAGCTCATTAGATTAAGTCATGCAGGGATGGTATTGGAAGCCACACCCCCTCTACGGTTGATGAGGACATCACTCCTACGGATATACACGAGGTTTCTTCGTTGGACATTCAAGCTCCAATCACAAGAGCTCGAGCGCGACAATTTAATCTAGAGGTGAGTTCGCTCCTAAGTGTTCCTATTAATATTTTTGAGAATGGTTCGCTACCTATTGTTTATAATGTGATTAGAAACCAAGGAGAAGACCAAGAGACACATGGAGAAAGGCTTAGAGGCGTGGAGGACCAGCAAGGGTCGGCCAAGCTTCGTGGAGGCCCAATACAACTCAACTTCGAGTCCAACTTGGAGTCCAGGAACTGCCTTCGGTAAAACAGACGCCCAGGCCACATACGGAGTCTGATTTCGACAATCCACATATGGTTGGAAAGAAGATTTCGTAGAGCTTCCAATGGCACTGGTTTGAGGCCCAATTTACTTCTGAGTCGTCGGAAATCGACCGAACAATGTGGCGTCCAGAATCTGTCCCGGTGCTGCGTCACCGTCTTTTGGCCTTTGGGCCTTGTATCATTGTCGAGCCCATTAGGGGGCGCCTCCAGGGGTTGACCACGACCCTAGACTATATTTTACAGCCGTTGCCGCTACCATTAGGTTTTGGGATTTGCATTAGATCAATCTGTCTTTGAACAGTCGCCGTTCTTCGGTTTGTAGAACCCCAACTTGTGTGCTTAATCATTCATCCGCAGATTGTCATCAATATTGAGAGCTGCGTACTTTCAAGTTCTTGCTTGTGTTCTTCGTTTCGCTTGCATGGATTAGCCTTCTTGGCGAGGTCAACCGGATCGTGACACGGTTGATAACCAGAGGAGTTGTGGTGCTAAGATTGCAGGGCTCGAGTTGCTGACTTGAAGCCGGATCGGTGTGTTTCACTCCATCCAAAACGAGAGTTATCTTACCTGACGGAAGATCGGCCACCTACGTCTCATCAATTGGTATCAGAGCAAGGTTTACCGTCAGGTCCACCCTTATCCTTGTTTTCGTCTTCGTCCTTGAGTCAAAAAAAAACCTAAAAAAAATATATTCCGCTATCCTAAATCCCCTTTTCGCCTTTGCAATTTCGTTTCAGATTGCCTTGTTCAGTTCGTGTCTGTAGTCGAGTCTTGTTCCTGGTTTAGTTTGTGTTCGTAGTCGTAGTCCAACCGCACCATTGCTTGTTTGTGTTCCGCCGCTCGCCCCTCCACCTTTACCCAGATCACAAGTCGATACCACCATTACTCGACTTGCCCCGCTAGCCGCCTTGTGTGAATTCATGCCACGCCAGCCCTAGATAGGTTGCGAACCGTCGTGTGCCTTTTGCCTTGCATCGCAGCCCCTCTTGAATCTATCTGGCGATTATCTTTTGCCCTAGCCGCTGCTGATCTATCTGCCGAAGTCGCAGCCCCTCTTGTGCCTCTTTGAAAACATAACTTGAGGTACCTTCAGTAAAACGTGCACAACTTTTCGCTCGGTACTCCGTTTGGGTTGAAATTTTTACAGGAGCTTCGCCGGTTTGGCCGTTCTCAAAAAAATAAAAAAATCAGGAAGATAATTAAAAAATTGTCTTTCTGTCTTGCCTCGCTTGTCGGCAAACGCCTCTGAATTTGTGTAGCCCACATCTCTTATCAGATTGAGGTGATATTTGGTGGTGTTCCTATTTTGGTGCTTCTAGTTGTAAGAAAAATATCAAATAAATAAAAGAAAAAATAAAATAAAAAACAACTATGATTCCTACTAGTTGTCATATGAGCGTGTAATTACCGAACTGCCATTGTGCTTGTTCTTTGAGCTTCTTCCATTGTTCTTGTTCCAACTTGTTGTGCTACGCCTAGAATACGTCTTAGCCAGCAATTGTGATTTGTACTTTGGATACTTATTGAACTTGGCTAATCTGCATTCGATATTTGCTAACCCTTGCTACCATATTTGGCCACCCAAAGCTCCACATACTTTCTTCAGATCAGTACAGCGAAGACCCTTGCAATCTTGGTGTTGTCTCCTCATAGGTATCACGAACCAGCCACCGATTGTGCCGTTCCACTTCTTGTGTTGGTAAAAACTTGGTAAGAACTTGGTAAGACGTGTGTGAGGGTGTGATTCCACCAGAGAGCATTAGATTATTAGGGATAACCTTCACTGTTTGTTCCTGTTTTTGTGGATACAATGGCAGGTAACGAAGGAGCTTCTCCAAAGGACTTCAATGAGTGTGTTAGCCAAGCACAGCTGCAGACGTTCATGGAGGCGATGCAGACCGAGATGAGAGACGAGATAAGAGACACGGTCGCCAGGTCCGTCACTGAGAGCATCAACGGACTTAGACTTCAAGATACCATCGCGGGTTTCCATGGACAGATTACCACGCTAACCAACCGCCTTGCGGCGTTGGAAGCCCGACCACCTCCTCAACTAGTGGATCAAGATGTGGTGCTTGACATCCATGGCAACGTGGACGAGGCAGCTACACGAGAGGCAGGCATACGAAGAAATATTCGGCTCAACGCCGCAGGTGGTAATCGTTCTGCCCCTGATCCTTACACTAAGGTAAAATTTACTCTACCTTCTTTTGATGGACAATATGACGTTGTAGCATATCTTGATTGGGAGATGACGGTAGAACAAAAATTTAATGCCCACCTTGTGCCTGAGCAACATAGAGTTAGACAAGCGAGTAGTGAATTTAAAGGTTTTGCAATCATATGGTGGACTAGTTTAGTTGCTGCAGGTCTCGAACCTAATACTTGGGAACAACTTAAGGTTGCTATGAGTGATAGATTTGTTCCTCCTTCTTACCATAGAGAGTTGCGTTGTCAATTGATACGTTTAGATCAGGGAGATAAATGTGTGCAAGATTACTATGGTGAGCTTCAGAAGGGTTTGATGCGTTGTGGGATAGTTGAGGGTGAGGAGGATGCCATTGTTCGATTTTATTCAGGCCTGCGACGTGATATACAAGATATAGTAGATTACAAGGGCTTTGACACTGTCAACTAGTTGTTCCAGTTTGCTATGCTTGCAGAGAAGGAATTGTAGGGTCGACAATTGCAGGAGCAGCAGGACAGGTGCAGCGCCCCCCGGACATCCTTTCTGCCACGCACCACCACGTCGGCGCATTCTGGGCTGCCCAAGCCTTCGACTTTTCGGACACCTCCACCAGCGAGCAAGAAAGCAACGACGAGTGGTGTTTTGACTACATCAAACAAGTCATCCTCACGTGCTGCAGATTCAGGTAAAAATGTTTATTCGCAGGCACCGGCTCAGAGTTCCTCATCCGTCGCCTCCACGGGACGCACCTCTGGCATTCAGTGTCATCGCTGCCATGGCATTGGACACGTGAAGAAGGATTGCTCAAGTCAGCGGGCATATTTGGCGACAGAGGATGGAGGTTATATCAGCACCTCTGACATAGAAGACGATGAAGAGGAGGAGGGTGCTGCCGAAGATGTCGACCATCATGTCATTCATGGTGGAGACAATTCTTCGGGTTTCTTGAACATCATTGTTCAGCGTGTGCTCAGCACGCAAGTTCAGCAGCCTGAGAGGTTGCAACGTCACAACTTGTTCCAGACTTTCTTCATCATCAAGAACCGACGTGCACGTGTGATTATTGATGGAGGAAGCTGCAACAACTTGGTGAGTTCAGATCTGGTCAAGAAGCTTGGCTTGACCACACGACCACATCCACATCCTTACTACATTCAATGGCTTAGTGACTCTGGTAAAGCAAAGGTTGCATATACTTGTAGAGTTTATTTTTCCATTGGTACATATGCTGATTTTCTTGATTGTGATGTGGTACCTATGCAAGCTTGTTCACTTTTATTGGGTCGTCCTTGGGAACATGATAATGATGCAACACACCATGGTAGAAGTAATAATTACACCTTCATGCATAAAGGAAAGAAAATTACTTTGGTTCCTTTGACCCCTGCTGAAATAGTACAAGATGATAAAGAAAGAGCTGCTAGTTTGAGTACGGATGAATCTGAAAATCAGCAAGTTGCTAATTCCATATACCTACCTAAAAAGGAGACATCCATACATAAATCTGAGAGCGAGGGAATTAAATTAGGGGGTAGAGTTATGCTTGCAACAAAACGTGACCTTGCTGAAATTTCTAAGGATGATGTTTGCTATGTTTTGATATGCAAACAAACGTTGTTTTCACTTGATGATATTGCTAGCTCTTTGCCTCCTGCGGTCACTAACATTTTGCAGGAGTACAAGGATGTTTTTCCAGCTGAGATACCCCCGGGGCTGCCACCTTTGAGAGGGATAGAGCATCAGATTGATTTGATTCCAGGAGCCTCTTTGTCAAACCGTGCCGCTTACAGAACCAACCCCGAGGAAACTAAGGAGATTCAGTGACAAGTCCAAGACCTTTTGGACCGCGGGTATGTACGTGAGAGCCTTAGTCCTTGTGCTGTGCCTGTGCTTTTGGTTCCTAAGAAGAATGGTACATGGCGTATGTGTGTTGATTGTAGAGTCACCAATAATATTACTATTCAATATCGTCATCCTATTCCTAGGCTAGACGACATGCTTGATGAGTTGTGTGGCGCTATAATTTTCACAAAGATTGACTTGCGTAGTGTTACCACCAGATTAGAATGAAACTTGGAGATGAATGGAAAACAGCTTTTAAAACTAAATTCGGGTTGTATGAGTGGTTAGTGATGCCTTTTAGTTTAACCAATGCACCTAGTACTTTCATGCGCTTGATAAATGAGGTGTTGAGGTCTTTTATTGGTCGATTTGTGGTGGTTTACTTTGATGATATATTGATTTACAGCAAGACTATGGATGAACATATGGATCACTTACGTGCTGTTTTTGATGCGTTGAGAGCAGCGCATTTGTATGCTAACCTTGAGAAGTGCATCTTTTGCACCAATCGAGTCTCTTGTCTTGGCTATGTTGTTAATCCACAGGGAATTGAGGTGGATGAGACAAAGATCGAAGCCATTTAGAGCTGGCCGTTGCCCCAAAACGTCACACATGTGAGGAGTTTTCTTGGTCTTGCAGGTTTCTACCGCCGCTTTGTCAAGGATATCAGCACCATCGCAGCGCCACTACATGCCTTGACAAAGAAAGATGTGGTGTTTCATTGGGGAACAACACAAGAGGAGTCCTTTGCTACTTTGAAGGACAAGCTTACACACGCGCCATTGCTGCAACTTTTGAACTTTGGTAAGACTTTCGAACTTGCTTGTGATGCTAGTGGAGTTGGCATTGGTGGTGTTTTGATGCAAGATGGTAAACCCGTTGCATACTTTAGCGAGAAATTGAATGGCCCTGTCTTAAATTATTCTACGTATGATAAAGAATTGTATGCTCTAGTACGTTCTTTACAGATATGGCGTCATTATTTGTGGCCTAAAGAATTTGTTATACACTCTGATCATGAAGCGCTTAAGTATCTTCGATCACAAAGTAATTTAAACCGTAGACATGCTAAATGGGTTGAGTTCATTGAATCTTTTCCTTGCATCATTCAACATAAGAAAGGGAAGGATAATGTGATTGCCGATGCTTTGTCTAGACGATATGCTTTGTTGTCCCAACTTGATTGTCGGATTTTTGGGCGTGAAATAATTAAAGAACAATATGCACTTGATCCTGATTTTAAAGATGTGATGATGAATTGCAAAGAAGGACGTACATGGAACAAGTTCGTGATTAATGATGGGTACGTGTTTAGAGCTAACCGCCTATGCATTCCAGTTGGTTCCGTTCGTCATTTGTTGATGCAGGAAGCGCATGGAGGAGGTTTGATGGGACACTTTGGCGCTAAGAAGACGGAGGATGTTTTGGCCACACACTTCTTTTGGCCAAAGATGAGGACCGACGTTGAGTGGTTCGTTGCTCGCTGCACGACATGTCAAAAGGCTAAGTCTCGTTTGAATCCACATGGTTCGTACATGCCTCTTCCTGTTCCTTCTATTCCGTGGGCAGATATTTCTATGGATTTTGTTTTAGGATTGCCTAAGACTAAGAGGGGGAGCGATAGCATTTTTGTTGTGGTGGATCGCTTTTCTAAGATGGCTCATTTTATACCATGTCATAAAAGTGATGATGTTGTCCATATTGCTGACCTCTTTTTCAAAGAGATTGTACATTTGCATGGTATGCCTTCTACTATTGTTTCAGATCGTGATGCAAAATTTTTGAGTCACTTTTGGCGTACTTTGTGGAACAAGTTGGGTACGAAATTATTATTTTCTACCACTTGTCATCCGCAAACCGATGGACAAACGGAGGTGGTGAACCGTACTTTGGGTGCCATGTTGAGGGCTGTTTTGAAGAAAAATTTGAAGATGTGGGAAGAATGTTTGCCTCATATGGAGTTTACATACAATCGCGCAATACATTCCACTACAAAGGTAAGTCCTTTTCAGGTAGTGTATGGTTTCAACCCCCGTGCTCCTATTGATATTGTACCTTTGCCTACTAGTGAGAGAATTCATAGTGATGCTAAGGAACGTGCTGAGTTTATATTGAAAATACATGAAGCTACTAAGCATAACATTGAAAAGATGACATAAAAATATAGAGTTGCTGGTAGTAAAGGTAAACGAGAGTTAAAACTTGAACCAGATGATTTAGTGTGGATGCATTTGAGAAAAGAGCATTTTCCAGAATTGAGGAAGTCAAAGTTGATGCCCCAAACTGAGGGTCCATTTAAAATAATTGAAAAGATTAATGATAATGCATATAAACTTGAGTTGCCTTCCGAGTTCGGGGTTAGTCCTACTTTTAACATTGCAGATTTGAGACCTTACTTGGGAGAAGAAGATGCGCTTGAGTCGAGGACGATTTCAGTTCAAGAGGGAGAGGATGATGAGGACATCACTCCTACAGATATACACGAGGTTTCTTCGTTGGACATTCAAGGTCCAATCACAAGAGCTCGAGCGCGACAATTTAATCTAGAGGTGAGTTCGCTCCTAAGTGTTCCTATTAATATTTTTGAGAATGGTTCGTTACCTATTGTTTATAATGTGATTAGGAACCAAGGAGAAGACCAAGAGACACATGGAGAAAGGCTTAGAGGCGTGGAGGACCAGCAAGGGTCGGCCAAGCTTCGTGGAGGCCCAATACAACTCAACTTCGAGTCCAACTCGGAGTCCAGGAACTTCCTTCGGTAAAACAGACGCCCAGGCCACATACGGAGTCCGATTTTGACGATCCACGTATGGTTGGAAAGAAGATTTCATAGAGCTTCCAATGGTTTGAGGCCCAAATTCCTTCTGAGTCGTCGGGAATCGTCCGAACAATGTGGCGTCCAGAATCTGTCCCGGTACTGCGTCACCGTCTTTTGGCCTTTGAGCCTTGTATCATTGTCGAGCCCATTAGGGGTGCGTTCAGGGGTTGACCACGACCCCCTAGACTCTATTTTACAGCCGTCGCCGCTACCATTAGGGTTTGGGTTTTGCATTAGATCAATCTGTCTTTGAACAGTCGCCGTTCTTCGGTTTGTAGAACCCCAACTTGTGTGCTTAATCATTCATCCGCAGATTGTCACCAATATTGAGAGCTGCGTACTTTCAAGTTCTTGCTTGTGTTCTTCGTTTCGCTTGCAGGGATTAGCCTTCTTGGCGAGGTCAACCAGATCGTGACACTGTTGATAACCAGAGGAGTTGTGGTGCTAAGATTGCAGGGTTCGAGTTGCTGACTTGAAGCCGGATCGGTGTGTTTCACTCTATCCAAAACGAGAGTTATCTTACCTGACGGAAGATCGGCCACCTACGTCTCATCAACGGTGGCTTGGATGTGACATAGCAAAGGCTGCCTAGGTGACATTCTTGTGTTGGGTGCTAGAGCATGTGACAAGGGTCCGGAACAGAGATACTTGAAGCGTGTATATCCAGCTGAATTCTTTGGACATTCGTTAATTGCCAATTCACAATCTTATATGCATGTGAAAACATCCTAGGGTTTGCAACTAAATGTGGCATTATGGCTTCTTTCCCGCCAGGAACAGCTACTAGTTTGGTGTTGCCGGATGAACTCCCAGAACATGGGAGTTGGCATGCTGACAACAAGAACAGAGCCTTTTCGTGCAAGATTTTGCAGCACCCAAGATAAATAATAATAAATGCCACTAGCCCACTACAAACTAAAAATTATAGCTCACCGTTTTCATTGGTTTGCCAGATAGAGTCAGCAATATTGCTCATATTGCATATGGTGAAAGCTAAATCAGCATCCGACAAACCCCAAAGAGATGAAAATGTAAATTACCATATAAAATATGTTTAAAACTTGGAAACAACATTGTCTGCAACCTATCCAAATACACATGGGTAAAAAGAAAATATATTCAAACAGAGATGCTATGATTTGAATGAAATTGGTGATCATAACATCTCTTATTTTTTTTTTAAAAAAAATCAATGTTTCATAAAAAGGGTATGATGTCAATTTCATAAAAAAAAAGTGTTTGCTCCGTAAGGCCATCTATTGTTTGCAAAATCTCTTTTTATGAAATTGGTGACCAAGCCATTGGCGGCCTTGTGTTTGCTGATAGGGTCACCACCAAGACTGTTCTTTTTGGAGACATAAATATTTCCATGGAGGCATAACAAGATGTCATCCCCGCTGCCCTGTTACTTAGTTGATTGACTTGGTTGGTGCTACCAGGATGATGGTGCCTAAGCTATTGAAAATTTGTTATTTTCCCTAAAATATATGTAAAAGTTTCATAAATTCGATAATTGCGGTGTTCTATTATCAGAAGCAGATTTTGCACCATGGGGTTTAGTTTAGATGATAGTTCTTAAAACCTATCTGTATTTGAAAGGAATTATTAGGACATATTTTGGGCACTGTTTTTAGTATACTATTGGTAATTATCTGTTTATTGTAGCAGCAAAATCCCAAAGTTCCAAAGGATTTTGTGCGTGATGCTCGCAGGCCTGTAATTGAATTGGAACATGCCTGTGCCTACAACGGCACATCAATCATCGGTAGAGGTCTCCTATAGGCACTTGGGTCAGTGACTGTTTTGGGATTCTGGGTGAGGCACAGAACGCAACAGAGATATTCATGGGAAGTTTGCAAGATATAAGGTTTAGGGTTTAGGCATTACGGGCTATTACATAACCAAAGAGGGTCTTAAAAGTTGTGGTGCCACCGCAGTTTTGTGTGGCCAGCAGCGGCAGCCAACCAAACGTCCTGGGAAGGCACATCATCCGTTCATCTTGGTTTTAAAAAAACTTATAGATATATTTGCATTCTTAGTTATATAATGAAATGGTACATATCCTATTTTTAATGCAGAAACATTATTTTATGAAATTTTACTAGAGATGAAGATATGGTTATTATGATATACATGGAGAATTGTTGCCAGACTCGACTTGATTTGAAAGATACAAAAAAGAAAAAATAATGTGTATTACTGATTACCAATAGAAAAATTCTGAAACCATATGCACTAATGGATTTATTTTTAAGAAAAAGTCTATTTAACACCCCCCCACCTATAGGGGACGGAGCACATCAACCCCCAACCTATGAAACTGGCTTTTTTACCCCCTGCACATTCCAAAACTAGGCAAATCACTCCCTAAAGTGGTTTTGGATGACGGTTTGCTACAGGAACGGTGGTTTTGTCATTTTTTCTTTTGTTATTTTTGCTAATTTTTTGAAAAATCATAATAAATCACAGAAGAATTGTAAAATAGAAAATTCAATTTTGTTGCACTCCACGTGAGTAGATCTACACAATGAAGATATAATATGACATGTTTTAGAATCATGTCTATGTTTTTTTGTAATTAATTCATAGTTCTAAAAAGATATTCTAACACATATTATATTATATGTTCACTGCGTAGATATACTCATGTGGAGCCTACAAAAATTGTATTTCCTATTTTATTATTTTTCCGTAATATATTATGTTTTTCCAAAGATTTAGCCAAAATAACCAAAAGGAGAAAAAAAAGACAAAACTATCGTTATTGTTGCAAACTACCGTCCAAAACCGCTTCAGGACATGTTTTTTGCCTGCTTTTGAAAACTTCATGGGTAAAAGAGCTAGTTTCATAAGTTGGGGTGATGTGTTCCACCTCCCATAGGTGGGGGAGGGGGGGGGGTAAGTCGACTTTTTTCCTAATTTTAAAGTCCATATGCAATACCTAGATACATCTCAAAAGGTTTTTAAATAAACTCCGAGATATATTAAGGGCCCATTCCTTTAAGCATCATTTGTAGTACTAGATTATCACAAACTGGTCAAATTTGCACAACTTTCTGAAGAAATATCTCTGGCCTCTCTGAAGAACATGCCCAATTTTTTGTTACAAAGTTTTCAGCAATCCAGCTGCTTCAGGCCTTGTTGGTTAGAAGGGGATCAGGAAGTATTGGGAGAGGTTAAATTCCCATAAGTCAAAACCCTCTTCAACCCCCTTGGGAAGGGGATTGATGGAACAAGGCCCCAAAAGGGAAACAAAAAATACAAAAACTTTGAGAAATTTAAAGGGAGTAAAGTTTAGTTAAACACCTCCAAGGAGGACAAAAATTTCAATTGCCTTAATGCCAGCCATTAACCGAGGCCATCATTTATAATTGAGGTGGTTCAAAAATTCCTTTCAAAATCGATTAACTTAGGTAGGTAGGCACCCTTGAAATGCCCCCCTCCCCCGTTAAGATTGATTAACCAAGGCCGTTGTTCTAAAGGAAATGCCTCAGTTAATCAAGTAACTGAGGCGGGCAGGTCTGCCTCGGGAAATACATGCCCAACTTGGAGCCCAAACAACTTATCTTGCCCTAATATTGTGCATGTGTATATATACCAGCAACTTAGGGTTTGGAGCGCCTCTCTCCCTCTCCACCACTCTCAGGCGTCATTGGCCTGGTGGCGCATCCTCATGGTGAGCCAGCACCACATCCTTGCGATGCCACGACGGTGTGGCATCGCACTGGCAGCGCTCTGTGCCGGTAGCGACACGGGCCCTAATTGCGGTGTGCGCAGGTCTACCCTAGCTACGGTAGCGCTACGAATCCAAGAGTAGAGCAGCGATGACTTTTCTCCGTCTCCAAACTGAGCATAGTATTGATGTGGCTACGGTGAGTAGAGCAAAGCAGATTAGTTGTGGATCCGGAGGACAAGGATGGCATCTCTCTCCATGGCGGCAACCTTCCTCTTCCTCTCCTAGCAGCACACCCCTCCCCTCTATCCACGGGGTGGTCACAGCTCATGACAGCTCGAAATCCGCGTAGGGCAGTGCGGCTGAGGCCGGATCTAGTGGTGGCGAGGCCTAGCGGTGACGTGGTGACTGGATCTGGCGCAGGGCAGCGGCTATGGTGGATTGGACTTGGTGTGCTGTCTATAGGCTCAGCAGGCTCATCGATGGGCTTTTTTTATGTGATTAACTGAGGTTGGCAGCAAACCCCTTTGGAGTCCTAAAAAAAAAAGCAAACCCCTTTGGAGTCCTAAAAAAAAAAAGCAAACCCCTTTGGAAAATTTTCATTTACCCTGATGTTTGGTCCAAGGCGGTTGCGACAACCGCTTCGGTTAAAGACTATTGTACTAGTGGTTTGTCGTTAGTCTTCTTTTCAATCTTAGAAAACTACTTAATGGAGTTTAATATAAAGGAGTGCCTTTTATAATAATTTCCATATATATTTATGACTGATTTTAAGAATTGTGATTGACATCCTATTGGCACTGACTGTTTCTGTCGTAGGAACAAGTTTCAAAGTTTCGAAATATTTTTGCTTGACACTTCACTATATACGAAGCTGTCAAAGGAGACACCATCTCCTATGACTTTTTCTTACATAGTGCTTGGAGCGATCTCTGTGCTAAGAATGACATGTACCCATCAGACCTTCAACAATCGGCAGAGATGTCCTCTTGGGTCTGTGATTTGGGGCGGGCATGCGATCGATGAGCTGAAATATCCCCGGAGTTTCCTAGGAATATAAGTTTGGTGTATGAAAGCAACATGATGTGTCTAGCTCATACTCTTGGAAGTCGCATGCTTATGAGAAAAAGAATATTTGATGCAGATCTTGACGGGAGGCCCGTCAAGGGTTTGACTTGGTGTGCGCCGTCCCAAAAACTGAACTCGTTTCCCTGAATAAAAAGGAGAGATGCAATTAAGTAGTGGAAGTGTTTGTTAGGCTAGGCAGTGCTGCCGTGGGTAAGAACAAACTCAATGGCCATCTCTTCAGCAGTTGCAGCACTTCTATTAGCTGTGGCAGCGGTGTCGGCCGCGGCGACATCGCCGATGAGGTTCGCCAACTGCACGACCACCTGTGGCAACGTGAGCGTGCCATACCCCTTTGGCTTTGGTCCACCGGGCTGCTACTGGCCAGGGCTCAACCTCACCTGCGACACCAGTGGCAGCCCGCAGCAGCCACCGCGGCTGCTCCTCGGCGACGGCACGCTCCGCGTCGCCGAGATCTCCCTCCGGAACGCCACCGTGCGCGTGGTCCGGTTCGGCTCCATCATCGACAGCGCCAGCATTGTCACCTCCGACCGGAACGTCTCCTTCGGCTCCGGCTTCGTCGATCACGGCTACATGCTGTCCAACGGCAACGAGCTCGTGCTCTCCGGCTGCAACCTGGTGGCGACGCTGGTCGAGGACACAGGGATCGGGCCCATGAGGTCAGGGATCATCAGCGGCTGCGCCTCCTTCTGCTCCTTCCATAACAAGAAGGTGGACAGCGTCGGGCAGGCTGCTCCGGCCAAGTTCTGCTCCGGCATGGGGTGTTGCCAGGCGCCCATCAACTACCACAGCTCCCCCACCGGAGTCCACCTCCGGTGGCTCGACGCCGGAAACCACAGCGAGGCGCTCACGTTCCTGCCTGCGTACGTGTTCGTGGCGGAGGAGGGGTGGTTCGACCGGAGGCCGCTCGCCGACGAGCTCCTCAGCGTCAACCGGAGCCCGTCGAAGGCGGTGCTCGAGGTTCCCCTTGTGCTGTTATGGGGGGTCAAGCAGGGCCTACCGCCGCTGCCGAGCTTGCCAGCCAACGCGACGGCCGGTTGCTCCGGCGACGCAGAGCGCATGCTTTGCAAGAGCGAGCGCAGCGTGTGCGCGGCCAGGAACCTAGGGTATACGTGCCAGTGCCAAGACGGTTACGACGGCAACCCTTACCTCGCCGATGGGTGCCAAGGTCAGTATAGCTCCTATACTCTACTGCAAAGCTACCTGCAGATTACATATGGTGTCTCAACTTTTTAGGATGATTTGACTTCTATTACAAGTCACAAACAAATTACTTTTTTTTATCAAAGTCACAAACAAATTACTAAACGTTAACGCGCATGTGCATCTTCTTGGGATCGAACTAAGGACAGCTCACCTACCATCTGAGTGGTTTTAATTTTTTTTATTTACACTTTAGTTCTTAGATCTTAAAATGATTATTACTTTTTGCTCGTACCTCCGATTTAGGTGATTCTTATGATCATGTATTCCTAACGGTGAACACTATATTTTAAAGTGATCTTTATACTATTTTATCACTATTTGTTATATTATTTTTGTTGTTGTGTAGAAATAATAATATAAAAAAGTAAAACAAACAATTATAAAATAATATAATCAACATTTTAATAGATAAAGTTCATCGTTACGAATGCATGACCACTAGAATCACTTAAATCAGAGATGGAAGAAAAAATAGTAATCATTTTAAGATCCAATGATTAAAAAGGGACTAGTTTAGTGCTTTTTAGTCCTTCAATGTTAAAATAATTACTATTTTTTCTTGAATCTCTAATTTAAGTGATTCTAATGGTCACGTGTTCGTAACGATAGCTTTACGTTTTAAAATGTTGATTTATAATTGTTTGTTTAATTTTACTTATATTATTTTTTCTACACAATGACAAAACAAATTATACAACAAATAGTGACAAAATAATATAAATATCATTTTAAAATATAATGTTTGCTGTTAGGAACATGTGACCACAAGAATCACCTAAATCAGAGGTACAGGCAAAAAGTAATAATCATTTTAAGATTTAAGGACTAAATTATAAATAAAAAGCTAAAACCACTTATCAAAACAGCCCGATGGCCAAATTTAAACGGTTTTGATAGTTGGATGACCAAAAATACCTGGTTTTGGAGTTCGATGGCTAAAACCAAACTGAGGCAAGAGTTAGATGGCCAAAAATAGACTTTTTCCGGATAATAATTACAATTATATTTTCCTTTGACCTTCCTGTTCTATCTCTAAAAAATGTGGCGATCATCCCAAACGGGCTTTAAGTGAAATAAGCTAAATATGTTCATACTCCATGAAAATTCAAGACCTGTATTCACTACTAAGATCTCTTAGCTTGTCTGAAGCTACTCCTTTGTGAATTCTCGAGGGATGACTTCCCAAGACTTCCACCTGCAGGTACATGACAGAAAATTTTCTTATTCGAGCTGGAAAAAATTAAATGGCCTTTTCCCTCATCTCACTGCCATCCCAATGTCATCGAGTCTCAAGTTTGTTCCCGTGAAAACTCCATTTTTTCCATCAACTTGCAGTACCTTGGCTGCCAAATGGCCTGTCAAAACTCTGTTTTGCCCTTCTCGTCCTCGAATCTCCATTTCGGATCTTGGAACTTCTGCCAATTCACTGATTCCTGATGCCTACAGAATTGGTAAATGCCAGTCTACAGCAAGGGGGATGTCAATGTGGACTTCTACCTTTGCTAACTGGGTAACAATGATGTGAGGACTCTTCCCCGTGTAGTTGGGGCATGACATGGACGAACAATGGTCAGGTCCACCATCCACCTACCCTGTTTTGACTCTCCCCATTCGGCGTCAAGGAAGTTGGCGCAGTATTGTTTTCACACGGTGACTCACCTGCACCCACTTGCACTGTACTTCCTAGTTCCTACTCATCAGTAAGACTATGCATGTCGTCTAAGGACAGGGAATACGAAGAAGATAAACTAACAAGTAGGCCAGTCATATATAAAGTCTGGTATTAGGTCCTTTTTTTTGGTAGACTCAGAAGATCAAGTTCCAGAGAAGAATAGGGAAACTATATCGTCAACATCAAAAGTAAATCCATATACCAGTTGTTGATATTTCACAATCCATTTTAAAGTTAAAGTTCAAATGAATGAGCTTTATATTGTGAATTGATCAAATCAGCAATGTCTTTTTTCTCTATAGGAAACAGATCTAGACACTGATCTGAGTGTGCTTCTATGTGTATTGATCGAGATTAGATATAGTGAACCATCATTTTTTTAAGAGTTAATTACGTCATTAGTACATACATAAACTTGGCGAGTGGGTGCACTTAGGCACATCATCTTCCAAATTGCTTATTTAGAAACAACAACTTAGCATGTGGGTGCATATAGGTACATCATCTTTCAAATAGTTTATTTAGAAACAACAACTTGGCATGTGGATGCATATAGGTCACATAGATGGCATGTGGGAAAAAATCATATGGAGGCTTACCTATTATCTGGTACTTTATTGAAAAAGTCCTGCATATCCTACAATTTATCATAAAAATAAAAATAAATCAGCTTATCCTCTCCTAATCCTTTTCTTCTCAAGCTTGAGGTATCGATTCTACTCTTTGTTCCATTCTTTTCAGTTTATATTTAACTATGGCAAACTCGTGCTCTGCTTCACTTTTAATTAGAGAAAAAATTAGATAACTTTTATCCTAATTAGTGGAAAGGAAAAAGAGATATCACAGCTGGTGACCTAACCCTAAACCAAATCCTCTTTTATCAACAACGCTAAAAGAAATCCACAAAATCCTAATTAGCAGAGTATGAAGAGAATCGACAACTCAATGAAATCATAAAAGATCATCTGTCTACGTGTTGTGCGATGTCTGTCTTCACCTTGAAACTGTTACGTGAGTCCAAAACCATCTGTCAAAGCCATCTCCCATAGACACCCGAAGAAAAATGGGCGGATAAACTAATGAACAAATAAACTAAGGGTCTATTTGTAATAATTGTCACCACGATTAATGTACATATTAGCATCCACATGGCTTTTTTTCCCACATGCCATCCAGATGACCTATATGCGCCCACATGCCAAGTTTTTTCCTAAATGAGCAATTTAAAAGATGATGTACCTAAATGCACCCACTCGCCAAGTTTATGTATTAACGACGCAATTAACTCTTTTTTTAGTCTCTACCAAATATAAGTTATTGTACACTTGGACACAAAATAAGAGAATAAGAGTGTATAGGAAATGACAGCTACTATATTTATAACAAACATCTCTCTCTTTGTTTTTTTTCGATAAGGGAAACTTTATTAATTTCTAGGGTGTTTACATCGAGATGGTACGAGACCTTAGAAAAATATTCCTGACCTCTGCATAACTAGGACACACAAAGCCAAAAAAAAATAAGTAATGCAGGCACACTAATGAATATCAATCCGAACAGTAGACCGCCACCCATGTGCCTAGGTAAAAAAATCCTTGGCCACCCGGGCTAACTGTTGAGATGCTGCTGCAACAAAATCCTGCAAGGCCAGCTTCTGTAGAATAGCCTAAGTATACAGAGCCAATGAATAATCGAGTAGATGACCTACAAAGGAGAAATATTTTGTTTCCTGTCAAAAGCTATATCATTCCTGCATAGTCATATAGTGACCAACAAGTAGCGGCCACCCCTAGCAGGACCAACGGTTCCAATTCTTTCTCAATACCCCACAGCCAAGCAGCAAACAAGTGAGACACACTACGAGGTTGAGAAAGGCCTGATGCCGCTTGCGTAACGACCCAAATAAGACGAGCAAAACAACATTCAAAGAAAAAATGTTTGATTGTTTCATCTTTGTGACAACAGCAACATTTCTTGCTACCTTACCAATTACGCTTTGCAAGGTTGTCTTTTGCTAAAACTACCCCTCTACGTAAGTACCATAAGAAAATTTTAATCTTCAAAGGGGCTTTAAGTTTCTAAATCCACTTATTCAAGTTAGGGACATCCGCATGGATCATAGCCAAGTAGTGGGATTTCACTGAGAACTTGCCATTCAGATCTAGGTTCCAGCGAAATTCGTCCTGCTCTTGACTCAACACAATATTTGCAATGCGTGGAAATAAGGTGTTCCATGCTACTAAGTTGTGACCAATAAGATCTCTGCGCCATGAGATATTAGGGACTGAGGTGTGTAGGATCGAGGATTACCGACTAGAGGGGGGTGAATAGGCGGTTTCAAACTAGAATCACAACACTAGATAAATTTAATTAGCAACACAAAATAAATTCTACCTCTAGTGAAGCTAGTCTATGTCAAATGTTTGCAACCTATGATGATAAGATATAATTCAATAACTAAGAGATAAATTGCTCAAAGTAAATTGCTTGTATGAAATTGAGTGAAAGAAGCAACCGAAGACACAAGCAATTTTTCCCGTGGTGTTGGTGACTTGCCGGTCACCCCTAATCCATATTCAGGTGAATTCAAAGATTTCAATTGCTCCTCTACCAAGAATCGACTTGGTGTATGAGCCAATCTCGGAATCAATGAACTACTCCAAAACTCTTTCCACTAGAGATGCCTTTCACCACTCTGGTGAGCGAAGCTCAAGAACCTCTTCACAAGAATGAATCAATAGTTTCTTCACAATCTTCTTGAAGAGCTCAATGAAACCCAATCTCCAAGCCGTCTAGGAGGCGACAACCCCCAAGAGTAACAAATCAATCACCTTGCTTGAAGAACTCCTAGCCAAAGCTCAAAACATGAATGCAAGCACTAGATGCCTCTCAATCTCACTAAAAATGCAATCCCAAGCTATGTGAGTGAGAGAGAGGGAGTGGAGAGCTCAAAAGTATGTTGCAAGTGAGTGGAATGGCCAAGAGAGACTCCCCATGCCGGCCACCTCTCTATTTATAGAGGGGGCTCCAAATCCAACCATTATGTTCAAATTCGACGTTTTCTGCGAACTCGCGGACCGTTCGTCCCTGCAGAATCGGACGGTCCGCCATTATGATCCAACGGCTATGTGTCACATCAACCTGTGTCAGAGCCGACCGTTTTACGAAAATCGGACCATCCGCCCCCAGGAGGCGGACCATCCGCCGTTCAAATTTAAATCACATAGAAGAGTCAGCCGTTCGGACAAGTCCAAAGTTAGCTGGCGGACCGTCCGCCCCACAGGGCCGAACCGTCCGCCTTAGACGCCCAAATCTACTAGAGAGCTCGTTGGCTCTGTGCAAATTTTCTTATAGAGGCGGACCGTTCGCCAAGCCTAGCCGGACTGTCCGCCATGCACATTTTCAGCATATTTTCAGTTAGCGACTATCTCATCTATATGCATGCATATCAATGTGTTTGAGCAATGTGGCACTATTGACTCGTCAAGCAATTGTAAATTAACCCATCTTGATAGTACGGCTATATAGCCTACAAATCTGGTCAATTTACTTCTCTAATCAACTCTTGACCGGCAAAAAGAAAATCCTATCTTATACCTTTGCCTTGAGTCTTTCGCCACTTCATATCAACTTTTCTTTGCAGAAGCATTCTTGCTTTTTACAATACTATCTTCATGGCATCTCGTAGCGCACATGTGTGACTAACCTTAATTCATATGCTCCATAAAATCGTTAGTCCACAAAGTGTTGTTATTAATTATCAAAACACTAAACTAGGGGCCTAGATGCTTTCAAGGTGTCTAGGGTTTCTGCTACTTTATATCGAGCTATGTTATACAAACAAGGGTAATGTTCTCTCAGAGTTGTATTTACCAACCATCTATCTTCTCAGAGCCTAATTTGTGATCCATCTTTGACAATGAAGGTACCAAAGCGGAGAAATTCTCCCTTTACCTTCATAAGACTAGCCCAAAAATATGAATCTCCATTTTTCCAAAGTATTTGTGATAGCGGTTTGGAGGTAAGATATTTATTTTGTAGAATCTGTTTCCATGTCATATCTGTTGTTAGTAACTTAAAGAACCATTTACTAAGAAGAGCCTTATTTTTATATCCAAATCATGAATACCTAAGCCTCCTTGGTCTTTAGGTTGGCACAAAATGCTCCATTTAGCCAGACGATATTTTCGTTTCTGGTTATCACTCTGCCAAAAAAAATCGAGAGCGAAAATAATCCAGTTTCTTGAGAACTCCACTCGGAATCGCGAAGAAAGACATCATATACATGGGTAGACTAGTAAGCACTGAATTGATCAATGTCAATCGCCCCCTGTTGAAAAATGTGTGGGAGAGAGAATGAAAATGTAAGTAACTATAGGTAGCAATCATATAATGACTTATATTTGTTTTTTAGGGCTAATGACTTATATTTGTTGTAATGATGCACGTACGAAAACATATACTTTGAGCAGAGAGCATTTGTTTGTTTTCATGAATATCTAGTGTACTGCTGTTACTGTAAGGTGTGGTTGAAATAATTATAATTTAATGTCATAGATATCAATGAGTGTGAGCAGCCAGAAGACCACGGGTGCTTTGGAGAATGTATCAATACAATTGGAGGGTATAAATGCCAATGCCCACGAGGCACCCATGGCAACTACACCATCAGAGATCGTTGCATCAAGTCCTCAGCTACCGGTTAGTATGTTTCATCTGCTTATAACTCATTGATCGCCTTTGGTAGATTAGTATTCCATCTTACTTTGGTCTGCTTTAGACATCGATGGTTTTCAGTACATATTTTTTTATTTCTCCCGATCATTATTTCTTTTAGGTATGTTCTATTTTTTTGGAAACACTGTACGTAGCTAACTGCAGTGTATATTAGCAGACTAAAATAGTGTAGCGAGAGTTTATTTAATGCTCAAGGACTGAGGGTCTACTGTTTAAGAAAATATGCACATAAATTATTGGCAAACAAGAACTTTTCTGTTTGCTAAAACTCTAACATGTACCTCGGACACAGTATGCGCCCTTCAAAAGCCATGAATGTATAGTCACTACTAGAATACATTTTATTCCATCATAAAAATACAAGAGCTTTTGATCAGAATATTTGCTTCCATTCACTTTAATTTCTGATTGTTGAATAAGTATCATTAGTATTACCTATGCACTTCAGGAATAAGCATCGGTATAGGAGTTGGCAGTGCAGCAGGATTTATGCTTCTGGTTCTCGCTGCAATATTGGTGGCCCAAAGGATTAGACAAAAGAGGAAGATAATGTTGAAACTGAAGTTCTTCAAGCAAAATCGTGGACAATTGTTGCAACAATTAGTATCCCCAAGGGCAGATATTGCGGAAAGGATGATTATACTGATAGATGAGCTTGCAAAGGCAACAAACAACTTTGACAAAGCTCGCGAGCTTGGTGGTGGTGGGCATGGTACTGTTTACAAAGGAATGTTATCAGATCTACATGTTGTAGCCATCAAGAAGTCAAAGATAACAGTCCAAAAAGAAATAGATGAGTTCATAAATGAGGTAGCCATTCTCTCACAAATCAATCATAGGAATGTAGTGAACCTTCTTGGATGTTGCCTAGAGACAGAAGTCCCATTGTTAGTGTATGAGTTTATTTCTAATGGGACCCTTTATGACCATCTCCATGTTGAAGGGCCCAAGTCACTACCATGGGTAACTAGGCTAAGGATTGCTACAGAAATTGCCAGTGCTCTTGCCTATCTTCATTCATATGCTTCAATCCCAATAATACACAGAGATATCAAATCTAGTAACATACTGCTTGATGATACTATGACATCAAAGGTGTCAGACTTTGGAGCTTCAAGGTACATACCAATTGATAAGACAGGATTAACTACAATGGTTCAAGGAACTATAGGATACTTGGATCCTATGTACTTCTATACAGGTCGTCTCACTGAGAAAAGTGATGTGTTTAGCTTCGGTGTCATACTTGTAGAACTGCTAACCAGAAAGAAACCTTTTTCGTATTTCTTTGATGGAGATGGCCTTGTTGCCCATTTTGTCAAGTTGCTTGCTGACCAGAATCTGATACAAATACTAGACCCACAAGTCATAGAGGAGGGAGGCAAAGAAGTCCAAGAAGTGTCCTTAGTTGCCGCATCATGTGTAAAGCTAAATGCTGAGGACCGGCCTACAATGCGAGAGGTCGAACATATGCTTGAAGGCCTTCTGGTAGCCAAGAAGTATGTGAAACACAATGTGGTAGTAGAGAGAATAGAAGAGAATATGCATTCCGTTAAGGCCCATGTGGTGGAGGAAGGATCAATAGAGAACCTCTCCTGGACTAGCACACTGTCCAGCGTAATGAATTGTTCCTCAAAAAAAGAAGGGCAAAGCTCGCAGGAATGGAGCAGAAGATATAGCATGGAAGAGGAAATCTTGATGTCAGCAAGGTACCCTCGGTAGAATGGCAGCTTTTATGCAGTGTATAAAAGCATTTTTATGGAACTTTTAGAGAGATTTGAAAAGTTCGATTACAATAACATCATCTCGCCTTGGACCAGAATGAGGGATGTGAGGTTTGATCATATATGAAAAATTACATGATGTATAAGGACCTGACCAGCTAGCGTATATGAGCATCATAAAGTTAAATTATTAGGTAACTTGCATTTATATACGTGATTTTGACTAGGACCTCTGTTACCATCGCTTTTGTTTTGTTATGTGATAAACCTTTTAATTTACTTATACTCACAAAATAAAAATAAACTATTACTGCGAGACTTTTTTGGATACACTTTAATTGGTGAAAATGAGATATAACAACAGCATGGCCATTTGCGTAATAAGACTGGGCTATTACACCAAGGCTCCTGGCATAGGCGCATGGAAATCTCTTAAAAACTGACACAATTCTATTTACCTATTATGAATATTCAAATCATAGTACAATCGAAGACGCTCACGCGGTTTTTCATTTTTACGGGTTGAAGCATCCTCAGATAATTGAACATAATTCGTATTTATGTAATATATTTTTTATGTTTTTTTAATCAGGGAATTGGCATTTATTTGGATACGGTTCATGATCGAGCTGCATAGATTTAGTACCTTAATCAATTTCAAAGGTTTTTATACATTTGGGCAAGTACATAAAATAGGTGGCAATAATCCCGTCCCTCTAAATTGCTAAAGTGAGAAAAAAAAGGCATCCAACGAAGAATTCGAGTAGACAAGTTCAGACTGAAATTTTGGGATGTTTGCATTACTCCCTCCATTCTCATTTGATAGTCTTAATCTCTATAGAGTTGAGTTACTGGTGCTCCGTTCAATATTATGCTGGGCTTTCCTTTTAAAAAAAAAAAATCTTATGCTCAGCTTATGCAGACTAATAACTTCACACAATTTACAAACCTCAATAAGACAATAACAGTGCTTCAACCATAGTTTTCAGTAAAATGTTTCTGACAAGTAGGCCACACCAAATATACCGAGATCGGTAGCCGTTTGTTTGAGTAGATAACTGGTAAGAGGAGAAACAACTGAGAACGACAGTGCAAACCTTATTTCCCTGCACTAGTAATTTCCCAGTACCTCTGCACAGCAAACATAAGAACCACAGGCATAGTCACATAGTACTATGAAGTACGTTATTAAACATCTGAAGCTCATGGAATTCACCACATTTACTTCCATAAGCAACATATCCAACATGTACTAGTTGGAGGCACTGCATGATTCAAGCTGCTTGAGGAATCCAAGAGCGGCATCCTTGGCATTCTCAGGCAGTGGGGCAGTAGGGGATATTGGCTCAAACTCAGCTTTCCATCCGGCGATGCACTGCTCGCCCTCCTTCCCCGGAACAGGGACGAATGAGAAGGTGGCATGGTAGGGATCATACATCTCCTTCAGCTCACCACGAATCACTTCGTAACTGATGCACCGGCCTGGCTCAACCTTCTCGATCTTCTGCACTGATTCCTTCACAAAGTGATGGAGTCCTGCAGTTAACAGGGAGTAATAACAGCAAGATCAGGTATATGAACTAAGTGATATGTAATTGTAAACACCTAAGAATCATTTTTAGTTATCGACCGATAAGTTAGCATACTTCCACCGTAACACAACTGTGTCATTTGTATTTACTCTCTGAATGTTACAGGTGACAACACATACCAGGCCATGTACTGAAAATCTAAAATGTTACCAGGTCCTAGCCTGAAGAGCCTGAGGCTCCCTGGGCTGCCATCACCTTCCAGGTACTGTGCGCCAGCAAGCATCTCAGGGTTAACCTTGCTCGCAATCTCATTGCTGGAGAACATCTCCCATGCCTTGCTTGCAGGGATGTTCAGCTGCACCTCACCCTGCAGGCACTTCATCTTTTCTAGTAGTTTCTTTTACTCGCGGTGACACTTGATGGATGTTAGACTAACTGCAACTTTCTATATTGCTGATGTGCCTGCATTCAGTTGTGTCATCACTTGCTCTTTTATATTGGCACCTGAGCTGCCATTTGGTGATCGCAGAGGCCAGAGGTCTGTTCATTCTGTAATATTGAAATCTGTCATTGATAAGGATGGCCACATTGTAGGGGTGGGAAACGAGAGCTTCTTACTGAAGAATCGATTGTTTATTGTTTATATGGTAATGAATTACACCCCAGATTTAAGCGCCTCTTTCGATTGCTCCAACACCGGGTGGGCAATGGACTAACCTAGTGTAGTAGTTTTAGCTTTATTCTCCACGTTCAATGGCTGCTGCCATGAAATCTAGAGTAACCAAGTCAGAAAAAACTCAAGATCTCTCTGTGAAAGGGACTGATGGTGGTGGCCTTGGTTAATTGGTTCGTATGAGTTAATGCATCATGCTGAGTTTTTTTTTTATTTTCTTTTGCAAAGAAAGCTAAGAATATCTGAGATCTAGTAATCCAGTTTTACCAAACATCATGAACCTATTGTTACAATCACTGCCCCAAGAGAAAAATGTAATGACCAATACGACAATGACACTATTATTAGCACAAATGCACATGGGGTTGCACTGGGAGATGAGGACGATGAGGTAAGCCCATTTGAGTCTCTTCTACTTTTTGAACCAAATTTTCAATTGTGGCTATCATATCTGCCGTAGCCTTGTTAATTAATTCAAGCAATGTTCTCTAATGTGGTTTTATGATTTAAGATGACCTTATTTATGTTAATATTTCTCTGCCCCATATTCTTCTCCTAAGAGAGAACACTCAGCTTGAAAATTAAACCTTACACATCTTCCATCTGGACGTTTTCAAGCTGAAACATGCTGAGAAAGTCACCTCGGAAATATTGGATGTCCTGCTGCAGGCATATAAAGGTGATAACAGTAGTTAAGCAAAGCTTTGACTTTGTAGATATCAAAGACGGAATCAAATCTTGGCGCAGATACTAAGAAACAAAATAAATGGGAGAAACGAACAATGAGGGGCAATAAGCATATGCTCTACCTTTATCCTACAGCCATCAGCACTGACATTATTCCAATTTCTAGTGGTGTGACAGCTCGTTATGCATATCCCTACCCATGACATTTGTCGAAGTCCAGCTGATCCATATGAACAGATTTATTACGACCTCACTTATGAATGTTCCTTCTACAATTTTCCGATGGAAGCTTGACTACAGACATTAAAAATTCTGGACCTCCTGGTGATGAACCTTTGTAGTAGAAGGGGAATGGACTTCTCTAAAAGATGGTCCCTTTCAATAAGTTTTTTGAAGCTTTTATGAAAGAAAGATCAAATCAAAGTGCATATGGAACACCCAAAAACACTTATCCTGCCCAAGCTTCAGTTACATGCAATTGGTGCGGGCCATTCCCATGCTTAAAATTTTGTACAGAGCAGAAGCAAGCATCATGATGAGTCCCAATGAACCCTGCTAACGGACAGAAAGGAGCATTTCTCACGGCAGTTCATCGCAGATTTTCCTAATTGTAGATTCACGCGCTCAGCAACCGTCACATCAACTTATATTACATGATCGCAGTACTTAAACAAACCGAACATTTTTCTTCAGCATTTCCATAGCACAGATGCTTTGATCAACTACAGTTGCCTATAGTCAAACACCGGTCACCATCTTCAGGCTTACAGACACCTAGGGAAGTGGGTTTCACCAACATAACCTCCGGCCATCGCCCTATGGACATTTTTCTCAAACTTCTTCGGGTCGTCACGAAGAACAGCTGCTGCCTCATGGTTCAGGGGGTCCTCGTCATTAGGTTGCTGCAACATTATATTGGGATTAGCAAGTTTCAAATGATGAAACAAAAGGCACAATTAGCTTCGGCACCATATAACAACTGACGATATGTGTAGATGGTGTGAACTAGACGCAAGCCAGCCTTCAAATGATGCATTGCAAGTTTTTTGTTCATAAGTAGACATGTCAGTAACTCACCGAGAAAAGAAGATTCAAACCATACACAATGGTGTTGATGTTCAGGACAGGCTTCCAATCTTCTCGCAGAATGTTCAGGCAGACATTTCCCTCCAAGTCAATATTTGGATGGTACACCTTATTCATCATTGCACACATAAAAATTAGTACAAAGAACGGTTACAACTTAGAAGGGTGGGTAGGCAGGTAGGAACTAAGAGGTGAGATATCAACAGAAGAGCCAAGTCACCTTAGTCTTGCACTTGACTTTGGGAGGTTCATGAGGATAAGCTGGAGGAACTTGGAAGGTAAAAACAAATTTACCACCCCTGAGAAAAAATTTGCCCATTAGATGTATACACTTCAAAAGGTTTACAAGACTAGTTAAGTCAATATATGCATACTGAAACTGGAAAAAGAAAAATAAAGTTTAGAGAAAAAAAAAAGTAATCCTGAGTTCACCCCAAAAAATTCTACTTCAAATTTTGATTCATGCTAATCTATGGATCAGGCATCCTCCGATCCAACAAAAAAACAAGCCAGCAGAAACAAAAGCATGGTTAAGTGAACCTTGCAAAAAAAAAAAAAGGGTAAGAGATTGACATTTTCCCCTGGCATTTATTTTTTTTCTCCTCGAACACACAGGAGGTCAGTGTATATCTTTGTGTTAAGAGAAAATAGAGTACAAACGGAACCATTACATAGGCAACCACAACCCCTGAGGTTTCGGCAGGTTGCCAACATAGAAACCCCTGTTATAAAAACTAGACCAACATGACCAAAGCAGCTTCTGGCATTTACATGCAAAATTATTCATATCAGAACCTATCCCGAAAACCATATCATTACCCCCTTTATCTGTGCTATTTGCCCCCATTTTGAAATATATCAATTTTTTTTAGTGAGAACTACCTGACAGTATCTTCCCATGCTAGCAACTCTATCAGCAAACCATCAATTTCCTACTTATAAATACATATCAGGAAGATTCAGATCTATCAGAGCTGAATGTTTGATTGAAATATGTGTGCATAATTATGATAAAATGGGTAGAGTATTTGATTTTTCTTGGATTCGTTGGAGATCTGTGCATCATTGCACTGAGGAAAAGGGTATTCCGAAGGCAACACCAACACACACCGAAAAAACCAGATCGCTCTTTACATTCCAAAGAGATTATACGAGGAAATTATACGTTAAATGTGTATCCTTAGAACCACTTACACATAGTATCCTTCATCAGGCTTAATAGTGGCCTCAAAGTTCATCAGATCATCCTTGCCATGAGGAAAAGAGATCTTGGTGGTTTTGGGAAGGTTGAGTTCAGCAATATCTGACCAAAACAATATAAGTGAGACTAGTCAACAACATAGTACAACGCTGTGATTTCAGCACAGCAAGTGAGAGTCGCAAGATGTGCCAATGAAAGCTAAAAAGAATTAAAAAAAGGGAAAAAAAACTTCAGTAAGCAATTATGCATAACCATGTTGCCATCATATGTGTGTGATAAGACACTTAATGAAGTACAGAGCAAGTTTCCTTCCATGATGACAAACCTTTATGGAGACGCAACTCCCCTGGACTTTGCTTCTTGGCAGCAGGCTTTCCATTTGTAGTAGCCGCATCATCCTTCTTCTGTCCCTTAATCTTAAAAAGGTTTATCATTTTTCCCTACAAAAAAAACTAATCAGTTATCACAGTTCACACCTATAAATAAGCATGGCTCAGCTCCATTTAGTCCTCCTATAACTGCTAGGTATCATAATAAATGCATGGAAATCAACCACTTGAGCATCAAGCACTAGGGGTTTCAAGGTTAGCAAAGCATATGATTCTCGAATTATATCATTATTATCCTTTACAATGTACTGATATAATCAAATATCTTCACCTAACATGTAAACAGATATAAATGAAATTTAACTTCAGGTGAAACCTGACAAATGTTCATACAAGCGGCATAACAAGCAAGGGTTATTCAACCCACAATATTTCTCTATGTATCCAAACAGAACTGCAGAAACAATCATATCCCCCTGACCCCACCATGGTTCAGGCAGAACTCTAAAATTGCATCTACATCAGTTCAGTATGATCAGTAAGTGAGACACAACTAGGCAACTACGCAGGCCTGAGTCAGACAAATCAATGCACAATAATCAATGTTAGAAACAACAAATCCTGTCAAATGACATGCAAAGCCCTACTTCACAAGTTAGCGGCAATATTAAGAGGTTGTCAAGTCGATTCTAGTCCAATGATGCAGATTAAAGTGACAGTTCATAGCAATGCTTGGCCAATGTCAAATGATAGACACAAGATTCTAGTAAAATTATCTTATAGTTCCACATACCTTTTTTCCGCTTAATCCATTTACTTATTACAAAACTCGCAATATGTCAATTTGGGCATGTCCAAATTATGGCAGTATGAAACCATATCTTTCCTGACAGAAATTACAATAGATGCTAATCGAATTACTCAATTAGAAATTCGTGAGATACTGAATTAGAAATTCGTGAGACTGGTAGGCGACAATATTTTTCTTTTCTTAGAAGAAGGCGCACTGTCACAAAGGGAGGCACAGTGCCATCCTGTAAATCCAAAGCAAAGTTCTCTCTCAAAAACCGAACATAGGAGATGCAAAATCAGTCACCACGTTCCACATCGATCCACATCTAAGGCACACATGAAACGGCTTGGATTGCGCCGAAGAACACACCCACCTTGCAGATCCTCCGCTATCCGAATACTGCAGATCGTTTCCTCTCCGAACACAGGCAGGCTAGGGTTTAGGGGAAAAAAAAAAGGTAGGGCGCAGGGGACGCAGGAGGGAGGGGAGGAAGGAGAGGGAAGGGAGAGAGGGGCGGATGTTGCTCACCGGCGAGATGCGGCGAAAGCTGCGGGGGTCGCTGCTGCGCGCGGATTGCAGCGGCGACGGCGCGAAGTAGAGGGAGTACTCGAGCGAGACGCAGACAGGGGAGTCGCGACTCGCGAGGAAGTAGCGCAACAGAAAAAGGCAAGGGTGGGCGGCGGTACCGTGTTTATACGGGCCAGTATGCATCGACGGTGGGACCGATGGCTCGCAGTAGGATCGCATTCGATTCGAATTAGGATGACACTTTTTATAAAATCGAAAATGTAAAATAGAATATCTTAAATTCGGATTTATTTACATATTCTCATATTCCTTGACTTTGGCACTTAATAATTAGAGACTAAAATATGTAAAATATATTATGATGATGGCATAAATTATTTTAAACCAATTTGGATCAATAAATATATGTGCGTCAAACTTAATCAAAGTAATATATTTACTATTCCATGCATCTAAAAAATACAATGGTAGAAATCATGTCAGTCAAGCTAACCATGTTTGACCAATTTTATATCAAATTGTATAATTATTTATGTTTCTAGATAATTTAATTATGAAAATATTCTATAATTAATTCAAGGATACTTATTTTTTATCATAAATATTAGTATTTTTATATAAAATTAGTCAAAGATTAAATTCTTTACTTCTAGAAAAACGAGAAATGCATTCTTTCGTAGACGTATGTGGATGGAGTATGGCCCAAAGAGATGTAAATGAATATGGATATTATCCAATATCCATCCACGTGTAACATTTTTTTGGATTCGAGTGAAAACAGAAGATGGTCCATGTAAGACTCCAATATAATAAATGAATCCAATTTGAATATACATATATAATATAGTTATCGATTCAAGCCGTCCAAATTCATAACATCATTAATAAAAATAGTAAAATGTCAGAATGACTACTAATTTAAACGGATGGAGCATGACCCAGGCCAGCCTAGGGGGTCGATCGGTCCTTCATTGACCCGCTAGCCTCTCAACTTTGGTGTGGTGCATATTAGGTCTACCTTACACGTTCTGGGTAGCTTCTTCCCTGTATTTGTTTTTTTTACCTACATTGTTATTCAAGACACACATAAAAGAATTTCTTTACACTTCCTCTTGTTTTAGTACCTGCATTGTTGTTCGAGACACATAAAAAGGCATACGAAACTAATTCGGTTCAAAAAGGGGATGGCAAAATTACGGTCGTCCGCCCAGGTTGAGATGGACGGTCGACGGAAAACGACAAAATAGTTACGGTGCTTCTTCCTCGTTGGGTTTATTCGTTGGGTTTCTTCCATATTGTGCTTCTTACACGCTAGTGCCCCTCCCTCCCCACCACCGTCGACCGGCCACCCACAACCCGCCGTGGCCCTCTTCCCCGCCCTTCCTAATCTTCCCTTCCTCGCCCCCACTGCCAGCCCCACCCAGCGGGGGTCTCCCGCCGCCCGGCTGCGGTGGCGCAAGGCGCCGCCTCCACTCCCGCCGCTGGCGGCCATCCCTCTAAGCCCGCCGGTCATGGAGACCTCACCCACAACCCCAACCCCATAAACCCAAAACCCTAAATCCCGCCGACCTCCACCGCCACCCACGGCCGGCGGCGACCTCGCCGCCGGCTGCCTCGCCCACAACCTGCCGGGGACTCGCATGCTCTCGCCGGTGCGCCGCTAGGCCGCGCTTCCGCTGATATCAGCGCCGCGCATACCGTATCGGGAGGTGGACGAAGGGAGTGGTGTGGGGATAAGGCCGTGAGGGCGCGGGGCCCACGTACGTGGGGAAAACCGTGGATTGGCCGTTGGTGGAGGGCGTTCGCGGCCATCAGTTGGTTTATTATTTGGGTTCAAAAAGCACAATAAGCTGATGGATTCATATATGGAAAAAGTGGGGTTTTCCAGAAAAAAAGCAAACATGCCCTATGTGTTGGGGCTTCATATCGATCTTATGAAGATAAGCTATGCATCTTTAAAATACACTTTAGCTCAATTAGTTTACACACATGTTTAACATTTTAATAAAATAGGTTCAATGTTTTTCTTAAACATGTTGAATATTTAACCACAAAAATATTGAAACTGAACAATGTTAAAATTACGAATGCCAATTATTGAAATGCTTAATTCAAAACATTGAACCTTTTTCTTCAAGGCGCAGTGGCAGTCGCGGACCTAGGTTTTTCACATAGGGGGTGCCGTGCCAAAAATCCATCTTGACAGGTGGGACCCACCTGGCAGGTCTGTGTCTGCGGTACGTTTCCATTGCCATCTCGCCTTCTTCTAATTGAGTTAAGCAAACCTGATTTCATGGCACAGATCGACGAAATAGAACAGATCTCAATGACTAATTACTACTATTTCAACTCGAATCAAGAAATCATCATATGCGATCTGAATTGGGAACGACAAAAGGGAAGAAACAAAATGATTGAGAAATCATGCCTTGGAAGCTCGAGCGGCCACATGTGTAGGGGAGCGGCCGATGGAGCTAGTCGGCGGTGCCGCGGCGGCGACAAGGGACGTTGCGTCAGTGGGTCACCGCCGCACTGCCACACCACATAAACACGCCTGCGCCTTGCATGCTGTCCTGGGCCTGGGGGCGAATGGCGCGTCTCCGAGTGGGAGCCAGCTGAGCCGATCGTTAGTGAGCCGCTAGGTTCAAGGACCGAAGCCCAGAGGTTCAGAGCCTGGAGGACAGGTGTGGCGGACCACTCCGAAATTATTTCAAGTTAAGTACCTCGGGACCACTAATCAAGTAGTCAAGCACTTAATCCGGAATAAGCTGGAGCGCCGTTGGATTAAACCCGATTTAACCACGTACTTTTCTCGATCGAAACAACAGGCACGCCCACACGAAGGTGAGTCCCAGAGATTATAACATTCCACAAATTCAACATACATAAATAGTATCACAAGTTATTACAAACCGAGTTTGGAATTTAAATCAGAGTATCAAGTTCAAGCAGCGGAAATAAATTGTTCAATGCAGCGGAAGGATAAACTAACGACGATACAAGTAACACCATGATGAAGCCTGCCACGGTGCTACTCCTCCCGTTCCTCGGCAGAGGACGGAACCCACTCGATGTGCCATCTAGGGGGAACCTGGGTAGATCCTTGCTTTCATGTTTTAGCATCATATTCTAGTAGATTTAACCATTCTAGATTAGCATCCTCTCTAAGCATATAAGTGGTGCAATACAATTTAATTCATACAACAAGTTCATCAATCTCATAGTTCCACTTGTTACTCAATGCAGCAAGGCGGTCAAGCAGTCTCATTAACCGCGAGAAGCGGACAGTTCGAACCGAATTTTGCTACCTGGCCAGGGGAAACCCAACACACACGGATAATGCTTGCTATAAAAGGTACAAGCACTTCCCAACCTTTCCCATCGATCCACAATTCGGATCCGAATCCACCTTCCTTAGGATAGAGGTTTACTGCTTCACTCACAGTCTCACGCATATATCCACAAGTGTACGGCAGGGGAAACAAAAGTTTCCAAGGAGAGATGGCTATCGGCCCTAGCTGCTTCAATCTGGTACCGGGCTTACGATTCCCATATATCGGCATGCATGTGGTACGTTCAAAAACTTGACACACTCAACCACACGTTTCGACCTTAAATCCATTATCATACACGGACGGGAGATCTACATCTACCATCCCGCCCGTCCATCCTTATGATTCCAACATAAGTAAAGACAAGCAACTCCTATGTCTCGCGAGTGACAGGAAATCACTCGACTTGTAACGGACCTAAAGCAATGCCCTATCGATCCTTTCATACTAGTGTTGCAAGTCATAGGTACTAGAAATGTGCAGCTAAGGTATTCAATCAACTCCTTGAAACGTAAATGCACAAGCATAGAGAATTAATAGATGCATAAACTTTAAGGGTTAGGTTATGCTCCGGGGCTTGCCTTCTTGCTCTAGCTGGGGGTTAGCCTCCGGGTCGATCGATCCTTCGTCGGCACCGTTCTCCGGGGTGCCTTCACCGTCGGCGGGGATGAGATGGCAGGTGCCGTCCGGAATAGCGCCTTCTACATGAGATGCATAACTTTATAGTGGCTGCCTAGTGATTCCAAAACTAAGGCCTTGAAGGCCATATTCACCTAGACACGCTAAAGTACTACTCTCTTCTTCATAAAATTAGAGGAGGGGTGTAGAAAAAATTTTACGCATCTTTGATGGTGATTGTGTACATATATAAAAGAATTTCCATTTATTATTTTGAAGATAGGGTGTTGTTCTAGAATTTTAAACCTTTCCATGTTTTATTTTAATTAATAATAAAAAAGCTCTATTCTTTTATATAACTCAATTTCCACCTTAATTTCTTCTCATTTTCGTTTCTCGGTTTCTGTTCATCCTTTTTATCTATAAACTTTATGACAGCTACTGGAGTATAAGAGTTAGGCTCACTCCAAAATTTAGCTAAATCTGAGCTACACAGAATTTATTAAAATTAGTACAAACTGCTGCCTATAGAAATGAAATAAATTCATATAAAATCGAAAATACATCCAATTCAGGAAATTTTCCTACCAGAGCTAGTCATAAATGCAAGGAGGGCTCTGGCCAAGTGGTGGCTCAAAATAACCCTTGGACAGTCCTCAATAAATTCCTATCCAAAAACACATATCTATTTATTTGCTAGTTTAAACAGAGCAAAAATTAAGTTTTGCATTTTTAAAAGATGTGCTAACAAGTTTTTAGGCCTCTGGAGAAAAAATGGTGATTTTTAGCTGCATGGATTATTTTTATCAATTTCTGAACTGCAAAAAGACAGAAAACACAATTTAATTCATAACTGAAGCTACAGTCCATATTTTTAGGTCCCCTTTGTACACAAGGTGTCCAAAGTCACTGCAAACAACATATCCAAAGCTCAGCCCTAGATGAGCTCTGGATTTGAAATGGTGCACAAGTTTCTAAATTCACAGTTTGAATTTTAATTCAAAAATGGTTCACCAAAAGTATATACATGCTTAAATGAGATTGGAGTTTACAATCTCACGAGTCCAGGGAGTATTTTTGTGCATTTTTCTGATTTTTGTACGATTTTTAGCAGATTTTATAAGATTCGGGAAAAATAGATCTAGGTTTAAGAATCTTTTTACGCTGGAGACCCTAGAACTTTTAAAACTTCGCGAACAAGTCCCTGACTTTTACACTGGGAACCCTGGAAAAATGAAGACGATGAACTTATACCCTCGGCTCGTCGCCGGAGTTGCGCCGGCCCAACGACGGCGAGCTAGGGTCGGGGAAGTGGGGGAAAAGAACTAGGGGCTCACCACGAGTCGATTGGTGGCGGTTGGGAGGCCGGGGGAAGCTCGGAGTTCGCCAGCGACGTGCGGTGGCGGTGCGGCCGCCGCGAGCTCGATTCCGGCGAGGGTAGTGGGTCTCGTCGGGGTTGGAGGGGTCCTAGAGTACCAGTGGAACTCGGGGAAGCTGTTGGCGTGCTCGGTTGACCTCGGGGATGGCTCGGCGTAGGGTCTCGACGTGAGGGTACTCCGGCGGCCGAAAAATGGAGATTTGGGGGAAATCTCGATTTCTCGCCAGAGAGTTGGGGAGAGCTTGCTAGAAGTAGGGGAAATGGAAGCTAGTGAAGGGGTCTAGCTCCGTGCGCAAGGAATTTGGGAATGGTGGAGAGTGTAGGGCGAATTTTGCTTCCAAGCTCGGCTCGGTCCGCGCGGCGCGAGGTTGAAGACGACGGAGCGAGGCGCGAGGGAGCGAACTAGTGAAGTGCGCGAGCTAGGGGAGAGTGTGAGTGGCTCGGTGGAGTGCTTGGGCACGCTAGAGAGGGGTCGTGATGCCTCGGGAGCATGCGCGCGGAGTGACAGCGACGCGACGCGCCATTGAAGCTCGCCCGAGCTCGAACAGAGCGCGCGACGGGGTTGGACGAGGAGGATCGTGGCGTGGGCGCTGGGATACGCTGCAGGGATCTTCCACAGTGCTCTGTGGCGCGTAGTGGGAAGGAATCCCCCGTGGAGGAGCTCTGCGCGTCGCGCGCGAGCGCGCGGCCACGGCGGCGCTCCGCCCGCCCTGATGGCGTTCGCGCGGCGCGAGGCGTAGCGTGCTGTCGAGCGGCGACGTGACGGCGCGGGAAGGCTTGGACAAACGCTTGAGGACAAGCGCCACCCGACGCCGCGGCTCGGCCAGCTTGGCGCGGCCTCCGCCGCTCGCCGGCCACGTGGCGGCCGAGCTCCGGCCAGGCGCAGAGCGCGCCAGGGCCGAGCTGGCAGCTCCGTGGAGCTCCTTTGCCCCATTTGAATTTTCTCCAAAAATTTGAACAGAACATGAAAAAGTGTAAAAACAAAAGTTAGAGTTTGAGAGGTGGGACACAACTTTCTTTTAGGGGTGAACCTGAAATTTCAAATTTTTCGAGCTCAAACAACCCAATTTCAAAAAGGTGTCCAGATCAGTTTTTCGAGTTTTTGAGGGGCTAAACTGCAAAATTTTCAAAAGTTCCACACAGTGACTAGGCCTTATTTGTGATGACAAACAACTTTTATTTTTGGAGATTTTCAAGTTTAGTACAAAATTCTTGAGTTTTTAGTTGGGTGTCAAAAGACCCTTGTTTTTGAATTTAAATTTGAATTTTGATGTATTATTGAATTCCATCTTCACTTTTTCCCTCTTTAATCTGTTTCAAAGGTGTTTTCTTAATTTTTACATCAGAGATGTCACAGCCTACCCCCCTTAAAAGGAATCTCGTCCCGAGATTCGATTAAACTTAGGGACAAAGCGGGAAAAGTACCTTTGGCTTAAGAAAGGATGTCGGGGAAATTCTTCTTAAGATAGTCTTCGGTTTCCCACGTGGCTTCATCTTCGGAGTGATGACTCCACTGAATTTTGTACATGTTAACTCCTTTCCTCCGTGTTTGTCTCTCTTTCTCATCGAGGATTTTAATGGGATGCTCATCATAGGAGAGATCCGGTTCAACCGAGAGTTCCTCTTGTTCAACAACTTCGGTCGGAACACGAAGACACCTCTTGAGTTGGGAAACGTGGAATACGTCATGCACGGCTGAGAGCTTCTCGGGAAGCTTCACACGATAGGCTACCGGTCCACATTGTTGAGTAATTTCATATGGGCCGATGTAGCGAGGTGCAAGTTTTGCCTTTAATCCAAATCTTTGCACACCCATGGTCGGGGAGACCTTGAGATACACGTGGTCGCCGACTTCAAATTGAAGTGGCTTCCGCCGTTGATCAAAGTAACTTTTTTGCCGTGACTAGGCGGTTCTCAAGTTTTTGCGGATTATCCTAACCTTTTCTTCTGCTTCCTTCACAAGGTCAGGGCCATAGGTATACCTCTCGCCTGCCTGGGACCAACACAACAGGGTCCGACATCTTCTACCATATAAGGCTTCGAAAGGTGCCATTTTAAGACTCGCTTGGTAGCTGTTGTTGTAGGAGAATTCAGCCAGAGATAAACATTTCTCCCAATTCTTCCCATAATGGATAACACAAGCTCCAAGCATATCCTCAAGTATTTGATTTACCCTTTCCGTCTGCCCATCGGTATGGGGATGATATGCTGAACTACGGATCAGTTTTGTGCCTAGGGATAGTTGCAATTGTTCCCAAAAGCGTGCTACGAACTGAGTACCACGATCTGAAATTATCGTCTTGGGTACCCCATGTAGACAAACGATCCGTTCCAAATAAATCTCAGCGTACCTTTTAGCGGTATAGATGGTATTGACCGGAATAAAATGTGCGGTCTTGGTAAGGCGGTCCACAATTACCCAAATGGAGTCATGCCCCTGAGGGGTTCTGGGAAGTCCAACAATGAAGTCCATGCTTATATCTTCCCACTTCCATGAGGGAATAGGTAGAGGTTGAAGCGTGCCTGCTACCTTCAAGTGGCTAGCCTTAACCCGTTGGCACGTGTCACATTCCGACACATACGTGGCAATTTTTCGCTTCATCCTAGTCCACCAAAAATTTTGTTTCAAATCTTGGTACATTTTGGTGCTACCGGGATGGATAGAAAATTTAGAGAGATGGGCTTCATCCATAATCTTCCTCCGGAGTTCAGTGTTTTTGGGCACCACGATGCGATGTCCAAACCACATCACTCCCTGCCCATCTAGCCGGAAACACTTGTATTTTTCTTTCACCTTCTCCTTTGACAATTTCCTTTTAAGGATTTTAATCTTCGCGTCATTTAATTGGGCTTGAACAATCTGATCGTGCAAGGTTGGTTCAACTGAAATATGGTTGAAGTACCCGTGTGGAACAATCTCCAAGTTGAGCTTTGCCATTTCATGGCATAAGGTGTCAGCGTAGGACTCCACGGAAAGACAATGACAATGAGCCTTGCGGCTTAGTGCATCTGCAACCACATTTGCCTTGCCGGGGTGATAACGCACACTAAGGTCATAGTCCTTTGCTAGCTCTAACCATCTTCGCTGCCTCATATTCAAATGTGCCTGAGTGAAGACATATTTGAGGCTCTTGAGGTCGGTGTATACGTTGCATGGAACACCCATCAGATAGTGTCGCCACATCTTGAGAGCATGGATAACCGCTGCTAACTCAAGATCATGCGTGGGGTAGTTTTGCTCATGAGGCCGAAGTGCTCTAGAAGCATAAGCAATGACTCGGTTCTCTTGCATGAGGACACAGCCAAGTCCGGTGCCTGAAGCATCGCAATAGACATCGTAGGGCTTGGTGCAATCGGGTTGAGCTAAAACTGGGGCTGAAGTTAAATGTCTTCGCAAAGTGTGGAAAGCTTCATCACATTTGTCATTCCACTCAAATTTGACTCCCTTCTTTAACAGTTCGGTCATGGGTTTCGCAATCCGAGAGAAGTCGGGAATAAAACGGCGATAATAACCGGCTAAACCCAGAAAACTCCGAATCTCATGAACAGAGGTAGGTGGTTGCCAATCCAGCACCTCTTGCACTTTGGTTGGATCCACGGATATACCATCCTTGGAAACCGTGTGACCTAAGAATTTCACGCTCTCTAGCCAGAATTCACATTTTGAGAACTTGGCATAGAGTTGGTGGTCTCTCAATCTTTGAAGAACAACGCGAAGGTGCTCGGCATGCTCTTCTTCATTCTTGGAATATATAAGAATGTCGTCAATGAAAACCACCACGAACTTGTCTAGTTCTGACATGAAAACCGAATTCATGAGGTACATGAAGTAGGCTGGGGCATTGGTGAGTCCAAATGACATGACCAGGAATTCATAAAGTCCGTAACGTGTAGAAAAGGCAGTCTTCGGAATGTCACAAGGTCTGATTTTTATTTGGTGATAGCCAGAGCGAAGGTCAATCTTGGAGAACACTCTGGCGCCAGCTAGTTGGTCAAACAGGACATCAATACGGGGGAGTGGGTATTTGTTTTTAATAGTCACCGTATTGAGAGGCCGGTAATCGATACACAACCTCAAAGAATGGTCCTTCTTCTTCACAAAGAGGGTGGGACATCCCCAAGGTGACACACTTGGACGTATGAAACCCTTGTCTAGCAGTTCTTGGAGTTGAATTTTTAATTCGGCCAATTCATTGGGTGGTATTCTATATGGTCTCTTTGATATAGGTGCCGTGTCAGGTTGGAGTTCGATAACAAATTCAATGTCCCTATCCGGCGGCATCCCAGGTAAGTCATCCGGAAAAACATCGGCATACTCACATACCACCGGAATGTCCTTTAGTTGCGTTTCTACCATTGTATAAGCACAAGCATTGACACAATTCCGTTATGGCAGATATAGTACACTAGGGCCATGTGTAGGCGAGTTTATTTCAACAACTCGTTCCGCAACATCTAGCACAACCTTATGTTGAGTCATCCAATTGGCTCCCAATACAATGTCAATGCCCTCCATACCAAGCAGAATTAAATCAGTAGGAAATATTTTACTTCCCAGCCTGATTGGAACTCTTCGGGAGACTTGGTTGGATGCTATTTTACCTCCCGCAGTTGATATCACGTATGATGATTTGGTATGGTAAGATTTTAACCCACATTTCACATGAAATCTTGTGCTTATAAAACTATGTGTTGCACCGGAATCGAACAATATCACAGCAGGTTGAGTGTGGATAGGGAAGGTACCAGTCATGTCTGGGGCTCCCTCGGGTAGGTCGGCCAAGGTGGTGTAGTTAAGCCTGCCCTGTCGGACCTGCACACGCTGCTGCTGTTTGCCCTTGTTTTGCTGATTCCCTGGGCGCTGGTTCTGTTGCTTGTTCTGCGGGCAATCCTTGATAAAGTGATTGTTACTGCCACACTTGAAGCACTGATAACCGGCTCCAGGGCGAGCTGGCTACTGCGCGTTTTGCCTTGGTGCCGGTTGCTGCTGCGGCGGTGGAGGGAAACGGGGCGCATTAGGCTGTGGTGGCCTAGCAACCCATCCACCTCCCTGAGGTGCCCTGGACTGTCCTTGCGGTGCAGCCGGAGGAACCAAGCGGAATCTCTGCGGCTGCGCGCTCGAGGGTCCAGCGGGAGCTTTCCTCTTCTTCTCCGCCTTGTGCACCGTGTTGGCGTCTTCTTGGGCGATGGCGAGGTTCACAAGATCGCCATATGTGGCAGCACGGGTGGTAGCCAATTGAGCTTTCAACTTGGTGTTAAGGCCACGTCGGAACCTCTCCAACTTCTTCTCGTCAGAGTCGGCGTGATGACCCGCGTATGGGCACAGACCATTGAAGGCCTGGGCGTATTGGAGCACCATGCAGGTACCCTGGGTCAAAGCCAGAAATTCATTTAACTTCCGCTCTACCAAGCCGGCAGGAATATGATGAGCCTTGAAAGTAGTCTTGAACTCATCCCACTCAATCACATGACCCTCCTGCTGCAGGGCCAAGTAATTCTCCCACCATAGGAGAGCTGTGCCGCGGAGCTGCTGCGCCGCGAACACTACCCTGCGGTTGGAAGTGCAAGGCGTGGCCAAGATGGAGAACTTGGATTCGATGGCTCGAATCCACGTATCGGCCTCTAGGGGCTCATCGGCTCTTGAGAATATCGGCGGGTGGGTAGCCAGAAAATCCTCATATCGGGCCACTTGAGGCTGAGGGGCCCGTTGACCTCCCTGCTGTAGCATCTACTGTTGCATCATTTGTTGTTGATGCTGCAGGTTCCGTAGGATCTCCGTTTGCGTAGCATACAATTGCTGCCACGTCGGAGGTTGCTGCGGTGGCGGAGGTGGTGGCGGCTGTTGCTGCCCCTCTGGCCCTTGCTGGTTAGCATTGGAGCCACTAGCGTCATGACCGCTGCGGCTGATTGCCATCTGCAGTAGGTACTTATATTAGCCATATTTCATAAGCTTGCATGATGATGACAAGATAGAACGTGACAACATAATGAAGTTTACTGCGTAGGAATGATATATCAACAAGCAGTTCGGAAGAAAAATCATATCTCCCAACAGGAAGAAAGTCAAATGCTCCAATTTGGTGAGTAGCTCGAAAATTTCACGCTCTACAACTTTCATGTTTGGCTCAGAATCAAATTCGGGCTGGAACTAAGCCGAAAAATTCAATCTTTGGCTCTCTGCGTTTGCTGTTTTACGGCAGGCCGAGCTGTAGTGTTTTGGTTGCCATTTTTATTTCGCTTAACCAATAGGGTTGAAATTTGGTGAACATTTCGTTTGACAAATTCCAAACAACTTTGTAGTTCACATCACAGCTCAGAAATGATTGGAAGACCCATCAATAATTAAAACAAGGTTAGCTGCAGAATGTTTTCCACACAGCTATTACAACCTTCATCAAGTTTTGGATCACAACCACACCATTAAATTACATTGTCACAATAGATTAAAGGGGAGCTCAACTCCATCTAGCCTATTACAACATGAAGCCAAAATTTAGGCTAAGCGGAGGAGTAATCTTGCTACTACCACTTCTAGAAATCATCTAGGTTGTTAGCGGTAGCCTCGCTGCCCATAGGTGATGGTGGAGCTGGAAGGGGTGGCATGTCATCCTCGGCATCCATGTCGGAGTCGGGGGCCTCTCCTTCCCCATGCTCTCCCTCCTGCTCAAGAAGGTGCTGAGCATCATGGGCGGCTAACATGGCATTGGCATGCTCCAAAGTACCGTGCACTTCCTCAAGTTCTTCCCTTGTTTGGGCTAGCTCATTTTGAACATTGTTGTGCGGGATGTGGAGGTCACTCAATTGCCTTTCCAAATCAGCAATCATGGCGTCTCTGGTGCTCACTTCAATGGACAATGAGGTCCTCTCAACCCCAATGTCACGGGCACGGGCAGACATGTCCATGGCAAGCTTGAGCATCTCGCTCTGCGACCGTCCTAAAAGTGCCTGCAAGCGGTGGTAAGCTCGGATCCACCTCATCATAAGTGCAGCTGCAGCGACGGGATTCTCCGCCATCCTCAAAGGGGAGCTAAGATAGCGCCTCATCCAATGGGGATCGTCCGGCTGGGTCGGTGGAAACAACCCAAGCAACTGGTGCTCCACCAAGTCCTGGTTCTGAGCAAAAAAGAACTGATGCCATTCAAGGCAGCTAGCTCACAAGTAGTCTCCATGTGGTGTCCATGAACTTCCACACTCCAAGTGGGGGAGCTAGGACATGGTGGATGGCGATATACCACCAAACGCACACGAGATCGGGTCACACCTCGGTCTCGGATGAGGGTTCTCTCATATTGTGGCGGGGTAGGGTAACCGAGCGCCTGCAAAACTGACCACAGAATGCTAGGGAAACCTTCCCATCCCAGGCAGTCTGAAAAGGAAACATCGTTGGGGTAACTGGCCAAGTCAGCGTGAGCGTCCATTCTGAACCAAAAAGAAAAGGGGCAAGGGTGAGAACCGGTTAGCGCCAAGAAAATAAAACAGATTCTGGACAGTGTAGTAAAAATTATAAAACTCGAAATCTACAAGCTCAAAATTTCCCAACTTTGGCCAGGACATTGATTAAGTAATTCCAAACAAGTTTCATGTTGGAGGTTTGAGCAGAAACTGTCGTTAAGATGGTGTAAAAATTCGATTTTTATCTCACTGTTCCCAGAAATTTCCAGCAGACAGGGGGTTACCATTTTAAACATAACTCCAGTTCTACTGAACCAATTTCGATGAAATTTCTACAGCATAAACTTCATAATATTTATGGCAACTTTCATGTTGAACACTTTCTCATTTGACAACGTTTTCAGTTTCGAAACATTGGTGCAAACAGACTGGCTTCAGCAGAATTTTTGGGGTTGTGATTTGAATTTCGACGGCGGTTTCGGTTGGTCACGTATTAAGGTTCAATATTATTTCAGTGAAATGCAATGCATGAGCGGCCTATTCGTTCTCGCCAACACACATGCCAATAAACTTTTGGCCTACGAAGTTAGTGCCAGTGGCTAGGCAATATCCGTCTCTCCCTATATTAACTAGCCGAACTTTTCTAACCGTTCGTCATACGGAATCGTGGTTAGTGTACCTGCAGAAAATTCCATTCCAGAGCATATATAATCAACCTTTCGTGCCAGCACTCACGAAAGTGTCTCCATACATTACCACCCACTATAGAGGTGGCACCCGAACGTTTAACATTGAACGGGCAATGTTCATATGTCACCAAGGCAACATATTGACAATTTCATACGCTCATGAGATAGCGTATTGACTTTGTGCCGCCATCATACTTGCATATGATGCCGTGGTACGCTACAGCAATCACCGTACCTTGCGCCCACCATGCTATTCTATTTTCATACGCCATCACAGCGTATTGACTATGTGCCGCCACTATATTTTCATATAGTGCCGTGGTACGTTACAGCAATCGCCGTACCTTGCGTCCACCATTGCGTAAAATAAATGGCAGAAAGAAATGTGCTGGAAGTCAGTATAATATATTATTTGCCACCTATCATATCGTGATCCCTTAACCCACATAGGCTTCACGCTCTAGGTAACATCCTTAGCGGTCCTAAGAATAACCTTCCTTCGCAAAGCGCGGTGGAAGTACGAGTTGGCAAATTTTATTCAAAAATGTTTATTTAAGATTTGTTGCTCTCTCTGGTGCGCTGTTTCGGCTCTGATGCCAGCTGTGGCGGACCACTCCGAAATTATTCCAAGTTAAGTACCTCGGGACCACTAATCAAGTAGTCAGGCACTTAATCCGGAATAAGCTGGAGCGCCGTTGGATTAAACCCGATTTAACCACGTACTTTTCTCGATCGAAACAACAGGCACGCCCACACGAAGGTGAGTCCCAGAGATTATAACATTCCACAAATTCAACATACATAAATAGTATCACAAGTTATTACAAACCGAGTTTGGAATTTAAATCAGAGTATCAAGTTCAAGCAGCGGAAATAAATTGTTCAATGCAGCGGAAGGATAAACTAACGACGATACAAGTAACACCATGATGAAGCCTGCCACGGTGCTACTCCTCCCGTTCCTCGGCAGAGGACGGAACCCACTCGATGTGCCATCCAGGGGGAACCTGGGTAGATCCTTGCTTTCATGTTTTAGCATCATATTCTAGTAGATTTAACCATTCTAGATTAGCATCCTCTCTAAGCATATAAGTGGTGCAATACAATTTAATTCATACAACAAGTTCATCAATCTCATAGTTCCACTTGTTACTCAATGCAGCAAGGCGGTCAAGCAGTCTCATTAACCGCGAGAAGCGGACAGTTCGAACCGAATTTTGCTACCTGGCCAGGGGAAACCCAACACACACGGATAATGCTTGCTATAAAAGGTACAAGCACTTCCCAACCTTTCCCATCGATCCACAATTCGGATCCGAATCCACCTTCCTTAGGATAGAGGTTTACTGCTTCACTCACAGTCTCACGCATATATCCACAAGTGTACGGCAGGGGAAACAAAAGTTTCCAAGGAGAGATGGCTATCGGCCCTAGCTGCTTCAATCTGGTACCGGGCTTACGATTCCCATATATCGGCATGCATGTGGTACGTTCAAAAACTTGACACACTCAACCACACGTTTCGACCTTAAATCCATTATCATACACGGACGGGAGATCTACATCTACCATCCCGCCCGTCCATCCTTATGATTCCAACATAAGTAAAGACAAGCAACTCCTATGTCTCGCGAGTGACAGGAAATCACTCGACTTGTAACGGACCTAAAGCAATGCCCTATCGATCCTTTCATACTAGTGTTGCAAGTCATAGGTACTAGAAATGTGCAGCTAAGGTATTCAATCAACTCCTTGAAACGTAAATGCACAAGCATAGAGAATTAATAGATGCATAAACTTTAAGGGTTAGGTTATGCTCCGGGGCTTGCCTTCTTGCTCTAGCTGGGGGTTAGCCTCCGGGTCGATCGATCCTTCGTCGGCACCGTTCTCCGGGGTGCCTTCACCGTCGGCGGGGATGAGATGGCAGGTGCCGTCCGGAATAGCGCCTTCTACATGAGATGCATAACTTTATAGTGGCTGCCTAGTGATTCCAAAACTAAGGCCTTGAAGGCCATATTCACCTAGACACGCTAAAGTACTACTCTCTTCTTCATAAAATTAGAGGAGGGGTGTAGAAAAAATTTTACGCATCTTTGATGGTGATTGTGTACATATATAAAAGAATTTCCATTTATTATTTTGAAGATAGGGTGTTGTTCTAGAATTTTAAACCTTTCCATGTTTTATTTTAATTAATAATAAAAAAGCTCTATTCTTTTATATAACTCAATTTCCACCTTAATTTCTTCTCATTTTTGTTTCTCGGTTTCTGTTCATCCTTTTTATCTATAAACTTTATGACAGCTACTGGAGTATAAGAGTTAGGCTCACTCCAAAATTTAGCTAAATCTGAGCTACACAGAATTTATTAAAATTAGTACAAACTGCTGCCTACAGAAATGAAATAAATTCATATAAAATCGAAAATACATCCAATTCAGGAAATTTTCCTACCAGAGCTAGTCATAAATGCAAGGAGGGCTCTGGCCAAGTGGTGGCTCAAAATAACTCTTGGACAGTCCTCAATAAATTCCTATCCGAAAACACATATCTATTTATTTGCTAGTTTAAACAGAGCAAAAATTAAGTTTTGCATTTTTAACAGATGTGCTAACAAGTTTTTAGGCCTCTGGAGAAAAAATGGTGATTTTTAGCTGCATGGATTATTTTTAACAATTTCTGAACTGCAAAAAGACAGAAAACACAATTTAATTCATAACTGAAGCTACAGTCCATATTTTTAGGTCCCCTTTGGACACAAGGTGTCCAAAGTCACTGCAAACAACATATCCAAAGCTCAGCCCTAGCGGAGCTCTGGATTTGAAATGGTGCACAAGTTTCTAAATTCACAGTTTGAATTTTAATTCAAAAATGGTTCACCAAAAGTATATACATGCTTAAGTGAGATTGGAGTTTACAATCTCACGAGTCCAGGGAGTATTTTTGTGCATTTTTCTGAGTTTTGTACGATTTTTAGCAGATTTTACAAGATTTGGGAAAAATAGATCTAGGTTTAAGAATCTTTTTACGCTGGAGACCCTAGAACTTTTAAAACTTCGCGAACAAATCCCTGACTTTTACACTGGGAACCCTGGAAAAACGAAGACGATGAACTTATACCCTCGGCTCGTCGCCGGAGTTGCGCCGGCCCAACGACGGCGAGCTAGGGTCGGGGAAGTGGGGGAAAAGAACCAGGGGCTCACCACGAGTCGATTGGTGGCGGTTGGGAGGCCGGGGGAAGCTCGGAGTTCGCCGGCGACGTGCGGTGGCGGTGCGGCCGCCGCGAGCTCGATTCCGGCGAGGGTAGTGGGTCTCGTCGGGGTTGGAGGGGTCCTAGAGTACCAGTGGAACTCGGGGAAGCTGTTGGCGTGCTCGGTTGACCTCGGGGATGGCTCGGCGTAGGGTCTCGACGTGAGGGTACTCCGGCGGCCGAAAAATGGAGATTTGGGGGAAATCTCGATTTCTCGCCGGAGAGTTGGGGAGAGCTTGCTAGAAGTGGGGGAAATGGAAGCTAGTGAAGGGGTCTAGCTCCGTGCGCAAGGAATTTGGGAATGGTGGAGAGTGTAGGGCGAATTTTGCTTCGAAGCTCGGCTCGGTCCGCGCGGCGCGAGGTTGAAGACGACGGAGCGAGGCGCGAGGGAGCGAACTGGTGAAGTGCGCGAGCTAGGGGAGAGTGTGAGTGGCTCGGTGGAGTGCTTGGGCACGCTAGAGAGGGGTCGTGATGCCTCGGGAGCGTGCGCGCGGAGTGACAGCGACGCGACGCGCCATTGAAGCTTACCCGAGCTCGAACAGAGCGCGCGACGGGGTTGGACGAGGAGGATCGTGGCGTGGGCGCTGGGATACGCTGCAGGGATCTTCCACAGTGCTCTGTGGCGCGTAGTGGGAAGGAATCCCCCACGGAGGAGCTCTGCGCGTCGCGCGCGAGCGCGCGGCCACGGCGGCGCTCCGCCCGCCATGATGGCGTTCGCGCGGCGCGAGGCGTAGCGTGCTGTCGAGCGGCGACGTGACGGCGCGGGAAGGCTTGGACAAACGCTTGAGGACAAGCGCCAGCCGACGCCGCAGCTCGGCCAGCTCGGCACGGCCTCCGCCGCTCGCCGGCCACGTGGCGGCCGAGCTCCGGCCAGGCGCAGAGCGCGCCAGGGCCGAGCTGGCAGCTCCGTGGAGCTCCTTTGCCCCATTTGAATTTTCTCCAAAAATTTGAACTGAACATGAAAAAGTGTAAAAACAAAAGTTGGAGTTTGAGAGGTGGGACACAACTTTATTTTAGGGGTGAACCTGAAATTTCAAATTTTTCGAGCTCAAACAACCCAATTTCAAAAAGGTGTTCAGATTGGTTTTTCGAGTTTTTGAGGGGCTAAACTGCAAAATTTTCAAAAGTTCCACACAGTGACTAGGCCTTATTTGTGATGAAAAACAACTTTTATTTTTGGAGATTTTCAAGTTTAGTACAAAATTCTTGAGTTTTCAGTTGGGTGTCAAAAGACCCTTGTTTTTGAATTTAAATTTGAATTTTGATGAATTATTGAATTCCATCTTCACTTTTTCCCTCTTTAATCTGTTTCAATGGTGTTTTCTTCATTTTTACATCAGAGATGTCACAACAGGGCCTCGCCCTCGCGGCCTCGCGTCAGTGCACCTCGCGGAACCGAAGGGGGCGACTAGGCGGCATCGGGGTTGGTCTCGCGGACGAGTCACGAGCATCGAACAAGGCCGCGTGGGAGATTTTTGGTCTCGTGATGGGCCAAGTTGGGCTAGTTTCAAGATAGGAAAAAAAATTATATGGACTTGCCATTACTTAGGATGTGCCATGGCCCATGTGGATCACCCACTGGGTCCGCCACTGCGCAGCGGCGCGTGGCGGTGTCCTGTGGCATGAGTGGGCGGCAATACGGGGTAGGAGCTAAGTAGGGCTAGGGTTCCAAAAACCGTGGTTGTTTGCATGGATCGCAAACACTAATAATCTGTGGAAGCTAAGAAGAAAGTCATCCTGCTAGGGGTGTGCAGGTCGTGTGATTGCACATGGCCTCCAAATTTCGAGGGCCCTCAATTTTATATATCGCAGTCCCATCCAAAAACATCAATCCGTGGCCCAAAATATAGTTCGTGCTCTAGCACAGTTAGAAGGCCTAACCTCAAGTTGTGTGGCGTCTTGTTCTTCGAGTCTTGAGATTTCCCTTAGAAGAGACGGAAAATCTAATATCTCAAGTTATTAGTTGCTTCATTATTTATTTAAGGACGAGAACATGAGCCTTGTTGAAATTCTAAGGCTTATGAAGCCACATACTTTATTTCTCAATATAAATATTGCACATATTGCATTGGCGGAACGAAGCTTTTCTAAATTGAAGCTATTGAAATCTTACTTGCGCTCTACAATGACACAAGAAAGACTTAGGTGGCATTTGGATGTATGTATTGGAGGCTAGAATTTGGAATTAGAATTAGATGCACGCAATTGGAGTCATTTCAATGCCAAGCTTGTTTTGATATTGAACTCGATTCAATGCCATGCCCTTAAATATCGACGCCTAAACGGAGCCTTAATGATTTGGCCCTGATAACACTTGAGAGTGACCTATTGGAGAAGATTTATTGTGAGTCTATTATTGAACAAAACCCATAAAGAATGATGTTGTTAAGTAAAGAATATACAACAAAGACCAAATAGGTAGGTTATTTGCAATAAGTACGATAATTGCTATATCACATTCTACCTAATACAATATATTATATATGATATGTAATTATGTTACGGCTCACTTTAAAGTCTCGTACAGGGTCCCGCTTACACCAGGACGGCCCTGGTAGGCGGCCTGCATGATGCATCCCTGGCCGGCGGGAAATTATATATGCTATGTAACTATGTCACGGCTCACTTTAAAGTCTCGTACAGGGGCCCACTCACACCAGGACGGCCCTGGTAGGCGGCCTTGCATGATGCATCCCTGGCCGGCGGGAAGGGAAGTTTTGGTACAGTATAAGGACGCAGAAGACAATCTCGCAGTAATGGTAAGGGGGTGCATTCATTCACCTAATCAGTTCCAACTAAAAAAAAATACGACAGCATAATCTATCAAATAATTTCCATACATTATGCTGTTTCATTGTACACGCTGAAACGGAAGCAGGGAAATAGAAAACTGCATATAAACTTCGTTTCATTGTACACGATGAAACGGAAGCGGGGGACTAGTAAACTGCATATAACCTTTAATTGATATTCTGTCCACAAGCTTCCAATAACTAAGATATGACTGAGAAACAGACGCAGCCAAGTTAGATTTCCAGGGAATCAGTGAAGACGGTGCTTCAGCACGGCTGATGAATAGTTCAATTCATTGGTTGCCAGCATTACGGCCACCATATCCCCTGCCTTGCCTCTGCTGCTGCTGCTGCTGACCACGTCGCTGCTGGTTGAACTGACGTCCAGAGGCAGCATTTGCCTGCTGCTGAGGCACGGTCCTCATGCGTTGCGCCTTCATCCGTGCGAACAGCGCATCCATTGTCCTTGGTGCCTGGTTCTGTGTCTCTTTGGCCTACAAATAGATCAAGGGCATATCATGTTAATCAGCTGCAGTATCATGCAATAAACATTAAATAAGTCAGTTTCATGTATCATGCGTAAAAACAAATATGGATCCAATGATAGCACTAGTCATGCAAGTTCTAAAGCCGTGAAACTAGTTTGGCTGGTTATTAAGTGACATTGCGAAAATACTACCAGGAAAAGATAGATAAAGCTATGCAAGAAAACTAAAGTCACTGTACACATGACCATATCACTGAAGTAAACAGGAATAAATTACAATAGAAATGGCTGTCCAAGACAAGTCCCTAGATTGATATACGAATTGATAATCATCATCAACATCTTATAAGTCGATCACACACCAGATACATCACACAGGTTAAGAATTTATTTTCATATTTACTCTGCACCAAGGTGAACATTTGAAGAAGTCCATACCTTTCCATTCTGAAAAGCAATACCTTCAGGCCTCCTCTGCACTAAGGTACTCGTACTGCATCAAAACCAAAACATTAGTGTCATGAACAGGAGTGCTCAAGGACCAAGAATCATATGCAACAGAGGATAACAGCCATATTGTTTTCCAAGCACGTATGTTGTAAACTCACCATAACCCCTCAAAACAAGGGCATACTTTTAAGACAAGTCAGGGTGTACATACCATACAATACTATACTAAAATCAAACAGAAATAAGAAAGTGATCACTGCAAATTATTGTGCATCTTCTTGATTTAAGGCTCTCAACATTCTATACTTCCACCCCAAATTTGAAAGCACAAGGTTCGACAATGTCCCCAAGTTGACACAGTTTATTGATTGACTGGACGGATAAACTCAAGTCATGCAATTAACACCATAGATTACATCAGTGGAACTTGAAGAGGTAGCATCCGTACACCTCAGCACACTGGGAGAACTCTTTAACGAGACAAGTCACAAGATACAATGATTTACTCTTATCCTGTCGAAATGCAGGCACACAGTCGCACATTGCAAATATCTTTGTTGGGACCAGTGAACACTGGGAAGCATTAACAATTGATGTGGGAGCTCAAAATTGGCATGCTGCTACAGATGCGGCAAAATTGAATGGGATGAAGCAGCAGAATTTACTTCCTGGGTGCACACCACAAATTGGCTTGTGATCAATGCAACCCTAGATTCAACACTGCATTCATGCAAACAAATAAAACACTGAGCAACTGTGCCAAGGAGCAGGTCAAAACCAGTTCAGTCTCCGGCATATACCATCCCAGCATCCATATAAACAGTGGCATAAAGATGCTTGTGATTATCACATCTTCCTACCAAAGTCGACAGACAAAACCAAGGTACCCTCCGTTAATGCCAGTCTCCAAAAAGTAGCATTCGTCCAGCAGCTATGGCATGTATTGAATTGTCAAATGTCTGGAAGCGTAAGATATATATCCAGGGTGCTCCAGCAGGTTCATAAATTTGAACAACTCAACCAGAATAAAGGCAACTGCCATAACTTTTAGCGAAGCTTTAACACTCTTTAGATGTAAGAAACAATGATCTCCCAAATTACTTCAACTTCTATTCACCACATAACATTTCAGCCAAGCAGACAGCCCTTGTGCCACAAGAATTTGAAGTTGATTGTTCTTTAAACTTGCATGTGTATATACCAATGGAATGCCAACATCAGACAAGTTAAGGCAGTTCCACGCAAACATCAGCATCATAATCACTCTCAGTCAACATAACCCAAGGTGCAGTCAACAAATATAACGAGCCCTTGAATGCAGTAAACCTTCTCATAAGCAATAAGAGAGGCATTGTTTACCTGTCCATAACGATTTATTGAGATGAAAGGATTGCTGGAAAGGAAAAGAAAACAACATGTTGATTGGTTTATACCTTGGCTTGTTCCATCTGACAGCCTTGTTGTGTATTGGCATTGCAGCAGCCTTCTTCGCAGCCTGCTTTGTAACAGGGAACTGATTTCCACCAAGATTTGTCCTCCTTTGCGCAAGAACACCCTAGACACCCACATGAGAATTGTCAAAAACTGCAAAATGAGACAGGCTACAAAACAAAATTTAGAGTGGCATTTCAACACACTTGTCTAATGGTTGATCTAGATTCCATAAAACGTTGAACCTTGGCAGTCCCTTGATTTGGGTTGCCACTCTGGAATGGGCGTTTTTTGATCTGTGCAATAAAATGAAGCCTAATCAGCAAAGATTCACAGGAACATTCACAGAAGCAACAGAGTCTCCAACAAGCTAATATGTTTACCGGCTGCCTAGGGGGTTTCTTGCCTCCAGGATTCTTTTTCTTTGACATCTTGATTATATCCTCTGCAAAAACGAAGAAAATACCTTAGCTGAATCAACCTAAGTATGAATTCGCATCTTAAAACAAGGAAAAGAAAGGTCAAGTAGCATACCCAGAGTCATGTCCATCTTTTTCTCGGTAAAAGCAATAGCTTCGGCTGTGAGAGGCAGCGACTCCATCTCTATCTATATGAGCAAATGGTATGGTTAAGTAAGAAAGCCCTGCCATGATTCACAACAGAAACTATAACAATCTGACACAGCATACAATGTGTTATTTAACAAAAGAGATTACACCAAACACCAGCAAAGTTAAGCTTGCAAGAAGTTAAAGAAAGGATAGTAACTTACTTATTCCCAGTGAAATAACATATTTACTTCCAATTAGAAAGATGAAACAACAAAGAAATATACCCTTCTAACGAGCAAAACAAGCTACGGTAATTTTACATAGAAACACAAATACGAATGGCACTACTCTCATAAATCATGAAAACAGCAGTTTACAAGGTCTGCATGTTAAACAGACTGAGGTAAACAAACACCAAAGTTCTACTTT